>OY728156.1:217272486-218472486 GCA_963277665.1 Viscum album
ATGAATTTCACCTAACAATTCATTTTACTGGAGGATAATATCATTTAGAATCACGGATTTACTATGGAATAATGGTGATTTATTTTATTTTAATCGGTTTTAAGGTGATTTGGAGATTAACATTTCAATAAGTTGAAGATTGTGACATATATATATCAATTGTGTCATTCTCCAATTTTTCAATTCCACTAATTAATTTTCTATCATACTTCAAACCACTATATGAAAATATTTATAAAGAAATTATTGATAAATAAATAACATTTCATGGAATTAATCCTCTCATTATCCATGATATTTTACAAGTTTTACATTACTATCACAAACTAATCAGTTTTAATTCCCCCCACTAGTGCAGAAATCTTTTTTTACATCACCATTTTTTACGTCAGATATATATAACCGACGTAACAATGCGGCGAGTAGATTTTTCACGTCGGTTATTTTAATAACCGACGTTAAAAATCGCGCCTGTTGGGTTTTTACGTCGGTTATTTGATAACCGATGTAAAAACCAATGTGCGGGGGGTTTTTTACATCAGTTATTTGGAAACCGATGTAAAAAACCAATGCCCCGGGGGGTTTTTTACGTCGGTTTCCAAATAACTGACGTAAAAAAACCCGATATCTACGTGTTTTTTACGTCGGTTATAAAATAACCGACGTAAAAAAGAAAAGGGTTGGAGCCTTTTGACGTCGGTTTTAGGATAACCGACGTAAAAAAGCTAAAAATAGTTTATAATGTCGGTTATATAATAACCGACGTTATAAAGCATTTAAAAAAATTAAAGCCCGGGTTCTTTCATTTACGATTTTTTCGATTGGCAGTCGCCGGCTCGTCTCTCTCTCGCGCGGTAAACCGTAATCGGCTCGTCGATCGCCTGCATTACACTCATTTTAGATTCATTTTTTATCTTCTCCACTGCTCTCGGATCTATCATCTCAACTCGCTACATTCAAGTAAGCCTCCCACGAATTTATTTCGTTCGTTTTTGTTTCGATTCTTGATGTGATTTTCGTTCGTTTTTTAATCTCGTGGAATTTTTTTTATTGCAAATGGTTATTATGTTCATTCAACTCGCAACATTCAACTCGCAAATGATTATTAAAACATTGTGGATTAGCTTCAGCAAAATCTGACAAATAATGGGTGGTACTGTAACGTTCCATTGTTCCAGCAACATTATTATTTCCCACTTAGCTGGAATGTGTCTTTCTGGATGAAGATTGGTATTACTTATTTTCATAAAATCATATTTTCAATATGACTGTCCAGAAAATTATTTTCATGAATGAAATTGGACCAGGTACAATCGGTAATACCTATCCTTAAAATTTCATTCAACATTCTTACATCATAATATATTTTCAAAAAATTATGTTTTTTAGAACTCCTAGATCAGAAAACCATCATCTGTTTTCATCTGCATTCATAAAAATATCAATTCATACCTATTACAATAAAATATTTCATTCTGGACTCATGGTGAGTCTGATAATACATTTCTTCTTTCAGTCATCTCCAATGTGTTATGTGATGTGCCTGGTAAGAAATATTATAATAAATTATAGGAAAGCTGATTAACATATCCCAATATGAGGTGAATGAAACTATGTTTTCCCTTGACATATGTTATGACTTAGATGATTATGTTTGTGCCACAATCTTATGTTATTCCACATACCAATGTTGTGATCTTCTGAATAAGGTTTTTTAAATCATGTTCCCACCATCAGATAAATCATGTCCTATGTTATGCTAAAATTGTTATACTTGGACTCAGGTTTTATGATCTATGATTATATGGAACTCTTTCACTTATCTTTTTGATCATGTGCTTTGTGTATGCTCTTATACCCCCATGGATATCTTTTTATGAGATTAGATATTATATTTATATATATCATGTTTACCCATAATGAGTATCAAAAATCAAAACTTTTATTATTTTCATTCCCTAAGTTATAAAAATAAGTATTATGTAGGATGATTCAAAAATTTAATCTGTGAGATGAGTTGATTTATGTGTGAAACCCAGGCCAAACACATATGTATTTTTTTATTGGTATTACATATATATAGTTCGACATATACTTTTTTTGACATTACCATGATAATAACATTACTTTTTCTAAAGAAATATTAATGTCCTTAGATTATATATTGGATCAAAAGGATATAGTAATTCTAATATATAATCAGAATGATCAGATAATATGACAATATTATTAAACATAAAACAAATGGTCTATATTCATATTTTAACATGACACATATGATGTATAGCTATTTAGTGTTGGGTACTTATGAAAACTACTACTACTTTCAAGATTTGTTTTAAATTTTAAATTGTTTTACATTCAAATTATGATTTTTTTCATATAAATATGTTTTGTCTTATCTTAAAAATATATATTTTTTGTTGATATTTTTTATAGGTAATAATGAGTCGAAGTTGGATTACGGAACATCGAATGAGCAATGAATTTGAGGAAGGTGTTGATGCCTTTTTGGAATTTGCAAAACGAAATGTTCCAAGTAGTGACATTTTTTTCTGTCCATGCCTGAAATGTTTGAATATGAAGAAGTTGAAAAGTAGAGAGATAAAAGATCATCTGATATGTCATGGTTTTAATCTTAGTTACAGCCCTTGGATTTGGCATGGTGAAACTGGACGGAATGTCACTGATGATGATGATTCGCAAGATGGTAACTCCGATGGAATTGAAGAAATGATTCACGATATTGTAGCAGAACAAATTGAGATAGAACCGACAGTTGCACGTCTGTATGGTGATGCTGAAAAACCATTATATCCAAGTTGTAAAGATTTTATGGTTCTGTCGGCGGTGTTAAGATTGATTAACCTAAAGGCGAAGCATGGATGGAGTGACATAAGTTTTTCAGAGCTGCTAAAATTTATGAAAGACATTCTTCCAAAAGATAACGATCTTCCAGATTCACATTACAAAGCCAAGAAAATATTATGCCCGATGGGATTGGGATACAAGAAAATACATGCCTGTCCGAATGACTGCATTATATATAGGAAGGAATATGAATTTCTGTCAGAGTGTCCAAAATGTGGGACATCACGGTATAAGGTGAAAGAAAAATCACAGGGTGATGTAGAGATTACAAAGCTCCCTTCAAAGGTATTTTGGTATCTTCCTATAATTAATCATTTCAAACGTTTATTTGCTAATTCACATGATGCAAAAAGGTTAAGATGGCATGCTGAATAGTGGGTATGTGATTGAAAAATACGTCATCCAGCTGATTGTCCACAATGGAAGAAAATTGATGCGCAGTATTCTACATTTGGAAATTAAATAAGAAATCTCAGACTAGGGTTGTGCATAGATGGAATGAATCCATACCGAACACTCGGTAGCACACATAGTTCATGGCCTGTTTTATTGGTAATTTACAACCTCTCTCGTGAAGTTTGTATGAAGCGCAACTATGTCATGTTGAGTACAATGATCTCTGGTCCAAAGCAACCCGGTAATGATATTGATGTTTACTTGTCACCATTGATTGATGATTTGAAACTGTTATGGGCTGATGGTATTAGGGTGTATGATTCTTATAAAATGTAATATTTTCAACTGCATGCAGTGCTTCTGTTCACTATAAATGACTTCCCAGCGTATGGAAATTTGTCTGGATACAGTGTTAAAGGGCATAAGGCATGTCCAATTTGCGAACAACAGACGTCCTATTGTCAATTGCATCATGGGAGGAAAACAGTGTACATGGGTCATCGAAAGATTTTGCCTATGGAACACCCTTATAGAAGACTAAAAAAGGCATTTAATGGCTCATAAGAATTTGATACTGCTCCAAAACCTTTATCCCATGATCTGTATTTTGAGAGGGTGAAAAACCATGACGTGACATTGGGAAAGACATAGAAATCTGGTAATGATAGACATATTTGGAAGAAAAGGTCAATATTTTTTGAGCTACCATATTGGAGGTATCATGAAGTTAAACATAATATTGATGTCATGCACGTGGAGAAGAATATCTGTGATTCTTTGATTGGAACATTGTTAGACATTAAAGGAAAGACTAAAGATGGGTTGAATGCAAGATTAGACTTAATATCAATGGGAATACGGTTGGAGTTAGCTCCCACTCCTAAAGGAAGACAAACATTTCTTCCCCCGGCTTGTCATAAATTATCGAAGAGGGAGAAAATTAGCTTCTGTCAGTGTCTTCATGATACCGAAGTGCCTCAAGGATATTCTTATAATGTAAAAAATTTTGTCTCAATGAAGGACTTGAAGTTGATATGTATGAAATCACATGATTGTCACGTCATGATGCAACAAATTCTACCAGTTGCATTGCGTGGAATATTTCCCATTCGTGTCAGAAAGACTATAATGAAGTTGTGTTATTTTTTCAATTCAATTTGTAACAAGGCGACTGATGTGAATGATTTGAACATTTTGGAAAAGGATGCAATTTTAATACTTTGTCAATTGGAAATGTATTTTTCTCCAACTTTTTTTGATATAATGGTGCATTTAATGATTCATCTGGTTCGAGAAATAAAGCTTTGTGGACGTGTACATCTTCGATGGATGTATCCTTTTGAAAGGTATATGAAAATATTAAAGGGGTATGTTAAAAATCTATATCGACCTGAAGCCTCCATTATTGAAACGTATATTTCTGAGGAGGTATCAGAGTTTTGTACGAGCTACTTGGTTGCGGCGCAACACATAGGTTTGCCTCCATCTCGCCATGAACGAGTTAATAATGAGGGAAAGGGGATTCGCGGCTTGAAAGTCAAATCATTGTCAGCTGAACATATGAAGAAGTTAGAATCATACATCTTGAAGAACATAGCTGATGCTCAACCATATATCACATTGCACATTAATGAGTTGAAACAATGTCATCCAAAGAAGAATTAAATGTGGATTTTGAATGAGCACAACAAAACTTTTTTGTCATGGATTAAAAAGACTTTGCTTGGTAGATCAGATGTATCAGAGAAATTAAAATGGATAGTGGGTGGTCCATGTTTAAATGTGATAACATGGTCTGGTTATGACATTAATGGTTATACATTTCATACAAAAGCTCAGGACAATAGAAGTGCAGTTCAGAATAGTGGTGTATTGGTGTTTGCAGAAGTAATGCATTTTTCGAGTGCTAAGGACAAAAACCCAATTTCTGCATCAAATGCATATTATGGAGTGATTGAAGACATATGAGAGGTTGATTATTTTAAAATTAAAGTTCCTGTTTTTAATTGTAAATGGTTTAACGGTAACAACAGTGTCAGAAACGATGAATTTGGAATGACACTTGTTAATCTGAATAGATTGGAAGACACAACTGATTCTTTTATAATGGCAACACATGCAAAACAAATTTTTTATGTAGTAGATCAATCAGATATGAAGTGGGATGTTGTTTTACAAGGGAAAAACAATATGTTGGTGAGGATGAACTTGATGAATATGCTGATTTATGTGAGATCCCTACTTCAATGGAAATATTAACAGAACATAATGATGATCATGTTGAAGACATAGTTTGTGCCATAAGGAACGATCACGACGAAGGAATTTGGGAAAACAATCCATCTGTACATTCCTAAAATTACAGGTAACATATGTTTATTTCTTGTTTACATTTATTTTTTCCATAAATGTTAGATATTTTAAGTTTTTTATTTATTAAAACATGTTTTAAATAAAAATAAGTATATTTCTGAGTCTACCGGCCAACCGGTGGATTCCCACCGGCCAGCCGGTGGTCTCTGGCAGAAGCATTGCTTTCTGCCAGAGCCACCGGTCAGCCGATGTTAGTGCACCGGCCAGCCGGTATGGGCACCGGCCAACCGGTTCTTGCCCACCGGCCAGCCGGAGGCCCTAGGCAGTAGGCTTTCCCACAGCCTGGTGACACCTGCCAACCGGTGGATGACCACCGTCCCGCCGGTGGTCTCTGGAAGAAGCATTGCTTTCTTCCAGAGCCACCGGCCGGCCGGTGTTAGCGCACCGGCCCGCCGGTATGGGCACCGGCCAACCGGTTCTTGCCCACCAGCCAGCCGGAGGCCCCAGGCAGTCGGCTTGCCCACTGCCTGGTGACACCGGCCAACCGGTGGATGAGCACCGGCCAACCGGTTCTTGCCCACCGGCCAGCTGGAGGACCCAGGTTTACCATTTTTTCCATTTTTTACCATCTTGACCATCTTGACCATCTTGACCATCTTTGCCATATTTACCATTGTTTAACATGCTTACCATATTACCAATGTTTACTATTATGTAACCTAGTACACTTTTCTATTTTCTAATTACATTAGTATTAAAATATTTGAATTTGTATATTTGTGAACTGACGTTTGCTTTTTTGATTTGAAGGATAATGACAGATCATTCAGATGATCAACCACATGATTCTGGGGAGGAGCATTTTGCTGGTCATACCTCTGGGGATGAACATTCACATGCTTTTATTATGACAAAGAGTTCAAAGGTTGGTAAACGTGGTTGCACACATTTACCAAAATTATCACTTGCCCGTACGCAGGATCAGAGGATAGTAGTTGAGTTTGATGATGATGATATTCCTAGAGGTCCGAATGCCAAAGATTTTAAGAGTTTTGTTGCAACTCATGCTATGACCAAAGTAAGCATTCTGTATGATGATTGGAGAGGTGTGGATAACGCGATTATCTCTCAGTTGTGGGAGACGATTTTGGTAACATCTTTTGTCATTGTTTGAGCATTATTTTAATGTTTCTGGTATATATAATATGTTTAACCTCTTTATCAGATTACATTTGATATTCCTGACGCTGGAGGAGTCAGGAAGAAATGCTTATCGTTGGCTGCCAGGAGATGGAGGGATTTCAAATCAACCCTCACATCTGATTTCATTTATGGACATAGGAGTCATGACAATCCATGTCGTATATATCATTTTATAGATGAAGACACATGCAGACAGTTTTTTGAAAGTAGAAAAAAAGATTCATTTCTGGTAAGGGAAATGTAAACTTTTATATACTTTCTTATATAAATGATTTTATTAATGTTTTGTTAATGATTTCTTATTCATAAATTACAGCAAACAAGGAAAGCTCATCAAGAGATCCAATCTAAAAATGTATACCCTCGTAGTTTATCTCAGGGAGGGTATACGTTATTGGAAGAAAAAATGATAGCGGAAAAATTTCAACAACTAAGAGCTGAGTCTTCAAGCTCTGGAGAGGTGGCCCCTCCATCCCCTCCATCTTGACATGAAAAATGGAAGAGAGATCGGAAGGGGAAAAAAGGGCAATATCTTTCGGAAGAATAGAGAATCGTAGCTGAGAGGATTGTAAGATATCTATTTAATTTATTTAAGTTAACTTTTTTCTTCATATAAGTTTCAATCATTACAGAAATGTTCAATTAATTAATACAGGACTCTCTTGAGGAGAAAAGTTCAGAGGGGAAATTTAGAGCTACTCGGAGGGAAGATATTTTATTTGCAGCATTGGGAAGGCCCGAACATCCTGGTCGTGTAAGAGGATATCTGACAGGTGTATCGGTAAGAAAAGTGTTTCCATGTTCTTTAACTTCTAACGTTGAGGGGGTTTATAAAAAAAATAGAATCCTTGGAGGCTGAAGTTCAAAATATTAATGCGACAATGGAAGACAAGATTAGAGATTCGGTGCAGTCTATGTTTGCAGAAATGAAAAGACAATTTTAGACTGCAGCTCCCACTCCCCCACCTCAGCCTGCAGACCCCATTCTTTATCCTACGCCTCCGCCGCAACTTCCTACATATTGTGAGTTGTATGTTGATGATTCTCAACATCATATAGTAGCATACGGGATGGTATATTGTATAGGAGATACAGTTCATCATCAAAAATTAGAGGTAGAGAATCAGAGGGTCACTGTACAGGATATTATAGATAGATCAGCTAGGGTACCAATACCTACAGATGAGGTGGCGACAGTTGGACAGAGTATCGGCCATTTTTTAGTTTGGCCATCCAGACTTCTTCGACTCATTACCATAGAGGTATGAATCTTATATCTTTTTTTTTATTACAGTTGTTTTATCATTTGAAAACTACTATAATTCTTAATTTTTTTTCACAGGAATACTTCAAAGGTAAAGAAATATTGTATAGACAACAACAAAGACAACATGCTATGAGATCAGATACAGATTCCAGTGTTCTTGGTAGATTGTCAAGATATTCACATTTGTTGTTGGGTTTTTATGACTTTCCAATGGAATCTCATGTTTTTGGACGTGAAATAAGTGTGGGGATTACAAAATCTGATATCATGGAGCTTGTTACTGGAGATAAGTTGGGAATCAACGTGGTGCAAATTTTTTCCATGTAAGTCTTAACACCTTTTCCCTGCGTTATATTTATTAAAAATGTATACTTACATATGTTTTGTATTAGGTATCTTTATAAAATTTGTGATAGGAATGAACTGACAGAAGTATATGGATTCATGGACCCGCAATTGATTTCCCCTGAAGCATGTGCATTGACTGAGCAACAATGAATGGTTTATATTGCTGAATGATTTGAAAAGAATATAATCCAACAATGTTGGATGATGCCTTTTTGTGAGAGATATGAAACACATTTCTCTCAAAGAGTTAATTATCTTTTAACATAAAAAACCACTAACATTAAATTTTCTTTTATCAGTAATCATTGGATGTTAGGGATTTTTTGCCCAAGGGAGAAAGCTCTTTATTTGATATGCTATGTTCATGGTGATGTGCGGGCAAGTTTTAAGAATATATTGGAAAAGTAAGTTTCAATTTCTCAATAGTTTTATATATTATAATGAATTTTAAATTTACCTCATTCGTATTATTTTCTAACAGTGCATGGGTCTACTTTCGAAAAAACACAAAGAAAAGAAATGCAGAGATCAAATATGTAAATGGGAAGGTAAATTTCCATTTAAAATTTGTACTTTTTGATTTATTACATAAAATTAATATATTGAATTTACACTCATTCAAAAAATAATTTTCATGAACAACAAGGCCTCATCGAATGCGGATATTATATGTTAATATTTATGTATGAAATAATAACAACTGGGATAGTTGTGAATTTTGACCTGGTACGATTTCCTCTTAAACTTTGCCATAATATTTCAATTTGATTTATTCATTATACATGTTAACTATCTTCTTTTTCATTTGTAGCTTTTTGATGACCCTAAACCCTAGACTGCTGAAGACATCAAACACGTACAAGTGGAGTGGTCAAATTATTTTACAGTTTTGATTGAATTTTAGTTGTTTGTAATGTAAAATGTAATTTTGAATATTGTCGTTTTAATTGTGTATTTGGTAGTTATTTAGGTTTGATTTAGTTTTTTTTGAAGTTGACAGTGTAAGATTTGAATGTTATATAAGTGAATGTTTAATTTTTCTCTACTTCTTGTTTTGGTCTACTTTTGATGGTTCTTCTGGTATGGATTTGGGTCTGTGGGGGAGGGGTTCCAAGGGTGTGGGGGTGTGTTCAGTGGGGTTGGGGGTGTCCAGTGGTCTGGGAGGGCTGTCCGGTGGGGTGGGGGGACAGTCCTGGGGGGTGGCAGGGATGTCCAGGGGGGTGGGAAGCCGGTCCAGGGATGTGGGAGTGCTGTCCAGGGGTGGGGGGTTGTCCATGGGTGTGGTGGGGGCTGTCAAGTGGGGTGAGGGGATGAGGAGGTGTTTTTCAGGCGGGTGGGGGGTTGTCGAGGGGTGTTTGGTGGTGTCCGGGTGTCGGGGGGCAGTCCAGGAGTGTGGTGTGGGCTCCAATGGGGTGGGGGAGGGTTGTCCAAGGGGTATACATGAGGGTGGCCACTCCAATGGGGTGGGGGAGGGCTGTCCAGGGGGTATACATGAGGGCGAGGGCTCCAACGGGGTGGGGGAGGGCTGTCCATGGGGTATAAATGAGGGTGGATGCTGTCTAGTGGGTAAGTTTTATATGTTATCTATGTACATGCTTAATTTCAATGTACTTCTGTTTTTGTGGTATGATTTCTTGATTTGTTTTCTAGTTGATTCTGGTGGAGAGAAGATCACTGCATTCTGTTTAAAAAAAATTGGGTTTATCATGTCGGTTATTTAATAACTGACGTGTTAAAATGCCTAGAAAATAGTTTATCAGGTCGGTTATTTAATAACCGACGTGATAAAAGGCCTGCAGAATGGTTTATCACGTCGGTTATTTAATAACCGACGTGATAAAAGGCCTGGAGAATGGTTTATCATATCGGTTATTTAATAACCGACGTGATAAAGTTCCGGGAGAATGGTTTAGCAGGTCGGTTATTGAATAACCGACGTGATAAACCGCCTCCCTCCGTTTTATCACGGCGTTTATACAATAACCGACGTGATAAACCCCCCTCCCCCGGTTTTTCACATTGGTTTTATATGAACCGACGTGATAAACCACGCTCAGCCCGGTTTATCACGTCAGTTCTTATCGAACGGACGTGATAAACCGCCCTCACCCCCAGTTTATCACATCGGTTCTAAAATAACCGACATGATAAACATCGCGATTTTATGTTTTTGACATCGGTTTTTAAATAACCGACGTCAAAAACATTATTTATAATGTCTCACGTATTAACGTCGGCTAGAAACCGACGTAAAAAATTAAAAATAACCGACATAAAAAACGTTTTCTGCACTAGTGCCCATTCAAAATTTCACATTCAAAAATATAACAGCCTTTAGGTGCCTTTCTAAATTAGATTCCCTATTTCTTCTATTGAAAACAATTCTAAAAACACATATCATTGATGAAGAAACATGGTAATAATTAAAATCATCATATTTTAAACATATAAATTTTTTTAAAATAATTTATGGTATTTTATTTACTACATTTTAATCCATAATGTTATATGAAACATGGATTAATCTAACAATATATATATTGACTTAAACATTACAGAATCATGAAAATGTCGTTAGAATTCACTTCATTACATTTCTAAATAAATGTTATGTTTAAAATTTTATAATATTAGGAAATAATTTATACATACCAACCCAAAAACATAAAAAATGGGTAGTACCAAAATAGTATACATTTTAGTAATAAAAATCTTTTTTAATAAAAACAAGAAAATGTTTCATCAAAAGTTATCACAATATTCAACTTGGATTCCCATTCTTGTTACCCATTTGTAAAAACTATGAAAAGAATTTTATAACGTGTAATGTTCACAATAGCCTCACTAATTGGAAAAAAAATATGGATAGAAAATGTTAGTCCATGAATACAGATAAAAATTTGAAATCATTTTCTCGATGACATACACCTCAACTAAAAAGTATCATATATTAACCTTGAGAAAACATGGGATTTCCATAAAACATGGAAAAATAAATAATACTCTAAGGGTAAATTGGGGATTTACATACATAAGATTACAAACCTTATGTCTAAAATATTATTTTTAACCGTCATGACTACCATAAATCATAATCCTCCCCGTGACCTTGTAATCCACCCCCACGAAAAACTTTTGGTGTAACCATCATAGTTTCACTTGGAGTGAACATACGTTCGACTTCCAATATAAACACACTCAAGGAATTAGAATGATATATATGTTACACACTTCATTATAGAAAATTTGCATGAACCATAACATAATCATAAAACATGAATAAAAATAGTCATTTTGAAGTTTGTAAAAATATAAATTTAAAAGATTACTTTTAAAGAAAAATCCCTTACATATATCACAATATTGAAAAGAGAATTAATAAAAAAATGGAATTTGTGTATAAACTATAGATGCACATAATAAAACATAATATGTATAAATTTGTTTTAGAAATAATTTTAGTACCATAGAATAAATTAAATACATGTTTAACCTAATGAATATAAATTGGGTTAATAATTCTTTTACCTCAAGTTCGTCTTACATAAAATATGTTAAAAACCATTTATATAATGGTCTATAAATTTTTGTTAACATTTTAAAGAACTATACTCGTAATTATAAATAAATATTTGAAATTATTATAACATTTATCCACGCATTTTAGAATAATATTTTCTTATTTTTATTGTTTCGGGTGTAGTAATTTCATGGTTTCCATGGTTGGTAAATTATGGACTTTCATTTTGAGTTGAAGAAAAATACCAAAATTTGAATAAAATTTTATTAATATGTTTAAATAATTTTAAATTATACTATATAATATATTTATTTCTGATACGATTATGCTTAATTAGATAAAACATTAATGAAAATTATTTAATTTATTTTGGTGATTTTTACGATCATCACAAACATAAAATTTTTTTATTCAATAAATTGTTTATATGTTAGTTATAGAACAATAAATAAATTATTATGTGTTTAATAAAATATTATATAATGGTAATAATTTTATAATGAAAATACAAAAATTTGGTAAAGGAAAATAAAAGTGTGTCTTCCACGATGGTCGTAAATACACACATCACGAGTGATGTTCAAATTTTTAGAATAAAATGGTGAAGAGAGGAGGTTTTATATTAAATTTTTTAATTAAAATGATTAAATTCTAGAATACATAATATAATTTAGTTTTAATTTCACTTTAACTATTGGATTTTAAGATACTATAATAAAATAAAAATGGATTTAAATGAAAAAAAGTAAATGAATGAGGATTTTACCTATTGAATTTTACACCTTTAGAACCTCCTTATGGCCCTTTTTTTGGACTTTTGGTGATAGATGATGGTCATGAACATGAGGAAGGGTTTTGGGAATATAATTTTGAATAATTTAAACATCATAATGGGAATTTTGTTTTGAGGAGAAGAGGTTGTGAGGGTTGTATTTATAGTGCAGTATAGGGGTTTTTTTAGTGTTTTATTCATTTGTTTTTTTTTGATCAAGATGATAACTAGTTTAAGAATTATCATAAAATATAATAAAATAGTGAATGGAAGTTTTATATTATGGTACATACATAACTATTGACCCATTTAATAGTGTATTAAACATATAATGTATTTATTCCAAAAATTATTGTATAATGTTTTTCACAATCATTTCTAGTATTATAGATAAATCATAAAAACTCACCCTAACCATTTATTCAAATAAAAAAATGGAATGTTTTTTTTCAAAAATAATATACTGTATTTGTTAAATTTAATTATTTATTAAATTCATCATTTATTTGAAAAATACATGTTTTGTAATTTTATGTGTATTAATTACACTTTTAATAATGAATTAATGTCTCATAAAATTATCATATAATAATAATAGTAATAATAAATACTTTATTTATGAATTTGTTTTATGAAAATTAATTTTCATTTAAATAATTTTGTTAATTATAAAATATTAATTAAATATTTATAAATAACAAAAATAGAAACACTTAATATATCATTTGAAAAATATTTAATTACACATTCCATGATATAAAAATATTAAAACAATAATTATAAGATACCAAAATATTATTTATACTCTCATAGGTGAGGTTGTGATTCCATTATTATTTATTCATTCAATTTTATAAGTAATAATTACATCATAATAATTTTATAATGATTTTATTTATGAATTTCTTGAATGAAAAAAAATTAATTTCTTAATTATCAAGGCTGTTACATTCCATCCACGTTATAAATTTTTTTTCCTAAAATTTATAATTATAATTTTTAGAATTTTATGATATGATTCCCTAATATCATTTCCATATTTGCATGATTATTCCTTAACCTTATGGTTTTTATACAAAAAAAAACCCATTAAATTTATATATTCCCCAATACTTCCTCCCATCAAACCTAAATTTTGGAAGGTTATTCTTCATAAATAATTTTCTCTTATAGTGGAAATTTTTTCACCTAAAAACTAGATATAATTATGGAAGATAATTTCAAAACACTGAAACATGAAATCAAAATTATGTACCTGAGATTAAATCAGACGCAAAGCTACTCAAAAAGTGATGGGTCTAACTTTCTCCAAGATTTTATATGTTGAAATGAACTGTGGAAATTTTTTTCCATACAAAAAAACATAACCCTTTTCTATCAAGATTATAGAGTAAAAACAAGATAACCTACCGTGAAAGAAAAGTAATTCATCCTTTTATCTCAATAACCTTTCTGTCTTCTCTTCTATATTCTCTTGTGTTACTATAGCTTCTTAAAATTCATTGTAACTTCATGTACTAGTTCTATCCCATCATCTTTCCTTCCCCAAAATCAACCAAAAATGTTGGTTTTCGACAAGAAATTAATTTTATTTACTGAAAAATATCTATCTGTAAACTGGAATAAAAACTTCTATTATAGGAAAACTCAATTAAAGAATGTTGTTGAACCCAACTTCTATGGTAATAATTTCAATATTCTAGAAGAACATCCTCTATGTTCTGAATTTTTAAATTAGTTAAACCAATATATTGAGGATGAAAATATGTACTAAAATTTAGTAATGTTCCCAATGACTTGTTAAAGTAGTTCAAAAATTAAGATGTGAACCTGGGATCACATTCATATACAATAGAAAGAGGAACTATATGTAACCTATCAATCTATTTGAATTAAATTCAGGAAATATGATCAAAATACATAATATATTGAATATTAAGTAAATGTGGAGATTTAGTCAGTCAGTCATCAATAATCAAAATCACAATGTTTCCTTGAGACGTATTTGGTAGCCCCATCATGATTTCCATGTATATATTTTATGATTTCCCCTCTGGAATTGGTAAAGGCTGAAGCATTTATTTTTTTATTTGTCTCTCTAATATAAACTGGTAAATGGTTAAAAATATTATAGAAAAATATGGAATATCGTTTTTCATTTTATCCCGCATGAAATACTATCAATGGTCACTATATATCTTACTGATTACATCAAAAATAGAAACAAATAACTATGACCCTTACACTAAAATTCATTCATTGTCATGGAATCACTAGGTACACATAATCTCTTTGAAAATTATAAAAAAAATATTTATTAATGATAAAATTTGGAAACATACATATTTTACCAATTCTCCTTTTTTTGTAACTCATGTTCTTCCTTTAATTCATTTATATTTTAATATACTAGAGATGATTGTACTAACACCTAAAACAAAACAGAGGAATTTCCCTAACAAACAATATCAAATCTAAAATTTAACAAATCATTAATCATGGTTTCATGTTCCAAATGTACTGTGGTTATTGTATGATGATGTTTTCGACTCAAGACCTCTTCCACATAGTTTAATTTTATTAGTATGGTAACTAATCATGAAATAATAATCCTTTGTTTGTTCAATCTACCTTTTATCCCTCATGTGATATTTATTACATGTAAATATATATTTCAAACCAATTTGGATAGAAAATATTTCAAATTTGTCTCTAAAATTTATACTCAAAATTTACACAGTGAAAACCACATCTGAAAATTCCAAATAATGTGTGGGATAATTTATTTCATGAGATTCTAGTTGTCTTGAATAATAAGAAATTACCTAACATTCTACAACTAAACCTAACCATGTCCCATAAATGATGAATCATTAAAGATGATATATTTTCCATTTCTGTAAGGTAGTCCAAAACTAGATCATTCCTAAATCTCTTATTCAGTATATGAAAACAACCATCACATTATTTTATTCAATGAAATTTTACCTCGTTTCATGTTATCATTGGTAGAGGGATACATTATCTGATGAAATTTATTTATCACTTGGAAAGGGAGACGATGTGGTCCACGAGAGAGCATGAACGAAACCCTAATCTCGACAATCAAAAGGGTACCCTTAACGACAGACCCTTCGTGTATGTTGTAGTGGGTTGTGCTACTCACGCTGAATCAGAGGCCTCCGACAGAATTGATCCCAAAAAATATCGACATCTAGGTCTATCGGCGATTTCATTCTCCAATGATGAGGTAAACATTCTGTGTTCATATCTTATATTTTTTCTTGTTGGTAAGTTTGTCATGTGTCTACCATCAATGGTGTTTCTGTGGAAAACCATGGAGAGTATAGGCTTAATGAATTTTCATATTGGAATACTGAATTCGTGGCATGTTTTTTTTCATTTTTCCTCGGAGAATGACCATTATAGATTCTGGACCCATTGTTCTTGGACTTTTGGAGGATCACTCATTAAAGTCTTCAAATGGACTCACAATTTTGATGTAGGCTACAAGCCCACCATAATTTTTATATGGATTAGTTTCCCTTGGTTACCGCTTCATATATTCAAGAAAAACTCTGTATTTTCCATTGTGAAACTATTCAGACACCCAATTAATTAGACACTACCACCGCAAATCTGTCCAGATCATCAGTCACCTAGATTTTTAATGAAGTAGACATCTCCCAAGAATTGTAATCACGATTTTGGCTTCAAAATGGTGACAATGGTTTTTTTTCAAGAGGTTGTATTTGAAAATGTTCATAATTACTGTAAAAAATGTTCCATAATTGGCCATCTAATGAATGATTGTGTGGTTAAAAAGGATACATCCTACTATCCACCACACATCATGTCAATTTGGGTAAAAAAGACTGCTGCAAATAACACTACTGATAAACCTGTTGGGAGTAGCCATGTTTTAATTTCCACAACTTTTTCTAATGATTCTCTTGAGACATCAACACATGATGTAAATACTCATAATATTGTAATCAGTGAATCTTTTGAGGAAGGTGAAACCTCTAGTGCTAAACATTTGTTGGATCATTTACCAGAATCATGCCATGTGAATCCTTCCTTCCCACTGTTTCTGAAGGCTGAAGATAAAGCTACTCAGATTGAGGAGGCCATCTTAAAGTCCTTCTCTAGAAAAGGTAAATAACAAATGGTGGATGCCTATGGATTCATCAATCACAATCCCAAAAAAACAAGGAAACGAAGGGAGTACTCTATCCTTGAATGAACAATTGTGACAAGAGCCCTCGATGATTTCCAAAAAGACAAAATTGAGATTACATCAACAACAAGTGCGGTTGATTGGACTGCTGTCACTTTTGATGCTTCCCAGGATATTGTTTCAGATTCACCTAAGCAGTTTAAGGTTGTTCATATTTCACCTCATGAGGGGAATCTAAATGAAGACTCAGACCAGACTGTTGAAATATCATATAAAAGGCTCAGAAATGGTGAAATATCTATAGATTCTTATCTCGATATCAAGCGCATATTTTTTAACAAGAAGTTGATGAAATAGCCCCAAAAAACTCTCTATTTTTTCAGTGCTGCTATGTTTTTTTGGCTAACTTCTGCTTTTATGTCTTGTCCATTCATGAAAGTCACCTTTCATGGATGTTGTTGCTTCAAATTTTGAGGTACTAGAGATTGCTCAATGCTGATGCAATTTTACTGGATGCATTTCTTCCTTGGAGGTTCATTGCATTGAGTCTCCATGGCATACTTATTTTCATGGAGGCTCTAGAGTGATTTGAACAAGACAACATGGATGGAGCCCTCTTGAAGTGGATATTCCTCCTGTAGGAGCTGATATTTTTCTTCAAGGAACTGTTTTTACCTTTATTGTCCTTTTTGTTCTTTTGATCGAGCATTATTGTTACACCATCATGTATCTTTTCAATTTTGAGCTGGTGTAAACTCATTGCACCTCAAACATGCGTTGTAACTCTTTTTATTTAATAAATTTCATTGGGGAAGGAATTAGGTGACCTTTTCATGACTCTGCTTGTCTAACAAATAGTTAGAGGGCTAGATAACTATGAATCATTTTTAACAAACCTTCATTAATAGCTTGATGATGTAAGAAAACTAAAAATATAAATAACTTTTTTTTGGAATTGGACATTCATCAATAACTTTTTTTGAGGGAAAAACTATTAACCCATCCTTATATATAGTATCCCTGTGAAATTAAATCAATTTAAACCAAAAATAACATTTGTTAAATTTTCCAAATAAATTCATTTAATAGAGATTTTATATGAATTTTTTTTTTAATTTTTATGAACTTCACTACTTTTTAGAAAGAATAAAATATCATCAGTAAAAAGAACAAAAAAATATCCAAATATTCTTGGATTATTAGATTCAAGAGATCCATAAATACAATTTGTATATTTTCAATCAAAAGGGAGTAACAATGAACTCATTATGCCCAAATCTTGTACAAAATAATATATTTGGGATGCCATCCTTTTTCCCCATCATATGATACTCCCCAGATTTGAAGACAATCTTGGAGAAATAATGAGCACTATATAGTTGTTCAAACATGTTGTCAATATGGTTTTATAGATATTTATTCTTATAAGTATTGTTATATAACACTCTTTAATGAATGAAAGATATCTTGGAAGCATTTTTCATTTCAAAAAAACAAAATAAGAGAACCCTATCATGATGTGTTAGGATAAATGAACCCATTTTCTAGAAACCACTATAACTACTCTTTCAATTCTATATGATCAACCACATCCTTTAATATGGGATTTTAGATAGACTTTTAATCAAGAACAAGACAAATAAAAAATATAAATTCTCTATTAAATATACCACTAGAAACAAATAGTAGGGATATAATCTAAGTAATCATTAACCACTATTGCATTATTAATCTAAACAGTTTCCTTTTTTTCACCAAAATGATAAATGTAAATTAATTTCCATAATTTAACAGTTCTACATCTTCTTGATAAATTATCAATGACATCAGTCCATTCATTTATAAAAACAGAAACTCTTTTTGAAAGTCATATTCACTATCTCCACAATAAATCTTAATAGGATAAATAGAAAACCAATCCATTCCCCAAATAACATTTCACTTAAAGAAGGAAAAACTAAAAGATTGAATGAAAATTATTTCGACAAAAAAACATGAATATACTAATAATATCTTTTTACGATAATATTTTTCGTGTGTGTTTTAACCATAGGTTATGGTCTAATTTAACTATTTGAAATTTTCAAATTACAAGATCATTTCATGGAAATAATGGAATGTGTGGAAAATGTATAAAATAATACATTAGAAAAATATGAGTAAACAAACAACGTACCTAATACCACTTTATTGCATGTCCTAACATTTTTTTATGTGGTCGCAAAGGATCTCAATCCACCTTTATCCTTATAATCTAGTTTTCTTCCAAAATTCAAGAAATTATATGAGAATTTATTTCTATAATACCTCAACTCACCAAATTTAATGAACATTATTGTTTTATTATTATAATTAAACATATCATCACTATTTTATTTTTTATTTTGACCTATGACAATAATTCTAAACATACTATAGCAGAAACATTTCCCATTTTGGTTAAGGAACCCCCAATGTGATTTTAACAACACATCCCACAATCTAAAAATCAAATTTACTTATCTTGATATTTTATTGATTGATACATACCCATTTTATTCTATCAGATCCATTTCTTCGTATTAAGGTCAATGTATATGTGATTCTTATATAACTACATTCCTACCCACTCAGTACATCATATAATGTTTCTATGAACATCTGAGTTCATGGGAGTCAAAATTCTTTCAGTATATTTTATTCAATACTAAATAAATGTGATTAATTTTAATCAATATTTTGTAAGTAATTTTGGTAATACCATTCCAATCATGTGATGTTTGACTCATAAATGTCTATTGGGTCTTCCCCTTTTTGTCTCAATTCCAGTAATTCCTTTTACATCGTAAGTCAAACCACCTTACAAATTATTTTTCAAGAAATGATTTTTAAATTCAACACATTCCAAGGAATCAATCTCTTAACTATCCATAATATTTTTGAACTAATCTATTACTATCATAAATTATTCACTTCTAATTTTTACAATTCATCGTTGGAGCCGCTCTGTGTCTCCATTCATCAACTTTGCTACATATTTTATAGGAAACAATTATAAATATACATATATTAGAAGATGAAATAGGGAAATATATAAATGATATATATTTTGAACATATAAATAATGAAAAAATAACTAATGGTATTATATTAAATTCATAATAATCCACAATGTTATCTGAACCACGCTATGATACCAACTATAATGAAAGATCCTTACACATTACATAATCTTGTAAATTCTTCTACAATTCATTTCCTTGAATTTCAAGAGATTATATAAATTTATTGTTTTATAAAAATACGAAATACATCATATATATCACCCCAACTGCATAAAAATTTGGTACTACTAAGATAGTATCAATTTCTTCTATAATAACATATTTTTTATTTAAATCATGAAAACGTTCATGATAATTATTCGCAACATTCATATTAGATTATCATTTTCTTTTAGTCCAGCTTACACCCCCTGGAAAATATTTTGAAATATGGTGTGAGGATAAGAAAAATTTTCAGGGACATAAAAAGAATGAGAAAATCCATTAGTCAATGAAAAATTATAAGTATAAGAAATTATTTTTTCAAAGTCATATTTCTCACACAATAAGTATGAAATAGTTACATTGTGAGAACATAATATTTAGATAAAAGATAGAAAAAAACAATACAATGAAGGTATATTGGAGAATTACTTACTTATGATTATAGCTCTTATAGCTACCGTATGATTTGGAACCCACATGACTACCATTCAATTAAACACTCATTACTACCTTACAATGTTACCCTCAAAACTACCTTATGGTTTAACTATCCTTGTTACACTTCGAGTAGAAATATAGTTGACCTAAAATATAAACATTCCCAGTGCATTAGAGGGATATATTTTACCAACCGTAATAATAAAAAATTACATATAATCATAAAAAAATAATAAAATATAAATGAATAAGTACTTTTTTATTTTGTAAAAATAGAAATATCAAAGAGATTTTTAAAGAAATGTTCTTTTAAGAATATCATATAATTTATATGAGAATTAATATAAAAATTACTATTTGTATATACTGCAAATTAAAATAATGTAACATAATACAAAAAAAATTAATTTGGAAAAAAATTGTAGTGACACATAATCAACGATGTAGAAGGTTAACCCAATAAATGGAAATTGGGTTAAGAATTCAATTATTACGGGTTCATATTAAATCAAACGTGTTTAAACCTATTAAATAATTAATTTTAGTGTGTTATTAATATATAAAAAACCCATAATTATAAGTATAATTACATATATGATATTCTCATAAAAACCTTACACCCATTTATTAATAATATTTTTTCATTTTCAATTTTTGAGGGAATTTATTTCATGGTTTACATCGTTGTATATTTAAGGATATTCAGTATGATTTTATGTAAAACACCAGAAGTTGAATGAAATAGTTTAAATATGTTTCTAGAGATTTATATTCTAATAAAAATATATTTATACGAGGATGAAAATTAGATAAAATATTAATGAAAATGATTAATTTTATTTTTTTTATTTTTTTAAATCATCATGGACATATAGAATTTCATTAAATATATTGTTTATATGATGGTTACATAAATTTGAATAACATATTAAATTTGCAATAAAATTTTTTTAACCATAATAATTGTTTTATTACAATAAGTTTACAATGGTAATAGAAAATGTATGTTTATCTTCCATGATGGTGGTAAATCAACACATCATGGATGATGTTCTATTTTTTAGAATAAAAGGGTGAATATAAGATGTTTGATGTTGAATTTTTCCAAAAAAACCCAAACATTATAGTATATATAATATAATATATTTTTCATGTAACTTGGATTAGGGTAGGTGGCACGTGTACATGAAAATAGAAGGGATTGAAATGAAAATTATATAAAATTAAATATGATTTTACCTCTTTAATTATCCTCCTTGAGGACCTCCTTACAAACCATGGTTTTAGATCTTTAGTGGGAAAAGTAGTTATTGGATTTACATAAGAGGCTTTGGAAGGGATTTGGGTAGATATTAAGCATCGTATAATTTTTTGAGCAGTGAGTATAAGAGTTGGTGCGGTGGTATTTATTGTGGTGGACATGCTGTTTTTTTAATATTTTATTCAATTGTTTATTATTTTTGATCACGACTATGACTAGTATGAGATGTATCAATAAATAAAATTAAATAATTTATAGAATTTGAAGAGTATGTTTCTTAAATCATTCATGAATCAAGGAATAATAAATTTAACTTATAATGTATTTATATCATAAATTATTGTATATTACTATTTTCCAAAAAATCAAGTATTTTAGAAAAATCCCAACAATTTACCGTAACCATTTTTCAACATTTATAATTCAGAAATGACCTCTTTTTTTCAAAAATTTCTTTCTATATATGATTTTTAATTTTTTATTATAATCATAATTTATTCATAAAATACTAAATTTAAATTTATAACTGATTTTATGACACATTGAAAAATAAATAAATGTCACATAAAACTATCAAATATTCCTTAGAAAAAATATTTTTATTTATGAATCTATTTTATGAAAATATATTTTATATCAAAAATATTATATGAATTATAAAATATTATTTAAATATTTATGAATTACCAAACTACCAACACTTAATTTAATATTTCTAAAATAGTTATTTACATATTCTATCATATAAATATATAATGACTACCCTTATATGATACACACATATTATTTTCACTATCATAGGTAACATTAATGTTCTATTAGTATAGATTCATTGATTTCCATAAATACTACTTAGTTCAGTATAATTCTATAATGAATTAACAATTTAATTACCAAATAGAATAAAAAATTATTTTTTACATACAAAGTTCATTACATTATTTCAACCATATTGAAAATTTTTCCTAAAATTTTTTATATAGATTTTTATTAAGTTAGTATTTCATTCCGTCAAAACATTTTTAGATTCCCATATTTCTTCTTCATCTAGGTGGTTTCTCCATGATTCCATAAAATTATGAATTATTTTTTTCAGCAATACATTCTCTTTACGATCATGAATTTGAAATGTGAAGGATCCCGGGACACCCTGAGAGGGGAGGGGTGAATCAGGGTGACTACTTTTTCTTTTAATGTGTTGGATCTTGTTCCCACGTTGGTAGGAACTTGTTGAATCTGTATGATGATTATGATCAGAATGAAAACATTCACATACACAGAGAAGACACATCCATTTTTACTTGGTTCACCACTAAGGGCTACGTCCAAGGAGCATACGCCGACAGGTTGCCGGTCGTACCTAAATCCACTATGCTTCACTAGCTGCGGATACAAAAGTTCAGGTACAGACACTCTGTCCCAGGCACACTGCCTTTACAATTGTTCAGGGATAGCTCACTGCGTCCCTCGGGTCACTCCCGTTGACTCCCCCTGGCTCGCTGCCGTTGGTGAAGTCCCACTCAGTTTATAGACGTGAAGGTCTCTTCAATAGATGTGCATTGATGTCTTTGCCTCTGCTCAGCATGAGACTCTGCTTGCATCGAATTCCGAAATAGATGCACTAGAACGCATAGAACCACTGAACCGGATAACCAGAACGTGTAGACAAACCTGACTAACAATTGCGCGCAACACAAACCCTTTGCGCGCAAAACCTTCCTATTGCGCGCAAAAATTACTTTTCGCGCGGAATAATATTTCGCGCAAAAATCCCCTTTTTCGCGCAACTCCGAATATTTCGCGCAAGCCCCTTTACGCTATCCTTTTTCGCGCAACAGACCTCGGATCTTCTCTGAGTCTCTCAACTTATTAGAAGAAGGGGGTCACCCCATATTTATAGGCGACTGAGACCACTGCGCGCAAAATCCCCTTCGGCGCGGAAAACCTCTCATATGGCGCGTAATCTCTCGCCCAGCTTAAGTATTTCGCGCACAACCCTTATTTTCCGCGCAGCCCATGCCTTTGCCATTTTTCACCACACTGATTTTGAAACACTATTTGCGCGAAAAACCTTGATCCCCTATTTCGCGCATCCCGGTGTTTTTTCGCGCCTAACATGAGTATTTCGCGCAAGCCTCTAATATTTCGCGCACCACTTCCTTTTTCTGCGAAGCTCCTTTTGTAGACAATCCATGTCTTCATTTTCCGATTTTGAGGCCCAAAAATTTGGCAAACACTGGGAAACAGCGCCACCTTCAATACTGTTGTCTACTTGAACTGTATGATCACTTTGCTGGAACACATTCGGAACTTCCACTGAGGATTGACAACAAACACAAACCATACACCAAATCATGCTTTGAAGAGCCTGGTTCCAACAAAATGGTTTTTCATTATAGGAATTTTTCTTTATATTAACTTATTCAATGTTGAAAACATGAGATTAATCATTCACATACATTCTAAATATCTAAATATCATAAAAATTGTGCACTAGAGATAACATTAGAGTCAAAGCTTCTCAGTAGGTGTCTAATCCATATTTCATTAGGATTACATATTTATAAATGAACCGAGGACATAGTTTCCAATTCATACCAAAATACATAAACATTTTCCATCATGAGATTATATGACAAATAAGAGCACATACTACAAATTATAATTATTTCCCCATATTATTTGGATAACCATTCTTCCTTATCTGATAAATCCTCATGTGCTATTAGATGATCATCGCCTTTTTATGTCACTTCATCTACTAATGATGGCCCCATCAACTTCTTTTCTATTAATTAATCCCAAATGATGGAAATCTACATCAAATTATATATAAATTATAAAATGGATCCATATGTATAACAGAATTAAAAAATTAATTATAAGAAAACTCAACTAAATAAACATTTCGATTCCAACATACATGTTAGTCCATTATATAATATGAAATCATATTCTAGGAGGTCTCATTTTTTTACTCAGTATATTCAATAGATTAATGATGAATGTAGGTTAAGAAATTTAATTATTTTCCCAATGACATCTTAAGGACATTCCACAATTCATATCTGATCCAGGGATTAAGGTTAGATACTAAAAAATTTGAACTCTATGTAAGATAAAAATATTTCAATTTATAGTCGAGAAAGATGACCTAAATACATAGTATCTCGAATAAGAAGGAAATGTGGATATTTATTTTGCTGGTTAACAATAATCCATATCACAGTGTTACCTTAAGAAATATTTGGTATTTCCACCACAAATTACATGTATATATTTCCCCATTTCAACTCTAGTACTGGTAATGGAATAAGAATCCCATTTGGCTATTTTTGCAATTCGTTAACTTTTTTACACATAAAAAAAACCTTTGCAAAATCTAGAATATCTCATTTTATTCCATCCCAAAAATAACACACTTGATGGTCACTATACATCATAGTAAATATAGTATGAGTGAAAAACAGAAAAATATGACCTTAAAAAAATAATTCATTCTTCATGTGGAAATCACACGGTACACATAATATCTTCCAAAATCATAAAGCACATACTTTATCAAGGATATATTTTCGAAACTTACCCCTTTTTACCAATTCGTCATTTTTCAATAACTCCCATTCTTTTTTATATGCATGAAAAATTATGTTTCATAGAGATTACTATAGTAACAACTAAAACAAAATAGTGGAACTTCTAATACCATAAACATCAATGAATAAATTGAATAACGAATTAATATAGGGGATATGTTTCAAATGTGACAAGGTTAGTTTAGAATAATTTTTTGACTCAAGGAATCCATCACATTATTTTTTTATTTAATATGGTAATTGATAATGTAATTATAATACATTATTTGATCAATAAAAATTATCTACCTCATGTTCAATTCCTTCTGATTAAATATATAAATTAATCTTTTATGGTAATTATATATTCCAAATTTGGATCTCTATAAATGATTCTTGTAAATTTATAAAGATGAAACCACATATTATAATTAAAAATCATGTCTGTAAAAATTTATGCCATGATATTTTAGTTTTCTTGAAAAATAACAAATTAACTGATATTCTGCATCAGAACACAACCATGTCCCTACAATATAAGAATCATTGTAAATGATATAGACTCTCCTTTCTGTAAGGCGAGGCAAAAACTAAGGAATTAACCAATAACATATTTAGTTCCTGAAAAAATATCACGTTATTCTATCGAAATAAATTTAACATATTTTCGTCTTAACATATATATAAGGACTGAAAACCATGATTTTTTTTAAAATGACTTCAATATCATGCAAATAAATTAAAACACTTAATCTATATAACATTGGTAGTTTTTGGACATTTATCAACAACATTTTTTGCGATATAAACTATTATTCCATCCCCAGATAGAGTTACCTCATGAAAATAAATATGTTACAACCAAAAATAACTTTTACTAAATTTAATATATAACTTATTTTCATTTAGGGTTTTCATCAAAATCATTAAATTCTTGTTAGGATTCTCATTACATTTTGAAGAAATAAAAACATCATCAATAAAAACAAAAAAACATATTAAAATACTAACAAAATATTTATTTCACAATATCCATGAATCCAACATGGCCATTAATAAAACAAAAGGTAATAACAAAAAAACTCATAATTCCCATATATAGTATAAAAATTTGTTTTCCTGAAGTCGTCATCCGTTAACTTCAGTTGACAGTACCTGGATATCATGTCTATAATTGAAAACTATTAAGCACTTGGGAGATGTCCAAAGAAGTCTTAGATATGTGAAAATATATACATATTCTTAGAATTATTGTTATTCATTGATCTATAACCAATGAAACATCTGATGGAACAATATTTCAATTTTTCAAACAACATAGAAGCACCCCATGGTGATGTTCTAGGATGAATGAAGCCTTTATCAAGAAACTCATACAACTTCTTTTTCAATTCTAGAAGTTCTACTTGATCTATTATATAATTGTGTTTCTAAATTATATTAGAATCATAAAATATTTCAATTGTAAATTAAACATCTTAATTAGGTATAAAATAAGGACACTCATCTCAAAAAACATTCAAGTATTTCATTTAAAACTAAAAAAATTACTAATCTGAATTTTTCCCTTATTTAAAATATATATGAATGAAATCATTCATTTATATATTTAAATGGTATATTATATTCATGATATTTTATCATTGGTATGGGTGTAATCATTTATAAAACTATAAATATTTGTAAGAAATAAATTCTTTAGCTCTACAATAAAACATTACATGATAAAAAACCAAATCCATTAAAATAATTACATTAATATATTTACCTTAATATTCCTCAATGTGTTTTAACCATAATTTCAAGTCACATATCATGATTTTAAATTTTGAAAATAACATAAAATTTATAATGCCACATCTTAACACATTTAATGAAAATTAATGTTTTTATTTGAAATATATATACCATCACTAAGGAACTTTTCATTGTAGTTTAAAATTATATGTTCAAAAATAGTAATTAGAAATCATTTAATATATTTGTTAAGGTACTCCCCAGGTACCTTTTCACCACAATACGCACTTACGGGAAGCCTAATTTTCTAATATTCATTTTTAATTGATTGAATCATACCTATTGATTTACATGTGGTCCTTTTCATCTTTTTTTACAAAGTACATGTGATTATGACAAAAATTCATTTAAACCCTGTCAAAACATTTGAAAAGTTACTAAAAACATTTATATTCATGGTATGACAAAACCATTTAGTATCTTGGCCCTGATCCTAATAAATAATATTGATTTAACTGTCATAATATCATATAATATTTGTATTGTACATTACCAATCAGTTGAAGTTTTCTTTATACAAGACCAATGAGTCTTCCATCTTTTGTTTAAATTATAGATATTTTTCACCATCTTATTTAAAACCAACATAGGAAAATATTTTTCAATAAAATTTTTTTTATATTCATCCAATTCCTAGGAATAAATCTCCTCACTATCCCTACCATTATTGACCATTGACCACAACATATCAGCTTCTCCTTCAATATGATAAATATAAATACTAACCATTTGATTATCCTGACACAGTGTGACATAAAATATCTTATCAAAAGAATTAATCTAAACTTTATCCACCATTGGGTCAAATGATACAACAAAATTAAGAGTTTGTTGCCTCATAAAATGTTACATTATCATCATTTTTCATTATTGTAACTCTAGATGTTCTTTTGCATGGATTCCAATAAAAATATAAACTATGGAAACTACATTATTGATGTCACAAACTATTTGGTTCCAATTCCCACTATTCTGGGATGTGGTTTGGGTATGATATTATCCTCTTGGGGCCTTCAAAATTTTCATTCATGTTTCTTCTTTAGAAACCCATTTTTAACACAGATTTCTTATATGAAGCAACATGGTATCATCGAGTGATACATATTTTCAACATATAGATAATGTAGAAATAATTTATGTTATTATAATAATGACATCACAAGCCCTATCATTATATAAAATGTTATTTGATACAAACTATATGGACATGACGTTAATAATGACATATTATTATAAATTAAGATAAAATTCACATCCTTACATTTCAATCGATAATGTTTGTACATATTTTTAAATAATTACTAAATAAATTATACATATCAACTCACAAGAATTAAAATAGGTTAATAATAAAACAATATCCATTACTTCAATAATGCACATTTTTGTAAATAAATAATGGATTTGTTTCACTAAATGTCATCACGAAATTTATCTTTGATAATCATTTCTTCTTAATAATCCATAAAAATTAAAAACCCAGTTTTACAAATAGGATGAGAACCAACTTCTTAGTATGGGACATGAGAAGAAGAAGATAAACCATTAGTCCATTAATAATTATAAATATATTAATTCATTTCCGTAAAGTCATACTTCACATCGATTAAGTATAATATAACTAGTTTTTTAAAACAAGAGATATTGATGAAACATTGAAAACATAAATCTTACCATAAAGGTAACATGGTTCATTACATATTAGATATTTCAACACTAATAGCTACCATATGATTTTTAACCCCCACAGCCACCTTACAATGTAACCCTCATTGTTCCCTTATGGTGAGACCATCGTAGTTACACTTGGAGTAACTATACAGTCTATCTCTAACATAAATGCAATGACTAAATTACAGTGATATATAGGCCCCTTAAAAATAGCATACAATTGAAGTGAAATTTATGAAAATGAATGAAATATGTTTATAGAAATTAAATCCACATAAACACACAATAAGAAAAAATTGTTTGAAAAAAAAATTAGTACCACATAATTAATAAAGTATTAGGTTATCCCAATGAATGGAAATTATTTTTAGAATTCCCTTCCCTTGGATTAACCTTACTTCAAACATGTTAAATAATTTTTCCTAATAGATTAAATAGTGTTATTAATATATTAGTGAACCATAATAATATTTATAAATAATTATATAATATTATTAATACATATTTTCACTCATTTATTAATAACATTTTGTTGTTTTCATTGCTTGGGTGCATTTATTTCATGCTTTTCATGGTTGGTTCATTATAGATGTTCTTAACAAATAGAATAAAAACTATAAAGTTAAATAAAACGGGGTTAATATGTATCTATAATTTTAAATGATTCCATATATACTTTATTGTTCTTATTATGAAGAATAATCGTATGATAAAACATTAATGAAAATTAATTAATTTATTTGGGAATTTTTTATGATAATCATGATCTTATATCATTTTATTTGACATCATGTTTAAATAAATTTTAGAGAACATTATAAAACATAAGATATTTGTAATTAAATATTATTTAAACATAATAATTTTATTATGAACATACTTGGATGAGGTGATGGAAAATTAAAGATCATCATCCACAATGGTGGTAAATCGATACATCACAGATGATGTTCTCATATTTATAATAAGATGGACATGATTAGAATTTAGATAATGATATTTTAAATCAAAATGGTTAAATTATATTATATATGACATATTTTATCTTTAATGTCACCTAGATAATGATTGGTTAATATATTATAAGGAAATAAAATTAATTTATATGAAAATAAAAGAAAATGAAACATGATTTTACCTCTTGAATCTTCCACCTTAAGATCCTACTTATGTCCCTTGCATCTTTTATTTTAGGGAGTCCAACTGATCATGGATGTGGGTATGATAATTGGGAATGATATAGTTTTAAAATAAAAAAGATAAAATGATTTTAGGTGTAATACAAATAGGTATTGAGGGTTCATATTAATTATGGATGAGAGTGGTGTCTTTTGAATATTTTATTGAATGGGTAATTATTTATGATCAATACTATGAATAGTTTAGTAATTATCAATAAATATATTAAAATAATTAATGGATTTGTGATATTATGGTTTATACTTCGACAATTAATCAATGAATATTTTATTTATCTTATAATTTATATATGTTATAAATTATAGTATGTTACTTTAAACCAAAAATTTGATTATATTAGAAGAACTCCGAAAAATCAACCAAAATATTTCTCAACGTCTATAAATAAAATATGAAGAAATTTTTTTATTTTATTATTCAAAATAAGAGATAAATATATTTTTTACCAAAATCCTCATTTATTGAAAAAAATACAAGTTTTAAAATTATCACAGATTTCATGACACATATAAAAATTAATGAAGGTATCATAAATTTATATTATAAAAATTACACAATAAAATATTTATTTATGAATTTATTTATGAATTTTTTTTTCTTTTAAAACATTTTATTCTTTATATCATTGTAATTAAATATTTTTTTCATATAAAAATAACAACACTTAATTAATATTTTTAAAAACATTTATTTATATATCCATTATATAAATAGACCATGATTGCACTTATAAGTTAGAAAAATATTATTTACATCCTCATAAGATAATATATAACTCTATTAGTGTATATTACTTCATTTATATAAATACAAATTATTTTAATATAAATATATAATGATCTCAACTATTTAATTAAAAAATAAAAACAAATTATTTTATATGTTCGTGGGTTTTTATAGATTATGTAATCCAAAGGTTAACTAAAACAACAACCAACTAGCATATAATCCTTCTAAATAATATTTCGGTATCAATAATAGGTGTTATATTTAATTTTGATAGTAATCTTCAATCTAATCATATTCCATGCAACTAAAATTTTAAATTTTTTTTATTGTAACATATTTTTCATATTTAATAAAAAAAATTAATATTATAAAAAATTGATTAAAATTCTTGAAATTTAAATTTATTCCTATAATCATCACCCTGTATTATCTCCTAATGATATAGGAGTAAGAAAATGGTCCCTAACTATATAGTAAAAACATTTTAAGCGTGCTGAATTTAGAGGTTGTGTGATAGATATTGATGCGATATAGAGGGAGTGTGTGTGAGATACAGATGGAAGGGATTTAGAGGGTCTAGTTAGTGCAAAACGGGGTAGATAGAGGGTGTCCCAGATTCTATGGAGAGATATCTAGATAGACTGTCAAGGGTTTTTGCTTTTGGGAACATCAACTAAGAGTTTACTAGGATCCGTAAAATGTTTCTTCCTAGAATTACATTGATTTAAACTATTAAATATAATTTTAAGACATATATTTTGATAAAAATATATATAGAAAGATAAATACTGAAATTATAACAGTTTGAAAATAATGAATTTCAATATTTATTGGTGTGATAATTAATGGAATCACATGAAAACAAACATAACATTTACCTTATCAACATTTAAAAACCGATGCATAAATTTTATATTAAATAAGATTAGAATACCACATATCAATAAAATAATAATATTTAATATTGGTTGTTGATATGTAAATGGTTCAATACACATAAAATAATTTTCCATCAATCGTGTCATTATCCCCCTCCATCATTATTAATTCAATAAGTTTCTTTATTACATTTCCAATACATTATGTTTTGAAAATCACAAACACATTTTTTAAGGAAAACCATATTTTTCTAAGAAATATTATCTTAATGAAGTTTTTTTCATTAAAAATAGTTCATTATATTAACTTTTCTTTATTTAATGTTATCTTTGACCCAAGTGTAATTTTACATTTCTTAACCCAAAAATATGATCCTTATATATCCTAGAATCTTACAGTTCCTTTGAATCCGATTTCTTCAAGAATCAAGACATTGATTTCTTTTGAAATAAGACTTTGATTTCTCATGAAAATCATACTCTTATTTCTCCTGAAATTATACTTCAATTTCATCTAAAATCATACTCTTATGTCTTCTGAAATCAAAAGCTAATTTTTGTCAAATAAGACTATATTTTATTATGAAATCAAACTCTAATGCCCTCTGAAATAATACAATGATTTGCACAAAAATATGATTCGGAATTTATCAGAATTTCTACTTTGATTATATTTGAATTTTTAATATAATTGTCAATATTTTTGGATTCCAATTTCTTCTGAAATCATATTCTGAATTCATCAGAATTCATACTTTAATTCTCTTTTATATCATAAACTGATTTTCAATATTTCTAGACTCCAATTATCACTTTTTTAAGAATCCGATAAATTATTTTTCTTATAGTTCCTCATTTATATAAATTAATATTCAATTTTATCAGATAAAAAATTATGTTCCTTATACATAATAATGTTCCTTAATTAGGATAATTTCTCATATGATTTCATATGTGAATAGATTTCATAAAATTTATTTCTAGCTAACAATTGGATATGTAACATGTGTACATGTCTCTCTAAAATTGAAGGAAAAATATTACTGTACGAGGAGGTAGGAGATTGTTATGATTCTTTATTATAAATAACCATCCACTTTAATGTTCTATATTCAATGATCATGGTGACTTTTATAGAGATAATTTTTTGTGAGAATAACTCTCCTCAAGCCTCCCATCTACGTATGTTATGAACAAATTATTAACTATTGAATAACATTTTAATCCTTCTTAATGTGAATATTATTATTGCTAATCAATAAAGGTATTTTGAGGCTATAAAGACAGAGGTTCCAATCACCACAGATATTGAGGTCATGCGGGGATAGAATGATATATTCCAATAATCTTTTTAGGGATTACCCTTGTTTGGGTAAAACAAACATACATGAAAGTAATAATCAGTGCAAATTTGTTTAATATTTTTCGATACCATTATATTTGGGTCAATATATTTCTTATAATTGTTTACTTCTCTGGATTTGTTACATGTTTTAATTCTGCTAAATTTGTTTAATGAAAGAATGTATAAATTTCTTAATTTTTTATACTATTATTCTATGATATGAAATGATTATATATGATTTAAGGTTAAATCCTTTCCTATGTAAACATTTCTTATGTTTCATTATCCGATTCATTATTCATATCCTAATAAAGCTAGCTACATCATAATTAACTAAAGAGAGTCTATGAATCCATATTGTATAACATTGCTAAACAAATATTTCCTTAAGAATAAAAATGAAAAAATTTAAACCTACAATTCATCCACCTTTTGTAATTTGACAATCTGCATATTCATTTCGATCCATCAATTTGTGATAGAGTAGGTCTCTATAAAACTTATACATACGTATTTGTTTTGATGCTCAACTATTCTTTCATCAACATTACTTGTTAATGTTTATATTAAATAACTTTTTTATACACTTTTTCTACTAACTTGTTTTATGGAAAAGCTCTATTTTTTTAACTTGTAGTTTGGTAGGAATGATTGTTTGTTCTATAGAAATTTTAAATTATACTAAACTTCCAATATTTGATAGAAATTATTAGGAGTACTAGATAGATTAGTGGAATACTTTTATTATCAACACCTGTTTGGACAAAACTGTTTTGAAAACTAGAGACAACAAGATTCCAGACTAAGAAATCAGACAATTTACCAATCAAAAAAAAATGTGTATCAACTTAATATTAAGATATGTAATAAATTATTATGTTATATGACTAGGAATATCTATAGTCATATTTTATCTTATGAAGCAATTAATAGAATATGGAAGAATATTGAGGTTTCAAATTTTGGCACATCCATGGTTATCGAAATAAGACAAGCTATTTTTAGAGATAAATATAATGGTTTTATGTATCCTTACAAAGAACCATTATATAAAATTCAGTAATGGTTTATGACTGTCGTGAAAATACTTCAATCTATTATAGAAAAGGGACCAGCTGATGAAATACTTGAGCAAGATTATTGATATCACTCCAAATGAGTGGGAATGTAAAAGGATAGTTATTGATAAAAATAATAAAGTATCTAACATCACTCTTTATGAGTTATTTGGAAGTCCACTATAACATGAAACAAAAATTAAAAGAGATGAATACATTAATAAAAAGAAGATTTGAAATAGAAGTGTAGATTTCACTACTACATCAAATCATATGAAAGGTAATACATCTGAAAGAGACACTTGATAAAATACAAATAATTCTACTATATTATCTGAATGATGTTACTGAGATCATTATGAGAATGAACATTCCAATATTGATAAATGAATGAACAAGATTATGGGAATGAATTCTATCCAATACAAATAAAATAAAAAATATGGAAAGGATATGAATGATTCATTAGTATCTTGTTATTAATTTAATAGAGAACGATATATCAGGTCAGACTATCCTATGCTCAAAATTAAATAAAGAAAGGATATGCATTAATAATTGAATAATAAGTTCTAAATGATTATGTCAATAATTATTTGATGTTACAGACACCTTTAGTGAAAGTGTTGGTGATTTTTCTGAAAAATCATTTGATATTGAATCATCTTGACATATGAATATTGGTTTTATATCATTAATCTATTTTTCTAATCAATGTCTCACGGATAAGGTAAATACTATTGAATCATTAACCACTAATTATTTAAAAGAAAATTTTTCTAATGGAGAATATTATTAATCTAAGGATGACCAAATTTTTTTATCATAAGGTAACACTTTTCCTTCATTTGAAGAAGTATCAAGGTTTTAAATGTTACGTGAATATGAAAATAGGAAGGTAAATTAAGAACATGTTAAAGAAAATTATACAATATCAATTTTATCATAAGATGAATCATTTCTTTTAAAATGTCTTCATAAAACAGTTCTTGGTCTTGATAACGATTCTAAAAATGATAAGGAATTTTTATTCTCAGAAGGGTAAAAATTATAATAATATTAAAAATGATATTTCAATGAAAAATGATTAAGTGAAAAACTCAAATTATAAGACTAATGACTATGTGTATATGAATTTACTAATCATACTAAGATATGAAATATTTTGATTAAATATAAATTTTTCAAAATTTTCCTATGAAACGTAAGGTTTTTACATAATGTATTCACAGCTTCACCCATTAATAAATTGTTCTTGAATTATTTATACTAATTAAAAAATATTATTAATAGCTATTTTGTACCCCAAAATGCATCTTTTTTTACCAATTTTCAATGTTTTGGACATTGGGGGAAAATTGTTCTATGAATAAAACCCAATCCTTAGGTTTTCATAGAGCTTAATTTTCTATGAAATATGGATTCCTATGAGTTTTCTTTCTAACAATCCACCATCAAAAGATGTCTGGATTCCAATTGTCAAATTATTTATTTTTCAAGAAAACAATGAACCAAAAATAATATACAGTATATGGATATTGGAAGTTCTAGGAAAAACAATGGTAACAAAAATATCTCAGAAAATATTATCAAGATAAAAGGTTGAAAGGTATCTTTTGGTGATAATGCTCCAAGAGAAATTTTCGTTATAGGTAAAATTAATGTTCTTCTAAAATATTTAATTTCAAATTTTTTGTTTATTAATTGTGTTTAACATAACATTATAAGAATAATTCAAATAAGTGATGAATGTTAAGTTGTGAATTTTTTAAATAATAAATGTCTAGTACAAAATTTCCTTGAAGAGTATTCTCTCTGCCCATATGCATGAGAATATTTAAATAAAAAACATATATGACCTTAGGTGCCAAGATATACCTTTCCATAGTGTAATGGTTGATCAATATTTGTTATAGAATAGATGAATTTGACCATTTATCCATATGAAACTATGAAAAATATTAAAGAAAAGGCTTGTTAGGTATCTACTAGATCATAGTTTTGATTCTTAAATTTTTTTATCCTTGTCAATATATAAAACAACATAATTCAAGATATAAATAAATTAGAGAATACTAAACTTTTAATTCATTACAACTAATAAATATGGATCACTTAGATCCAATAGAAACTAGATGTATTGGAGGCAAAAATTCTGTTTTTTTTATTTTATAATTACATTAGATTTATATGGGTCAATTTTGAAGAAAGTAAATATGAAGAATTTTCATATTTTAAATCATTTTCAGCCAAATATTAAATTGGTAAAAACCATCCATTTATATTATATTTACAATATAATTATACTCTAACAGATTTGAATACATTATTCCAATGTTAGGAATCATAACGTTACGGTAATCATCCATATTATCTATTTATAAAACCAATCTCCTTTTATTATGTAGATTTTTTTCATAGGGGGGGGGGAGTACATATGTTTACTCTTTCAATGTATCCTTATTACCAAAAATATGGAAACTAAAATTGCCAGATCATTAAATGATTTTCAGTCCCCAATAAAAATTTCTAGAAACTATGTTCCTCAAGAAGAACATTATCCATATTGTATAATTTTTTCAGCAATATGGAAGGTATGTATTTTTACTTAAATCTTCATTGTTTAAATTTTAACATATTGGTATTTCTATCTTGTTTTTTGAAAATTTTATCATATTCACATTTCATTAATCTGTTTTTCCTTGAATTATTAAAATATTAGATCTAAAAATTTATTTTCTAGAATTGATATCAACTATTAGATCAAATCAATAATAATCTCAACTATTAGATTGATTTGGGAATATGACTTGTCACTATTAAGCCTATTTAAAGGACCCACTATTCCCATTCCACATCAGTTAACTCAATCTTTTTGTCCTGATTTTCCATGACCCTTTAAGGTTTCTTTTTAGTTATTACCTTTCTCTTCAGATAATATTATTTCTCAATGTTTCTTTACAATCTATTATGACCTCAAATAAATAACTCAAGGATTTGATGATTTATAGTGGAAGGCTGGTGGACTCAAATTTCATTGTGAGGTACGAATCCTTGATTAGGAAAATCATGATGAATAATAGTTTGGATAGTCATTGTGTAGACACGAAGAAAGAATCACGATCCTTTGTATCCTAATCTTCTTATAGAATTCTATGAGACATTTTATTTTTACGAACAAAGTGTAAGTTAAATATTTTCCATATAGAGTTATGTAAAAACATATTATTTTTCATTCAATATGGAAACTAGCATTTTGGATATACCATATGAAGGGGAATCCATTTTTTGATGGCACATGTTTCTTAATAAGGAAAGATCTTTTACGAAAGTTCATGCAATTGAGTACCTTGGACATAAAGGTTTGATGACAATGAAAATATTTCATCTTTCAACCAATCATAGATTTATAGAACTCAGGATACTAGTTTTTATAATTTAGAGATTGGAGGACATGGATTCTCTTATGATACGGGATGTCATCACAATGGATTTCAGGGTGAATATATGGAATATAAACCTCATAAACTAAATTTTTTAACCATCAGTAATATCAATAATTGCAACATCATTTATATGATCATAATAATCCGTAATATGTTATCGAATAGTATTTTATTGTTCCTAGAATATTTTAAAATTACTTGCACCATAAAGTCTATAGTTTTCAAGATTATGTTTTTTAGTGGTGATACTCCAAGATGAATGATGACTGGTTTTAGTGCTAACAAATGAGAGTAGTTTGAACTTCGTGATAATGATGATCAACAAACCAAAATGAAATGTGATGTATGAGAATGATCTAAGAAAACTACAATGAAAAAAATGTAATGACCTGAACTAAATGGACAATACAAAATACCTACGACAATATCTACCCCACCCAAGCCAAAAAAATATAATAAATACACTGATTAAGTAGTATCAAAATAGGGAGAGAAGAAGTAGAGAATAAATGAATGAGATGATGTTTTTGGTTTATACCCTACAGAGTCTACGACCTTAAAGTTTCATGAAGCTGAAGAGCATAAGAAGAAATCAAAAGATAAGAAGTTAAAGAACATGATTTCAGAAGCTTTGATTTTAAATTATTATCATATAGATTAAGAGAATGAATCTGAACATGTTCATCTACCAGAATCATTCTAACAAGATTTTTGAGAACAAAGAATCCATTTGAAGATATGTTAATGAATGTTATTTCAATTTTGGATACAATTGATGAAGAAGGAGATGTTCAAAAAGAATAATATGAAGATAAATTAGAGAAAAATTATTATTTTATAAGTTTTGTTGAAGAATACCTAGATAAAGTGAGTCCTTAGGAGAAGATATATATGTGAACATATCAATATGAATCCACCAAAATTATCTCAAAAGAACAATCAATTATATAAAATGATGATTCTCTTTATGAAGTTGATATACCATCATATTATGAGAGTAGTAATCATGATTTTATTCATGGTGACGATAATAAAATTACTGATAAAGGTGATGATAAATGAGTTGATGATGATAAATTTATCAATGTATATAATAGAGAGCTTTAGGATCAGAATCCTGAGAAGAATATTACAATAGAAATGAAAAGAAATGAAATAATTTTTAAAACATATATATAAAAATATTACGAACAGAATTATGTTTGTATTAAAAATAAAGAATCTACATCAGAATATTCATTTTCTATAGGAAATGATTTTGGTGAATAGTTATAGAAAAATCATGTAGATTTATTTCCTTTTTCCAAAATATTGAATCATCGTGATCGCTCATTGAATAGTCAATTAATATAAAAATAGAATATAGAAATCATTGTTGGGGAATCTCATCAAGGTAAAAGTTAACATCAAAATATTCATGATGTAAATAAAATATCACATATTGTTCAATAAGAGCATAACTAAGTGGTCTACGTTAGTGGTATATGTTATTAATATTTCAGATGATATCATTGATTCAGTAAAGGGTTAATTTGATATGCTGAATGACAGGATCCTGAATTTCTCAACATGTTTTTCATAAAATATAATAGAAGAGAAATCTAGTCTCGATCAAAAAGGTAAATATATGAATGGGAAGCTAAATTAAATTTATTTCAATCTTAAGAGATAATGGGGTCCTAGGGATGAAATGGATTAAAAATATAAAGTGTATGAAGATGTGATTATTTATCAAGGTACAGTTCTTAGGTCTCATAAAGAAAGAATAAAATATCTCTTCAAAAAAATCAGGATCATGAAATTCTGATCATGAAGTATGATGATGATCATAAAGAGTTATAGAAAATGGAGAAAACCATGAACAATCTATTTCCAAACAAGAAGAAGATAGAATAATGATTTCTTCATAACCCTCTATATTTTGATGTATTATCATTCTAACAATTTTTTTGATCTTAATGATAATTTTTAATATTTATATATTTTTTCTTTGTATATTCATAACCATTTAGGTAAAATTTGGTTTGCCTCTATTCCTTTCATAAAATCACAAAGGGGGGAAAAGAATAAATAGACGGAATATTAAGGAAATTAATATGATAATACCTCATGTAAGGGAATCTTAACATAATAAAATTGTTTTTTAAAATGAAAGAGTGATTTTTTAGTGAAATATAATAATATGATTTTTATGGATTTTTAAACCCAAGGGGTGGCTATTTGTATTTATTATGAGCCATAAACAAAGGGAGATAAATATTTTGTTAAAAGTAAAAAAATATAAACCATAGATATGATATTATATTATAAAAAGACATGTTTTTATTCCAAAAAGATAAGATTTTTGAGTCAATAAGTTTCCATATGAATTTTCCATTCTTTAATGTTTTGTAAATCAGAAATAAATTTTCTTAAAAAAATCATCATTATCTAATAAATATATTCTTAATGAAAATTTTTCATTCACAATGAATAGTACAAGAATTTACCATTAAGATATTTTATTTTTTATCAGTCCATGTTTAAAAATATTATTCTTAAACCAAAACAAAAATACTTATATATCAGAGAGTTTTAATGTTCCTCCGAATCCGATTTTATCTTGAATTGTGACTCTGATTTCTTCTGAAATCAGACTCTGGTTTATCCATTAATCAGACTCCAATTTCTCCTCAAATTAGACTCTTATTAATTTTTAAAAAAAACTCTAATATCTTCTGAAATAATTCTTCAATGTATTCATTAATTATACAATGATTCATTCGGAAATCAGACTTTGATTTATTTTAAAATCAGTCCACGATTTATTCTAAAATTAAATTCCTAATTCTTCTGAATTCAGACTCTGGTTATATACTTTATTTAAGAATCTGATTTTCAATATTTCCATACTCTAATTACACAAAAATTCAGAATAAAATTATCTTTTATTATAGAATCTTATTTTCAATATTTTTAGACGATGGATCTAACTTTCTTAAGAATTTGATCGAATGTTTTTATTACAGTTACCTAATTTCATTAATGTAATGTTACTTTTTATCGAATCATAACTAAATTTTCATATAATTTAAATTATTCTTTATGAATGATAATGTTTTCTATGATTTATTACATGAATTGATATTGTACATTCTATTTCTATATAAGTGTTGGTGGAGTGACACGTATATAGGTCACTCTGAAAATCAATGAAAAATATGACTATATGAGGAGGAAGTCGACCATTAGTATTTTTGCCTATAAATAACCATACATTTGAATGTTCGATTCCCAAAACTTATGATAAATTATAGAGTTAATTTTTCTACAAATGGATCTGGTCAAACCTTCTTATGAAAATGTTGTGTACAAATTTTTCAGCCAGGAAAAACCTATTCAGCCTGCTTAGTGAAAATAAGATTATTACTGATCAATCGAAGGAATCTAGGGATAGGAATACAGAGGTGTCGATCCACGTAAGATCGAGGGACTGTAAGGATAACAAGATAGTTTTAGATATTCTTATCATGGTCTTACCCTTTTGTGAGAATGATAGAAATTCATGAATATATAAAAAAAGGGACATTTATCCATGATTGTTTGATACCTTTCTCATTGTGTCAAAATATTTCTTATACTTTTTTACTTGTAGATTTTTGATACATGTTTTAAATCATCTAAATTTTGTTAATGAAATAATTTATAACATTTTTATACATTTTTTAACTTATAATCATTGATATAAAAAAGATTTTATACGCATTATGGTAGAATAATTCTATAAGTAAACATGGGTTATATTTAATTATCAGAATAATTTTTTGTATCCAAAGAAAGATAGATTCTTTATTTAATCTAAATTGGGTTTGCGAACCAATATTGGTTAACTTTGTTAAACATAGACTTCCTTGAGGTTAAAAAAATGTTTTATAAACTAAAATTAATCCCCCCCTCTTGTAATTGATCAATCTATATATACATTTCGATCCCATAATCATTAAATGATGTAAATATTCTAAACCTATAAGAATAATATTTTTAATAACATAAAAGAATAAAAATATAGTTTTTTTATATATATGGGACAAAATCTTCAACTCTATCACCCATACCATTCTTGTATATATGCTTTCTATTACCATTTACAATCTTCTATTAATCGCTGACATAATCAAAATAATATATAATTTTTTATTTTGATTGTTAGATATACGAATCACTTAACTTAAAATCATTGACATCCATAATTATTGAGAGTCTTACTTAATTAAATTTCATAGAATATATATTATTACACTAGGTAATATTTTCTTACATTCGTTTCAATTTGAAAAAAATGACTATGGTAATTTAATTTAATAATTTATGTCAACATTCTGAAGTAACCCAATTATAAAAATATAAATATAGCACTATTATATCTTTTTCAAACCTCTTACTAATAAATTATAAAAAAATTAACATTAAAATTGTAATTATTAAACTATTTATTATGTTTTATAAGAAATTTACCAAAAAAACATCAATTATTCTGAAAAGTTAGCTCAATTAACTGTATTCAAGATAAAAAAATGTAATATAAATTCTTATATATAGAAAATATTTTTCCCAAAAAAATATCGATAATGATTACATTATTTATAAATTTACATGACTTGAAAAATATTCTAAAATCTCAATATTAGCAAAAAAAATTAGGTCCTTCTCATTTCATGTGTGGCTTCCCATTAATCTCTTTATTTTCTTGTTGATCTCTTTAATAAACGCACCATGATTTTCATAATTCAATTGAACTTATCTATGGTGCTCTAATAATTACATATCTATTCTTTTGATATTTGATATCCTCATTACTGAGTAAGAAATAGTTGAAATGTTTTCTGATTTCCTATATAAATGAGATTTAGTATATATTTTATCATCATGTCCAAATCGATTAAATCTTCTCAACATGTCATCAATTTAACTATAAAAAAGGTAAGATCATCCTTTGCTGAATAGATTTTGGATATATAGACTTCAAGTTGAGCGTTATATTTTATAATTCATTTCAAATGAAAAATGTATCTGTAAACTAAAATCATTATATCGTATAAACTTATATAATGATGTTATATTAATTTTTTACCTAAGATAAAAATCTAATAAGATATGACTCTCAAATACATAAAACCATCGATAATTAACAAGAACTCCCAAACTATTTTCCATGACTAAATGCACAGTAAAATGCATTTTAAATGAAAAAAATTATGAAGGAATGATTATCCCCATTTCACTATGTAATGGAAATAATATATCCTATGTTTTATCATGTCAATCTTAATTTATAATTTCCTCACATATTCATAAAAATATAAACCTTGAGTATAACTATAGTAACATTTTTAGGGATAAATGTATTCAAAGATAATGGTAGTAACTATTATTACAAAATCATTGAATCATCAATATTCAACCCTTTTAACATATGATTAATTATGTCAAAAATTTATGATATGTTAATTGAATACATATAAGATACATTCAAATGTTTTAAAATAATTTGTAATATATCTTTAATCATATATTCCATTGAAATAATTTCATATGAATACTTTCTAATCTCATCATGACATAGATCAAACTATATATTAAATGTTTTATGTCCACTTAATCATTTAGATAGTAATTTAATGTATCAATGTCATTAAATAATATGAATATCAAATTTTGAAATAAATTTTTCACAAAATTAATAACATAAAGATTATAAATATAATGGTAAAATTCCAAATATTTTATTTTTAATAATAAACATTTTCTCAATTATATTGTTTTGTTCTTTTCAGTAGGTGATTCATATAAAATGAATTTCCCAATATAATTGAAATATTTCAACATCCCAACTTCTATTTCACACGTTTAATTTTTATTATACTATATTAGAACATGTCAATGCCTATGGGGTGGACTATATTCAATATACCTTTTTAATATCAACATATTCAATCAAAATGTGAGATATTCATTGAGAAATATATGATGACATTGGAAAAAATCTTTTTAACTATAAGGATGTTTTTTCGGACTGAAAATCAGTGTTACAAAAATGAAAATCGAAAGTTGTATAATTATTCTAACAAGATATGTTAACAATTTTTTAGAAAACATTATTGATGTTCCAAATTAGAGAAATGTGCATTTTTACCATTGTTCTAGATGATGAATCATATGTCTTAATATCATTTCTCCATAAATCCAATAATGCATACATCATCGTATTAAAGTATATATCGATGTCATTTATAGGAAATTTTTACCAGGAAAAATCATTTAATTTATAAAATAAGTTTGTTCGATAAAATTCCTCATAGATTGATCTAGATGGATAAAAAACAAAAAAAATAATATAAATTATATATGATGTCATTGTTGTGTTGAATCTATAGGTAAAAAATCATAATCACACATTCCTTGAATCAGATTAGAAATCTATATTTTTTGAATTAAATTTATTCCATGATTTATTTTCTCATAGATGATTTACTGACCCAACATTGTTATAATCTAAATAATTCCACTACTATTACGTGATAGTTCTTTATGCAAATAATAATCATTTTAATAGGGGTTTTTTGTGAATTTAATGAAAAAACATTGTTAGTTTTGTTCTTTTTATTATTCATTTTATTAGTATATTAGGAATATAAATACAACATCACTAATGACTTCCTTATAGTATATATATATTAATTATAATCATTTATACATGACTTATTTACCAAATAAAGCCCAAAATCATTGTAAAAAGCATGTTTTTTGTTATAATTCCAATAAAATATGTTAAAAACTTTTATCATACCATAAAATTAATTTAGGATATTAGCTCCATGAAATGAATCATACAAAAATTCTAATACCATGGAATCATCCATTTTATAATAACACATAGGCATTTGATATGGGGTAACATCAATGGAAATGAATAATGAAATATTTTATACATCCACCATAGGGATTTTGATTTCCATCATTAACTAAATCATGATACCAATTTTTCTACTTAATGATTTCTTCCATTTATTTAGTCTCCCCAATATCAAGTGTATGATCAAATTATACCTTTAAATATTAATAGGACAATAAAATACTCCCAAAAATTCATTTTAAATTTACTATTTATTTCACCATAAACATGATTTTATAATATGTTTAATGTTTCTTATAATTCCTTATGATTTTGGTTTCAAGGTTTGTAATTTTGTTTATTACATTTTCTCTTTTTAATAATGTTGGGAGCTAATTATATTGACTAAAATTAGTACTCAAACATTACATAATTATAGATTCATCATGAAAAATATAAATGAAATACTGATCAGGAAATTTATTCCACATCAAGTGTTCATAAGCCTAATTTCACTTCAGCCATCATATATGTTTACATTTATCTCGTGGGCATCTTATTATCCCATAAAAAGAACGATTAATAGTTTGAAAGTATAAAATTACTCAAAAGATTTTACATAATTTGTTTTGATCATATGTATTGTTATCCAAATTTTTTAAATATATTGACTGTTTTTTAGAATTTTTTATTAAAAATTAAAACACATAAAAAATATAATTCTATTTTAAAATCTACTACAAATTTATTAAAAATGAGAAATAAAAGATTTCTTAATATATATTAGTTTAATTTAATTTTTTAACAAATTCATTTTTATTTTATATTAACTCAAAAGTATATAAACCATCAAAATATATCAAATTTAAAATAACAATTATGAATTAATTTAAAATGTAAAATGGGATTGATTGAATGAAATTAAAAATTATCAAATAAAAAAATAATATTATAATGGGGGTTGGGGTGATGATGTGGTGTGCCAATAGGGGTAGAAGGTTGTGGGTGGGGAAGGGAGGAAAGGTATATCATGAGGTCATTAATAATGTTTTAGGGGTGGGGTGAGGGATTCATTTCTTAGAAATGAGGGATCACTTGCAAGAAACAAGGGGGAGTGGAAATGGAATCAGCAGTGAGGGCACAGGGAGGGGTGGAAGGGGCATTGGGATGACAGATTGATAGATTCAAGGATTGAGTAATAGTTGCTTGGGGAGGAGTGTTGAGGGATTGGGGATGGATTGGATAGTTGTGTTGTTGAGGGATATAGGTGAATTAGTGAGGTATTTATTAGGAGTGGCATCAAGGGGTGAAAGGACATAGGTGATAAGATTAATCGGGGAGAGTCTACGAGCTCTATTGATGTGAGATAATTAGGATGAAAGGATACTGGTATGGAGAGATCTACGGAAAAGGGGATTTATTAGGTAGAAATGGTGATGGATTAGTCCGGATTGCAATTTTTTTGAATGGATAGTGATTTCATGGGTGAAATGGGAGCGACAACAATGTATTATGGGAGAATGATCATGGATCATTAGAGATGTTGGGTGTCATGGTGAAGTGTGTTTTTAAGAAATTAAAAAATATAGTGGTTTATTTTTAATAATTGTCGCTAAAATTGTTATATTATTTTTGTTTGGTTTGTTAAACCACTGTTATAAACAACCCTTGTATAAATATTTTTTATAATGAAAATGATGATTTTAATGAGGAATAGTTAATAAATGTGTATTTTTAAATTATTTGTGAATATTTTATTTTATAATAAGTATTAATATAAACATAATATATATATATATACAATATAAAATTTCCTTATAAAGGAACTTATGATTTTATATGATGAATGATAGGACCTAATATAATTGTTTAAGATTCAATCGTATTTTCATTCATTATTATTTATGATTAAATATAATGTGGGGAATTAAAAGCTATTTATCATTCAAATAAAACCTATTTTTATCTCTTATAGATATTTTGTGGATTTTATATATTTTTATATAATTATAATGTTGTTGGTAATTAAAATTACTTATATTTTTTAGAAAATTATTTATTTCATCTTTGTTGAAATTATTTTTCTTTCACGTCCATGTTCAACAAAATGATTTTAACAGTTTTATTTTAATTGATCACATGATGATTTTAAATCTTTTAAAAATATAATTTAATTTCATTTTAGACGATTGAAAATAAGTTTTTGCAAAACTTTTCAAATATGATATCTAGGAATCATTATATATTTGGTGATAAGAATCTTTCGTATAATATTTTATGGATGATTTTATTTTCATTATATCATAAAAATTGTATTATTATAATGTTAAAATAAAAAAATATGGTTCTTTTAAATTTTACATTTTTTTATATTTTAATATGAATTTTTAGTTAATATTATTTCTAATAAAAATGAATTTTATTCATTTTTTCAATGAATGGTTCATATGGTTATTTAATATAATTTTCATCTATGATAGAATCATATATTTTTTTCTATTCAGAACTAAGGATAAGTAGTAGTTATATTATATGTGTTTTTTCTATTTATGGATTTTTATTATGTGATGAGAGAATACTTATTAAAAATGTTACTTTTCAATGGGGTTTTATATACTATAATTAAGATTTTTTCTCTGATATTTTGGCACACATATGTATGGTCTTCATTTTGTGACATGTATAACCATAATTATTTATCCCTATAACGAATTGGTTAAAAATTTATATACCATTATATATAATTATGATGGTTGGTAATGAACACATTAAACAGATGAAAAAAAGATTAATGAGTCGACCCAATCCATTATCGTACATTTTAAACTAAGCGATAATTGTATCAGATATGATCTAGGAATAATGAAATAAATTTTTATTTTGATGATTGTGCCACAAAACCTGTATATTGATCTAATATTTACTATATTCTCTTGTGTATAATGATTAACTAAAAATTATTCTTCCCTATTTGACTCATTTCCTATTAAATACTAGATAATTATTACCTAAATCATTATTTATAATTTATGATAGATTTGGTATGAGCAACGTATGTTACAATTGGAATATCATACCCTTATAATCAACTTATATTTACATATGATCATACTCTCATGTCTCCTATGTTTACATGTAATGATCATCTATGCTCACCCATTCTTAAGTGTCCATTTTTATATGTTATAAGAAATATATAAGAAGAATTCTAAGATATGATTAAATTGTGGGATATTTTAATAATATTTTAGGAATAATGTTTATCATGTATCAGGTATTTCAATATAGTAATCCAATATTGTTATAGGGATTTGTAATTGAGAAAAGAATTTAAAATTTATTTAAAATGATGGAATAATTAAAATTATTTTACATCTATCCCCATAATTTCTATTAGAGATGGGTTTAACAATTTTTAGAGATTTAGATATGAATCATATGAGGATAGAATTTATACAGACCTAAGATAAAATAAAATTTATCTTTGGTGACACTAATATTGTACTAGGTTGATACGATGGTTTCAAAAATTTAGTATATCTTAATAGTTTCATTCATGATTATTTGATTCCTCACTTTGATTGATGTATCATGAAGCATACACTGTGGATTTTTTCAAAGTTAATGGCTATAACTATAGAAAATATTGTTAACAATGAATCTGTTGGATGATGAAATGATTTTATTCTTGAGAAACCAAAAAATTTAGGATATGGAATTAAAATTATATATGTTATAATAAGGTAACACTCTTAATTCAGGAGTAATAATAAGATTAAAAATTAGAAAATCATGTCCCACTACCCCATTAATTCATTAATAATGAAAAATAAACCATCTTTTAGTGCCTCCTATGATCTAATACTTTCCTAGAAATGTACTAATACAACTAAAAAGTTATTTCCCATTATTTAGTACATTGATAATGAAAACATTTTCATGGTGTTGTGTCATTTTTTAGGAGAAGAAAAACAATTATGGAATCATATTATGAATTTGATGGAGGTGGAATAAATTGAATCCTAGTAATAGGAAGTGATTAAAACTGTATTCTTCCTAAAATGGGATTTCAAATATATTCACATGAAAATGGAAATATAATTCATTAACATTAATTATACAGATGATGAATCTATTTTTACATATGAGGAAAATTTTACAATAAATTCAAGACGCACTTATATGATCATGAATTAAAAAATTATTCTCTTCATTTACATGAATCCAAATGCCTAAAAAGTGTTTTCCATAAGTTACATTAGTATAAATGATGAAATATTATATTATTTAATCAAGGTACAAATAGAAAAAAAAATATTTCCATCATTCTCATTTTTCTTATAAGAGAAGAAAAATGAATTTTCACGTAAATTATAATAATAAATCCCCTGCATGAATGAAAATGAATGTCATTTATTTCTATATATGTGGAATTAATCATGGAACTAATTTAAATAATGGAAAAGTTAAATGATTTATTCTTGGAATAAAATGACACCATAAAGAAAATTCCCAAACAATATAAAGAGTAATACCAATGAAATTAATTTTGAGATAAGATCAAACAGATACAAAAACTTCTACCCAATACTGCAACAATAATTGAAAAAGAAATTATTCCCACTAGTGCACAATTATGAGGGTTAATGATGCAAACTGATAAACATAATATCTTAATCTTATTTGTAATGTTAAATATTATTTTATCACAAATACTGAACTAGTCCATTAGAATGAATTGGGTAATGTTTTACATATAATTTATTCTAGAATCAGTAATTACATACATGATTCCTGTTTTATTCACACTTTTATATATAATTAATTTTATATGGGTGTAATATTACCACCTCAATGATTATATGGTTAATTAGAGTTTGAAAATATGAATGGTGAAACGATTTCATATCAATATTGTAGCTCCTACCAAATACATATTTGTTAAAACATTTTTAAAAAAATAATATTTTCATTCAACCTCAAGCCGAGTTTAATATTATTTTTGGGAATGAACTATATTGTCTTTTATAGTTGACAAACAAATTACTGATGATGTGAAGTAAAATTTCATAATTTGAAAAAAGAAATGAATTTATATTGATGAGGTGATCATTATGAATTTTCAATCCAAATTGTTGTTTTTTGAATGAGTTTTATTACCAATTCATTAGGGGTATCTATCTCTAATATTTATATAGAACATTATTATTAAATATATTCATTTTTAGAGATATTATGTTTATGTATTTCTTGATTATTTTCTTAGCCTTCCCCTAAATCATGATGTTGATTTTTTAAAGAACTCATACTCTGTTATACGCTTATTTCATCTAATATTTATTGAATTCCAAAAATTTATTTGAAAAAAATAGTGAAATAATTCTAGGGTAGTATTTTTAAATGATTTGTTCATGAATGTGCATCAACATGGGTTGAACCTATTATTTATTTTATGAATAACGTTAGTTTTAGGCATTTTTTCATTATATATATACATCAAAATAAGATTACATTGAATAGGATGTATCTTCTACCATGTGTTAATTTTTTTAAAAATAGAGAGGAACTAAATAATTTTAAATTATATTCCTTTTATCCAGAATTTATTAGTTTGTGGTTAAAAATAGACATAACCAAGATAACATTTCATTCAAGGTATGGACAATATGAATTTATATTCACTATGTTTTACTAACTCTTCTCATATCTTCAGGGATATAATGGTTGGAGAAATTATATATTATAATTATTTGATTATGGTATTCTTTATAGATTTTTATTTATTTATACTGAATATAAAATGGAGATCATGAGAATCATTTTAGGATATTCTGATGTCCTTGAAGAAGTATTAAAAGTTTGTAAAATTTAAAAAATCTGAGATATGGAAATAGAATGTATCATTCATGGGTAATGTAATAAAAAGATATAAGATATTAATGGAGCCTAAAATATCAAATGATATTGAACAATGGCCCATCCCAACTATAGTAACCAAAATACATAGATATATTAGGTTATATGAATACATACATGAAATATTGAGAAATTTACCAATGTTACCAGATCAACTAACCATGATAATGAAGAGTGAATTCATGTTCTATTAAAATAAATGAATGAAATAATAATTGAAAGTTATTGAATTGAATACTACATGGTTAACCTATGATCACATTATCCTAAATAGATGAATATTTTTCTGTTATAAAATGAATTACAAATGATGTTTAGGGGATGTGTTTTCAAAAAGAATGACATCTTCGTATAATATAACTCAATAAAATTGATGGTTTATGATAAAAATTACATGAAATATGATTTAGAACTCACTTAAGTAATTTTTTTTGAATATATGAATGAATAATATTTATCATGAAAAATGGTACATGTATAGAAATCATAAAATATTCTAGTATATATCCACATTGAAATACTTGAATAATATTCATATTATATGATTGGAACTAATTAATTATTATTATTATAACTCAATACATAACCACAAAATTATGTTGAACAAGTTGGTTGATTATTTTAATTAGAAGGCTCATTCTAGTTTTTCCATGATGTGTGTTGAATGAGATTTCATACTTGTGGAATTTAAGAGGATGGATATTTAATTCATGATAGAATATGATATCTCATATCTTCCACATATGAATGTATTACTTTCAATTCATGTGTGGAATAAATATGGGCTAAAGGATTATGTGAATCTATAAAAAGGAAAGGAACATTATTATGTGCATTCATGATAATGGTTGATTGAAATATTATTGTAATAGAGTATACGTCCCATTAATACTTTAATTGAAGATGGGAATGGTATAAATATCCCATAGTTCATCATTATCTATTCATTCTTATATAGTGTATATGTATGGTTTTCTTAGAAAGAATTTATATAGAGATAAAAATATTTGATATAATCTATAGTATGTGTCTAGATGAATTTTCTTCATGTAATTTAATTATTAGAGATAGAAGTATATAGAGATGTTACAAACCATTCCCATACCGTAATAAGAATCGTAATTCATTACCATAGCTTTTATTAGAGGATTTATCATGAGATATAATCACTGAAATTTTATTTGTGTTAGATATGATCATTACAAAATCCCACACATTTAATTTATCATAGAGAACACATCTCTCTTGAACATCTTACTATATTATAAATTAAGAAATATATACTGTTAAATGGATTTCCACTCTCAATTATAACTAATCTCGATCCATGTTTACCTTGATGTTCCAGGGAAATATTCAACTAGAATTAAATATTTTATTAATATTTTGCATAGAATATCACCTTCAAATGGATGGGTAGTTTTAGAGTACAATTTAAAGCATATATGATATTTTGGTATCTTACCTTGTTGACTTCCAAGGAGGTTGGAATCAACACCAAACATCAGTTGAAATTTTATACATAAAAAATATTCACTCTTTCACATTGATAAATTCTTACAAAACCCTCTGGGTATTGAAGTGAAAAATCAAACAGTCTATGGTGATGTGGAGTAAAAAATTTATTGTGAAATGATCTAGTTGAGGATATCACATAGAACATTAGATCCATTTAGAAACACATAATGAATGTTTGGAGTTGGAAAAAAATTTAGGCCAAAAGTTTCTAGTGAGAACTAGAGTTAAATGTTTTTTATATTGTCATCAACAAAATATTTCATTGGAAAAATATTATGGTATTTAGAATGAATGGAATGTTATACCACAAATAAATTTATACCTATTAGAATATTGATTGTATCGGGATGGTGTCTTACTACATGAATCTCACATTAAAACTCTGTCATGTTCATGATGTTTTTCATGTATATTTCTATAAAATAATAAAATATATCCTTCACATATATTGAATTCATAGGTTATACCATCAAACCATGATATTTGTTTGATGAAAAACTGGTCCATGTCATTCATTATTGGGGTAATTTAATATAATTCTAGATTACTCATTTAGTTAATGATTTATGGTTCTATAAAAAATTCAATGATGGAATGTTGGAACATAAATAATTTATTAGGTACGTTTGTACAAATTTTTTTGTGTCATAATGATATAATTTCAATGGTTAAATTAGTATAAGCGTTGTAGAATTAACACCTTGTGAATTGAAAACATACAACTCTTTCATAAATAACTATATTCAGTCGATTATCCATCAAAAAAAAAATTATATTATGTGAATAATTATCATTTTTATCTAAATGAATGAAATTATATGTTATTCCAAATAAGTATAATTTTCTATATTAATATATAATTCACTAGGTAAATAAAATTAATCTTAAAAATCTTTTTGTATTTTTTATTGAATTGATTTATTTGTATAATTTTTTTAAAAAAATTTATTCTTATTAATATAATTATGAAAAATTAATCTTTACACATGAAGAAAATCTAATAATTTTATACCAGTTTGATTAAATTAAAATTATCAATTTTTAATTAAAAAAAGATATGTTTTTCTATGAAATTTATTTTATGTGTGGAATTTGTTCTTATATTAATAAAATAAACTAATCAATATTAATGATATATTTTAATTATTTGTTTAGATTTTATATTCAATATGATGTTTTCAAATTCCTTTAATGGTTCTTTCAAAGGAATAAATGATAATAAATTCACATTTATTAATAGAGATATCTTTTTTCTCAAAACTATTTTAGATGTATTTTTTATAATTATATTAAAAATAAGTTTGAACACTTATAATAATGAAATTTTAAAAATAGTCCCATATATTGAAATATAATGTCCAAATACGGTAACAAGGACACAATTATTTTTTTCTTAAGAAACAATAAATATTGAAAATACTTTTTACCTTAGTTAAAGATAGAAATTATTAATGGAATGGTTACAAATTGATAACATTGAACTATTTAATAAAAATTCTTAAATTATCATGTTAGAATATATTTGAACCATGAAATATATTATATCCATACAATTGGCCACTTAGTTCCACTTTCTCATAAATTTAAAAATATAAAATTTTATTTTATAATGAATTTACAATAGTTCGACCCACCTAGATTATAAAATAGAATATCCTCAATTAAATTATTTAAACACTTTAATACATATATTTTTGGCACAAAAAAATATATACTATCTTCCATACCCCTTTCCTAGAGATTCATTTCTTCCATAAATAAAACCCTTCGAAGGCTTAATGTATAATCCAAAGGAGGTTTCCAAAAAAGATGTAATTATCACTACAAGTATATTTTATTATTACATTTCTAAAACCTAATATAAAAAACTAATAAAAAAATAAATGATGAATTATGCATCAATAATATAATAATTTTTTATTTTAATTGTAAATTCATTTTCTATCTCCATTACATAATATTAGAAATGTAAAATGTGTTCATAAATATGTGCGGACTACCACCTTTATGAAGTGACATGATTATTTATTTATGCTATATATGATTGATAATATATAATTATTTAATAAAAAAGATGATATTTATGAAATTATTATTCTATAAAAATATGTTATCATTTTTCTTTCTATCATTCCATTTGTTGGAAAAAAAATAAAACGTTAATCATGTAAACTTATGGACTACCGTCTTCATGATGTGATATAATTCATTTTTGAATCTATATATAAGAGTATTTATGAAATTTTATATCTTAAATTAATATTATAATTATTAATTCAATATGAATTTAGAGAGTATGAATCCATCATAATTGAATAAAGAACTAAACTGTCAAATCAAAACATGGATTAACAATAATATCATTTCACAATAATGTTAATTTTAATAGAGAAATATTAAAAAATATTAAATTGAAATAATAATGTAATTTTATATTATAATTTATGCATTATTATTTTCGATATAAATTTATAATAATTCTAAACTCATTACATAGGAACATAAGATGAAATATGATGAAATTCGAGAGGTTCTATGTTACAACCTCATTTTTAATCGTGATTATTTATGCATGATTATAAATTTTAAATTTTATATTTACATTACCTCTTTAATCATACCTATTTTATTTTCATGCTATTATTCTTTAGTATATTAAAATTTTCATTTCATTTCCTTGTCATTGGTTTCTAAAACAATCCAGATAATTTTTTTAAGAAAATTTAATTTTATTTCATAATTTTTATGTTAATATTTTCTTCCATGTTGATGATCTTTAAATAAAATTTCCGATTTTTATATAATATGATCCCATGTTAACTAAAATTAATTTACAAATTATTTGAAATTGTAATGATATTATTAAAAAGTTACTTCTTACAATGTTTTATGTATATAATTTTAAGGAATTTTTACAAAATTTGTAAATGTAATCTCATTTATATTATTTACCATATGAACATATTTTTCCATCATCATGAAGATATTTCTATTTGATTATTACATTACATTTATCTATATTTATTATTTATTAAAATAATTTCCTCTATGTTTTTGGGATTTTTTTAATAAAATTTTGTCAAAGTAAATGAATATATTCCCCATGTTTTAGAGAAAATGGTTTGAATTTTTTTCACAATGTATTATTCATATTTTATTTAATATATTGTTGTTAATTATGCATAATTGGGGATAATATATAATGATATCATCCATGTTCTTTATCATTATGTTTTATTATTATATGATGATAATAGTTTTATTAAACCAATTTATTTTCAGGGGTTCTATTATAATATAATAGTGGGTATTTATAATATCTAGTCACACAAATATGTGTGGTATTGTTTATACAATAAGTGGGACAAAATTATAAATCCATTTAATGGAATTTTTATTATTTATATTGAAATATATAATATGCATAGACTTAGTAGTGAACATATTACATGGATGAAATGATGTTTGTTAGTGAACCATATCCATTATCAGACATTGACAATAATGTGACGAAAGATGTGGTAGTGAATAATGACTACTAAAATGAGTATTTACAATTATAACTATTCCATAATTAGTAGGAAATATTCTTACTATTATGATATTATTTTTTGTCGTATTATTGATTAATGATGTTATCTCACTTTTTCCAATAGTGGATTTGATATTTGTAATTATTTATGTCTTTACTCATGGTTTATGATCTATAAATTCATTAGAATGATGTTTGTTATACATGTTCCTGATTTTATAGACCTATAAGTGTTTTACTTATGCATATGATTATAAAAAGATATCTCCCATTGTTACCCTTATATAGAATCTATTCTGACCCTTTATTATGTTTTCAATTTCCAATGGTTATAATGTATTAAGTTAAAAATTCATATGAAATATACACTACGATAAGATGACTGTAATATATTTTAAAAATATATCTATTAGGTTATTTGGGGTATAATTAATGTTAACAAAAACACACACCTCACTCATAGGTTGGAAAGATATGATATAACCCCCCTAATGGGATAGGCCACCCATCATGATTTATTTATTTCTGTATCTAATATTTTAAAAAGTAAACCATTAGTATTAAATAGAACGTATTTTAATTGTATTTAATATTAATACAAAAACATGAAATATGTATTTATGTAATAAATGGATTTTCTCATTATTTATTTTTATCACACATCACTAGTAAATATACGATATTCAATAGTTTCATAAAAATAAATCCTATTATATATAAATGTATATAAGAAAATTATAACATTTCTATGGGTGAATATTTTATTTCTACAACAATAAATAATATAAAATAGAATAATTTTGAATTTAAAATTTAGAAAAACTCTATTTAAACATCATAATCAAATTAATTATTTAACTTTAGTTCTCATGTGAAAAAGGCATACATATTTTAATGGATACATAGTATATATTTAGGTGACAATAAAACTATCATACATCTTCCATGTTAACAAGTCAATTCAAAATAAGCTAAATTTTATATTTATAGTGATGCCGTGTTCGTTGTTGAGTAAATGGATGGTCTATCTATAATATCAACTTATATTATGAATCAATTATTATGAGACCTATATTGCAACACCCTAGGTAAATAAAGAATATGACATTTTTATATTTTTCCCTATTTGTGAAAAAATATTAATATTACTTTAAAGGGAACGCTATGTTCGATGGCGCACCCAATACGTGACAAGGAGTTCCTTTGAAATCTTACATTGCACTCTAATAATAAAATATTATTATTTTAAAATCGCAGTTAACGCCTAGCCATAGAAATGGCAGGAAGGAATGGAACTAACTAAAAAATGATTATGTATTTTTTCAAATATTTTTACTTTTTACAATAAATGTTACAGGATTAAAAATGCGAATGAATCCAATTTTAAGCGTAATCATTCTAATATCATTTAAAAGGTGGATTAACAGCCTTTTGATGGAGAACCTCTTTTCAATCCACCTTTTGAAAATTTTATTTATTATATTTGACAAAATAAAATTTTTCATTAGAATAGGGACATCAAAATTTACTTTGTGTAAATTTTTGGTATTTTTCTGATAAAGTTCATTTTTTAATGAATAGTGAAAAATGTTGTATTTTAATTCAAAACCACTTTTTAATATAATTTATTTATATGATTATATTAACTTTTGAATTGGTTTTAAAGTAAAATAATAATATATTTTTACCTTTTAATCCAATATTGGTCATTGGAATTAATTTCTCTTTGAAATTGGACTTAAACTAGTGTCAATCTTTTAATAGATATTATTTATTAAAAACACGCTATTTGTTTTGACAGTGGGATTTAATTATAAAATTAATTAATGCAACTTATATTAATTGAATTTTGTAAAATAGACATCATTTTTTAATTCGGATTATCAAATATAGCTTACGGTGAATTTTTGGTATTTTTCTGAAAAACATCAATTTTTTATGAATAGTGAAACCACTAAGTGGTAGTTTAAAAACTGATTTTTCGTTTAAATGAAACTTTACCAATTCTGTGATCTGAATTTGAAAAATCCAACATACTTGGTTTTCATTAGGATCTAAAATGTGGTTCAATGGGAATAAAATAATTTTTCGGTGAATAGTAACTTTTAAGTTTTAATCGCGATTAGAGGTAATTACTGTAAATTAAGGCAAAAATAATGTTTTAATAGTATTAAATGGCCTTCAAAAATGTCCTAAGATTATTGGATTAGTCATGTAAGACCAAGGCAATCCATGGGTAAACTTGGGGACCCCAGGGAGCCACATTGGTTGGAAAATGACATTAATAACTTTTTATTTAAAGTTAAAATTAAAATGTCACAAACCTGTGTTGTTTTACTATAACAATTATTACATGGGGTTATACAATTCATATTTTTGACTATAAATATTCATTAGAAAGAAATATAGATTTCCTACATCATGATATTTTTTTTTAATAATTTCTATACATTAAATAAATTAAATTATTTATGACACCATGATGATGCAGCAATTACCTCATTATTTAACGATTTAAATAAAATGAAAAGATAATGTAAATTATAAAACATACACTTATCACAAACCTATTGGATGGGAGTATTTAAAAACCTTATCACCATATCCTCTAAATATATCCTTTTGGGACCTTTAAAATCTGAAAAGCATTATATAATAAAGTAATATTTTATAACTTTCCAAAAGTGTCCCTCCTCTCCTCTTATAAAAGGCCCCAACCTCTACCACATTACCCACTCCACTAAAGCCTTTTTCTAGGCCGAAACCTGCCCATTTCATCTCTCCACATCTCTAGATTCATCATTGAAGCCTCACATTGGGAAGAATCCTTTCCAAGGAATTCTTTGCGCTCAAATCCAAGAGAGTTACCCGACATAAAGGTAGTGTCCTCTCTTGTGTTATTATGTTTTATTTTTCTTCTCCAACCCTCTAAACTCTTTTTATTCCTTTCTTTTGTAACAAAACCAGTATCTTCAATATACTAGGATGTTGTTATGTGAAGTATTCGAGCTACACATACACACACCTTCGTCTAATAGTTAAAGAACATACTGTTTCTGTGGATGGTGAATTTCTGCCTCACGAAACGATGATTGTTCAATCTTCTCTTAAAGCCCTTCATGGTGGCCATTATGATGTCACTATATTTTATATATGATATATATGGTATTTATGTTTTCTATATGCTCCTGAATTTTATATTTAAACCAATCCTTTACGCTTTTCATGTTTTGCAAATGCGATAATTTCATATGAGGAAGTGTGGACTACCGCCCCTCAAGTGATTTGACTCATTCATGCAATGCATGGAATGTATAAAGAATGAAATTAAGGAACATATGTGACCTATATAACATATATATTATACTTTAATTATAATATATATATCTCCCAATTATTTTTATTCCATTAATATGACAATGAAATGAAAGTAGCATTCATGCGTACGTACGGCCTACCGTCTCCATGAACGGTGCATTTCATTTATTTTTATCTACAAATGTTATGGAGTAGTATAAAATTAATATTTAATGGAAATATATGATGTTAAAATAATCAATACTATTCTGGAGATGATTTACATATAACTACATGAAAAATCATTTTCAAACAAGTTCATTTTTTACTCATGTACCAAACATCGACAAAAACGTCTGATATGAACTCACATTATTACCCAATTATTATAACATTATAATATGTGATATGAACTGAATAATAATATTTAAAATAGGTCCTTAAGAAATTATAAATTTACCAATGTTTATAATTCAGTAATATAAAGAAACAAACAAGACAAGTCAGACATGAGGTAAGGGATCCTACCCCTCTCTTTCTTTATAACCACTCTCTTTTATGTCATTTCCTTTAAGATAATCTTTATTATGTTAGGGGATGTTCTTTTATATTCCTATTACTGTAATTTTTATGTTCATATGATGAGAGACAATATGTTATATCATCAAACAATTTTTGGATGTTTTAAGAGGCGCTGTTAGGCTGCCGAGTTTTCGTAAGGGATTTTTCATCTCACTTTTATTCCTGTGACATTTATGGTACATTTTACACTATTTACATTGAGTGGTGTATGTACTGCCCATTATTATACACTTTTTGTAGTATAATTCCATTTATGGGTATTTACATCTTCATTGTATGACCCTTCTTCCATGGGGAGTACGTTTCGAAAGTTACCCAAGTCGGTAAGGGAGCCTTTCACCCTCCTCTTTCTAAAAGACTTCTTTTGTTATGTCTTTTAATTCACATACTATTATCTTGGGATATGTTATACTATATCTTTATTAATGTAAATTTTATTTCCAAGTGATGAGATGCCATTTTTATCTCTCATCAACTCATTTTCTGAATTTTGAAGTGACGTCGTTAGGCTGTCAAATTTCTGTAAGGGAACTTCTTAACCCACTTTCAATTCTTTGGGTTAAACACCTATTTATTGATTTTATTATTCCAAGATTATGTGTGGAATCTTTATGTTGTAATTTCCACAATATTTTGTGTGGATATACTATTTCTACATATAATCATCTCATTGATAAATTCTTACGAACTTGTATGTGAAATCATAACTCAATATCATTTCATTGAGTTAAATATCTATGTCATTGGTTTTGTTTTTCCAAGATTATGTGTGAATGACCTCTGATTTTTTCCCACATAATATCCACTTATATTGGGTGTATTTATATTTCTCACACATAATTATGTGATATATTTATCCTTAATTTAAGTATTCCATCTTTATAATGGATTTCATCTCAATTTACATTTCCATTGAGACTTCATTGTTATTATGAACCAATTCACTCTTATATGGTGTGTATAATGTCCTTTGACATATTATATCATGAATCCCTTTATTCTCATGATATTATAAAGTTCGTATTGAATGTTATTCTACAATTATTTTTATTCAAGAGTCACTCATTTTGTTAAAAACTCTTTAACAAAAATATCATTTTAAATGTTTTAAAGATTCATTATTCTAAATCTTTATCTTTAATGTCCTTGTTTTCAAAATGGTATTTAGTATTTATTTATATGGTATTTAATGTTTTTAAATTATAATTCCATTAAAATATTCAAAGTGGTATGGGACACATTGATTCAAAAATCCCTTTTAAATGATTTTTGAAAATGGATTGATTAATTCAATATCTTTGAATTACTTATTGTGATTGAAAATGAAATGTTGTTATTGAAATGTTTATATTTTAAATATTTTATTTGTAATTATCGTACATGGACATTTTACGGGTGGATACGTGATAAACCATATCACGGGTGGTGTCATGAATACCAGGATAGGTGGTTATGTTATAACCTCTAATGCATTGGGTATGGAAGTCGGGCGTATGGCTATTCTATTAAGTATGTGTGGAAGCCGACTATATGGTTATTCCATTGAAGTATGTTTATGTCCCAAGTTACCTTTATATGTTATGTGTTCTTTATATGGGTTTTATGGTAATCATTTGGTTACAAAAGGGTAAGTAATGGCCTTTTAGTCAGCGAAGATTTTTTACTACTTCATAAGGGTGAAAAGTATTAATTTGGTAAAGTATTCATGGATTACTTGTTGTTTTGAAAAACTAACAATTTTCCTTCTTTGAGTATCCTTTACTAGGATTTTTATGCTCATCCCATGTTTTTGAAATGTTTTTCCACAGGACATAAATATGAATAGGGTCAAGGATGGGATCACGGAAAGACATGCTTTCTAAACCATGGAACTAGACATGTTTCTTTTTAAGTGTTTTTATTTTATTTTATGTAAACTTAGTAGAAGTTTCTATTATGTAATCTTTTGATATTTAATAGCTTTGACCAAATTCTCTAAAACTCTAAAACTGAAAATATCCTAAATGTAAATTATTCATTTCATTCAACATTATGTATGGTTTAAGGTCGGGGCATTATAGTTGGTATCAGAGGTCGGTTTAGATAACATTAGTGGTTAGGGTATTCTCTAATCATAAGTGACATTAACATAATGGTTAGGATTTCAGAAAGATTTCTAGTTTTAGATAAAGTGAATGAGTAAGTATATCTTAGTTTTTATCTTCCTCATTAGTTCATGATGGTTTTGTTGATATACTCACACTGACCATTTTGGTTTTAGTAAATGGATGGATCTAGTAGGAACCAAAGTACAAGTGGATGTGAAGGAAACTATGACTGCTTTCGGAGTGAGCAACTGAATGATATGGGAGCAGCAATGAGAACTCTTACGTTTATCCTCAACCAACTATCTGGAGTCATGAATGACCACCTAAACCTTGATGATTTATATAGGGAATCATATATGCGAGAAACAAATCCCTACGGAACTATAGGTAATAATCATAAAGTTAAGTGTGTTAAAAAAACCTAAGTGTCAATGATGTGGAAATAAAAACCTTGGAAAATGTTTCAAAGAGACATAAATATGCTATAGATGTGGAAATGAAGGTCATAAAACCAGAACATGCCATGGAAAAAGGAAGCATCCAGTTGACTCGAGGAAAGGGAATGAAGTTCTTTCTAAGGGATCAATTGAATGTTTTAAATGTGGTGTGAATGACCATTATGCAAACACATGTCCTATGAAGAAGTTTCGGGAATGGGATCACAAAGATCGTACAAATATTCGTTTACCAATACCTAATGCCATTCCGATTGAGGATGAAGAAACTGATAATGTCCAATCAAAGGTATGGATTTATTTTTTAACTTTTGTTTTCCTATTTTGGAATCATAGGATATGACTCATGATTTTGTTTGTAGGAAGTAAGTATTTCAGAATAAGTTGGAAAGGAATGGTTAATGGATCGTGAAGAATGTTGAATGAGTAAGAAGTCATCATATAAGGGCTTCAAGAGTTATGGTGAAATTCATAAGAGTATTATGTCTCTTTTGATGATGGGGTTACATTAGAATAATTTGTATAGTATGTGTAACCCTGATTTTTGATATATGAAAATTTTATTCACATAATATTTATCTGTTATTTGGTGGACATAGATATAAAGAACCATTTGGGTTTATATGATCCTTACTTTTGAGGTAATTATGGGATACTATATGTTATGATGGAAAGTGAAAGGAATGAGATAAAATTGAGGTTAAATTATGTTATGGTTATTTTTGATGATTTTAACTATTTTTGGGAAATTATTTGAGAATTATATAGTTTGGAAAGCAGACAACACGCAGACTGTGTGACAACCCGTCACGTCGGAAAAAGCTGTGGGAATCGAACCCACAACCAAAGTGCGACTGGTATTTATCGCCTACCACTGGACTACGTGAAGTCCCTGGTTAGTTTGACTAATTCTTTTTAGGTAGATTATTTTATGAATTTATAGTAAGTTTATTTTGGGTTATCTATGGAAATTATTAATCTATCATGGAGGATATGTGATTAGGATAATTACTTTTCAATACGAGACATTAAGAGAAACAGATGTTGTTTGGGGATAAAAGATAAGATTTCACATGGAAGACTATGTGATTAAATCCTTCAAATATTTGGGTTTCAATCATAGTTTTTTTTTACATATGGTTTTCGTTGATCTTTGAGTTTTGTTGGACAAATTTGGAGATTAAGAATAGATTTTCTTTTTATATAGCGTTATCCTTTTCTAGATTATCTGATCTTGTACTATCCTTTTTGGTTTTTGTTTTGGTTAATGTATAAAGACAAGGGAAGTATATAGTTCTATTTTGTGGATTATGTGATTCTCTAGAAGTTTATTATAGTACTCTTAATGTGAACAAGTCTTCTTAAATACTTATCATTTGGGGAAAGTATAAGTTTGTGTAAGAAATCTAGTAAAAGTTGAAAGTCAACATAACAAGTAAGTATGTTTCCTTAAGATCAAAAATAAATTCCTCAATGAAAAGTAACTTAAAAAAATGTTGTCCGTTAACTTTTCCTATTGGGAATCAAATACCGTTTAACCCACCACAAGTTAGTGACATTCTTGTGGTTAACTTTCTCCTAAACATGTTTCATATCACTCTTCCTCAGAACATGACCCTTTGCTTTTTCTTCCATATCCATGTTTTCATACATGGAATCCAAGTATGGGTTAGCTCAGGTGACCTCTTTACTTCTCTTTCATTATTTTAAAGTTATTTTTTTACTGACTCTTGTTCTGATGTGGGACTTTCAATGATGTTTCTGAGCCCATGTTTGAAATTGCGGGGATGCAATTCCCAAAAGGGGGGAAGGATGTAACACCCCAGGTAAATATAGAATATGACATTTTTATATGTATCCCTTTTTGTGAAAAAATATTAATATTACCTTAAAGGGAATGCTATGCTCGATGGCATACCAAATATGCGACAACGAGTTCCTTTGAAATCTTACGTTGCACTCTAATAATAAAATATTATTATTTAAAATGGTAGTTAACACATAGCCATTGTAATGGTGGGAAAGAATGGAAATGACTAAAAAATGATTATGTATGTTTGTCAAATATTTTTACTTTTTAAAATAAATGTTAGAGGATTAAAAATGTAAATGAATCTAATTTTAGCGTAAACATTCTTTTATTTTTTTTAAGGTCGATTAACCGCCTTTTGATGGTGAACCTATTTTAAATTCACTTTTTGACAATTTTATTTATTATATTTGTGAAAATACAATTCTTCTTTAGAATCGGGACATCAAAATTTACTTTGTGTAAATTTTTTGTATTTTTCTGATAAAGTTCATTTTTTAATGAATAGTGAAAAATGTTGTATTTTAATTCAAATCCTCTTTTTAATCTAATTTATTTATATTATTAGATTATCTTTTGAATTGGTTTTAAAGTGAAATTATAATATATTTTTACCATTTAATCCAATATTTGTCATTGGAATTAATTTCTCTTTGAAATTGGACTTAAACTAGTGTTAATCTTTTAATAGATATTATTTCATAGAAACACGCTATTTGTTTTGACAGTAGTATTTAATTATTAAATTAATTAATGCAACTTATATGATATTAATTTTGTAAAAAAGGCATCATTTTTGAATTTGGAATATCAAATATATCTTAGGGTGAATTTTTGGTATTTTTCTGAAAAACATCAATTTTTGATGAATAGTGAAACCACTAAGTGGAAGTTTAAAAAATGATTTTTCGTTTAAATGAAACATTAACACTTCTGTGATTTGAATTTCAAAAATCCGACATACATGGTTGTCATTAGGATGTAAAATGTGGTTCAATGGGATTAAAATAATTTTTTTTATGAATAGTACCTTTTAAGTTTTAATCGTGATTAGAGGTAATTAGTGTAAATGAAGGAAAAAAAATGTTTTAATAATAGCAAATGACCTTGACACATGTCTTAACCTTATTGGATGAGTCATGACTGACGAAGAAAATCCATTGTTCAACTTGGGGACCCCATGGAGCCACTTTGGTTGGAAAATGACATTAATAACTTATTATTTAAAGTTAAAATTAAAATGTCACAAACATGTGTTGTTTTACTAAAAAAAATTTACATGAGGTTATACAAGTCATATTTTTGACTATAAATATTAATTAGAAATCTAAAAATATTTCCTACATCATGATATTTTTTTATAAATTTTAGATAGTAAATTAATTAAATTATTTATGACACCATGATGATGCAGCGATTACCTCATTATTTAACGATTTAAATAAAATGAAAAGATAATGTAAATTCTATGACCTAAACTTGTTACAAACCTATTGGATTTGTGTATTTAGAAACCATATCACCTTATCCTCCAAATATATCCTTTTGCAACCTTTAAAATCCGAAAATCATTATATAATAAAGTAATATTTTATAACTTTCCAAGAGTGCCCCTCCTCTTCTCTTATAAAAATCCCCCACCTATACAACATTACCCACTCCTCTAAAGCCATTGTCTTGGCCAAACCCTGATCATTTCATCTCTCCACATCCCTATCATCATCATTGAAGCCTCAGTTTGGGCTGAATCCTTTCCAAGGATGCCTTTGAGCTCAAATCAATGAGAGTTACCCGACTTAAAGGTAGTGTGCTCTCTTGTGTTCTTATGTTTTATTTTGGTTCTCCAACCCTCTAAACTCTTTTTATTCCATTCTTTTGTAACACCACCAGTATCTTCAATATACTGGGATGTTGTTATGTGATGGATTCGAGCTAAACATACACACAACTTCGTCTAATAGTTAAAGAACATAATGTTCTTGTGGATTGAGAATTTCTGCCTCACGAAACGATGATTGTTCAATATTCTCTTAACACCATTCATGGTGGACATTATGATGTCACTATATTTTATATATGATATGTATGGTGTTTATGTTTTCTATATGCTTCTTAATTTTATATTTAAAACATACCTTTATGCTTTTCATGATGTGCAAATGCGATAATTTCATACGAGGAAGTGTGGACTACCACCCCCTCAAGTGATGTGACTCATTCATGCAATACATGGAATGTATAAAGAATGAAATTAATGAACATATGTGACCTATATAACATATATATTATACTGTAATTATAATATATATATCTCTCAATTATTTTTAATTCCATTAATATGACAAAGAAATGAAAGTAGTGTTCATGCGTACGTACGGCCTACGGTCTCCATGAATGGTGAATTTCATTTCTTTTTATCTCAAAATGTTATAGAGTAGAATAAAATTAATATGTACTGGATATATATGATATATAAATCATCAATACTATTCTGTATATTATTTACTTATAACTACATGGATAATCATTTTCATACAAGTTCATTTTTGACTCATGTACCAAACATCGACAAAAACGTCTCATATGAAATCACATTATTAATCAATTATTATAACATTATAATATGTTATATGAACTGAATAATAATATTTAAAAGAGTTCCTTATGAAATTATAAATTGAACAATGTTTATTATTCAGGAATATAAAGAAAAAAACAAGACAAGTCGGACTTGAGGTAAGGGATCCTACCCCTCTCTTTCTTTTTAAGCACTCTCTTTTATGTCATTTCCTTTAATCTCATCTTTCTTATGTTAGGGGATGTTCTATTATATTACACTTACTATACTTTTTATTTTAATATGATGAGAGCCCCTATGTGATCTCATCAAACCATTTTTGGAAGTTTTAAGTGGAGTCGTTAGACTGCTGAGTTTTCGTAATGGATTTTTCATTTCACTTTTATTCCCATGACATTTATGCTACATTTGCCACTAATTCCTTTGAGTGGAGTATGTAATGCCCATTATTATAAATATTGTGTAGTATAATTTCATTTATGGGTATTTAAATTTTCATTGTATGAACCTTCTTCCATGGGGAGTACGTTTCGAAAGTTACCCAAGTCGGTAAGGTAACCTTTCACCCTCATCTTTCTAAAAGACTTATTTTGTTATGTCATTTAATTAACATACTATTATGTTGGGATGTTTTCTTCTATATCCTTATTTATGTAAATTTTATTTCCAAGTGATTAGATACAATTTTTATCTCTCATCAACTCATTTTCTGAATTATGATGTGACACCGTTAGGCTATCGCATTTCTGTAAGGGAACTTCTTAACCCACTTTCAATTATTTGTGTTAAACCCCTACTTATTGATTTTATTATTACAAGATTATGTATGTAATCTCTATGTTGTAATTTCCCCAAAACCTTGTGTGTATATAATATTTCTACACATAATCATCTCATTGATAAATTCTTATAAACGTGTATGTGAAATCATAACTCAATCTCATTCATTGAGTTAAATATCTATGTCATTGGTTTTGATTTTCCAAATTATGTGTGAATGACCACTGATTGGTTCACACTTAATATCCACTTATATTGGGTGTATTTATATTTCCCACACATAATTATGTGGTTGATTTATCCTTAATTTAAGGATAACATCTTTATAATGGATTTCATCTCAATTTACATTTCCATTGAGACTTCATTGTTGTTATGCACCAATTCACTCTTATATGGTGGGTATACTGTCCTTTGACATATTATATCATGAATACCTTTATTATCATGATATTATAATGTTCGGATTAAATGTTATTCCACAATTATACGTATTCAAGATTCACTCATTTTGTTAAAAACTCTTTAACAAAAATATCGTTTTAAATGTTTTAAAGATTCATTATTCTATATCTTTACCTTTGATGTCCATGTTTTCAAAATGGTTTTAAGTATTTATTTATATGGACTTTAATGTTTTAAAATTATAATTCCATTAAAATCTTCAAATCGGTATGGGACACATTGATTCAAAAATCTCTTTTAAATGATTTTTGAAAATGAATTGATTAATTCAATATCTTGGAATTACTAATTGTGATTGCAAATAAAATGTTGTTATTAAAATGTTTATATTTTCAATATTTTATGTGTAATGATGGTACATGGAAATTTTAAGGGTGGTTATGTGATAAACCATATGACGAGTGGTGAAGTGAATACCAGGACAGGTGGTTACGTTATAACCTCCAATGCATTGGGTTTGGAAGTCGTCCGTATGGCTATTCCATTAAGTATGTGTGGAAGTCGACCATATGGTTATTCCATTTAAGTATCTTTATGTCCCAAGTTAACTTTATATGTTATGTGTTCTTTATATGGGTTTTATGGTAATCATTTGGTTACAAAAGGGTAAGTAATGTTCTTTTAGGTAGTGAAGAGTATTTACTACTTCATAAGGGTGAAAATTATTACTTTGGTAAAGTATTCATGGTTTACATGTTGTTTTGAAAAACTAACAGTTTTCCTTCTTTGTGTATCCTTTTCTGGTCTTCTTATGCTCATCCAAAGATTTTGAAATGTTTTCCACAGGACTTAAAGATGAATAGGGTCAAGGATGGGATCAAGGAAAGACATTCTTTCTAAAACATGGAACTAGACATGTTTCATTTTATGTTTATTTATTTTATTTTATGGAAAATTAGTTGAAGTGTCTACTATGTAATCATTTGAGATGTAATAGGTATGACCAAATTCTATAACACCTTAACCTGAACAGATCCTGAATGTGAATTATTCATTTCATTCAATATTATGTATGGTTTAAGGTCAAGGCCTTATAGTTGGTATCAGAGGTCGGTTTAGATAACTTTAGTGGTTAGGGTATTCTCTAAGCATAAGTGACATTAAAATAATGGTTTGGATTTCAGAAAGGGTCCTCGTTTTAGATAATGTGAATGAGTAAGTATATCTTAGTGTTTATCTTCCTCATTAGTTCATGATGGTTTTGTTGATATACTCACACTGACCTTTTTGGTTTTAGTAAATTGATGGACCTAGCAGGCACAAAAGTATTAGTGGATGTGAAGGAAACTATGACTGTTTTCTGAGCGAGCAATTGAATGATATGGGAGCGGCAATGAGAACTCTTATGTTTATCCTCAACCAACTATCTGGAGTCATGAATGACCACCTAAACCTTAGTGATTTCTATAGGGCATCATATATGAGAGAAACAAATCCCTACGGAACTACAGGTAATAATCATAAAGGTAAGTGTGTTCAAAAACCTACTTGTCAATGATGTGGAATGAAACACCTAGGAAAATGTTTCAAAGAGACAGAAATATACTATAGATGTGGAAATAAAGGTCATAAAGCCAAAACATTCCCTGGAAAAAGGAAGCATCAAGTTGACTTGAGGAAAGGGAAAGAAGTTCTTTCTTAAGGGATCAATTGAATGTTTTAAATGTGGTGTGAATGGTCATTATGAAAACATATGTCCTATGAAGAAGTTTCAGGAATGGGATCACCAAGATCGTACAAATATTCGTTTACTAATACCTAATGCCATTCCTATTGAGGATGATGAAACTGACAATGTCCAATAAAAGGTAAGTATTTATTTTTTAACATTTGTTTTCCTATTTTTGAATCATAGGATATTATTCATAGTTTTGTTTGTAGGAACGAAGTATTTCAGAATAACTTGGAAAGGAATGGTTAATGGATCATGAATAATGTTGAATGAGTATGAAGTCAGCATATAAGGGCTTCAAGAGTTATGGTGAAATTCTTAAGAGTATTATGTCTCTTTTGATGATGGGGTTACATGAGAATAATTTTTATAGTATGTGTAACCCTGATGTTTGATATATGGAAATTTTATTCAATGAATATTTATCTGTTCTTTTGTAGACATAGTTATAAAGAACCATTTGGGTTTATATGATCCTTACTTTTGAGGTAATTATGGGTTACTATATGTTATGATGTAAAGTTAAAGGAATGAGATAAAATTGAGGTTAAATTATGTTATGGTTATATTTTATGATTTTTTCTCTTTTTGGGGAATGATTTGAGAATTTTATAGTTTGGAAAGAGGACAACACGCAGACTGTGTGACAACCCGTCGCGTCGGACAAAGTTGTGGGAATCAAACCCACAACCAAAGTGTGACTGGTATTTATCGCCTACCACTGGACTACGTGAAGTCCCTGGTAAGATTGACTAAATCGTTTTAGTTAGATTATTTTATGAATTAAGAGTAAGGTGATTTTGGGTTATCTATGGAAATTATTAACCTATCATGGAGGATATGTGATTAGGTTAATTACATTTCAATACGAGACTTTAAGAGCAACTGATGTTGTTTGGAGATAAAAGATACGATTTAACATGGAAGACTATGTGATTAAATCCTTCAAATATTTGGGTTTCAATCATAGTTTGGTTTACTTATGGTATTCGTTGATCTTTGAGTTTTTTTGGACAAATTTGGAGATTAAGTATAGATTTTCTTTTTATATAGGGTTATTCTTTTCTAGATTATCTGATCTTGTACTATCCTTTTTGGTTCTGGTTTTGGTTAAATTCTAAAGACATGGGAAGTATATAGTTCTCCTTTTTTGATTAGGTGATTCTCTAGAAGTTGATTATAGTACTCTTAATGTGAAAAAGTCTTCCTAAATACTTATCATTTGGGGAAAGTATAAGTTTGTGTAAGAAATCTAGTAAAATTTGAAAGTCAACATGACAAGTAAGTATGTTTCCTTAAGATCAAAAATAAATTCCTCAATGAAAAGTAACTTAAAAAAATTGTTGTCCACTAACTTTTCCTATGGGGAATCAAATACAGTTTAACCCACCACAAGTTTGTGATTTTCTCTTGGTTAACTTTCTCATAGAAATGTTTTCTATCACTCTCCCTCAGAACATGAACCTTTGATTTTTCTTCCACATCCATGTCTTCCTGCATGGAATCCTAGTATGGGATAGCTCAGGTGACCTCTTTACTTCTCTTTCTTTCTTTTAAAGTGATTGTTTTACTGACTCTTGTTCTGATGTGGGAATTTCAATGATGTTTCCGAGCCCAAGTTTGAAATTGTGAGGACGCAATTCCCAAAAGGGGGGAAGGATGTAACACCCCAGGTAAATAAAGAATATGAAAATTTTATATTTATCCCTATTTGTGAAAAAATATTAATATTACCTTAAAGGAATGCTATGCTCGATGGCGTACCCAATATGCGACAACGAGTTCCTTTGAAATCTTACGTTGCACTATAATAATATTATTATTTTAAATGGTAGTTAACACATAGCCAATTTAATGGAGAGAAAGAATGGAAATAACTAAAAAATGATTATGTATGTTTGTCAAATATTTTTTCTTTTTATAATAAATGTTAGAGGATTAAAAATGCGAATGAATCTAATTTTAGCGTAAACATTCTTATATTATTTAAAAGGTCGATTAACCGCCTTTTGATGGCGAACCTATTTTAAATTTACTTTTTGACAATTCTATTTATTATATTTGTCAAAATAAAATTCTTCTTTAGAATCTGGACATCAAAATTTACTTTGCGTAAATTTTTTGTATTTTTCTGATTAAGTTCATTTTTTAATGAATAGTGAAAAATGTTGTATTTTAATTCAAATCCTCTTTTTAATCTAATTTATTTATATGATTAGATTATCTTTTAAATTGGTTTTAAAATTAAATTAGAATATATTTTTAACATTTAATCCAACCGTGGTCATTTTAATTATTTTCGCTTTTAAATTGGACTTAAACTAGTGTTAATCTTTTAATAGATATTATTTCTTAAAAACACGCTATTTGTTTTGACAGCAGGATTTAATTATTAAATTAATTAATGCAACATATATGATTTTAATTTTTTAAAAAAGACAACATTTTTGAATTATTAATATCAAATATATATTAGGGTAAATTTTTGGTATTTTTCAGAAAAACATCAATTTTTTTTGAATAGTGAAACCACTAAGTGGTAGTTTAAAAACTAATTTTTCGTTTAAATGAAACACTAACACTTCTGTGATTTGAATTTCAAAAATCTGACAAACATGGTTGTCATTAGGATGTAAAATGATGTTCAATGGGATTAAAATAATTTTTTTGTGAATACAACCTTTAAAGTTTTAATCGCGATTAGAGGTAATTAGTGTAAATGAAGGCACAAAAAATGTTTTAATAATAGGAAATGACATTGAAAAATGGCGTAACATTATTGGATGAGTCATGACCGACGAAGAAAATCCATGGTTCAACTTGGGGACCCCATGGAGCCACTTTGGTGGGAAAATGACATTAATAACTTTTTATTTAAAGTTAAAATTAAAATGTCACAAACATGTGTTGTTTTACTAAAACAATTTTTACATGAGATTATACAAGTCATATTTTTGACTATAAATATTCATTAGAAATATAAAAATATTTCCTACATCATGATATTTTTTTTATAATTTTTAGATAGTAAATAAATTAAATTATTTATGACACCATGATGATCCATCGATTACCTCATTATTTAACGATTTAAATAAAATTAAAAGATAATGTAAATTCTAAGATCTAAACTTGTCACAAACCTATTGGATTGGTGGATTTAGAAACCATGTCACCTTATACTCGAACTATATCCTTTTGGAACCTTTAAAATCCGAAAATCATTATATAATAAAGTATTATTTTTTAACTTTCCAGGAGTGCCCCTCCTCTCCTCTTATAAAAGGCCCCCACCTCTACAACATTACCCACTCCTCTAAAGCCTTTTTCTCGGCCAAACCCTGACCATTTCATCTCTACACATCCCTATATTCATCATTGATGCTTCACTTTTGGAATAATCCTTTCCAAGGATGCCTTTGAGCTCAAATCAATGATAGTTACCCGACTTAAAGGTAGTGTCCTCTCTTGCGTTCTTATGTTTTATTTTGCTTCTCCAACCCTCTAAACTATTTTTATTCCTTTATTTTGTAACACCACTAGTATCTTCAATATACTGGTATGTTGTTATGTGATTTATTAGATCTACACTTACACACACCTTCGTTTAATGGTTAAAGAACATACTGTTTCTGTGGATGGAGAATTTCTGCCTCACGAAATGATGATTGTTCAATATTCTATTAACACCATTCATGGTGGACATTATGATGGAACTATATTTTATATATGATATATATGGTATTTCTGTTTTCTATATGCTTCTAAATTTTATATTTAAAACATTCCTTTATGCTTTTCATGTTGTGCAAATGCGATAATTTCATACGAGGAAGTGTGGACTACCGCCCCCTCAAGTGATGTGACTCGTTCATGCAATACATGGAATTTATAAAGAATGAAATTAATGAACATATGTGACCTATATAACATATATATTATACTGTAATTATAATATATATATCTCTCAATTATTTTTTATTCCATTAATATGACAAAGAAATGAAAGTAGTGTTCATGCGTACATACGGCCTACCGTCTCCATGAATGGTGCATTTCATTTCTTTTTATCTCCAAATGTTATGGAGTAGTATAAAATGAATATGAACTTGATATATATGATATTTAAATCATAAATACTATTCTGCAGATGATTTACTTATAACTACATGGATAATCATTTTCAAACAAGTTCATTTTTGACTCATGTACCAAACATCGACAAAAACGTCTCATATGAAATCACATTATTAACCAATTATTATAACATTATAATATGTGATATAAACTGAATAATAATATTTAAAAGAGTTCCTTATGAAATTATAAATTGACCAATGTTTATTATTCAGGAATATAAAGAAAAAAACAAGACAAGTAAGACTTGAGGTAAGGGATCCTACCCCTCTCTTTCTTTTTAAGCACTCTCTTTTATGTAATTTCTTTTAAGCTCGTCTTTCTTATGTTAGGGAATGTTATTTTATATTCAACATACTGTACTTTTTATGTTCATATGATGAGAGACCCTATGTGATCTCATCAAACCATTTTTGGAAGTTTTAAGTGGCGTCGTTAGGCTGCCGAGTTTTCGTAATGGATTTTTCATTTCACTTTTATTCCCATGACATTTATGCTACGTTTGCCACTATTTCCATTGAGTGGAGTATGTACTGCCCATTATTATACACATTGTGTATTATAATTTAATTTATGGGTATTTAAATATTAATTGTATGACCCTTCTTCCATGGGGAGTACGTTTCGAAAGTTACCCAAGTCGGTAAGGTAACCTTTCACCCTCCTCTTTCTAAAGGACTTCTTTTGTTATGTCTTTTAATTCACATACTATTATGTTGGGATATGATCTTCTATATCCTTATTTATGTAAATTTTATTTCCAAGTGATTAGATAAAATTTTTATCTCTCATCAACTCATTTTCCGAATTATGATGTGACACTGTTAGGCTGTCGAATTTCTGTAAGGGAACTTCTTAACCCACTTTCAATTCTTTGGGTTAAACCCCTACTTATTAATTTTATTATGCCAATATTATGTGTGAAATCTCTATGTTGTAATTTCCACAAACCCTTGTGTGGATATAATATTTCTACACATAATCATCTCATTGATAAATTCTTACAAACTCGTATGTGAAATCAAAACTCAACCTCATTTCACTGAGTTAAATATCTATGTCATTGGTTTTGATTTTCCAAATTATGTGTGAATGACCACTGATTGGTTCACACTTAATATCCACTTATATTGGGTGTATTTATATTTCTCACACATAATTATGTGATAGATTTATCCTTAATTTAAGGATACCATCTTTATAATGGATTTCATCTCAATTTACATTTCCATTGAGACTTTATTGTTGTTATGCACCAATTCACTCTTATATGGTGCCTATACTGTCCTTTGACATATTATATCATGAATCCCTTTATTCTCATGATGTTATAAATTTCGGATTAAATGTTATTCCACAAGTTTTCGTATTCAAGATTCTCTCATTTTGTTAAAAACTCTTTAACAAAAATATCGTTTTAAATATTTTAAAGATTCATTATTCTAAATCTTTATCTTTAATGTCCATGTATTCAAAATTGTTTTAAGTATTTATTTATATAAAAATTAATGTTTTAAAATTATAATTCCATTAAAAGCTTCAAATCGGTATGGGACACTTTGATTCAAAAATCTCTTTAAAATGATTTTTGAAAATGAATTTTTTAATTCAATATATTGGAATTACTAATTGTGATTGCAAATGAAATGTTGTTATTGAAATGTTAATATTTTCAATATTTTATGTGTAATAATGTTACTTGGACATTTTAAGGGTGGTTACATGATAAACCATATGACGGGTGGTGACGTGAATACCAGGACGGGTGGTTAAGTTATAACATCAAATGCATTGGGTATGGAAGTCGGTTGTATGGCTATTCCATTAAGTATGTGTGGAAGTTGACCATATGGTTATTCCATTTAAGTATGTTTATGTCCCAAGTTACCTTTATATGTTCTGTGTTCTTTTTATGGGTTTTATGGTAATCGTTTGGTTACAAAAGGGTATGTAATGGTCATTTAGGCAATGAAGAGTTTTTACTACTTCATAAGGGTGAAAAGTATTACATTGGTAAAGTATTCATGGTTTACTTTTTGTTTTGAAAAACTAACAATTTTCCTTCTTTGTGTATCCTTTGCTGGACTTTTTATGCTCATCCCATGATTTTGAACTGTTTTCCACTGGACTTAAAGATGAATAGGGTCAAGGATGGGATCAAGGAAAGACATGATGTCTAAAACATGGAACTAGACATGTTTCTTTTTAAGTGTTTTTATTTTATTTTATGGAATCTTAGTTGAAGTGTCTGCTATGTAATCTTTTGAGATGTAATAGTTGTGACCTAATTCTATAACACCCTAAACCTGAAAAGATCCTGAATGAGAATTATTCATTTAATTCAATATTAAGTAAGGTTTAAGGCCGTGGCCTTATATATATGTTCAAGGAGAATGGATTCATGAAAAAATCAATGAAATCTAATGACATTTTGTAATGGTGTGGGAGATTCATTTATAAAAAAGAATGACCCTTACCATATTTCATCATGGTGTGATCTGATGTATAAAATAGAAAAAAATAATCTTCATTAAGTGAAAAATACCTATAATTCATTACAATGTGTTGTGATGTGTCACAGAATGGAAAAGTCACTAGAAATATTTGTTTTTATCTGCCCATATATCATTTACAGTTTTATTCCAATAGATTTGGTGAACAAATATTTCATGAAATTTAATATCTATATTACAATTTTTTTCTTTAGGGAATGATATTTTATATCACAACACAAACTATTCATATAAATATTTCAATGAATTATATTATGATATATTGTTTAATTATTCCTATAGAACTTTCATGTTCTATGTCACATCACTAATTTTCAAAACCATTGACCATGGATATTTTATTTCTATCATGTCACATTAAGACTTCTAAAAGTATACAATTCTCTATCAGGAAAAATTTAACTACATAATAATTGAACAAAAATCCATTCATTATAACATTTATTATAATAAGGTAACAAATAATGTATATTCTAGCTTTTAAACTCTGTAAACAAAATGTTATGCATGATAAAATTACATTTCTATTTAGAAAACAAAAATATTATTTTGAATTTTAAAAAAATCCCAAAAAGAGAATAAATTGTTTTTATTTTATAAAAATTATATAAAGATTAATATTTTCCCCTTTTTAATAATTATTTTTTGTGTATAATCCTTTCAACAGAAGTTGGGATTATTTTTTCTAAAACATTAAATTTAAATTTTATTTTATTAATAAATATAATTGAACCTCTTAAAAATAATTTTAAACCTCCAAATCAATTTTTTGGTAGAATATTAGTTAAAATAATTTTTTTAAGATAGTTTCTATACCATTGATTATACCCTATGAGTTATATATATAGTGATATTGTATTATGACCCATCATGTTGAAAAAATATTTATGTTATAATTATTTTTGAATACCTAAGAGATTATTAATTGATATTTTAAATTGTCTCGAACAGAAAAATATTAATTCATAGATTGTGAATCATAATTTACATGTTTATATTTTTGGTTCTATCTTATTATTTAAATAACTTCATGTACATATTGACTTTTAGAGGGTATTTTTGGTTGGAAAAAGTAAATGAAATTTTTGTAATTTTAATGAATTAATTTTTAATGAGTGATAGCATGTACAACATATAGAATAATGAACATTGTTTAATTTTATAAAAATGATGATTTCATTTCATGATTTAAAAATGAATCCTGATATTTCACTATTATATTGTAAGAATACTAGATTATGATATGTGGATATATATTCATTATATATTTTACTTTTAATAGATGAACATATGTATTGAGGGGATAATTCACTTTTGGATGTTCTTGAAATGTCATGATTTCCATTTATGAGACTCTAGAGGACATGATTCTATGTTAGTGAATCTATAATTCGAAGTAACTTATTCTAGAGGTGACAGTCTATCACATTCCCCATAAAAATTTTATACCATATCCTTTCCAAATAATGATAGTTTTCCTTGAATTCTATAGTCTAGGTAACATGGTAAAACCATATATAGAATTTCCCAATTCAAAAACATTACCTACATAATTTAAATAGAATATTCTTATCAAATAAATTAGTGTTCATATTTTGGGTGTTGACATTAATTAATGTTTGTAATGTTTGGACCCTAACTGTTTATAGGGTTACTATTTTTTTCCTATGAAGGATTATAGAGTAACATCTATACTATCTTGTTGTTATATCATCTTTATATCTGCTTAAACACTTTTTTATATTTATTTAATTTTTTAGAGATTATCCAAAATAAGATTTTATTTTGAGTGAATATTTGAGTATCATTAGTGTTTTCCTATTGGGATCTTATATTCTCATTCACTATGTTGTAATCATAGTTAATATGCAACATCAGTGTCAATATTTTACATGGTTTCAGGATATAGCATGCTTCTTATATTTTATGAGTGGTTATATATGGATATATAAGCTAGGTTAACTTTACCACCAACATATTTTAGAAAATAAAACTGTTTTCATTGCATATAAATATTAATATCCGAGCCTAAATACATAATGGTAATTTTTTATATAAATATGATTACTATAAACTGTCCATATATTTTGAAGATATGAATATGATTAAATAAATTATGAAATATATATAATGTTCCTAACAAATATAAATCTATTATTAAATATTTAGTAAAGAATCACTCAATTATTATTAAATACATTTTATTCATTACAAATAAATCTCATTAAAAAATGTTTTTATTAACAAATATGAGAGAATATTTTAATAAATTTCAGAAACATTTTGAAAATTTATTTGATAAATTGCAAATATATTTAAAAAATATAATGTCAAAATTATTATAGATTTAATTTTTGGAATTTTTATAAAAGGGTTGATTCTCTATGAATAGTGAAAATTTTCAATTATTCAAATATACTAGTTTATTTAATCAAATTGAGTTTTCTTACATAAAAATTACATTATGTATTTTTATAAATGTTAAATGTCAATATTTTTAATTATAATAATATAATTATTTTAATTTTAATAAATAATTTTCATGATATTGTTGTATGTTTATTTTTCCACATCAAAAACATTTTTTTCTGAAAAATATTTTTAAAGTACATAAAGTGTAAAAATATAATTAATTAAATTAAAAAATTAACTAATTATTTGATATTTATAGATTATATATATAATAAATAATATAAATTTATATGAATACTATTAGAAGTTATTGAGTTTAAATTACATCATCTATTTCTTAAAAATTTCATTTTTTGAAAAACAACATTTTTTATAGTTTTCCACACCTATTATTCTTCATAAAAAGTATTTTATAGATGAAAATTATTTTTTAAAAGATTAATATTAATTTATTTTTAGTAAATTTCGTTTAATTTTTTGAAAATATAATTTTATTATGAATATTACAATATAATGATTTTTATTTAAAATTTTAATTTTTTTTGTTAAATTTTCAATGATCTATTTTTTAAATAGATTGTAAATATTAAAATTATCTCAATTAGATAATGATTAATTGAATTAATTTAATTATATTATATCTTATTATAAAATTTATAATATAACTTTTTATACATAAGGAAAAAAAAATTAAAAAAAACTCAACACATTAACAAGATTAATATTAAATTATATTCTAAAAAAATTGCGTGTTCAAATCGGTAAGATACATTATATATAATTTATTATGATAATTATTATTTCTTAATAATCTAAAAAACATTATTCTACATACTAATTATTAAAAACTAAACACTCCGGTTATGGTTAAAAAAGTTTTATTGGGGGTAAAAAAAAGATATGAGTATGTTTTCATGAAAAACTAATCAAAATCATATGATATATAAATGTTTATACCTTATAAAATCCCCCATTAAAATAATTTCACATTTGGAAGAACTATTATTTACAATTACATTATCATTTTTCCTTCTTTTAGGAAATTTCATAATTGGTTCCCTCCCCCAGTTATAAAAGGACACGTCCTCACCTCTCATATAGATACATCATGATACCTTAGTTCTATCAAATCCTACCTCAAATATCATCATTACTTCACATAAAACATATTTTATTATTGAATATCATTAGAGTACCCTTCTATTAAGGATTTTGGTTTAATCATAATAAACGTGTCTAATGAAAATGTATCCTTCATAATCAAACATTTTTGTTCAATTTCTTCTTCAACCCCGTTATAATATTTTTCAACCATTATAATATAATAAAACCAGTATCTACCATATTTTATGTGTTTATATGTTTATTTTACCACATATATTAATATCATATTCCCTCAATAGGGAATAGAAATCGATGTTCATGAGTTTGGCAGACAATGGTATCACGAACTCATGTAATTCAATTTCCATGACAACATAGCATACATGGTTCTGATAATGGATTTAATTTTTATATATATAATAAAAATTAAATATTTTTAAATTTAAAAAATAGTGTATCATATATTTATTAATCATTACATTCATTGAACAATCTGAACGATGATTGTGCATACGTGTGGACTTTCACATCAATGAAGTGATATGACACATTTATCACCACTGAATCACATGGATGGTAAATATATTTCTATTGAAATATAAAATATGGTATTTATTATTATATTATATATCAATAAAAATAAAAAAAATACTTACCTTCATTCATTCACGATCATTGTACAATGAAATAATTTATCATTCATATTTCAGAACTACCGTCAAAATGTTTGTTATAAGGTTTATTTTTAAAAACCACCATTTTTAATTATTTCAATGATATAACATGATTTTTAAAAATTATAACAATTTCAGGATTACATTTACAGGTATGATGTAATAGTGACCTATTTTAACACAGACATAAAATTATGTCATTTTGACATATGATGTGAATATCCTCAAAATGTTAAATGTGAAAATAATTGATTATTTAATTAAATATGAAATGTTATTAAGTAAAATATTATGAATAATAAGGATGTCAAACATTATTAAATAATTAATATAATTTTATTATTTGGGATGATAATGAATGAATGAGATGACTAAGACCAAAGGTAAGGAACATTATTTAAATTTACTCTATTTGTGGAATATTTTAATGTTAAGAAAAAATATATATTATATACTATATATAATTTCTCATTGACATGTTATATCATGAATATTATAAAATTTGATTTCTTTTAGGTTTAAATTAAAATTATTTTAAATATTTAGGTTTGATTTAATGTTACAATGTGGTATGGGTTTTAGAACTCAATTTATTTTTATTATGTGTAGGATCGATAAATATGATAGATATTATACTGATTGTAGTATCAAACTATGATATAGATACTCAGATAAAAGAGGGGGGTGAATTTATTACTTTAAAAATTTCATTGGAACTTTTAAATATGATTATGGTTAACAAGGATAAACAAGGTAATTCACGGAACCTCTATATTCTAATGACATTCTTGATTCCGGAAAAGTTATTCTCAAAATAAAACATAAAAAAATTTACAATTACTAAGAATCTACCTTAAAGCGTATAGAATCCTGTATAATCAGAGTACAAGTTTAAGGAAGTATAATAAAGTTATACTTTTCTTTAAAATTAAAATTATTGAGAAAAACATAACGAAAACACTACAAGTAACAAATAGTAAATCTTTTAACTCAAAGAGAAGTGTATCCAACATCCCTAGATAAAGGTCCATTGATTTATATTTTTATAAAAGTATATCTTACCCAAACCCAGGTAAGCCTTAAATCTGATGATTGGTATCTATCTTACTATCCCTACAAGCCCTCGATTTGTAAGGAAATTGGAACATCAGACTTCACAACCTGAAGTCTTTGATTTCAAGGAAATCACACCTCTGCACAAAGAAAATCTTCACGATGCCAATTTTGAACAAGCCGTTCAAACATTGTGCACGAATCCTAGGAGTTTATACGAGCCCCTCCCTCTCTAGAAATCACTTCAACAGTATGTAAGCCCAGTTGTCAAATGTTGTCCTGCCAAAATATGTGAGCTCGTTCAAAGGATCTCTTATTTATAGGAATAGCTCCAATGGTCGGCTCCCTCCTCCAACATTGATATTTTTCCATGAATTCCGGAGGGACAAGTACACATGTCACTCAATCAACGGTTTGTTAGTAACTGAAATTATGACATCATTTTATAAAAAAAACAAGTGTAAGAAAAAATATGGTAACATAACCTGAATCCAATATTCGGAATGTATGATAATAAAAGCTCAGAGTCTAACAAAAAATTAATTCGGAGTCCATAATACAAAGATATTCAGATTCTATTTTTTTAGAATTCGGAACCTGAAATCAATAGAATTCCAGATTCTGAATTTCTGGGAAATTCGGAATCAGGATTCACAAGAATTCAGAACTCGAACATACAATGTTCAGAGTCTGAATTCCTTAGAATTCGGAGTCAGAACTAATAGGAAATCGTAACCTAAATTCGGTGTCAGAACTCAGAGTAATTAGTAATGAGAATTTAGATTCATTATACATAATAATTAGTAATCAGAATTCATATTCAGAATTTAGATTCAGAACGTAGAAGGGTTCTTAACCAGAATTCGTATTTAGAATTCGGATTTAAAACTCAGAAGAGTTCGTAACCAGAATTCGTATTCAGAATTCGGAGTTAGAACTCAGAAGGGTTTCTAACCAGAATTCTAAGAATTCAGATCCTAAAACAGAATTCTTCATATCTATGTGATTATAGGATCTCGAGGTTTTGGGTTCAAACTGAATTTTACACGTAGAAAAAATTATTATATGAATAGTGAAAACATAAAAAGGAAACATTTCCTTGGGGAAGGAAGTGTTTCTTTATAGAAGTAAAACACAGTGTAAAAAAGATTTTCTTTGATATAATGTGTTTATGATTTTCAAAACAAGAAGGAATGGTATTGTCATAAGAAAGCCTTATTTAATTAACAATCTCCTCCAAGTATGAAGGAAGGGAATAGTCATATGGAAAAATATATTGACTCAACAATCTCCCACTTTTTGGAAAGCACAAACATCCTTATGAAAAATAATAAAAGGACATAGAAAATATTTTTCTAGACATTGAATATAAAACATATCTCTCTTTTCACCATGCCAAAGATGAATACGACTAACCCCCCCCCCCCCCCTTAGGTTATGGAAAACTAAGGATCATATTATAGATTTCCAGAATGATATTTTTCATTAACATTAGTATGAAAATCTCTGTAATAAAAATCCTCCCTTAGATAAAATCCCCCTTACTAATGGATATTTATTATTTAATTAGAATTAATCTTCCTTTCTCCCCCTTTGTGATTTTCAAATTGAATTTTAGGGAATGGAAAAAAAATTATTGTAGAGACCCAAAGCTTGACGTACATGGACATTACATTACATTTGCGGAATACTTAGTACATAACAAAAACACACACACAAGGATCGTAATAGTTTAGTGTCTTTGGAAACTCGGAATATAATCTTCTAATCGTGGTGAAAGATCTTCAACATCTCGCATAAAGATCTTCCTTTTTTTACCTAAAACATTTCTTTATATCCTGGGGAGAAGAAAACAAAAAAGGGTGAGCTCAAATGCTCAGTAAGGGTAAACAAAAGAAATATCAATCACATCATATTCATAAAAACATAACATTTTGGAAATCATTACCTGCAAAAGAGAGCATAATTTCATAACATGGGATAAATCATAGTAGTGAAATGAAATCCCAATAATCATAACATAAAACATGAAAGTTTGTTTCATAGACACATAATCATAGAGAATCATATCTTATTAGTCGAGACTCATTGCCAAGACTATCTTAGTGGACAAAGTCCCTTTCTGAACCGAGTCACCCTAGTTTCAGTCCTGTTTCACTGAACCGGTATAACCTACCATTCTAGCCATGTCTATCTCATGGGATATAAACTCTTTACCCAATGCATTGGAGGGAGATATAGGTCCCACCCATCTCATAATGATACCATTCTTATGTGTGCCACAAAATCTTAAAACATAAATCATTGCATAACCCATGTAATAAAAATAGGAATCTTAAACATCGTGACATCATAAAACAATTCATATAAGATAATGGAATTCATAAAAAATATTTCCATCACAACATAATCAAATCCATGTAATAATAGGGATAGAAACAGAACCCTTTATTATCTTAGATGGAAAATAATTTTGATAAAACACTTGAACTCCATTCTTGAGGAAAATATCCTTTCTACTTCAAAAACACTTTTCATTTCTTAACATGTCATAAAATTATAACTAAAAGAAGTTGATTAAAAATAAACTTGAAAACTTGTAAAGTATGCTTCTTTGAAATAATTCTTTAAAAATCCATTCATGCCGTATAAGTTAAAAAAACATTCTTCATACTTTTGTCGGAAAAGTCTAAAAGTACCTCATACGAAAAACGACAAAAGATTCCTTTCATATATTTTACTAAAAACTCACCAAAGGGTAAAATTGGATTTAAACAATTGTAGGAGGATATAAATAATATTACATATTTAGGAAACATGGATGTGGATGATAAAATACACCCAAGTAAATTTCAATGTATAAACAATCTCAGATAAAAATAAGATTGTGATATTTCCCTTACCTTAGGTCCGTTTTGCTACGTAAGTGTCCGAACCTCCTGTAAAATGATTTAAATAATGTTATTGACTTATTCTAGAATCATACTTATTTTTATGATATCATATATGGTCATATTCTTAGCTTCTTAGTAGTAATATTTCATTGCTACTTGTTATTCAGGTGTTTATAACTTTTTGTTCTTATGCGTGTCTTCTCGAATAAATTCTTATTCTTCTCTTTATGTTATAGAAACATCATTTCCAGAATGTTATTAGAGTAATATATATCATATTCATTCATTAAATTCATTCAATTCATTTATATAATCATTATGAAATTAAGATCATGTAGAACGAGTCGCATCACATCGTGGAGACGGTATTCCGTACGTACGCACGAGTGATGATATCATTCCTATGATCGTGGAATTGTATTGGAGTGTATGTATACTATTTAAGAATCATTATTACTTTATAATAGTCATATATAGTCATTATTTACACCATTATACCCATCCAAGTAAGGTGGTGGTGGAAAATAGATTACACCACGGCGTGGAGACGGTATTTCGTACGTACGCAAGCGCATTGATTTCATTTTCCGTAGGATGGATAGATGGTGAAATAGGGTTGTTTCATAAATATAATAACATATCAGTATATGAGTGATACTGATGTTATTACTTCATAATGAAACAACCTTATAAGAATAAGTGGAAGAAGAAATAAAGGTGAAAGAATTGGTAACGAAAATTACCTCTTCTTTGAAACGCCTCTTTGAGACCTCCTCTTAGGGTACCAAAATTGGTCTTTGAGAAATACCAGAACCTCTAGGATGTTTCTATGGAAGGGGAGAAGAGAATTTGGCAGAGGTTTTCCTAGCTTGATGGCTCAATGTTGTGTGAGGAAGAGAGGTAGGGGGTTCCCTTTTATAAGGGAGGAGAGGGGTACCTTTGGAATAACTAAAACTATTATTTTATTATAAAGTAAAATTCGGTTTTAAATAGCTCCAAATTGATTTATTTCGAAGCTAAAGTGGGGATGGGTCGAAATAATCTCATACAATAGAATTTAGACAAGTTTAGGTTCCTATTTTATGCTTATCATTTAGATTTAACATTAAGTTAAATAATTTTACTTTTACTGTGTCTTCTTGTGTTCTTATACTATAAGGTTACTAAACATACTATAAGAAGAAAAAAGAACCCCAAGTTGTTTATTATTAATATATATAACCTTATATAAGTCATTTGGACGAACAATAGTTTTTTAGGAAAAAAATAACAATTAATAATATAATATTTGTTCTAAAAACTATTTTATGTCAATTTTGACACATTTTAGTAATTGATTTTTGTGAAAAACATAACAGAATGACTAGATAGAACCAAGTTACTTAAATCAATACTAACATGTCATATTAACCTAGAAAATTAGTTTAATTCATAAAAAGTCTCAAATTATATTTATTTGGGTATTTATAATATCAATTATGTCAATATTTCATTAATAAGATAATTAATGCATCATCGTTGTGTCATTAATAAATTAAATTATATAATGTCTAAAAATTAAAAATAAAATACCATTATGTAGAAAATCTTTTCATAATTCTAATGAATATTTATAGTAGAATTTATCTTATGTATAGCCCCATATTAAAAATTATTACTTACTAAACTTCGATTTTAACTATTTGAACACTTCTTTAAATAAATTAATAATAAATGTTCTAATCTAATCCAAGTGGGCCTAAATGGTCATATTTTATTCCTAAGTTTGTTTTTGGTCGAACTAAACTTGTCCAATAGAATTAGGACATGTTTTAGGGTAATAATAATATCATCTTTACCCTTAATTACCCTATTTACTTTTAACCGTGGATAAAAAAAGTAAAAAGTTACTATTCACCAAAAATTATTTTCATCTCATTGAACCACATTTTAATTACTGACATCAACCGTGTCTCTAGGATTTTTTAAATTCCACTCACAGAAACGATAAAAATAAGTTTTATGAAAAATTCAGTTTTTTTAACTACCACTTAGTGGTTTCACTATTCATCAAAAATTGAAAGTATTCAGAAAAATACCAAAATTTCATTCTAGGCTAATTTCGACATTACGAATCCAAAAATGAAGTCCATTTTGAAAAATAAAAATTTATAAATTTTTAAAAAGTGGTTATTACTATTCATAACGGCTAGTTTTAATAATATTTTATTAGCATATCATTGTTTAGTGAAACTCGGTATTGCGTACGACGCAAGCTATCGAGGAAGGTTGCGATTTCGTGTAAAGCAAGCCAAACAAATGTTGTGTGTAGAAAAATATTCCCTTGATGATTTATATAACATAAAAGTCTCGGGTGTTACATTCTACCCCCTTAAAATGAATTTCCCCCTCGAAATTCATAACTTTGTAACAAACATATGAGGATACCTCTCCCTCATCATATCCTCAAGCTCCCATGTAGCTTCTTCTAATTGGTGGTTCCTCCATAAAACTTTCACCAATCGAGTAGTCTTGTTTCGTAGGACTTTTTCGCTACGATCCAGAATCTCTATCAGTTGTTCTTCATAAGAAAGATCTTGCTCGAGCGATACAACTTCTTGAGTCGAGTACATGTGAAGGATCAAGAATGTACTTTCTTAGGAGAGATACATGGAACACATCGTGAACTTGAGAGAGATTCGGTGGAAGCTCCAATCAGTAATCTACCTTCCCAACACGATTCATTATTTCGAAAGGACCGATATATCTAGGGCTCAACTTCCCCTTCTTTCCAATTCTCATGACTCTCTTCTAGGGAGATATCCGTAAGAACAATTTATCGCCCACTTCAAACTCTAGGTCTTTTCTTCGGCTGTCGGCATAACTTTTCTGTCAACTCTGAGCTGCTCTTATGTGTTGTTGAATAGATCTGACCTTTTCTGCCATTTCTCCAACGAGATCAGGTCCTAATAGATTTCTTTCCCCAACTTCATCCCAGCAAGTTGGAGTCCTGCATTTGTTTCCATAGAGAGCTTCATAAGGAGCCATCTGAATACTGGAGTGAAAGCTATTATTATAAGAAAATTCCACAAAAGGTAGGTGTTGATCCCAACCACCTTTGAAATCTATAGAGAAAGCTCTCAACATATCTTCTAGAGTTTTAATTGTTCTCTTAGATTGACCGTCTGTCTGAGGATGATAAGTAGTGCTGAAACTCTACTCTGTATCCAGAGTATGCTGAAGACTTCGGCAGAACTTCAAGGTAAATCTCGGATCCCAATCAGATATAATAGAAAGTGGTACTCCATGTAATATTACCACTTCCTTTACATATATACTGGCAAGTTGATCCAGAGAGAAATCCTCTCTAATAGCAATGAAGTGTGCAGACTTTGTAAGATGATCAACTGTGACCTAGATAGCATTATTGCCTTTGGACGTTTTAGGAAGTCCCGTGACAAAGTCCATATTGATGTTTTCCCATTTCCATTTGGATATGGGTAATGGTTGTATCATCCCCTTAGACTTCTGTATCTCATCTTTAACTTGCTGACAAACCAATAATCGAGAGACATATTCAGCAACATCTCTTTTCATGCCATCCCACCAGAAGTACTTTTTAAGGTCCCTATACATCTTCATGCTTCCAGGATGAATAGAGAATGAAGAACTGTGAGCCTCATCCAGCAGCTCCTTCTTTAATTCGGGGATGAGAGAAACACAAACCCGATTCCTGAACATTATTATCCCATCACAATCAAGGTTGAATTCAGGAACATTTATCACCTTCTTTTGTAACTCGAAATTTTCTTTCTGTGCCTCTTTAATCATCACATGTATATATTGTTTAACATTCTTTTGAGAAAGATAAGATTTTTCCCCTTCCATTATAATTCCAAGATCCATCAGTTGTAAATCCATAAATATTGGATCTTTTGTGATCCTCATCATGGATAAATTAGCATGGTCTTGTCGACATAATGCATCTTCCACCATGTTTGCTTTCCTAGGGTGGTAATGGATTGAGAAGTCATAATCCTTTATCAGCTCCAACCATCTTCTTTGGTGCATATTCAGATCCTTTTGTGTGAAAATATACTTTAAACTTTTATGATCAGTATAAATATCACACCTTTCACCATAGAGGTAATGCCTCCAAATCTTTAATGCAATGATTACCGCAGCTAACTCCAAATCATGAGTTGGGTAATTTTGCTCATGTATTTTCAACTGTCGTGAGGCATAAGATATCACCATATCATTTTGCATAAGAACAGAACCCAATCCCTTCTTGGATGCATCACTGTAGATCACAAACCATTCTCCACTACAAGACAGTGTGAGCACAGGTGCACTGGATAACCTTCTTTTCAACTCCTTGAAATTCTCTTCACATTCCTTCATCCATACAAACTTAACTCCTTTCCGAGTCAACTTGGTGAGTGGATTAGATAATCGTGAAAAATCATTCACAAAACGTCGATAATATCCAGCCAAACCAAGAAAACTTTGGATCTCAGTTACTGTTGTTGGTCTCGACCATCTTTTGATAACTTCTATTTTTGCTGGATCCACAGATATCCCCTCTTTTGAGATTATGTGACCCAAAAATGCAACTTTTTGAAGGCAAAATTCACACTTGGTAAATTTGGCATAATGCTTCTCCTTTCTCAGGGTCATCAATATAATTCTCAAGTGATCTTCATGTTCTTCCTTTCTCTTTGAATAGAAAAGAATATCGTCTATAAAGACTACCACAAACTGATCAAGATAGTCTCTAAAGAATCTATTCATCAGAACCATGAAGATAGCAGGGGCATTAGTAAGACCAAATGGTATCACTATAAATTCATAGTGTCCATACCTTGTACGGAAAGTCGTCTTTGGTATATACTCCCTTTTTACCCTTAATTGATGATTCCCTGAACGAAGATAAATCTTGGAAAAGTATTGAGCTCCGCGTAGTTGGTCAAATAAGTCATCAATGCGCGGAAGAGGATATTTGTTCTTGATAGTGATCTTGTTAAGTTATCTATAATCAATGCAGAGTCTCATTAATCCATCTTTCTTCTTAACAAATAGAACAGGTGCTCCCCAAGGTGACGCACTAGGGCATATGAAACCCTTATCAAGATTCTCTTGGAGTTGCTTCTTCAATTCCTGCAACTCAATTGGGGCCATTCTATAAGGTGTATTGGAAATAGGCAAAGCACCAGGTACGAGTTCTATTGTAAACTAAACTTAACGATTCGGTGGAAGACCCGGTAATTCCTCCGGAAATACATCATCAAACTCCCATACGATGGGCATATTCTTAATCGTGAGTTTCTCACCAACCATTTGAGATAAATAACCTTCATTTAGTGGGATCAATACCAATAAAATGGAAGAAATTTCCACTAGAAGGTTATGTTCATCCTTGCATTGATAGATGATCATATATTGATCTGTAATATGAAATGTGTCTTCCCTTATTTGGAAATTGATATGAGCTCCATATAAAGAAAGCCAATCCATGCCAAGAATCACATCAAATTCCACTATATGAAGGATCACAAGATTTGCAGGAAGCACTTTCCCACAAACTTCGATCAGAGAAGAATTATAAAATTTTGATGCGATTGTTGTGCCATTAGGTGTTGTCACAGCTAACTCAACATCTAATTGTTGAGGTAATACGGTGATACCCTTAGAAAATTCTTCAGAAATAAAAGAGTGGGTGGATCCTGAATCAAATAAAACATTTGCTACTTTAGAGTGTATGGTAAGTGGACCTTTCACCACATCATTATCGTACTCCACATCGCTGAGAGAAATTGAATGTGACATTCCTTTGTCTTTAGCCTTAAGAGTTTGTTGACGTCGACCATCATCATCAACCATTTGATTAGGGCATTTATTGGCATAATGCCCCATCTCCTTGCACTTGAAACATTGAAGTGTAGAAGGTTCATTTTGTGTATCCCTTCCTTTTTTTTTCATCATTAGACATATTCTTCCCATCATCGCTGTATTCAAATGCCTTATGACCTTCCTTTCCACATTTGAAACATTTACTTGTCCCTTTAAGACAACTCCCTCCATGTTTCATTCCACACTTTGAGAATAAGGGAAAGCTCATCTTCTTTTCAGTGTGCTCTTTATATCATCCTTTGAATTCCATTTTCCTATTATTATCAAACCCATATGACTGATGGGTAAATCCAATATACATCTTGACATTGAGAGCACATCGAACGATTTCCTCGTAGCTATTGAAGTCCCTTATGTCTAATGCCCTTCGAAGACATGGTTTTAAGCCACTAAAGAATCGATCGATCTTACTATCAGGTTGGATAATAATACCAGAAGCGTACCTTGAAAGTCTTGTAAAATTTGCTTCATATGTACCAATAGATTCATCATCCTTTTGCTTCAGTTCAAGAAACTCTTTCTCCATCTTTGTTCGGAGAATACGAGGGAAGTACTTATTGAAAAATAAGTTCTTGAACTCGTCCCATTCCATGGACTCAATTTCATCCCTTTGCCTCGTATTCTTAATAAGATTCCACCATTGATCAGCATCACCTTCCAAACGATACACTGCTAAGATGACATTATCATGCTCAGAACATTGAAGAACTGAAAATATCGTTTCAGTAGTACTAATCCATTGTTCAGCAACTAATGGATCAGTAGACCCGCTAAATGAAGGTGGAAGTTGTCTCATGAAGGATTCAACAGAATGTTGCTCCTTCCTTTGCTCGTTTGGAAGTCCTGCATGATTCATAGCTTGAGAAAGTTGTGTGAGCATGGCTACAAGGTTTTTCATTCCAGCTCCCATAACATTTGGTTGCTCAGGGGGACAATCATTGCATTGCACGTCGCATTCCGCATTAACACGGTTCCTTCAGGTTCCATCCATTGACTAAAACCAAGAAGAATAGTGGAGCAACACTAACTATAATAGGAAAACCACATAATCAAGAATACTATTTGACACTTAAGGTCTTATCCTAGGTTATTCATCGCCATTTCTAAAACACTAAGATCGTGTTCTATGCTTAGAATTATCCTTAGGGTTCTTACTAAGGCTTTAACCTCCAAGTTTCCAAAGGTTGACTATACCCTTCCACTGATACCAACTGTAGAGACCCAAATCTTGACGTACATGGAAATTACATTACATTTGCGGAATAATTTGTACATAACAAAAACACACACACAAGGATCGTAATAGTTTAGTGTCTTTGGAAACTCAGAATATAATCTTCTAATCATGGTGAAAGATCTTCAACATATCCCATAAAGATCTTCCTTTTTTTACCTAAAACCTTTATTTATATCCTGGGGAAAAGAAAACATAAAAGGGTGAGCTCAAATGCTCAGTAAGGGTAAACAAAAGAAATATCAATCACATCATATTCATAAAAACATAACATTTTGGAAATCTTAACCTGCAAAAGAGAGCATAATTTCATAACATGGGATAAATCTTAGTAGTGAAATGAAATCCCAATAATCATAACGTAAAACATTAAAGTTTGTGGAATACACTCATAATCATAGAGAATCATATCTTATTAGTCGAGACTCATTTCCAAAACTATCTTAGTGGACAAAGTCCCTTTCTGAACCGAGTCACCCTCGTTTCAGTCCTGTTTCACTGAACCAGTATAACCTACCATTCCAGCCAATATCTATCTCATGAGATATAAAATCGTTACCCAATGCATTGGAGGGAGATATAGGTCCCACCCATCTCATAATGATACCATTCTTATGTGTGCCACAAAATCGTAAAACATACATCATTGCATAACCCATGTAATAAAAATGGGGATCTTAAACATTATGACATCATAAAACAATTCATATAAGATAAAGGAATTCATAATAATTATTTCCATCACAACATAATCAAATCCATGTAATAATAGGGATATAAACAAAACCCTTTATTATCATAGATGGAATATAATTTTGATAAAACACTTGAACTCCATTCTTGAGGAAAATATCCTTTCTACTTCAAAAACACTTTTCATTTCATAACATGTCATAAAATTATAACTAAAATAAGTTGATTAAAAATAAACATGAAAACTTTTAAAGGAAGCTTCTTGGAAATAATGTTTTAAAAATCCAATCATGCCGTATAAGTTAAAAAAACAGTCTTCGTACTTTTGTCAGAAAAGTCAAAAGTACCTCGTACGAAAAACGACGAAAGATTCCTTTCATATATTTTACTAAAAACTCTCTGAAGGGTAAAATTGGATTTAAAAAATTGTAGGAGGATATAAATAATATTACATATTTAGGAAACATGGATTTAGATGATAAAATACACCCCAGTAAATTTCAAAGTATAAACAATCTCAGATAAAAATGAGATTGTGATATTTCCCTTACCTTAGGTCTGTTTTGCTTCGTAAGTGTCCGAACCTCCTGTATAATGATTTAAATAATGTTATTGACTTATTACAGAATCATACTTATTTTTATGATATCATATATGGTCATATTATTATCTTCTTAATAGTAATATTTCATTGCTACTTGTTATTCGGGTGTTTATAACGTTTTGTTCTTATGCGTGTCTTGTCGAATAAATTCTTATTCTTCTCTTTAGGTTATAGATACATCATTTCCAGAATGGTATTACTGTAATATATATAATATTCATTCATTCTATTCATTTATATAATCATTATGAAATTAAGATCATGTAGAATGAGTCGCATCACATCGTGGAGACGGTATTTTGTACGTACACACGAGTGATGATATCGTTCCTATGATCGTTGAATTGTATTGGAGTGTATGTATACTATTTCAGAATCATTATTACTTTATAATAGTCATATATAGTCATTATTTACACCATTATACCCATCCTAGTAAGGTGGTGGTGGAAAATAGATTACACCACGGCGTGGAGACGGTATTCCGTACGTACGCACGCGCGGTGATTTTGTTTTTCATAGGGTGGATAGATGGTGAAATAGGGTTGTTTCATAATTATAATAACATATCAGTATATGAATGATACTGATGTTTTTACTTCATAATGAAACAACCTTAGAAGAAGAATTGGAAGAAGAAATAAAGGTGAAGGAATTGGTAAAGGAAATTACCTCTTCTTTGAAGCGCCTCTTTGAGACCTCCTCTTAGGGTACCAAAATTGGTCTTTGAGAAAGAACAGAACCTCTAGGATGTTTCTAGGGAAGTGTAGAAGAGAATTTGGCAGAGTTTGGCCGAGATTTAAGGCTCAAAGTTGTGTGAGGAAGAGAGGGAGGAGGTTCCCTTTTATAAGGGAGGAGAGGGGTACCTTTGGAATAACTAAAACTATTATTTTATTATAAAGTCAAATTCGGTTTTAAATAGCTTCAAATTGATTTATTTCGAAGCTAAAGTGGGGATGGGTTGAAATACTCTCATCCAATAGAATTTATACAAGTTTAGGTTCCTATTTTAACCGTATCATTTAGATTTAACATTAAGTTAAATAATTTTACTTTTATCGTGTCTTCTTGTGTTCTTATACTATAAGGTTAATAAACATACTATTAGAAGCCAAAAGAACCCCAAGTTGTTTATTATTAATATATATAACATTAGCTAAGTCATTTGGCCGAACCTTAGATTTTTAGGAATAAAATAACAATTAATAATATAATATTTGTTTTAAAAACTATTTTATGTCAATTTTGACACTATTTTGTAATTGATTTTTGTGAAAATCATAACAGAATTATTAGTTAGAACCAAGTTACATAAATCAATAATAACTTGTCATATTAACCTATAAAATTAGTTTTAATTCACAAAAAGTCTCAAATTATATTTATTTTGGTATTTATAATATCAATTATGTCAATATTTCATTAATAACATAATTACTGCATCATCGTTGTGTCATAAATAAATTAAATTATTTAATGTCTAAAAATTAAAAATAAAATACCATTATGTTGGAAATATTTTTAGCTTTCTAATGAATTTTTATAGTCGAATTTATCTTATGTATAACCCCATATTAAAAATTATTTACTTATAAAACTTTGATTTTAACTATTTTAACCCTTCTTTAAATAAATTAATAATAAATGTCCTAATCTAATCCAAGTGGGCCTAAATGGTCATATTTTATTCCTAAGTTTGTTTTTGTTCGAACTACACTTGTCCAATAGAATTAGGACATGTGTTAGGGTAATAATAATATCATCTTTACCCTTAATTACGCTATTTACTTTTAACCGTGGTAAAAAAAGTAAAAAGTTACTATTCATCAAAAATTATTTTCATCTCATTGAACCACATTTTACTTACTGACATCAACCGTGTCTCTCGGATTTTTTAAATTCCACTCACCGAAGCGGTAAAATTATGTTTTATGAAAAAATAATTTTTTTTAACTACCACTTTGTGGTTTCACTATTCATCAAAAATTGAAAGTTTTCTGAAAAATACCAAAATTTCATCCTAGGCTAATTTCGATATTCCGAATCCAAAAATGAAGTCCATTTTGAAAAATAAAATTTATAAAATATCAAAAAGTTGTTATTACTATTCATAACGGCTAGTTTTAATAATATTTTATTAGCATATCATTGTTTAGTGAAACTCAGTATTGCGTACGACGCATGCTATCGAGGAAGGTTGCGATTTCGTGTAAAGAAAGCCAAGAAAATGTTGTGTGTAGAAAACGATTTCCTTGATAATTTATATAACATAAAATTCTCGGGTGTTACAATTATAGTACCTGAAATATTAGTAGAAAGCATGAAAACCAAAATTAGGAACCAAAATTTCATTAATATTGGAAGAATTTCTACAAGGAAAGAAAAAACAACCAAACCTCAGATTGTATCTATTTTCCATCCTTTTCCTTGGGTACTGATTTCTTCACTATGGTTTTCAGCTTCTTTATCTCATTGTGGTCTTCCTCTGTTTGCTTCTCTAGGGCTCTGACTTTTTCTTCCTGAGCCTTCAGAGCCTCTGCCTAAGAATTCAACAAGTCATCCTGCTTCAATAGCTTCTCTTTAAACATGATCTGGAGATCCCTTTCTCTTTTCCATCTTTGAGCAATAGAGAACAATTTCCCATTCAAATCCTTAACCTCCAAAATCCGAGTATTCTGCTCAAGATTTAGCTTTTCCTCAAAGCTACTTGTGAGATCCTTGATTTTTATATCTTCTGTATCAATGGATTCCTTATAATCATCTTGAAACTCATCATGCTCTCTCACATCTTCAACTATATTCTTTGACCATCTCACCATTTTCTTAAAATATATTTTGTGATCTTCATAGTTGATAAGGAAAGATTTGATGTATGTCTCCATCTTTCCACACTAGTCCATCACCATTGATAGTGAATCGGATTTTTGGATCAATGTATATTGAAGCATCTGGAATCTGGAATATATGCTTGGGAAAATTGAAATTGTCCCAAAAGTATACTTTAAGGGTTGGACTACGAAATCATCTCCCAAAAAAGATGATTTTGAATCCGATCCTTTTCTTGGTGAGGGTCATTTCTCTAGATAAACAAGATTTCTCTTCGAAGATACACTAGCTTCTATCATTCTAGCCTCAGCATCTTCAGGGTATAAAAAATGTTGACTATAAATCTCTTCTTAAGACAATTTTTTATCTTCTTCTTCACCCTTATCATCTTCACCTTACTCATCCTTCCTAGATGATAGGAGCTTTGAAGAATTTTCTTCAGATGATTGGATTAATAGTTTCTCGGAAGCACTTTCCTTCTCATGAGAGTCTTCAACTTGCTAAATGTGGTCTTCTGTGTCAGCACTGCTTTCTTCTTCTTGCACTTCTTCCATAGCTTCCATTTCATGAACAACCTTCTCTTGGGGTTTTTCCAGCCAAGCTAGAAGCCTTGGTGTACGAAATAACATAGTTCTTTCAATAGCTTTTGAATGAAAATTTCTCTCTGCCTTCTTCTCTAATGAAATTAGCTTACTCATAAAATTCCACAAGAATCTGGATACAACAAGTCTTGAGCACCTGACTTTGATATGCAGACACTATCACTTCCATTCAACCTGATGTTCATAGAGATTACAGATTCATACTTGTTGAAGAAATTGGGATGCACCAATCTGTCTTTGTAAATATTCCACTCCAAAATGGATTGGAATGTTGACATTTCATGAGAAGGAACATCACTATACATTTGGATTTGAGCAATGTTTGAGGGGTTCAGAACGAGGTTTTGAATGAGGGGCTAAGCTTCGGCATGCAGAGGCTTGAAAACCGATGTGGGATCACCCTTAAAGGGTCCTTTATATAGGCATTGATCGAACGGTTGAACTTCTAAACTCGATATAATGGTTGAAAATCCTTCTGATTAGATCTGATGGTTGAAATGATAGCCACAAGGAAAATTTAGTAGGATATGATCTTTTGAGGTTTTAAAGGAAAACAAAAGGATATAACGAAAATAGAATCCTAGAAATTTAAAACACAAAAGAAAATACAAGCGAGGAAATGATTACTACGAATACATAAGAAAGAAATCAAACCATTGGGATTACTAGGAAGATTATGCATAATAGGTAATATTCCTCTTAAAGAACGTTAGAAATAAATAACTACGAAAACCACCGTTAGGAAAATTTCTATTACAAAATTCTTAACTACAAAAATAATCATTATGAAAAACATGAAAAACATCACTATGAAAAACATTAATAACATCATTACGAAAAACATGAAAAACATCATCATGAATAAACATTATTACAAAAAACGTGAAAAACTTCATTACGAAAAAAATGAAAAACTAACAATCATGAAATACTTCATTACAAAATATTTTGAAAACATCATTATGGAAAAAATGAAAAACATCATCATGAAAAAATTCAATACAAATAAATTTAAAAACAATAAATGAAATGTACTCCCCATATGAAAAAGAGTTTATTACTATAAGGAGATCGGATTCAACAGAAAGTTAACAAGGAATATTGCCTTATTGTTATCATTATTAACTTCTGTTTAATGTATTAAAACCTATTGGAGGGTATAGATTATGTGAAAATATCTTCAAGTTGATCATTGGTTCTGATAAATTGAAGAATGATATCTCATTTTTGTGTGTGATCCCTAAGAATTTGATTTCTAATATCTATATTTTCTGCACGAGAGTGATGTGCATGGTTTTTACTAAGGGAATAGGCACTTGTATTATCAAAAAAATTGTGTTTTGTTATAAATCATACCATTTTCTGCGAGTGTGTGTTGCATCCACAACACATGAGCACAAAAACTTCCACATGCTACATATTCAGCTTCAGCATTGGAAAGTTCGATTGAATGTTGCTTTTTGCAATACCAAGAAATAAACAATCACCTAAGAAAGGACATGTTCTGGATGTAATTTTTCTATCCATTCTACATCCACCAAAGTCAGCATCAGAAAAACATTTCAAAACAAAATCATTTCTAGAAGTATAGAATTGTTCTAAATCCATTGTCCATAAGCACACTAAAAACATTATGTCTAGATGACTAGCTGTCAAGTAATGTAAACTTCCTATCATACCTCTAAAAGATTTTTTATCTACTTTTTTACCAGCTTCATCAAGATCAACTGTGTTTGTGGTAACAGTAGGAGTAATAATACCTTTAGTGTTGTCAAATCCATACTTTCTCAGAAGATATTTAATATAATGATTTTTGGATATATATATATTCCTTATTGTTTTTTGAGTATTTTTAAAACCAAGGAAAAATTATATGTAACACCCCAAGCTTTCACTATACGCTTCTCTTTTAATAATGCAATGGCTTGCATTGTACGTAAGATTGAGATTCTGACACCCTGTGACCAATCAAAGTAGCAGTTTTTGAATAGTAATACCCACTTTTTGAAATTATATAAATTTTATATTTCAAAATGGGCTTCATTTTTGTATTCAGAATATTGAAATTATCCTATGTTGAATTTTTTTTAATTTTCTGAGAACTTCCAATTTTCTATGAATAGAAAAAAATAATTAAAAACAACTTTTTTATTCAAAATAGTTTATTTTGTTAAATTATACTATTGAGTGGGTTTAAAGAATAATTAGAATATATTTTTACAATTTTATCCAATGGTGGTAATTATAATTAATTTCATTTTGAAATTGGACATAAACAATTTTCAATCATTTGATATATATTATTTCTTAAAAACACGCTAACTATTGTGAAAGCACGAATTAGTTATTAAATTATTTAAATCAACTTATATTTTTTTAATTTTTTAAAATAGACATCATTTTTGAAATTTTAATATCAATTATAGCTTAGGGTGAAATTTTGGCATTGTTCTGAAAAACATTAATTTTTTATGAATAGTGAAACCACAAAGTAGTAGTTAAAAAACTGATTTTTCATTTAAATATAACATTACCGCTTCAATGAATTGAATTTCATAAATCCTACATACATGGTTGTCATTAGGATGTAAAATTTTGTTCAATGGGATTAAAATAATTTTTTGGTGAATAGTAACTTTCACGTTTTATTAATCATGATTAAAGGTAATTAGTGAAATTTAAGGAAAAATGATATTATAAAAATATGAAAATACCTTTACACTTGTCCTACACTTATTGAATGAGTCATGGAAGACAAAGAAAATCCATGGGTCAACATGGGGACCCAATAGAGCCACTTGGGTAAGAAAATGACATTAACAAATTTTTTTTTAAAGTAATAATAAAATAGTCAAAAACATGTGTTATTTTACTAAAACAATAATTACATTGGTTTATATAAGTTAAATTTTTTACTATAAATATTCATTGAAAAGATAATAATATTTCCAACATCATGGTAATTTTTATAATTTTTAGACATTAAATAAATTAATTTTTTTATGACACAATGATGATGCAACAATTACCTCATTAATTAACGATTTAAATAAAATCAAAAGATAATGTAAAATATAAGAAATGCACTAGTAAAAAACCTATTGGATGAGTAGAGTTAAAAACCTTATCACCTTAACCTAGAAATATATCATTTTGGGACATTTAAAATCAGAAAAAAGATTTCATAATATTGTAACATTTCTGGACTTTACAAGAGTTCCCCTCCTTCCATCTTATAAAAGTCCCCCACCTCTACCATCTTATTCACACCATCAAGCCATTTAGATTGGACAAAATGTGAAAAAATACTCTCCCAACATCCCTCTCTTACTTTTATAAGCCTCACTTTGGGTATAAGTCTTCCCAAGGAAGCCTTTGGCTCAAATCAAAAATGGTTACACGATTTTATGGTAATGTCTTCTCTTGTGTTCTTTTGTTTTATTTTGCTTCTCCAACCCCCTAAAATATTTTTATTACATTATTTTGTAACAACACCAATATAATAAAAATACTAGGGTGTTTTTATGAGAATAATTTTATTTACACTTACACACACCTTCGTCTAATGGTTAATGAACATACTGTTTCTGTGTGTAGCGAATTACTGCCTCATGACATGATGATTGTTCAATCTTCTTTTAACACCTCTCATTATGGCCATTAAGATGTCACTATATTTATATATGATATATATTATTTTAATGTTTTCCTTATGATTCTTTATTTTTCATTTATGTCATACCTTTATGATTTCCATTATGGGTAAACGCGATATTTTCATTTTAGGAAGTTCGGACTACCACCCCATCAAAATGATTTGAATCATTAATGCCATATGTGGGATGTATAAATGATGGAGTAAATGATATTATAAATGATATTATATTGGAATTATAAAATACCTTTTTATAATTATGATTTTATTCCATTAAATACGAAATAGAAATGAAAGTAGCGTTCATGCGTACGTACGGCTTATTGTCTCCATGAACAATGAATTCCATTTCTTAAAACTAAATGTTATGTAATATTATAAATGCATTTATATACTGGATATATATTATATATATGATATCTAAATCATGAATATAATTCTGGATATAATGGATATTTCACCACATGAACAACTAGTAATTATAAGAAGTTTATTTTTGACTCAAGTACCAAAGATTGACAAAACGACCGTTATTAACTTAAAGAATTACATAATGTTCATAACATGGTAATAAGTGATATATAAGGAATAATTAACATGAAAAAGGTTCTTAACCAAGTATAAATTAACTCTATTTTATTATTCAGGAGATTAAAGAACGATCGATTCATGTCAGACACGTGGTAAGGGAACTTCTAAACCCAATTCCCATTCTTTGGGTTGAACATATCATTCTTATTTATGTTGTACTTTGAATATGTGAGAGATGAATTGTTATATCTTATCATGTATTTATACTTTATTTATGTGATCTTATAGTGAATACACATGAGCGACCTGTTTTATTTACAAAATGATCTTTGTAAGGGACTTCGTCTCAATCTCCATTCATTGAGACATATTTTGTTCTATACAAAAATTTCTTTTATACGGTGTATAAACCCCTTTTAATTGTACATTTATTCAAAAGGAATATTTTTATACGAAGCGTTTTACTAAATGATAAAATGGAATGTTTTTTTGTCGTACATATGCGGCGACAATGACTTTTCCACCGCCAGGACCATTATTTGAGTTTTGGCTTCCTCTACAAGCTATAACTTTTTTTTAAATGAAAAATAAATACCATGTTTTAATCTTCCTTTAATTTGTTATTGAAAAGGGTTTTGATAATTGTTTTATTATATCAATGTGTTTTATTGATATATTGTGATTGAAATATGGAAATGTTTTGTTTCCTTTATGAATTTTTTATGTGATACAATTATGTTATGGTTTATGATATGTTTAAACCTGTTCATATGAGGAATTCATTGGACATAATAAGTGTCGGGTGGAGCCCCCTATAGCTCCTCGATGCATCGGTAGGTCTCATGAGACAAACTAGTGTCTTGGCATGAGGCCTTGCTAAAATCTTATTTGTAGTATTGGCATGAGGGCATGGCTACACGGTTATGATAGTCTAGCATTATGCATTCCATCATTATGAAAGTTGTTATTGGTATTTCATGTGATTATTTGACCAGTAGAATATCCATGTGAATAAGTAAATGGAATTATCTCATTTTAATTATTCCATATTATGTTGAAGTTCAAGTTTAAAAGGCTTTTGTTTTTGTTATAAATCGCCTTAAATGTTTTTGTTTATTTATGAAAGATTTCTCTATATTGTTATCCTTAATTAGCATATGATCTCAACCCTTTCAATGTTTTAATTTTTCCTGGACGTGATGAAGTATATTATGAATGAACTGCAGGGATAGTATGAGGGGATATGAAGACATGATTTTTTTAGTTTTGTTTTACTTTATGATGTAATGTAAGACTTATGAATGTATATAGTGTTTCCAAGGATACTAAACTAATCGGCCTTTCGAGACTTGATATTTTGTGATCATGACAATGTTACGTAATAATGCACCGACTCTGGGTAAATTGGGTCAGGGCATTATGGTTGGTATCAGAGGTAGTTTAGTACTAACCTTGGAAGCTAGATTTAGATAAACCCTGATTATAGCACATAGCCCTAAGATAAACTTTGAGTATTAGTATAGAAGAACTTCCTAGAATTTTGGTAATATAGAGATTTCGTGACTTTTCCAAGTGATACATCCTAGTCTGGATATGAGCAGGTAGATGCGGCTCTGGCATAGATGTATCTAGGGGTAAAACCCAAAAACACCGCATTGATCTAGACTCGAATGAGAACTGGTGCACGACAATGGGCCTTGCTGCACTCTTGGTTATGACACTCCCAGGGAATATGCTTAGGATATTTATCATTTTCTTTACAAACCATTATGAAGGTTTTATGAGTATATACATCCTCAAAGAAAAACTTTTTATGATTATGGATTATATCCATAAATTGTTCAATTTATGTTAAGTGTTTTGCAAGTTTTTTATTATGTATTTCGATTAATAAACTAATATAGTTTATGACATTGATTAGAAATGGAACCTAGTGGAAGGAATGGAAACTGTATCAATGCACACACTCCATGTAGGGATTTCCCTCCTCCTCAAGATAATTATAATTGATTTGGTGATACTACTGGGGTTAATCAGCTTATCACCATACTGGGACAACTCACTCAGGTTATGAATAATAGACTTACTCGTATAGAGCACCCTGATCCAAAACCTGGAGGATCAATGTTAGACAACTTCATGATGCAAAAAACACTAACATTCAATGGGAGTACAAATCCCTTAGTAGCTGAGCAATGGATAAGTTTCCCTGAGAAAATATTTCAAGCATTGGGGAGTAGTGAAAGGGAAAATGTTTTCATGGCAGTTTATCGCCTCGCTGGAGATGCTGATCAATGGTGGTCATGGATAAAAAACACGAAGAAAGATGATGAAGTTTCAAATATGTAATGTAGGGAGTTCAATGAGCTTTTCGTAGAAAAATACTTTCATCGTGACCATCGAGCAGATATGGAAAGGCAATTTTTGAGTCGAAGACAAAAGGAGGATGAGAATGTCGGAAAGTATGAGGCCAACATTACAATTCTAGCGAGGCATGCTGAAGATTTTATATGTAACCCATGAAGTAAGATCGATCGTTTCTTTGATGGGTTAAAACCGTTTCTTCTTCGAGCATTATTATAACAATTTTTCTCATCGTACGAAGATATATTCGCATGTGCTGTCAATATTGAAAATGAATTCTCTAAATCTTATGACAATAAAGTAAAGCAAGAGAATAAGAGAATGGTGGACCAAGAGACAGATAAAGGGAAAATTGGAAAGAAGGATTTTCCATTATGTGAGAATTGTGGGAAGAATTCCATTATGTGATAATTGTGGGAAGAATCACCCCGGTACTTGCCTGAAAGGAATGGGAGTTTGTTATAAATTTAGAGAAAAAGGTCATCAGGTTCATGATTGCAAGGGAAAGAAAGATGTTATCAATGTTGAATGCTATAATTGTAGGGAAATGAGGATTTATGAAAATGAATGTCCTAAGCGTCAGGGAAACATACCCCAAAAAGGCCATGGGATCATGGACAATCTTAGGCTATTACTACAGTTGGAGTGGAATAATTAATGTATTGGTGCTTTTGTACTCAAGGATTATATTCTCGTTATAAGAATAATGTGATATATATAAGGATTGTACTGAAGTACTTGTTTTTTACATTAAGGGTTTAATATGATTAAAGTAATTATATTTTTGTATGTGACAATACGAGAAACTTTACTTTGTTTGAGAATCTGATGATACAATTGATTTGGGAATTTAGAGAACTTTTAGAAAATGTATGGACAGAGGTATTTTGGATAACTATAAAGGTTGGAATGAATTAAGTTGAACATTGGATAGTATTGTTTAAGGATAAAACATTTATGAAGACTATTTTTGGAATATTATAATACTATAGTTTTACGAAAAATACAACCTACAGGTCGGGGGATAAACTGTCGTGTTGGACAAAGCTGCAGGAATCGAACCTACAACCATAGTGCGACAGGCCTTTATTACCTACCACTAGCCTATAAGAAGTCCCTGGTTTTTTAAAAATATTTTTCCTAATCTAAAATGTATGTGTTAATATTTCGAACCTTGTACGATTAGGATAAATATAATATTTTTGAGTTCTATTATCTTTTTGAGCGAAAGATGGGTTTGTGGTAAAAACTTATTAAAGAATGAAAATTCTACATGAAAAGTATGTATATATCCTTACTTTCTTATTAAATTTCCTAAATAAATTCCTCAACTTTATAAAATGTAACTTAAAACAAAAACATTGTCGGTTAACTTTTCCTACTAGGGAATCAAGGATCATTTAACCAATCACACGTTTTTTATTTTCTTATAGTTAACTTTCTCCTAACCCTATTTTCTACAACTCTCCATCAGACCATGATGGTCTTATTTTTCCTCCACATCCATATTTTCATAGAATCCTAGTATGGACTATCTCGGGTGACCTTTGTACTTCTCTTTCTTTCTTTTAATGTTATATTTTTATTAACCATATTTTGGATGTGGGTTTTCTACAAAGGTATTTTCTGTTTTCAACCTTTTATTTTTAAGAACATTTTCAAATTGCGAGAACGCAATTTGTTGAAGTAGGGGAGAATTTAACAACCCAAGCATTCACAATACACTTCTATTTCAATAATTCAATAGCTTGCATTGTACGTAAGCTCAGGATTCTAACACACCGCGACCAATCATAGTAGCAGTTATGAATAATAATACCCACTTTTTGAAATTATATAAATCTTATATTTCAAAATGGACTTCATTTCTGTATTCGGAATATCAAAATTACCCAAAGTTGAATTTTTTTAATTTTCTGAGAACGTCACATTATCTATTAAAAGAAAAAATACATAAAGACAACTTTTTATTCAAAATAATTTATAGTGATAAATTATACTATTGAGTGGTTTTAAAGTATAATTGGAATATATTTTTTCCATTTTATCCAATTGTGTTCATTAGAATTAATTTCAATTTTAAATTGGACAATAACTATTGTCAATCTTTTGATATATATTGCTTCTTAAAAACACGCTAACTGTTGTGACAGTGGAAATTAATTATTCAATTAATTAAATAAACTTCTATGTTTGGAATTTTGGAAAATAGACATCATTTTTGAATTCGGAATATCAATTATAGCTTAGGGTGAAATTTTGGCATTGTTATGAAAAACTTCAATTTTTTGATGAATAGTGAAACCACTATGTGGAAGTTAAGAAACTGATTTTTCATATAAATGAAACTTCACCACTTCAATGAATTGAATTTCCAAAATCCGACATAAATGGTTTTCATTTGGATGTAAAATGTGGTTCAATGGGATTAAAATAATGTTTTATTAAATAGTATCTTTTATGTTTTATTAATTGCGATTAAAGGTAATTAGTGAAATTTAAGGTAAAAATGATATTATAAACATATGAAAATACCTTTACACTTTTCCTACACTTATTTTATGATTCACGGCCAACCAAAAAAATCCACGGGTAAACTTTGGGACACCATGGAGCCACTTGGGAAAGAAAATGACATTAATAACTTTTTATTTAATGTAATAATAAAATTGTCACAAACATGTGTTTTTTTACTAAAACAATTATTACATGGGGTTATATAAGTTAACGTTTTAACTATAAATATTCATTGGAAATAAAAGATAATTTCCTACATCGTGGTAATTTTTTTATAATTTTTACACATTAAATATATTAAATTTTTTATGACATAATGATGATACAGTGACTACCTCATTAATTAACGATTTAAATAAAATTAAATGATAATGTAAACTCTAAGATTTACACTTGCCAAAAACCTATTGTATGAGTATCTTTCAAACCCTTATCACCTCATCCTCGAAATATATCATTGTGGTACCTTTAAAATACGACAATCATTTCATAATAATTTAACATTTCATGACTTTCCAAAAGTGCCCCTCCTCTCCTCTTATAAAAGGCTCCCACATCTACCACCTTATTCACACCATCAAGCCATTTGGCTTGGCAAAAATCTGCCCAAATACTCTCCCAACTTCCCTATCTTACACCTAGAAGCCTCACATTGGGCAGAAGCCTTCCCAAGGAAGCCTTTCTCTCAAATAAAAAAGAGTTTTCCAATTTTAAGGTAATGTCTTCTCTTGTGTTCTTTTGTTTTATTTTACTTCTCAAATACCCTAAAATCATTTTATTACTTTATTTTGTGACAAAACCAGTATCTTAAATATACTAGGATGTTTTTATGAGAGGTATTTGATTTAAACTTACACAAACCTTCGTCTAATGGTTAGTGAACATATTGTTTTTGTGGGTGGTGAATTACTGCCTCATGAAACGATGATTGTTCAATCTTCTTTTAACACCTCTCATGGTGGCCATTAAGATGTCACTATATTTATATATGATATATATTATGTTTATTTTTTACTTATGATTCCATATTTTTCTTTTATGGCATACCTTTATGATTTCTATTATGGGTAAACGCGATATTTTCATTTTAGGAAGTGCAGACTACCGCCCCCTCAAAGTGATTTGAATCGTTAATTCCATATGTGGGATGTATAAATAATGGAGTAAATGATATTATACATGATATTATACTGTAATTATAATATAACTTTATATAATTATGATTTCATTCCATTAAATATGAAATAGAAATGAAATTAGCGTTCATGCGTACGTACGGCTTACCGTCTCCATGAACGGTGCATTTATTTTATTACCTCTAAATGTTATGTAATATTATAAATGAATGTATATACTCGATATATATGATATATATGATATCTACATCATGAATATAATTCTCAATATAATTTATATTTCACCACCTGAACAACTTGAAATTATTATATGTTTATTTTTGACTCAATTACCAAAGATCGACTAAACGACCGTTATTAACATATATAATTACATAATGTTCATAACATGGTAATAAGTGATATAAAATGAATAATGAACATGAATAAGGTTCTTAAGAAATTATAAATTAACTCTAGTTTATTATTCAGGAGATTAAAGAATGATCGAGTCCAGTCGGACACGAGGTAAGAGAACATCTTAACCCAATTCCCATTCTTTGGGTTGAACCTATCGTTCTTATTGGTGTTATTATTTGATATTGTGAGAAATTTATTTTTATATCTTATCATGTATTTATGATTTCTTTATGTGAGATTTTAGTGAATACACATCAGCGATCTATTTTATTTACAAAATGATCTTTGTAAGGGATTTCGTCTCAATCTCCATTCATTGAGGCATATTTTGTTTTATACACAAATTTCTTTTATACGGTGTATAAACCCCTTTGACTTTTACTTTTATTCAAAAGAAATCTTTTTATACGAAGCATTTTACTAAATGAAAAAAAGGAATGTTTTTTTTTTCGTACGTATGCGGCGACAACGACTTCTCTGCCGCCGTGACCATTATATGTGTTTCGGCTTCCTCTACAAGCTATAACATTTTTTAAATGAAAAATAAATACCAAGTTTTAATTTTATTTTATTTTGATATTTAAAAGGGTTTTGATAATGTTTTTATTATATCTATGTGTGGTATTGACATCATGTGATTGAAATATGGAAATGTTACATTTCCTTTATGCATGGTTTATGTGATACATTTATGTTATGGTTTATGATATGTTTAAACATGTTCATATGAGGAATGCATTGGACATAATAAGTGATGGGTGGAGCCCGCTATTGCTCCTCGATGCATCGGTAGGTCTCATGAGAAAAACTAGTGTCTTGGCACGAGGCCTTGAAAAAATATTATTTTTATTCTTGGAACGAGGCCTTGGCTACGTGGTTATGATAGTCTGGCATTAAGCAATCCATCATTATGAAAGTGGTTATTGATATACATGGTATTTAATTTTGATTTTTGAATTTTAGTTATTTCCTCCGCCACATTTATTATACCTTGAATAATGGTTATTTTTTATCAAATAAATACCACTACATTACTCGCTAAAAAATATATTATTTCGCCCATAATATATATTCTTGAATAACAAGTGTTGAAACAAATACGATCAGGTATCCTTGAATAATTATTAAACCATAATTAGGAATAATCATTATTCAACTAGTAAAATTCATATTCAGCTGAGATACATAGACATGCATATTGGGTGACCCTCTAGGGCTCTTTCTAAGTGGAATTAGTTAAATCATACCTAATGTCCAAGGTTTGAATGTTCCAACATTCCAAATAATCCATAAAGTATGAAATAAACAATGGAATGATGTGTAACCACCTATGAACGCTTACTGTGTAATGTAATCCTTTTGTCTTGATATCTCGAATCTTACGGGTTTCATGATAGTTCCATCAACCCATTTCATGATTATTATTTCTCAGAAATTCCAAAATTGATCTCTTCTATTCCACACCATGGCCATGGATTTATTTAGGCTATATAATTTCAATCAATGGTCCTAAGATATCATCTTCTGTTATGGAATAGAAAGTACAAATCCTCTCTTGCATTATATATTAATGAAATTTTACACGTGACGCACCAGACATATCTTTCCTCACTACAAACAGTGTGTCGTCACATTTTTCATCAATATATATAAGTATGTGAGTTGTAATACCCATTAATAATAATCTTAATGTCTATGGATCAATACCCAAATCCATAGAGAAGAACATCCAATGACACTATGATATGTCGATTTCTTACTGGCGGGTCTCGTACTCCTAAAGTCACCCTGGATATTACAAAGGGAACAAACCATGAGAAATTTCCCCAATGTATTATGATTCATCACTCCTAAAGGTCTGTATTATTTGGGCCTCTTATATAACATCATCTATCCATAGAACATATATTCTAAAAAATAGTTATGGAACTTCTAGGTTCTCATCAAAGAAAGGATCCGCTATGATGCTTAAATGCAACAATTATCCATTGGACAATATTACAAAAATTGTCACATATAAGAAAAAAATCATGTGATAAAGTATTTATTAGGGAATAGAGTACATAGTAGTTGGTTCTAGGCCACCAACTCCTTCAAAAACAACACATTGTTTTCCAATTTCTTCCAATGAAAAAATTAATTTTGGAATGATGATTTAATAATTTTTGGACATATTTTTAAAGGTGTTAAAAATATTTAGTGTTAATATGATAATTTATGTTAAGTAAAAAATATTCAATTAATATTATATAACATTCATTGTAGAAAACCATAGTTGTTAAAAATTTATGTGATGATTAATTTCATTTTTAGGATGTTCAAAATATTTTTTGACTATTATAGAAATTATAATAATTTTTTATTTATAAAAATAAAAACCCACTTATGGGAGACAACTCATCACACGTAGAATGTTCATTAGGCATGAACCTATAACCAAAGTGAGATAATGTGGTCGAGCATACCACTATCCTATGCCATTATCAGGATAGTATGTTAATAGTTTTTACAAAAATGGATAGAAAAAATATTAAATTTATTTTTGATATATATTATAGGATAAAATAATTTTGAAATATAATATTTTTTAGGTAATTGATGATATTTTGGTATATTTTTATGGCGTTGAGTTATATATAACCTTTATTCATTTTGTAAAATATTATTTTGGAAGTGTGATATATATATTTGGAAATTTTTATTTAAGGGTATTATATATCCTTTAGGTTTAAATCATTCCTCAATTTTTTGATATTTTGTGTTAAGTGGAATTAAATTATTTTTAATTAAGGAATGATCAATTTAAAACAACTGGGTTTATAATATAATTTTAAATATTGAGGTATTTTTACTTGATATGAATTTTTATTAAATTTTTATATTTTCTAAATATTTTCAAAAAAAAATTAGTAAATGCATGTGGAATATCGTATTATCATTTTTTGTTGGATCTTTTATAAAATGATTTCAGGGCTTCATGAATAAAATTTTTTCATATTAAATACACAAAATTTGGAGAATAATATTATCTTGTTGAGGAAATTTACTGAAGGATTAAACACTTCTTTAAACGTATGTGTATTTCTTTTTATTTTAATTTTATCGTGTAAATTAATTCCACAACTCTATAAAAGGTATATTGAATAAAAAATCTTATCATAGTACCTTTATTGCAAATGAATCATTAGTCATTCAAGCATCAAATGGGTTTTGGGTGGTGTGTTCTTTTACATTCTAATGATCATTCACATTATTCTTATAAATGATATCATTTACTCTCCAACATTATTTGGAACATATATTTTCACTTTATGTTCATATTATCACATCCCAATAATTTTTATTTTATAAAAACAAAGATTTGTTTCATCCAATATGAACATGGAATTTTAGTTTCCAATTTTCAAGTTGATATTTTTGCAAAAAATTTAAGACTGAGGATTTCATTAAAATTATTTAAATATATAAAACCATTTATTTTTTAAATCAAACAATAATTTTGAGATATTAATTTTTTATATTAGTACTAATTTAATACCCTATGATTTTAAAAATTAAAACCTATTTGATAGAATATGTGACATGGATCACAAAGCCTAAACATATCATGAAATATTTTTATTTACATATGAAAATTATAACCTAGATGTCAAATTTTCATGCATGAATATAATTTAATAATTTATTAACATATTTATATATTGTTATTAAAAAAATATAAATTTTTTGATAAATTCTCTTTAAATATAAGATAAAATTTTAGTATGGTCATTTTATTTATCGAAAATTAATTTCCTTGAAAAAATAATTTTATTTAATTTATTATATAATATGATAAATAATTATTTGAATTTTAGATGTTTAATTTTAAAAAATCAAATGAATTTATAAATAATAATTTAATAATTATCTTAGAGTGAATTTTTGTGTATTTTACAAATTGTTTTATATTTCAGTTAATTGTGAAAATTTATGATTCATCAAATATTCTCATTTATTTTCATCAAATAAATTAACCTAATAGTACAATTATATTAAATATTTTTTACATAAGTTAAAAATGAACCCTTTTATTTTTAATCAATTAATTATGTTTCTTTATATCATAAATTTTCATGATTTATTTAATATTATTAATTATGTTTATGGATGATTTTAAATATTAATATTAGTTTTGTTTTATTATTTTTAATCATATTTATTTAATTTTTATCAATAATATGCTCGAATGATATATAAAACCTTTTTAAACCTAAGAGAAAAAAATCATTGGAAAATCACTTTTAAATAGTGATTGTAAAAATGATTATAAACTAGTTTTTCCACATCTTTAAACTAAATTTATTTATATTTTTAATTATTAGAAATAATATTTTTTAATATTAGTGAAAATTCTAAAATTATTATTTTTATTATAAAAATTTAATCATTAAAAATATATTTTAGTGGTTATGGGTAAAATTGGTTTGATGGGGGGGGGTTAAACTAACATATAAGTGTATGTTTTCCAAATAAACATGACAAAAATATATTTTATTGATATGTATCTACCATAACATATAAAACAATATAATCTATGTCTGATCTTATGAAATCATATTTTAAGTATAGAAAAACTGATTTTTCATTCAAAACATTTACATCGTTTTTAAGATAAAAAACATAATAGAGATATAAATCTTCGTCAAAAAAAAACTCCAGTCTCTTAAATAAATTATGATCATACATAAATTTTACATATTAAAACATACAAATTATTAAATTATTTCATCTATATCTTTTTATTAGATCTAAAATTAACTTTTGGAGATGTAATATTATGATAACTTACATAAATGAAAGGGGTGAGCTAAACTCCCCGTAAGAGGATGAATAAAGGACATGAATTAATATAACATGGTTCAAAATAATTATGATCATAAAATAATAAATATAATATTAACATTAAAAATGATAAATGTGATATGTTCATGGAATGTGTCAACTCAAAAAAAAATAAACATCATGCCTTATTAATCATATACCTCACATATTTGTGAAAAAAACATAGCATCATGTTCAATAATAACATATTTTCATAATAAAAAATACATCATTTTGAAAAAAATAAAGATTCTTCGTAATTCCTAAGTACAAATCATTTCATGAGACACATCAAATTACCCAATACATTAGTGGGATTAAAGAACCTAGGCCTACCAGTCACAATAAAATATTTATATAATCATACATGGCACATAAAATGTATTAAAATCATCTTCATAAATTTAACCATGAAATGGTATAGGATTCATAAGTATTTAATCACGAAAAATCATAGGGTTCCCAAATAAAACTATGAAATCATTTTTCATATTATTATCATCATTCATCATTGAAGAAGAAATAACTTATCATTAGTTAAATTGGTGTTTGGTAAAGAATATTACATTTTAAAAAACATTATATTTTTCCTAAATTTTATTTAGAAACAAGAATTTACCTAAAAATAAATGTTAAAAATAATGTAATTATATTTATATAACACTAAATAAATTTAAATAATTTAATTGTTGTGAAACGTATAAAACTCAATGGATCGGAGTTGTGTTCGAGAATCCATATACCTTTTTTCATTTTTTATTTCATCAATTTTTCTCATTTTAACGATTTATTAAAAAAATAATCCAAAATAAATATACCCCCCATTTTATTAATATTTATCATTAATATAAATTTGATAATATATTATAATTTATTTGATTATAGGGTGGTCATTTTAATATCATGTTTTACATAAACATTTCACATGTTTCCTCGATTTCACTAGTTTGTTAAATGTAACATAGAAAATAGTATAATTAATTCAAAAATATTTTAATACATATAATTAAATTTTTATATATTATATATCATTTATAATATATATCAATAATTATGGATATATTTTTTGATGAGGAAAAGTCTCTATGGGTGATCAATCAACTGTTAATGGAACATTACAAAGAGAGAAAGAAAAGATTGTTTCAAAATATGTAAATATAGTAAATATGATAATTACAGTAGGATAACATCATTAATATAATTTTAAAAAAATGAATAATTAATATTAAATTATTTTTTAATGTTGTGGTAAAAAAATATAGATAATAAATCGAAGAAATAATTAAATCTGAGTTCATTGAAACATACTTAATATTTTATGTAGTTTCTCTTGTATTCAAATACAAATCCCATGAAATTTGGATTTGTATTACTCTATAAAGACCCTTTGTAATCTAAGGGGTTTAAGGGGGAGGATTTGGGAAGAATTTGGGCTTCATAATTGGTGTTAGGATTGGTTTTTAATGGGCATGGAGTGGGGTAATTTATACATGGGGAGAGGGGTATAATTATAATAATGTATTGAATAAATATTTTATTAGAGGTAAGACTTGTAATTTCAGATTTTTTACGATATAAATTACATATAAATATAAAATAATTTTTCTATAATTTTTAGACACCTTTTTTATTATAAATAATTTTTTACTATAAATGAATGTTGAACAAAGAACTATTTATATTTTAAGAAATCACTTTTGACTTTAGGTTTAGGAAACAATTTTCTTTTTTAAATTAACATTGTTCTTTTTAAATAAATTTTTTTGAATTATAATATTTCATTTCTTACCCTCTAGTTTAATAAAATATTATGTCATTATTAAAATATGAATGATATATTTCAACATAAGATTATTCTATAAAAAAATGTTATATTATTATTAAAAAAATATTTATTTTAATAAATTATCCAAAAATTCCCTTTCAAAAAATTTTATGTGATTATTTATAAAGGATATTCATTTTATCCAAATAAATTTATAATATATTTAATTTTAATTTTAAATATAAAAATATGGAATTTTACAAAATACCTCTTAAATACAGTTTATTAAAAATGTGGTTTTATATTCATTGAGATTTTTAATCATTATATTAATTTTATGGAAATATAATATTTATTTGTAAATATAATTTTCATGATTATTATGATTTATATCATAATTTATTATTTGGGGGTAAAATTACTATAAAACCATTCATGATATTATTCACAATGGTTGGGTTATTATTCTCAACTGTCACTTTATTATTTCAATGACCACATTACTATTCAAACATCCACATTTTATCCTATATATAAATTAATTTTTTATTATATATTCAAAAAAATCATTAAATGGTTTTGTATTTACATTTTTTTTCACGCCAATATTATTAAGAAATATTTATTTATAAGTATTTTTAATTCATAAATAGCATGAATTGCATACAACCATGTGTTTAAAAAAACCCCAAGAAGTAATTAGTATATCATATCAAAAAAAATTATGTTCATAAAAATTAATAAATAATTTAGGGAATATGTGTAAATATTGATTTCAAAAGTTTTTTATTGTTATTCTCTTAGTAAATAATCAAATATTTTTCTAATAAAACGACTTGATCATTCAAAATTATATTTTCTAAAATATTGATTATATTATATTAAATAAGTTATAATTAGTTATAATAAATTATATAAAATATATTCAAAATAATAAATTTAATAACTTCAAAATTATCTAATTTTTTTTATTTTATACTATAAAAAACATTAATTTTATCGAAAATCGTGAATATACATTTTTTTCATTGAAAACTACATTCTACATTAATGAATTTAGAAGTCCCTATATGTTTTTGGATTATTTATAAATTTTAAACTGTAAATTTAAATTTTAAAAAAAATTTATAGTTTTTTATAAAATAATATTTTTAATGGACGCTTTTCAATGAAATTGACTACTATAATATGTATATTAATGAAAGTCACAAAATTTCACATTCATAGACCTAAATATTCGTTATGTGTATATATGGGAAAAATGAATTATATGAGCCAATATAAATGTAAATGTTTAACATAAAAAAATATTTTCTCGATATAAATTTATGTTTTCATTTTTTGACCACATAAGTGATATTATGATATTAATAAAATATAATTTAAAAATAATTTAAATATGTCAGATTAATGTTTAAAATACTATACTATTTATAATATAATGATATAAAAAATATATATATTAATATAAATATTATACTAAATTCATGAAGATATGTGTTCAACATATTAATTTGTTTTTTATTTCTAGTCAAAAATAGGTAAATTAAGTAATCATAGAACACAGATGAAATACTTATTTTATTAAGGGAAATATCCAATAAATGTTATTAAAAATATTAAAATAAATATAATTTTAGATAATTATTTTAAACTACTAAATTTTTTGATTACCATGACCTCTTAGGTAAATTATAATATATTTTATTTTAAATTTATTTTTCATTTTGACATTTTTAAACTGTCATGAATGAAAAGTGTCAAAAATTTAAATAATTATTTTATAAAAATAATATTTTATTAAATTATATAATAATTATTAAACATATTTAAAAAATATATATTTATAATAATCAATTAAATGTTATTAATTTATAACACATAATTAAAACTAAAAAGTTTTGATATTGAAAAGTTTATTGCATTATTTAATATTTAAATATGTTAACTAAGGGTTAATGAAAATGATAAGTTATATAATTATAAAAAAAATTTCTAAAATCAAATTGATGGTGATATTACCCCCTCATCTCATATTATATTATAATAAATTTCATTTTTAGATATTTGGATTAATATTTAATTTTTTAGAAATTAATATTTTATGAAATTCCAATGTGCCCCTCCACTCAATTATAAAAAGAAACCACCTCCATCAATTATTTGTGTCACATCAAGACTTAAAGATTGACCATACCATTCCAAATTCCATTATAAACATACATATGCACATTCTATGGTTTTATGTCTTCTGAAATGAACAACCATAGTGTCCCTATGAATGTATCGAAAGAAAATTCACCAATAAAGAGGTAGTCATCTTTATTCACTCTTTCATAATTCTTTTTTATTCTACTTCATATTCACGTGATCATTACATTATAAATTAATAAATAATGAATTTAGGATATTCTTATATTTTTTATTATTACAAACATCTATATTCATTATTTTAACTATCATACTATAATCAAAATCACCACTCATGTATACATACGGCTTACCGCCTCCGTGACATGGAATAATATACTTTTCCTCACCACATTACTTGGATGGTTATAATCATTGAAATAATAGATATATATACTTATTATAAAATTAATTTGATTATGAAAAATAAATTTCTATATTATAAACATCCCTATTGTTTCTCAATTATGGTAATGATACCACTGCTCATGAATATGTGTAGATTACCTTTTCCACGGTGCGATGTGATTCATTTTCCATGCACACCCTTACATAATGACTGTATATATGTATAAAATATATATATGTTACATATTACCTCAATATCATTCATGAAATTATTTTTTTTAGAAAATATGAAAAATAATTGGGACTTATATGAAAAATCATGCATTGGAAAATAGAGATATAAACTCCTGAAAGAAGGGTAAAAATAAAATATTAATAAAAAATGGTTGATAATATTATGTAAGAGGATTATATATAATGTCATACATATAAATATTATTATTTTATAAATTAATATCATTATATTAACCATTATGATTTTGGTTCAGATACATACAATGGAAGTCAAGCCTATGGTAAGGGTTATTTTTAAAATCTTATAAGTGTTCGTGATTGTTCATACATCAGTTTCAGATACAAAATATTTATCCTTCATGTTCATTATTCTTAAAAATGTTTTCAAAAATAATTTTATAAATAATTTAATATTTTTTAATGTTATTTTTATTGATGTGTGAATTTTTACAAAACGGTTTGAATGGAATCTTTTTTTCTCATTTTCAAACTAGGTACATTGTGAATATTCGAGAAAAAGTACTAAATAATTGTTTTTAACATATATTGAAGGAAATTTTTTTTAAACATTCATGCCACCTTAATGACATTAATATTACCATAAAATCATACAAGTATATTTTCAAAGAAAAATTTCTAGTGGAATTTTTCACATCATCTTAAAAATAATTAAAACATAAAGGATATTATACTCATGAATTATTTTTAAGTGAAATCTCATAATTATTTTCCATCTAACATAACAATATTTTATTTGATTTATAAAATACATTCGATATATTTCAATTATATTAACCAAATTACTTTAATGGTTAGTTTATGATTATGATTTTATGATATTTATGAAAATAATTTGTTATCCATGGGTTTTGTAATTATTGAGTCATTTTAATGAAAAAAATTTCTTTTTATAGTTTCTAATATGATGAATGAATTATGTTATTATTAAACACCAGTGTTTGTATTTAATTAGAGGATGGGTTGGACCTATAACACCCTCCAATTTATTTTGTATTTATTCATCGCACACGATATATGAATGAATAGAATGATAAGTTTAATCAGTCCGGTAATACATTGATGAAATGACTAGTGTACATCGTTCGACAAAGGAATTTTCCCATAAATATTATCGTGGAAATGATCATAGAATAATGTGAAAATAATTTTTTAGTCTTTTGATCGTTACATTGTTTTATGTATTATTTTATGATTTCATGGAATAATATTTTAGATTCATTATGAACATTAATGATTTATATAATGGCATGATATAATAATTTTTGATATGTAGGATATAATTTTCAAAAGTTTTTTTCCTTTACTTATTATATTTTTCTTATGTTATCTCCCTTTATAATAATTAATAAGAACATAATATCACTCCTTTAATATGTTTATTTTCCACATAATATGATGAAATGTATTAAACATGATATGTAAAAAATGGTTCCAGTTATGACGGAATACACATGAAAGATGTAGATGTTTTAAGAATCAGTTGTTTATGATTCAAATTTTTCAATGAATCTAAACCTAAAAGTTTATAACAAGGTTTCATTATGTTATGTAATGAATTTTCATCTATTTATATTGTATATGAATGTATAAAATGTATGGTTGTTTATATTTGTTATTATATAAATATTTATTTAACCATTGTAAAAAAGGATGACAAAACCATAGTAATAACTATATAGATAAGTGTATGTATAGGATGAAATCTAATAGTTTTGGTTATGAACATGAATAAAAAGTATTAAAACTAGGGTGTCAAATATATTGAAATTATATATATAATTACCCTTAATTATGTGGGTTTTCATTATATTTACTGTAATTCACAATATATTTTTGTTTTATTAAATGGATTGAATAAGAAGGAAATTAATTAAATCATAATAAACTATAAAATACAACAATTTTCCTCAAAGAATGAATATTATTAGAGATGAAAATAAAAAACATATTTTTTTCTTACACAAAATTCTTTAGACATTACTCAATAATTACATCTAAATGAGAAATGAAGTGGACAAAATTTTGTTGAGACATTTATGGAAATTATTCATAGATTTTAAGTGGGTATTCAGATCCATTACTGGATGAAAAATATATTGGTACCACTAAAAATATATTTTTTGTTCACTAATTTTCATTATATGAGAAATCCATCTTGGAATTATATCATTTGGAAGGTGAATATCATCAATTGTGGAACCTCAAAAAAATGAGGAAAAAATATCAAATTTATTCTATAGAATATGAAATGTTGAAGAACATATTTTTCAAGAATTAATTTACACAAATTCATGATTCCAAGATGTAGAATGAAATCTGTGAGATTATGAAAATGAATGAAAAATCTATAGGTACCTGAGAAGTAAATTTTAGAAGATATGCAAGGATCGGTTCTAGAATTATTATCCTACATGAATGTAAGAATTTTAAATTCATGAGTTAATTATAACCATGTACCTAAAGAGAATTGTAAAAATAGTACGACAATAAGTATGATAAAAAATTTCTATATTCTCTCAAGATTGATATTGAGAATTGGGTCGTCCATCAACCTTATAGGTTTAAAAAATTATAAAGGAAATTCAGGAGAAAATATAAAACCCATTTTGATAAGAACATGAGCTATTTATAATTCTCAATGACTGGATATAAACATTAAGAAAAATATTCTATGAAGATAGTAATGGTTTTAAGTGTTTGAAAAAAGGTTATTAGGTAATGAAAAATAAAAACAATTGTAAAAATATATATAATGATGTGAATAGAGAAAATTATTTACGAATGACCCTCCCTCACTAAAATATGTTATATGTTCAAGGAAAATGGTCATTATGAAAACCAGTTACCAAATCCATGGGTTACTGATGTTGTTCTATGTTCGAAAAAATATGTGTCCAAATGATTTGGCAAGTCACATGCGATCACAATTAGTGATGTGGAGTGAAAAAATTATATGGTAAAAGGTACAATTATTATACATACTAAAACAGATAATGATTTATTTGATTCTAGTTCTAAAATATCATTTATTTATAAATAATTTTTAGTGGGTATCTTTGTAATACCTCAATTAATAAATGTTGAGTTAGTTTTGACAACTCTTAATTGCACATCGATCATGTCAAAATTTTATAAAATTTATCTAGTTGACATTTTTTGGAATGTTATTCCTAAATATTTTGTGATCCTTCTATTTGTATAATTTGATGTAATTCTTATCAGGGATTATTTTTCACTATATGGATCTCATTTAATGTTTCTACTAAGTGAATTCATATTTAATATTATCTATGAATCCATGTTCATCTATCAATCTAAAGATTATTATGAACATATATATGAAATTACTTATAGCTTTTATGTATTATTTCATATAATTGACAGATATCTACCTCCAATGGTTGTGGAGAAATTAAAGTTTAATTTAACACATATTTCATAGGATATTAATGATGTTTATCTAGATTAATTACTTGTTCTTCAACATAATCATGAAGTTGATTTTCAATAAGACTCATTCCAGTTGGTGTTCCAATTTAAAATCATCTTTATTGAATGGGAACAATTCAGTTGTAGTAATTGAAGATGAAAACACAATACAATCATAGAAAGGGATTTACTTGACCTAGATAATCACCTTGGGGTGAACCTGTTCTTTTTTAAGAAATAATTATTTATCAATGGGACATTTTATTCATTATCGAGAATAGAATAATATCACTATCATGAAAAAATATCCACTCCCTTAAATTGATGACTGATTTGATCATCTATCTAGATCCCAATATATCATTAAGATTCATATTCTCTCTGGATATAATCATGTGGGGTCAAGAAGAATTATATCTCTATGAGGTAATTTTATTCAGTATATATAAAATATTAATTTATAGTGATTTTTTTGGACTTACTAATGACCACTCGATAATCACGGATTTAAGGAACAATGTCCTTAAAGACTATCGTGATCAGTTATTAGTAGTCATCATAGAGGATAATATTTTAAATTCAATAGGAAAATGAAAATATGATGAACACTTGATAATTTTTATAAAGACCATGAGATATGATAATTTTCTTGAAAAAATATCCATGTGTTAAATTTTTCATCATAAAGTTTCATTTTTGGGTATCATATTTTCCATAGAGGGTTATCTGTGGATCAATCCAAGATGGATGATATTGAACATTTTCATAGACCATAATATAGAAAAAATATTATTAGTTTTATTAATTTTTTTGTTATTGATATTGTGAAATTTTTGAGAAACATTTCTCAAAATTATCTAATCCACTAACCATGTTGAGTTTGGAATTTGTTATTTTCATAGGAATAGATTAATTTGAAGTGAATTATGAGGAGATGTAATGAATGTTATTCCCTGCACCTATTCTCATAGCACCCTATAGTGGATTATGGTTTACGATCTATATATATTCATCACATAAGTTTTTGGTTTTGTTCTCATGTAAAATGAATTGGCGATTTTTTAAACCAAACAATAATTAAAAATAAATGAGAAAAATTCACCAATTGATGACATGGGGATATATATGTCAATTGCTTCATTATTTTTAGGTAGGAATTATATTTATATGGTTATAAGTTACATATATACTAATAGAAAAATTTTAAAATATATTTTCACTCAAAATGATCCACAGATGTTCCAAAACAGATGGATGTATTAAAATAATGATTATGACTACTCAATACATTATAACCCTGGGATAGTGAACTAGGAGGCATATTATTTGTAGTTGAAATGTCCATGATATAATATTTATTATGTTGATCAGAAAATATCTAATTTTTATGTATTTTCAAATGATTTATTTGGAAATCATAATTGAAGGGGAAAATATTATATGTCTAAATATAATTTTGAACCACCTATACAAAAAAAGATTAAGGAGGTGTAGAAGAAAAATGTAGCATTATAAAATATGTTGATAAAAATTCATGTGTTAAACATTGATTATAATGGAATAATACGTTTTATCCACCTTGTTTGTGTACCACCTATACCATATTTAAATCAGGAGTTATTGGATGGGGCTCATAGTTCATCATTATCAATTTATCCATAATGAACACAGATATTATGAGACATAAAAGAGTATTTTTAATGGGATGGATCAAAGAGGGACATTACAATTTATTTTATTAAATTAATGATGTTTTTAAAATGTTAAGGATAAGAGAGAAAATTATAAGGTCATGATACAACCATTACCATAATTGAATGAAAATGGGAAAACGTCACCATGGATTTTATTGAACAACATACCAAAACATCTAAGAAAATATTTCAATATGGGTTATAGTTGATCTTTATATTAATTAATCTCAATTAAGTTCTATTAGAGAAGACTTATCTCTTAAAGAACATTCCAGAATATATATTAATGATGTGGTGAGATTTCAGGGAGTGCCACTTTCCATTATATATTATGAGGATCAAAGGATTTCCTCATTGTTCTGGATGATTTGTCAATAGGATATAGATAGAGTGATGTATTCTAGATATTTTTATCATCCAAAAATATATGGTTAGTGTGAATGAAATAATCAAACTATATAATACATGTTGATAGCATGCTCTATGGATTTAAAATGTTTTCGGGGTCAACAGCTACGTTTGGTATAATTATCTTACAAAAATTTCTTTCACTCAAGTATTAATATTGATCCTTAAGAACCATATGTGATATGTAGTAAGAAACACAAAAATGTGGGAATGAATTTAGGAAACGATGGCTATTTATATTTATTCTAGCTGTATAAATGGAAGATAATGTTACATTTATTCAGCATCACATTTGTGAAACACATATTTGAAAAAAATAGGTTCACTAAAAAAAATGTATAATACTTGACTTTTATGAGGGTGAAAATAAATTTGTATGGATATCACCCATTAATACAGTGAAGATATTTAGAATAAAGGGATATTTTATCTGTAGTTATATCATTCATTTAGAATTTCTTAATCATTTTCAAAAGCATTTATATAGATTGATGCTTCCAATGAATCTTTATCATGTTCATGATATGATCCATCCATCTATCATGAGAAAGTATATTCCTGATACTTCACATGTAATAAACTCTAATCTTATATTTCTTGAGAAAGAACATTCATTTTATGAACAAACCAGAGATATTATTTACAATAACGAAAAAGTTCTACAAAAAAAGACCTCTCTAATTTTAAATGTATTAGGGTGGAACCACCGACTTAAGGAAACTACATGGGAACTCGATGATGTGATGAGGAATACGTACCCTAATATGATTGTATATGTAAGATTAATTTCAAATTATAATTCATTTTAATATGGTTTAATGTGGAAAATTGATATTTCTAAGAAATATTTCATCTTATATAGATTTAATTATTCATTATCTTGTGTTGCATGCAACTATGAGTTTAAATGAAATATGGGACAATATTAATATAACCTAGACATTATATTCATCTTAATAAAAAATGAATTAATATTTGTTGATATAAAAATACTATTACAATTCAATATAAATGTATTAGTATGTTCTTAGAAAAAAACTCTCAATATTTCATAAAAATTATGATATTATATTAAAATATGTTATATTTAAAATTGGTATTATTTTCTTTTAATAAATTTATAATAATTTTTAGAATGTCTAGAAAATGTATTTGAAAAAATTATTTCATCTTGTCAAAATACAAAAAAAATTATATAATTTTTTAATAACATTTTATTAATGACATCTTAAAATACTAATTGTTATTGAAAATAGTATATTATTTTATATTCTCTAAATTGAAGATTTATTTTTTGGATTTTTTATGAATTTTAATTAGTTTATTTTAATGTAAACTAAAACAATTATTTTCATGAAATAGATTTTGTACACAAACTGCTTATAAAAACAATTTATGTTTTAAATAGAAATAGTTCACTAAAACTATTTTTCATGGAATTTTTCTTATTTTATTTTAAATATAAAAATTAAAATTATTTGTTTTAATTTTTTTATCATGGCCAATCTCCAGGGCCCTTGTCGTGACTACCCCAAGCCCACCTTCAATAGGCCAGGGGCTAGTGACTAGCACATAAAGGTGTATTCTGTAAAACCAAGAAGGAATTTCCTTTATAACGTATAATAACATGAATCCAAGCACACATCAAGATATGAACACAAGTCAAATTTATAGAAAAAAATTGTTATGAAAGTAAAATGGGGTTGGAATACAATCCCAATAGTAAAATTACATGTACAAATGAAAAACAATACAACTGAAGAAAAAGGAAAGAATCTACAGAGACATCCTCCGAGGTACCTACCTTAAGGATAGGTACAGATTGCCTCCTCAACACTCCATGTCTGCCCATCTCCTCTATGTATTGACATGTCATATAGTCCACCTTTATGCCCCATCTAGTCCTCGTACCCCAAGCCTTGATTATAATTGTATTCCATCTGCACTAAACAAGAAAAGGTGCGGGCACAACCCATATAGGGGTGAGTATATCGATACTCAGTAGGGACCCCAAGACACCCATGTTCTGACAAAATCTAGAAAGGATAAACCAAAAAGCATGAAATCAACTAACAACCCTACTTTGGAATATTGCTATACATATACCTAAGTTATCATGTATGACAATCACAGTCATGAGGAAAACTCTGGGTCAAACCCAAAATCCCAAAGCTCAATTGTTCTACAAAGGAATTAATACCACAAAGGTATGTACTACATAGGTATGGACTCAGCTCCCAAAAGATATAACTTAGGTACATTAGTAGAGATGATTAGATGTAACTACTAAATCATATTACTCTATTATGAGGCACTGCTGTCGACCCCCATAGGATCGCTCGGTGTTGAACTACATAAGATCTCTAGGTGCTATCCCATATAGGATCGCTCGGTGATAACCCACACATGATCAGTCAGTCCTGACCCACACAAGATTGCTTAGTGCTGACCCACACAAGATTTCTAGGTGCTGACCTACACATGATCACTATTTATTCTTCTCGTCACAGTCAGCTACTGGGTTCCCACACTAAGAATTCTCATCTCCCAGAGGGTCCACTCCTCAATCCACTTGTCGATACTATAACTTCCATTAATTCCCTATATGAATTATTAAAAATGACCTCCAAGTCATTATGGTATCAATGCAATAGATGGCGCGTCAATCAGACGCCCGGTCTGTAGTCATTAGCCATTTAGACCCAAGGTCCAGGTTGGCTTCGTCATCGATCCAACCCAACCATTCTCCAAATTTATCCAAATCACTAGTGGGGTATACTCAATGGGACTGATTCGCTATAGGGACTCTAGATCGGTTGACGGTTCGTTAAACGGACCCCCGGTGCCAATGTTATGTTTCATAGAGGGAAAAGTTTCTATTGGCTTGGGTCTGCTCCAACCCTGTCGGTTCGTCCCTTTTCGGGACCACCCGGAATGCGTGGTCTGGTTCCACCCACTGGGTTTGGCCCATCCCACACTGGTAGGTCCTGCCCAGCATGGGCAGTGGCCCGCGGGGTGGCAGGGCGGCCGCGGAGGCCACTTGTGCCATAGAGGACTTGGGTGCCGATGGGCGGCGGAGGCCATGGGGGCCGCAGAGGCTGCGGGGGTCGCGAGGGCCGTAAAGCGGTAAGGTCGCGGGGTGACCTGGCGGGTCATGGGGAGGCGATGTCGCGAGGTAGTGCGGAGGGCCATGAGGCTGCGGGGCTGCGGGGCGGTGAGGCCGTTGGGAAGCATAGAGGGTTGGAGGTCAAAACGGAGGGTCGCAGGGCAGAACGGAGGACTGTGGGGTGGTGCGGAGGGCCACGCAGTGGTGAGGTAATAGGGCGGAAGAGGATGCGAGAGCCGCAGGGTGGCCATCCTCCTTGGTCGGCCGTGTGACGCGGTCACGCACCGTGTCTTCTTTAGCGACTGGCTTGACTGGACACCCACCTTTTATCACCTTCATCGCGGCTGGTTGTGGTGTAGGCTGCTGTTCATGAGTTCCACTATTTCCAAACCCCGACACCATTTTTCGTCATGATCGTGAAGAGCACACCATTCAAGAAGAATGGAGGAGGGTTCATGCCATGTTTTTGTCCTACACCCTACTCGTTAGAGCAGTAGAAAGGGGATCAATGAAAAACATGAGGGAAGAATGTATAACCCAAAAACCCCCCACAATTGATTATTCCCAAACCTGCAAAAGAAATAATCGATGGGTCAACTTGTTATAGAGTTGATCAAAATTATTTTTTAGAAGGGAAGAACATGGGAAACAATAATCACACATTATTAAACCCCGTCCTAGAATGTTTTTTGTTGTGTTGTGAGAGAGAAGTCGAATATGTCGACTTCATCACACCCGCCCCACACCTCTGATCCTGATCTCACTCATTGAATAAACTCTCTTCTATAGAGGTGGTTATTCATTGATGAAGACATCCAACATTGGAGGATGTCACAACTAAGGAGTTGAAGTTAATGGAGAACGTCTACATTCTTAATTTGAAGAAGAAATCTTCTTTAGAAGATGGGTTTCTCTATGTTTTCCCAATAGCATTTCCAAACATTTTCCCAACAAATGTTCTCAAATGAAATATCCAACGAAAATAAAAAGCGTTTGTCCAATTATAAATTGTTGGCACAAAACAAGTTGGAAACATTAAGAAATTGAAAAGGCATAATTAAATGGGAGAATAATTAATGGGGAGGAAGTCCATGGGTTAAATCTTCATTAATGAGTATGTTCATTGGGTTACCCACATTTGGAGGGTTCGGGTGGTCCTCACTATTAAATTCAAATCGTGGGAGTTTTTAGGCTCGGGTGGTCCCCACCACTGAGCATTCAATTTGGAGGATAAACTCTTATGGTCCCGACCTTTATAAATAAAATGATGTTTTGAGAATAAAAATAAATTGTTAAATATTTCTATTTTTATTCTTCCATGAAAAATTGAAAACTATAATTCACTAATGAGCCCTGCAGTCGAGGTGAAGGTCTCTTTAAGAAAATATTAGCGTTGTGAGTTCAATGGTTCCCTCTAATTTCAATTCCAAGAACCAGTTCCAAACATAGAAAATACCACTTGTACATTTATTGAACGAACCAAGAAAAAAGTTCAGAAATTCGTTTCAGGCACACCATGCCTCAAAATCATGCACCATAAATTTTCATGGACTTATAAAATTCTCATATAATTTAAAAATATTACATGGATATTCTGGGTCTTTACAATATCTCCACCTTAGAGCTTTTTGTTTACCTATGCCACAACTAAAACTAGGGGACAATTTGGGGGTACCAAGCACGCATCTGATACTCCCTCTCGAATATGCTTTCCTAGAGATTCGCATTCTTCCAGTGATCACGTAGTAGAGGTATCGACCAACCACAAAGGACCCACTTTTATCAATCCTCATTCTCCACTGGAACCTCTAAAAAATTATCCCTATTTTAGATGTCTCGCTCTTCATGGTGGATGATGTTAGAAGGGTCGTTCATGATTCTCCTCAGCTAGGATACATGGAAGATGTCATGCAACCAGTGTAACTGAGATGGAAGAGGTAAGCGATAAGCCACCTCGCCAACTCTACTAAGGACTTTGAAGGGTACAATGAACCTCATAGATAACTTGCAGCCTCGACCAAATCTCCACAAACCTCTTCCAAGTGAGACACATAAAAAGATGTGGTCACCATCCTCGAACTTTGGAGGTCTTCATCTCCTCTCTACATAAGACTTCTGCTTTCTTTGTGTAGTCTTCATTCGCTCCATGATGATCTGCACCTTCTTTGTGGTAGCATGTACCATCTATAGTCCCACCTGTACTGACTCCCATGGGTATGTCCATTACATAGGTGTTCTACAAGGTCACCCATACAATGCCTCAAAAGGTGTCATCCCAATGGTGGAGTGATAGTTGTTGTAGTATGAAAACTCTACCAAAGGAAAGTGATCCTCCCAGCTAAGACCAAATTCGAGGAAACAAGCATGCAACATGTCCTCAAGAGTCTGAATTGTCCACTCAGTCTGGTCATCCCTCTAAGGATGGAAGGCGGTGCTCAAATAATGTTGCATCCCAAAAGCCTCCTGCAACCCCTTCCATAGCCGGGAAGTGAAATGTGCTTCACGATCGGTGAAAATAATCTATGTTACTCCATGTATCCTCAAAATCTTCTACAAATAGTGGTGTCCCAATCTCTCTACTGAAGAATCCTCTCTGATCAGAAATAACTGGGCCGAAATGGTGAGTATGTTGATGATCACCCAATAGAGTCATGACCTCTTGATATATGTGGAAGTTATGTAATGAAGTCCATAGATATACAATCCCACATCCACTTAGAAACCTCTAAATGATTAACTATTCATATTGGTACCTAATTATCTTCCTTCACTTGCTGACAATTGAGGCATCGAGTGACAAACTTGGCTGATGCTTTCTTCATCCCCGGCCACCAGTGCTATTGTCAGAGGTCCGGGTACATCATCGCCACTCATTGGTGTACCGCTTGAGGGGACGTGTGAAACACACTCAAAACATCATCCTGGAGTTATATTGGTAAAATGTTATGTCCTCTAAACAGAATGATGAGCTCCCCAGCTTCAGAAAATCCATCAGGTTCCGGTTCTGTTGATATCTCAGTAGGTCATGTCTCATAGTCAGTATCCCCATGATGCACCTCCCTGACTTGCTGAAGAAGTGGGGGAGTGACTGTAAAAGGCTGAAGAAAAGTTTCTCCATATCGATTCACAAATGTTATGTGCAAAGAGGTCAAGTGATCTATCACCACATTTAGTAAAAGTATACCAGACCTCATGTTGAGGGCATCTGTAAAAACATTCAACATCATAGGAGTATAGACTATCTCAAAGTCAATGTCGTGGAGGAACTCAAGCCAGCATCGTTGTCTTAGGTTCAGGTATTTTTGAGAGAATATATATCTAAAAATAATTTCTTCAGAGTAGACTATAAAGTGTTCACCCATCAAAAAGTTTTTCAGCATCTTCATGGAGATGAACACTACTGCTAACTCTTGGTTACTGGTAGAGTAGTTATGCTCATGCTATCACAACTGTTAAGAACCATATGCGATCACCACTCATCCTTGCATTAGGACACATCCATTCCCAATCCCTGATGAGTGGCAATAGAATACGTAAACTACTCCCTCCCCTGATACCCTCAAGATAGGGGCACATGTCAACCTCTACCTCAGCTCCTAAAAACTCAGCTGGCATTTCTCCATCCACAGGAAGGGTTGTGATGCAACACTGGATAAATCTGGAAAAAATCATCAATAGTGTCCAGCCAAACCCAAAAAACGTTGTACCCCTATCACACTCTTGGGTGGCTCACAAGAATGTACCACCTCAATCTTCGCCGGATCTACTGCAAGTCCAACCTACGTTATGACATGTCCCAGAATGTGGACCACTCAGATCCCAAACTAGCACTTCAAGAGATTACCATAAATATAGTGCTCTCAGAGTGTATCCAGTACTACATTCAAATGCTAGTCATGCTCCTCCTTAGTAGATGTGTAGATCAGAATGTCATCGATGAATTCTACAACAAAGCGATCCACGTATGGATGAATGATCCTGATCATGAGTCCCCTAAACACTTCTAGAGAATTGGATACACTGAATGGAATAACCAAGAACTATTAGTGGTCGTGATAACATCTGAAATATGTCTTCTACATATCCTTGTCTAATACTATGAGCGAGTGATAGCCTGATCTGTGGTCTATCATTGAGAACCATCGTCCTCCCTTCAACTGATCAAAGAGGTCGTCAATCCTCGGGTGTGGGTACTTGTTCTTCATGGTAATCTGGTTCAGGCACTGATAGTCAACACAACGTCTCAAGATCCAATCATCCTTCTTGGAAAACAAAATCCGGGCTTTCCAAGGATAAACACTCAGGCGAACAAACCCTTTCCCATGTAAGTTCTCTAGCTGCACCTGTAGCTTCCCGAAGCTCCATGGGAGCCATCCAATATACTGGTGTAGATATCGGTGTCTTCCTAGAGTACATGTCAACATAAATGTCCACTTATCTATGAGGATGTAGTCCCAGAACATCACCAGGGAATATATATGTGTACTGGTACACCATAATAGGATAACTCAAACACTCGACATCAACTGTCTTGATGTTATGGCTAGCCAACTGAGGAGTGATTGACTGTACTCTCCTCCGGATAACTCCATATTTTGTTGTAAAGGCTCCCTTCATACCAGTGAAGGTAAACCCAGTCCCATCCATTTGTAAAAACCGTACTTTGCGCCTAATACAATCAACTTGAGCGTGGACTGTAGATAACCAATCCATACCCAATATGATGTTGTTAGGACTCAATGCCGCTACTAGAAGATCCTAGCCGAATCTATCGCCGACTAGAGTAAGCTCACAATGCCGACACTAGTGCGTAATCATTGAATCTTCACCCGTATGAGTCTCTACCTATAAGGACCGATTCAACGACTCTGTCGGAATCTCTGATCTCCGAACGAGGGTAGTGGAAATAAAAGATTGTCTGGAACCTGTGTCTATAATTACTACTGCTAAGGTGGAGTGGACATAGATTGTTCATCATATCATATATGGAGCGTCGTGATTATAGGCCTCAACTAGGTGGAGCTAAGGTCGCCCCTATCCTCGCGGTCCATAAGTCAGGGTGGACCACCTGGTGGTGGTGGCGGTAACATTTTGAATCGTCTCCCACCGCCACCTGCATGGCCATCTCCTCTGCCACTTCCTCCTACTCCTTGTGGACCTCCTCAGTCGTACCTATTTCTCTTCATGGGTGGTGCTTCAACCATCTACTGATCATCTGTATGGTATTTCAGAATGTCATTATCCATGTCACTCTGCCGGCTGTATGCGTTACTCTACCTGCTCCTAGCATCACTCGCTCTGCCTTGGGTGCCCTGGACAACTGTCTATGAATCTTGCGGTCATACACCAGTAGGTCTGGTTTTCTTGGACCTCCCTAAAATCGTTCTAATACCATTTGTGAACGACTATGCTACATGGTATTTGGTTGTGGGTCTCGCTGCTGGTGACTGTGTAGAAAGAAAAATTTACACTAAGAGTACTCTCTATAACACACCTCCTGCATCGGGATTCTAAAAGAATTCATCGAAGCCCTTATCTCCTACCCGAGTCCCCGCTCAAAGGTCTGACCCCTAAATAATGGGACTTGCACCATATCTGTGGAGTAATGTGAGAAGTTTGTGAAACTCCCTGAATAATGAGCTATAGTCGTGATGCCCTACTGTAGATGAAGATGCACCTAGATTTGCACTGCGTGAAGAGTCGTTGGCACAAACTCTACCCAAAATAGGATCTCGATGTCTACCCAGAGAAGATTCATCACGTCGTGAACATGGAGAATCAAGCACCACCATATGCCTGCTTCATCCTATAGAACTCTAGCGGCAAGGATCACCAAGAGATCAGCGGGTGTCCCTACCAGTCAGAAAACTCTCACCACGGCTCCATCAAAATCTTCTGCCGCCTATGGGTCCATCTCTCTACATAACCTGGGTGGCCTCTGGCGCTAGAACTCATGAAACATTCTCAAGCAGCGTGAACCCTCTAAAATTGGGGCTACTGGAATTTGTTGCACATCGGGTAATGGTACCATTGGTGCGTCCTCTAGTGCCACTACTAGAAGGGGGTCTTACACTGAGGTCTCATTACTCAGTGGGTTGTTAGTGCGTACTATTTCCAGAACTCTACTTGGATATTTGGGTGTAGGCATCCTGAAAATAAACAGGTGTTCCACAGTAAATAAAATACATTATGAGTTAAATCAAAGAGATCACAAAGAATATTCTCCAGAACACACACGCAATCAGTGTTTTCATCCACTGAATCAAAAATCATAAGTCAGGGTCCTTTTGATTGGATACTTCAGCGGCCGCACCAACAATGGATTCCCAAAAATGATAACCACACTCACTACACATAACACTATTCAATGTTAAAAAGAATGATTATAGTCCGATGTTCTACGGTAAAATCGAATCCTCTGATACCAATTGTTCATGAGCCATCCCCCGGGGCCTGTGCCTTGACTACGCCAAGCCCGCCTACCGTAGTCAAGGGGCTGATGACTAGCACAGAAAGACGTATTCCCTAAAACTTGGAAGGAATTTACATTATAACATGTAAACACATGAAACCATGAAAAAAACATGATATTAACACAAGTCAAATGTATAGAAAAACGAGTGTTGAAAGTAAAAAAGTGGGTGGAATACAATCTTAAAGGTAAAGGTACAAGTATAACTGAAAAAAATAAAACTGATGTAAAAGAAAAGAAGCTACTGGGTTGTCCTCTGAGGTTCCTACCTGAATGGTAGGTGCATATTACCTCCTAAACACTCAATGTTATCTTGTCTCCTCTGCGTACCGACGTGCCATATGGTCCACCCCTGGGCCCTATCTCGTCCTGGCACCCTCATCCTTGATCAGCGTTGTCCGTCGTCTGCACCGAATACAATAATGTATTTGCATAGCCCATGCAGGGTTGAATATAACGATACTCAGTAGGGACTCTGATACCATCAAGGTCACACAAAATCCAAAAAAGATAAACCAAAAAGCATGCAATCAACTAGAAATACTACTTAGGTATATGCTCATACATATACATAAGTTATCATGTATGCCCATCTCAATCATGAGGAAAACACTAGGTCCAACTCAAAAGCCCAAAGGACAACTATTACACAAAAAAGGAATACCACAATGGTATGTACCACATAGCTATGGACTCACCTCACACCAGGTATGACTTATGTATAATAGGTGAGATGATTATATGTAACTACTGAATCATCCAACTATGTTATGATGCATTACTGCTTACCCACACAGGATCACTCAGTTCTGACCCATAGAGGATCAGCAGGTGCTGACCCACCCAGGTTCACTCGGTGATTACCAACACAGGGTTTCTGAGTGCTCACCTCCCTATGATTTCTCAGTGCTTACCCAGACATGATATCTAGGTGTTGACCCACACATGATCACTATTCATTCTTCTCATCACAACTAACTACTGGGTTACAACATTAAGCTTTCTTGTCTCCGGGAAGGTCCGCTCCTCAAGCCACTGTTTGATACTCCAAATTCACTAAATTCCCACAAAGAAGTATACCAAAGAACCTCCACATCATAGTTGTCTCAATACAACAAAACTTGCGTCAATCGGATGCCCGGTATGTGAGTTATTAGCCTTTTAGTCCTGAGGGCACAGTTGGATCTATGCTCGATCCAACCTGACCATACTCCAACATTATCCAAATCTCTCGTGGGGTAAACTCAAAAGGATTGTATCACTACATGGATTTCAATTCCACTGACGGTTCGTCAAACGGACTCTTGATGCAAATGTTATGGCCGATATAGTGAAAAGTTCGATGTTGGCCCGGGTATGGTCCAACCCGGTCGGACCAACCAGGCCCATTGGGTGGCCCGGCCTAGGCAGTGGTTCACACAGCGGCAGGGCATCCATGGGTTTTTTTGTTGTGGCATAGTCAACGTAGGTTGTGGGGGTCATAAAGGCATCGATCGGGGAGGCTGCAGGGTGGCACGGAGGGTTGCAGGGCGATGAGGCCATGAGGCGGTGCGGAGGGCCATGCGGTGGCAAGGCAGCGGGGTGGCGAGGGTGCAGTGCAGTGCTGAGGGTGGCAGGGTGGAATAGAGGGCCACGGGGTGGTGAGACCATGGGGCGGAGGAGGCCACAGGATCCACGGAGGTTGCGGGGTGGTGGACCACCGTGGTGGGCCATGCGGCGCGGTTGCTCACCGTGTCTTCTCCAGTGGCCGGCTTTACCGTACACCCTTGGTTTTTCACCTTCATCGCTTCCAGACGTGGTGTCAGCCATGGTTCTCTAGTTCCACCGATTCCAAATGCTGACACCAATCGTCATCTCCATCGCAAAGAACACACTATTCATGAAGAATGACAGAGGGGTTAGGGATTGTTTTTTTCCCTCGACCCTCTACGTTAGAGCGGTAGCAAGCGGATCAACAAAAATATGAAGGAAGAATGTAATTCTCCAAAACCTCTCGCGATTTATTATTCCCAATCCCAAAAAAAAAATTCTTAGATCAACTACTTAGAGAGTTGATCCATTTTCTATTGTTTAGAAGAGAAAAACATGGGAAACAATAATCACACATAATTAAACCCCTACATCAAAGGTTAGTTGTTGTATTGCGAGAGATAAGTCAAAGATGTCGAAATTTATCGTGCCCGCCACACACCTATGATCCTGATCTCTTTCATCATATAAACTCTCTTTGATGGATTTGGTTCTTCATTGTTGAAGACGTCCACTGTTGGAGGATGTCATGAGGAAGGAGTCGACATTGTTGGAGAACATCGACATTATTTGTTTGAAGAAGCGTTCTTCTTTGGAGGATATCTTCCTCTATGATCTCCCAAACGATTTTCCATCCATTTTCCCAAAGAATGCTCTCCAAAGAAATAGCAATAGAAAATAAAAAGTATTTGTCGAATATTAAATTTTTGGCACAAAACAAGATGGAAACATTAATCAATTGACGAGGCATGAATAATTGGGAGAATAATTAATTGGGAGGAAGTTCATGGGATAATTCCTCATTAATGAGGAAGTTCAGAGGGTTTCCCCCATTAAGAGGGATCAGGTGGTCCCTGCCATTAAATTCAAATTTGGGGCATTTTTAGGCTCGGCTGGTCCCCACCACTGAGAATTCAGTTTGGAGGATATTCTCTTGTGGTTTCCTCCTCCCTAAATCAGAAGAGGTTTCAAGAATAAAAATAAAATGTTAAATAATTTAATTTTTATTATTCCAAAAAAAGTGAAAATCTATCTTTCACTCTCGACCCAATGTAGTCGAGATAAAGGACTCTTTAAGTGAATATCGGCACAGCGAGCTCAACGGGGTCCTCATATTTTAATTCTGAACACCAGTTCAATTGTTAGAAAATCTCTCTCTTACGTTTACTTATCATACCCTGAAAAAATTATTGAAATTCATTTTGGGCACATGGGGACTCAGAATCGTGTGTAGTCAATTTTTACGGACTTCTAAAATTTCCATATAGTTAAAAAAATTACTTGGAAATTTCAGGTCTTTACATTTTAAAAAATTTATAAAAAATGTAGCTCCATAATTTCTAAATTTATTGAACATGACAGTTTTATTTTTTCTAAATATATAGTAACATTGGTAAATTGTGATACCATGTTAATGGATACATTTGGTTAATTATGATAAAAAAATCATAAATACTACAACTATCCCTAACAAATGGCAAATTCTTATTTTATTAAGATAATTCGACCCATAACACGTATGTATTGAAATTATGTTTCATGAAACATGTTAATGAAATTGAATTATATAACATTTTAACCTAAAATTTTCACAATATGTAACATTTTTCTATAAATATCACTTATGTTTTATATTGGGAAACAAATCATGTAATGAAAAATTATAAATGTCTGTTTTAAATTTAATAGCATTTTGTTATGTATAAATATAGTTTTTACTTTCTGGTCCACTTATATGATTATATGATATATTTAATATTTTATATATTAAAAACCTAAAGGTGTAGAATTCATATTTTAAATACTATATATCATTTAAAATATGATTACCAAAAATATATACTAAACTATAAATAATATTTTTTTATCAATAAGATTTTACTTCAGCGCAGAATTTTATTTTTAATTTTTACTGAACAAATAAATATTTTAACGGATTACAAAACCCTAATGTAGTAATTATATTTTTAAGGGAATCATCAATAAATGTTATTAGAAATATTTAAAAAAATATAATTTTATATAATAAATGTGATAATTAAATTATTGAATACCTTGACATCATAATGATAAAATAAAATATTTCTTTTCTAATTTAAACTGTAATCTTGATATTATTAAATTTCTAAAAAATGAGTTCAGTCAAATTGTCCCAAATAATATATATGAAAAAATTACTTTCCTAAATTATTTAAAAATAATAAAATATAATTAAAAGTAATAAAATATTAATATATGGTAAATAATATTAATAATTAACAACACTATTAAAATAAAATTGGTTATCTAAGGGATAATAAAAATTATAAGGTTTATAATAATACCAAAACTTGTATAAAATAAATTATTTGATGTTATTACAACCATATATAATCTTATTATTGAATACATTTCATATTTTAGGTTTTTTGATTAATACATAATTTCTTATAAATTATTATCTTTAGTTATTTTTAAAGTCTACCTCACCTAAATTATAAAAGGGCACATCCTCCATCACTTTTTCCCAACACATTGAGACGTAAAATGTAACCATATCCTGAAAATATAAATTATTTACATCCCTGTAAACATTATATTGTTTCTTATCTTCTCAAAATCCCACCCATTGTATCTCTAATAGAATATATAAAGGATGATCACCAAAAAAAGCTGCAATCATCTTTCACAACACTATCATGATTATCTATTCTTCTTCATCCACTTCATGAGTCATTGCAATTTTAATGTAATTAATATATTATCACAAAAAAATGATAATTTATTATGATTATTAAACAACAATATCCCACATTTTATCAATCCTATGAAAAATAAAAGCATAGTGTGTGTGTAATTATTGATAATCATCTTTACAAAGTGGTCTATGCCATTTTTCATCAAAAAATTATATGGATTGTTACAATTATGGAAATAATATAAATATAATTACATAATAAATCTAATATGTTTTTTACTTATATTAAATGTTATGATAATATCATGTTACATAAAATTTTACTATTAGGGGAATAATAACACCGCTCGTGCGAACATACTACTTACCATCTCTTTGATGCGATTCGATTCATTTACCGTGGTTACCATTCATGCATGATTATATAAATGAATATAATGAATAATTATGATATATATTCCATGAATGTCATTTTGAAAATTATGTAACTACATTCTATTAACAATAACCGGGGCTTATATGATAAAACTTTCACCTTAAATTGAAGTATCATACAACCAAAAGAATGTTAATAATGAAATATTAATGAAAAATGGATGATAAGATGATATAATAGGATCATATATAACATCTTATGAATGGATATGACTGTTTAATAAATTAATAACTTTATTTAATCAATTATATTTGTTTTTTATTTTTTTATGATATAAATCAAACCTATGTAGTAGTTAATTTTAAAATCATATTATTATTCAGGATTGTTTATATAAATTTATCTAGGGGGAATATTTATCTTTCATGAAAATATATCATAATATATGTTTTCCAAATTATTTTTACTATTCATCTACAATTTTTTATATTGACTTTTACACATATGTTAACTTTTTCAAAACGGTTTTAAATGAGCCATTTTGTCTTTTTCAGATGAGCCACATTCTGAATTTTTAGAAAAAATATGAAATAAATGTTTTTAAATTATTTAGAATGAATAGACCATTACACATTCCTGATTACATAATTTCATGAATCATCCCTTAAAAACGTGTGATTATATTTCTAAAGAAAATTTATTCTCTATTTATTTTATGGCATTTAAAAAAATATCATAATTGAACGGATATTTTCCTCAAAAATTATTTTTAATTACTATCGCATAATTATTTATCATCTATGATATAATTATTTGATGTTATTGGGTTCAGGGATTATTTTTATTCTATGATATCATAATTTAAAGTTACTAGATTGTTTATATATTTATATTTCATGAGATATAGGGGACAATAATGAGTTGTAAAATGGGCTTAGAAATAGTTGAATAGAACAGGGAGTGAACCTAGTTCATTATAGGAAATTTTACACAATGGAGGTAATGAAAATTAGCCTAAAATAATATAAATATTATTGTATAGTCATATGGTTTTCCACTATTTTATGTGTAATTTTATTCTCTCTTGGAAAATGTTATATATATCAACTCAAGTACATAAAGAATAATACATTTTCAATAAATTAATATTTGTGAATTAAATATTAATGTTATTTTAATGGAATTCTAGTTTAGATGGCGTACCTGATATGAAATAATGGGTTTCTTTGAAGTCTAATGTTAAACACAATCCTCAGTCATACTGAAAATTTATAATATTATCTTATTTTAAACGGTAGTAAACTCATAACTGTTTTATTGGTGGAAATGGATATAATCAACTAAAATATTATTAAACATGATTTTTAATTTTTTTTACATTTATCCAATATATTTTAGGGGCACAAAATGTGAATGAATCTAATTTTAAGCATTAATACTCAAATATTATTTTAAATGTAAATTTACCAATTTTTAAGGGAGAACACTATTTAAATATAGTTTTGGTCACACTAATATGTACTATTTTACAAAATAAATATATCTTTAGAATTGAGACATCCAAATTTATATTGGGTAATTTTTTTGTATTTTTTGTTAAAATTTATTTTTTAATGAAAAGTGAAAAATGTTGTATTTTAATTTAATATGGCCTATTAATCTAATTTATATATATGGATAAATTAACTTCTTCATTTGTTTTAATGTTTAATTACATTTTATTTTTACAATATAATCCAATTATGGTCATTAGATGTAATTTTACTTTGATATTGGACATAAACAAGTGTCAATCTTTTGATAGTTATTATTTTAAAAAGCACAATTTTTGTTTTGACAATGGGAATTAATTTTAAATTAATTATTATAACTTCTATTTTTTGAATTTGGTAAAATATACATCATTTATGAATTCTGAATATCAAATATAGCTAACGATGAATTTTTGGTATCTTTTTGAAAAACATCAATTTTTCATGAATAGTGAAAACATTGAGTAGTAGTTAAAATGATTAATTTTCCATTTAAATATAGTTTTACTTATTTTATGAATTGAATTTCAAATACCCAACATAATTTTTTGTTATTATGATGTAATATTTTCTTCAGTAAGATGAAACTAATTTTTTTGAATAGTAACTTTTGACTTTTATTTGGCGGAGTTAAAGGTAAATAGGGTAATTCAAGATAAAAACAACATTATAATAATTTTCGATTACCTTAACAATTGTCCTATCATTATTTTATGTGTATTGGACTACCAATACAATCATGGGGTGATACTTTTGGCCTTTGGAAGCCTCATGGGTAAGATAATGACATTAATCACTTTTTATTTAATGTTAAAATAAAAATATCATAAACATGTATAGTTTTGTTAAAACAATTTTAATGTGGGGTTATATAAAAAATATATTTGACTATAAATATTATTTAAAAAGGTAATATGATTTCCAAAATCATGGTATTTTATTTATAATATTTTGACATAAAATAGATAAAATTATTTATGACACAATAATGATGCAATGTTTACCTCATTAATGAATGATATAAATAAATGTGATTAAAAAGATTAAAAAATACAAAAACATGTCCAATTATTGTTGGATTATTTTATTTAGAACAATATTCATCTTATCTTTGAATTAAATAAGTTTTTACCATTATAAATCGAAAATCATTATTTAATAAAATAATATTTTTAACGATTCCTAAAGAGCCCCTCCTCTCCCTTATAAAAAGTCCTCACCTCTAAACCATTACTAGCTCCTCTCAAGACATGTGGATCATTTGAAAATTGTCTAAATAATCCCTAAATATGAATATATTACTCTTATAATCCTTACATTAGGATGAATAAACATCATTAAATAATTTTGGGTCAAACGAAAGGGAGTTAACCGATTTAAAGGTAACGTCTTCTCTTAAGTTCTTTTGTTTTATTAAACTTTCCAACCCCCTGAACCCTTTTTATTCATTTATATTATAACAAAACTGGTATCCTCATTATAATAGTTTTTTTAAGAGAATTATTCAAACTACACATACACACAACTTCATAAAATCTTAAAATAACTTATTGTTTCTGTGGACGACGAACTACTGCCTCACAAAACGATGATTGTTCAATCATATCCTAATGCCTCTTATGGTGTCCATTGTGATGGAAATGTATTTATATGTGATATATATTAAACTTATATTGTCTCTATTCTTATTTATTATTCATTTATATAATAACTTTATGGTGTTCAAAGTGGGTAATTACAAAATTTTCATTTGAGGATGTGCGGACTACGACTCCCTCAAAGTGATATGATTCGTTAATTCCATACGTGGAATGTATAATGGATGTAGATAATGAAATTATATATTATATGATACTGGAATTATAATATACTTATTTATCATTATTATTTCCTTCCATTAAATATAAAATATAAATGAATGTAGTGTTAATGCGTACGTACTACTTACCATCTCCATGGACGGTGCGTTTCATTTCAAACCTCCAAATCTAATGTACTATTATATATACCTATATATACTAGATATATATGATATATATTATATTGATATCATGAATATAATTATGATGATTATGGACCTTCGACCACATGAACAACTTGTAACTATTAAAAGGTCATTTTTAACTCATGTTCCGAACATCGATAAAATGTATGATATGAAATCAAATAATTAACTTATTGTTATAGTAAGGTAATAATTAATATAAAAGGAATAATAAACATGAAAAGGTTCTTAATAAAGTAGAAATTAACTTATGTTTATTATTTATGAGATTAATAAATGATCGAGTCAAGTCAAACATGAGGTATAGGACTTCGTCTCAATCTCCTTTCATGGAGGCATTCTTTGTATTATACACAACTATTATTTATATGGTGTGTACACCCATTTTAAAATTCATTTCATTCAAAGTGAATCTTTTTTAATTGAATCATTTTACTAAACTAAAAAATGGAATGTTTCATTTTAACGTACGTGGTGACAAGGACCTTTTCAGTCGCCACAAGTATTATTTGATCTATGGATTCCTTAAAAATTCATAATGATTTTAATCAGAAAATAAATACCTTATAGTCTTATGTATTTTTGTATTGAATATGGTTTTTATAGTGGATTGTTTATGTCAATATATTTAAATCATATATTTTTATTTAAATTTGTAATTGTTATCATTTCATTATGTTTTCTTTATGTGTTGTGAATATGTTAAGGTTCTTTGACATTGTTTACGTATACAGGTGGTTTCGTGATAATCCAAGGGTGGGTGAGTCTGAGATAGCTCTCAAATGCATTGGAAACATTACTGAGGTAAACATGAATGTTTATCAATATATATTTAGAAAATATACTGTGATAGGTATTCCAAATGTAACTCCCAATGTAGCTGTAAAAACTATAATGTAAATATGTAATGGATGGAACAAGTTACCTATATGATTTGTGATTACTATGAGTTATTCATAAATATTATGATTTATTGATGTATGTTAATGAGCTTATGTGAGGTATTTAAATATGAACTAATGTTTTCTTTCTTTTTTTATAACCCTTACTGAACTTTTATATTCATTACATGTTTTGAAATGTTTTTTAGAGGACATAAAGATGAATAGGGTCACAGATGGGACCAAGTAAAAGGAATGCTATCTAAAACATGGAACTAGACCTGAATCTTATTTTAAAGTGTTTTTTTTTCAAGAGTATTAATAGTAATAGTGTCTAATATTTACATAGGTCTACAAAATGGTTTCATCATCCATTCAGAAAGATGAATCTCTTCTTTATGTTTTTACATAACATATTCCATGTGATATAATATTAAATATACATCTCCATGTTTTACCACATCAATTTTTCTCAAATATAATGTTACATCATAGTACATCTGGGATAGATAGAGAAAGGTGTGCTATGTGAATTATTCAATATGTTATTCTTTATCATATGGTATAACAGATAAAATACTCATTCCAATCCAAATCACACCATCTTTATCGATGTGGAAGTCGTGTATCATCCCTTCCATTATTTATTTCACCATCATTTATAGCTCCAAATCATCCCTTTGTGCTTCCATGATCAACTCGAGCAGAGATAGTTTAGAAAACATTTATTTAGGGTAATTTTTATTCACTTCCATTATGACTCCAAATTCATACTTTGAATATCCATAATGGTAGAGACTTTAAAAATTTTAATCTTTGATATAGTGGTGGATTATTTTCACCAAAGAGAATTACCTAATTTTTTAAACAATTATAGAAAGTAGTTAATAGTGAAATTGTATATCTCGATTTTTTATCACCATACTATTTAATGTATGATTAGATATTTCTATGTGAATATATACTTTAGACAAGTATTATTGTCACATATGTCACACTTCTCACCATATATGTATTGTAACCAAATATTTAGAGAAAACATCAGAGCGGCTAACTACAGATCTGTGTGTGGTTGTTATACAAATGGATATTTAACTGAATTGATTTGTAGTCTATCACTTCATCATTTCATATGAGTACACAACCCAAGAATTTATTTTATGAATTATTATATATCAAAAATCATTCTCCACTTGTTAGTAGTATGTGTACATGTGAAGTGTCTATCCTATATTGAGATCCTTAATTAATTCCCCAAATTCATTCATCGAGAACTTATATACCCCATTTTCTATTAACATGGTAATCTAGAAAAAAAATTGTGAGAAACTATTTATAAAACATTATTACCACCCATCCAATATAATAAATGTGTGTATTCTTGTTACCAACAACAATTTTTTATATTTTTTATAATGAAACATTTAAGGGATAATTGTAAACCCTAATATAATATCTTCTTGATAAAATTCCCCAAAAAAATAAAGCAACATAACACAAACTTAAGAATCACCAGATGGTGCCAGATCTATGGGATTTTTTACACTAATGGGTTAGCGCAATTCCTTAATTCACATAATTTTTTATGGGTCCTAATAAATTCTATCAAATTTGATTATTTTTTACCAAGAACTCAACATTTTCTACCCATATGTTCTAATTGAAGAAAACAATATACATTTTCTCCTTAATATCACCAACACTAGCCTTATATTCTATTCATGTTCTTCTTTTATGTGGGATTAATTGATAATATAGTAGATAAATAATACCAAAATTAGTCTTGGTATCCTTTATATACTATATCCCTCATATCAAATGATATTGTATTGTAATTATTAATTTATAATTGAATCAATATGAACTCATTTGGATTTAGGCATATACGGAATGTGGTCTTATGTATATATTTCTTCATCACCTTCAATTAGTGATATCTTGAATGGAGATCAACATTTGAGAGGTTCTAATCTCGTCATATTTTATTGAATATGTAATCAATATATATAGGTTGAATCTTTTTCTATATACTGATCTTTTTGAGATCATAAAACACAACAGACAACCTCATTTATCAATCATTATTCTTGATAATGAGCACTGAAGAACCCCACGGTGATGCACTTTGGAAAATGAACCATTTGTCTGAATTTTATTTTATCTAGACCATTAACTTTTCTATTTTGATCATGGAAATCATGTAGTGGAATTTTTTGATAAGGGTACATCTATGTATGATCTCAATTTATAAAACTAAATTATGATTTTGGAGAAGTCTGGGGGACAATTTTTGATATACATCAATATATTCCCTAATAATGGTAATTTCCCCTTGGTTTATAAATTTTTTTGATGAAATAATTTGGGGAAGTTATGATTCTTCATAGGGTATCAACACCGTTATTATTGAGTTTTTTTACAATGGATATTCATTATCTTCATTACAATTTTAAAGAATCATTGTATGGTTCAGAAAATGAACAAAGATTTGATTTTCAAGACTGTTTATGTGTTCTCCCTATACAGAGAGCCAATCCATGACCATTATATTATTTAATTACACCAAAAGAATTTTTAAATTATTTTCTATAATTATTTAATCCTAAATACATATAGTATAATATTCCAACACATGGGTCATAATTATTTCACCCATGGGTGTTTTTTTAGATACCTCTATTTTGTGGTATTATAGATTCTATTAAATGATTCAAGAATATTGCTATGATATAAAGGAATGTGTAGAACCATAATAAAATAAATAATTTTCCATTATTAATTTATTAATAATTGTACCTTATATGACATATTTTTCATTATCCACTTCAGTAGTTGTGATGGTATAAACATTCCATTTATCATTTTTCTTTGGTGGTTACTTCCTATAATTACCCTCATGGTCATGAGGTTTTGTGCATTATATTTCCTAGTTTCTATTCTCCCAAATTTTGAATTATTGATACATGTGTAGTAAATTTGGAGGTTCCATTTTTCCACCATAATTTTTTTAGCCTCTTTATTTTTCTTTGACTTTCAATATTTGGTTATCCTTATATCCAATATTTTATGATTTTCTCTATCCATATGAGATAATCCCCTTGATATTTTATCCAAATTTTTTTGACATGTGTGTAGTTGGATCATATCTCCTTATTTTTCATATGACCCATTAACATAAAAATACATTCATATCAATTAAACATTATATTAATGGAATTATTATCTGAATTAAATCTCATGTTTGAGATCATATCAGACAACTTCTTCATAAATCCCAATGTGTCAGATATCTAGAGCCATTTAATTTTGTGGTTCTAAACCAATAAATAATTTTTCTATTATTTAGTATTTTTTTATAACACAACCAATGGATCATATTTCAATACTTTTTATATTTTTCTCATAATCCATGAAAAAGACACCTTCTATTGGAATTATATCAATGAAATTTATTTCAATCATTTTATAATTTTCTAAGGGGAATACATTGTATGAAATATTTTAGTATTGCCTTCTATATAAGTATTTTAAATTCTCTCCTTGATATTGTTTTTCATAATTAATTCTAACCATTTATCATCTAATCAATATAAATGATGAAATATGATAGTTACAATATCATTATCATTTTAATGGATCACAAAAAATGTTTTCCATTTAGTTAACCCACTATTCAAAGACATATGGATTAGAATATACTTTAATTGTCAATGGTCATTTCCAAATAATGGAATCAATGGATTGTCGATCCTTATTGGGCGAGTTATTATGTTACATGTGTTTCGTGATATTATTCATAGCCTTAATGAATTGGTTATGAGTTAATATTATTTTTTGGAAATCCACCTCCCATGGAATTAGTGATTTCATTTAGGATATTATAACATTGTATGTTCGACAGGATTTTGGCCTAGTTTATCTTGTATCACACAATCATATAAAATATAAACGGTTCAAATAAATATAAAGTAAAAAATTAATTAAAAAATATTGTATTTTTTGTGATAATAGATTCTTAATGTTTTGTATTCTCTAGAGTATAAATTATTTTATAAATAATCCTATCGTAATGATATTCACTAATTTTTAAAAGTCCAAACTCACATATTAACTAAATCATTTTATTTATTCTATCTATAGAAACACTAGTTTTTCTTGCATTAATATTACATTATTTTTAATGTAAAAATAATAATATATATACGATTCTACGATAAAAGGGTTATTATCACAAAAATATTAGTCTCATACATAACATTTAAAAAATAAAACATAAACAATATTTAATTGTTTATTTAAAATCTTATGATTATCAATCACATTCCTTTTATTACAAGTAATCTCTATATAATATACATCATTTAAATGGGTGATCTAAAATCATAGAATGAGGATTATTAAGGATGTGAATCAATATAACAGAGACGTGAATAATAATAATCATCATATTATCATCATAACATTTTCCCCAATAACATGAGCGGAACAAGTGCTTAACTATCAAAAGGTGGAAATTCATTCTTGTAAAGTATAATGTCATAGTAATCAAATACCACACATATTTGTGAACAAATATTGCACCATGTGAAAGAATAAATATGTGAATAATCATAAAATAATGATTGTGAATAGAGATGTAATCATTACCAAATATCCATACACATAATCTCATTACATAAATGAAATTACCCAATTCTTTAGAGGTAATTATATTTCCATTCCCCTAGCCAGATCCTAATATTTACAAAATCATGCATGCCACATTAAATTTATGAAATTATTTTTCATCTATTAACCTACTGAAAGGAATGGGTTTCATAAGGATTTCACCAGAAATTATTTCATAAATAAACCTAAAATTTCTAGATCTTAATGGTGAAAACATTAATTTTTATAAGAATCATCATTCATGAGAGAAAAAAAGAAACAACTCATGATGTTTCAAATTTTTTTCTTAAAAAGAAGTGTTATTTTAGGAAATATTTTAATTTATCATTAAATCAAGATAAAAACTTGCATATCCACAAAAAAATATAAGTGAATAATTATTAAATGTTATTAAGGGAACATTAATGGAATATAAATAATGAAATTTATGTGCAATAAGGAAATACTAGTGGAAAGGATTTGAGTTCAGTAATCACATTACCATGATTCACTCTTTATTTCATCACTTTTTCACCTCATAAGAACTAAACATATATTTATAAACCATTGAGCCAAACATGAATTATATTCAATTTTACAAAATTTTAATTATATTCATTTGATTATATTTATTAATTTCTATGGTTTTAGATTATTCATTATGGTGGCCTTTATTTAGAAAAATATTACATTTTTCCATGATTTGTCTTTTTTATTAACTGTAATATATAAATTTTTATATTTAATTATTGCTAATTATAGTAAATATATTGAAATTTTTATATTTTATTAATAGTTTATAATATCCATCCATGATGATGGTTATATGTGTTAACATGGAAATTTCTCCATTATTTGTGAATCGACCTTTGACATGACATAGTTAAGAGAGTTGAAATGTGATTTTTAAAAATTTATATAATTGATGAAAATGGTAATATCATTTTATTTTCATCCATAATATAATTTTAACATAATGAATAATTAAAAATATATGGATATTTTTAATGGATTTCTAGAAAATTAAATATATGAAAAAACAAAGAAATAAAAAAAATATGTGGTGAACAAAACTTACTTAATCATTTATGTATCTTCCCTTGTGCGCCACTAATAATACATTAATCTTTTCTTTTTTAATAATAAAAAAATTCCATAATTATTATATGGGTATATAGAGGTATAATATTTTAAGGTAAAGGGATTTATAATTGTTTTGAGGTACACAGGGAGAGAGATGGATTTGTTATATGTGAGGAGAGGGGTAATTTTTCATAAAATATTGAATAAAATAATATATCTAAGGTAATAATTTTTTATAATTTCATACAACATAAATCAAATAACATTATAATATAATTTTTTATGATATTAAATCTCTTTTTTAATTTTAATTCATTAGACTATTAAAAATAAAAGATGAAAAATAACGAAATTGTAATTTTAAGGAATCAATTTTGATTTATGATTCGCAAAGTACATTAATGGTTTGAAAAATTACTTTATTTTATTTAATTATTAATTGAAAGAAAAATTTAATCAATTAATATCATCATATATAAAAGAATATTTCATTCTTACACTAGAAATGATGTAAATTAATATAAACTGGTTTTGTAAAAAACTATATTTTTTTTCTATTCAACTGAAAATTTATGTATTTTAATAAAATAAAAACAAAAAAACCCATAGGACAACATAAATGTGATATTTTAAAAAATAATATTCATTTTAAAAATATAATAAAAAATAGCTACTTTTTTGGAATATAAAATATGTGACTTTGATAAAATACATTAACTTCTGGTTATTTAAAAATCATTTTATATTTTCTGTGTTTTTATATCATGATATTGATATTTGGAATTATAATATTTATATTTACTTTTATTAGTCAGGATAAATATTAGGAAAATCAAGATTTTTTTTGAAGGTTAAATTACATTTCCAATGTTAATGTTACTATTCACATTGGTCAAGTAACTATTCTCATCTGTTACATTACTATACCTATGGTCACATAACTATTACAATGGTTAAAGTTCACCTATAATACCTCAAATTTAAATCATTCCCTGTACATATCAGATCATCTAACTAATATATATTTCCATTTTATATAATGATGTTTTGCATAAAAATATAGTAATTTTTTCTATAGTGTAGTTCATGGGCGGGATGATTCTAGAAGATTTCGTTTATCCAAATTTCCCAATTCATATTTTTTATTTCTTATTTCCCAAATAAAATATTTTAAATTTTATTATATATAGTAATTTATTAATGAAATGGTTATTTTGAAATAATCATGATGGTTTCTCTATGTATAAGGACCAAACCATAAACATTCCATAATCTAGTTAATTTTACTAGAATACACCAATTACATTCCCAATGATTATTTAGGTTTATATTTTTAGATAAGAATTTAATAATTTGTACTTAACAATTCATAAGAATTAAATTTTTTTTCTACAAAAATATTTCTCATTTCATTCAAAATTCAAAATTCTCTCATTTAACATAAATTATTTTATTGAAATTTCTTTAAAACATTCATCTTGGATTTTTCGTTTTTTGTACCAATCGTTAAACCATATTAATTTTCATTAAAACATGGGATGAAAAAATATCACTGAGGAACATAAATAATAATGGATGAAACTGTTATTCCATCAATACATTTATATATATGAAATCATTTTCACAAAGATATAATCTTTACCTCTAAAGAATCACATACTATGTGAAAACATGATATTGCCATTTAAACAAAAAAATATAAACCAATTATTTAACATAAGGAATATGTATCTTGCCATATATACATAATATGGTAACCCATATTGTTAACTTATGATTTATAACCCTCATCGGGTCCTAAAAAGATAACCCACATGGATAAATTATAATTTTACCACAATAGTTACACTTGTGATAGGCATTACAACCACCTTGCAACATAAACATATATAATGAATTAGAGGGATTTCAGGGACCCACCTATCATCATAAATAATTACAAAGATCTATAACATCATCATATCACTTGAATACATTCATCATAAACACACATTCCATGAAAAAATTCACATATTAACGGAATATTGTGAACATAAGAAAGAAAACATGTTATAAAAATATAACCATCTAATCATTTAAAAAACATTATAAACTCATGGTTTCATGATATTGGAAAAATACAATCACTATGTATCTATTAAAAAGAAATTCATTTTTAACTTTTAAAAATTAGATATTAATACGACGATTTCTAAAAGAAATGTCTCTTACCTTAGGTTCAAATTCCTTCAAATGTGTTCAAACCTCATTTATAAATGTTTAAAATGACTAATTAATTTATTATAGGACTATGTAAACATTTTTAATACCTTATGTGATAAATTTATACCATCAATACATCTATTTATTATTAATATTATTTCATTTTCATTGTTTCAGTTGTGTTTATATTATGCTTTCCATGGATAGTTCATTTTGGATTTTCATGTGAAATTAAATCCAAAATCCCAAATTTGAATGAATTTGTATTAATATGTTTCAATAATTTTAAATAAAATAATATATAATTTGTTTATAGGATGAATAATAATTAGAAAAAAAATGATAAAATTTTGGATCATTTTTTGTGGATTGTTTTGACCATCACAAACTAATTTCTTTTTATTTAATGTTTTGTCTATATATTAGTTCTCAAAAATTTGAAAATTATCACATAAATATTTATATATATTTTTAACCATATTAATGGTTTTATGACCATACTCTAAGGATGTAATGAAAAGAAATGGAAATTCAACATCCACGACGGCGATTAATCAGAATTTCAAAGATGATGCTTTGATTTTTTATAATAAGCTGATTATATGAGAGGTGTGATGATGATGATCACATTTACAATATCAAATTATATAATATATAATATATTGGGGTTATCATGTCAATTTCATGATGGGATAATGCAAGAAAAATAGAAAATAAAGGAAATTGAAAAGATAATAAAGAAAATGAAAATAGGGGTTTACCTCTTGAATTCTTCTCAATGAGAACCAATTTAAGTTTATAGAATTTTGAATTTAGTGCAGAAAAATGTCTCTTAGACTTTGGAAAGTTTCTTGATGTTGGTATTGGGAAGAATTTGGACATGAATCAAGTATTTTGAGGTGTTAGGTGATGATCTATCTTGAGTGTTATTTATAGGGGTGGATAAGGGTGTTTTTTCATTAATTTGTTAATTAGAAAATTATTTTGGATAAAGAAGATGAATTGTTTCAGAATTATCAATATGAAAATTTAAATGGTGATATTTTTTTATATTTTGGTGATTACATCTATAATTACTCATGTATAAATTCTATTTACATATAATTTATATATTTCAAAAATTATCATATTTTACAATTCACTACAAATTCAAGTCTATAAGAAAAATATCAAAAAATTACCCTAATAAATTTTAAATGTAAAGAACTAAAAAATAAAATCCATTTATTAATAAATATTTCAAAAATATTTGTAAAAAATTAATTAAAATTGCCATTTCTTTGAAAAATAATGAGATTAAAATTATATCTTATTTTATGAGATTTTAATATTTTATAGAAAACTAATAAATTTATGTTATAATAATAAGATAAAAATATATTAATTTAAGAATATATTTTAATATGAAATAATTTATTATCATTAATTATATATATTATAAAATTTAAAAGTAATTTTTGTCTTTCACAGAAATACCAAAACATATTTAATCATTTTGAATAAAATTATTTACTTCATCCTTGATAAAAATATTTCATATTTTTACATCAAATATACATAATTTTATATTTCTATCATTATTGATGATAGTATTCTATTATTTTATATTCCATAATATGAATAAATTTCACTTATTTCATTACAAATCTATACTGCATTTAACTATTTTATTCCCTAATGAAAAAATATTTTATTAGTACCTGGGTAGTATCATTGTCCCATAATTTTGGAAATTGCATCGTATTGATATTTATTTTCTAATTAAACAAGTGAGGATATCATCCCCTCATATCATTTTATGATTATTAGGTTTCTTTTTCATCCTATTGTTTTCTCTATAAAAAAATAAATTGGTGAAATACCGTATAATGCAGTATTTCTATCCTCGATCAAGAATCTGAACAAGTTTCTCTTCAAATGAATGTTTTTATTAAAAATGAATAAAATCATGGATAATAATAGTATATTCATCTATAACATTTTTTAATAATATTAAATCATGTAAAAAAAATTTCTACCGAGAACAGACTAGGGGAAAAGACAATTAGTTGGAAATTGGTGCAAATTCCCTAGAATTTCCAAGGGACCAATAAACTGTAGAATCATATTCCCTTTCTTACCACTACACATGCCAATTTTCCAAAGAGAATCATTGATAATGGGATGATCACCCAACTCAAATGAAATATCCCTCCTCTGGTTATCTAAAATATATATACTTACTTTATGTTATCCTCATTTGTGGATGGATCATATTTACATTCTCAACCACTTCCCCTACTAAATGAGGATCTATGAATAACCTTTCACCAAATTCATCTCAAAATGATAGATTTTGATACTGATTATCCAAATAATTCTTCAAAACATGTCATCAGTATTTTGGAATGAAAAATATTATTATATGGTAACCCATCTAAATAATGATATTGATCCCAACTTCTCTTATAATATATTGTTCAAGGATATAACCTCACTTTGATGTCCTGAATTTTTTTCTCAGTCTATCCATTAGTTTTTTTATTAAATGTTGTGATGAAATTTAATCTTGTGACCAATGAATTATTAGGTCCAATATAAAATGTATATGTGAACATGGGATCACGATCAAATACAATTAAAATAGTAACTCCATGTAACAATACTATATCATTGAGGTACAATCAAATAAACATATCCTAATACACATTATCATGAATATGGTGAAAATTTTGATATTTATCCATTTAATCTATAATAACCCGCATCCCATTGTTTCCACGAGATATATTGGGTTGTCCCACTATGAAATCCTTGGATATAATTTCTTACTTCTATTATGTAATTGGATAATCCTAAAGCATCTACTTTGGTAGTTATTATTTTATATAACCTATTGAAAATTCAACAACTTATGGAAAAATAATCAATATCATTATTCAATACATCCCACTAGTAATACCTTCGAAAGAAGCTATACATCAAAGGGATACTTGGAAAAACAGAATATTAAGAACCGTGTGAATAAATTAATATATCTTTCTTCAACAATGTAAAACATGAAACAAAAAATATCTTCCAAAATATAAAAACAAAATCTGTATTGATTTTAAAAAATAGGAAACATATCCTTTTAAACTAATTGTACATTTATCTTTGACTCATAGTCTTGATTTTATGCTTTCTTAACATTTTTTGACTGATATGATCATATTATCATGTCAATATAAATAGAAAAATTTCTTCCAACCATCAAATCAATTAAAAAAATAATCTAATATTTAATCAAAGGGTCACATTACACATGTAACATTGTTAATGTTGCATGATGTTTTCTACTCAAGGCATCTGACACTTTATTTTCTTTTCTTGTATGGTAATTGATCATGCATTAATAATCCTTAATAAGATTATCCCAAATTAATGTTATCATGTTAAATTCCATCTTGGGGAATATATAATTAGAAATATTATTTTAATTATATATTTCACATTTGGATCCAAATTAAATTTTTTTATAAATATTAATGTAGAAACAACATCTGTTAATTACAGATCATGTGTGGGTAATTAATCTCAATATGATTTAATTTTCATGACGAATAATAAATTACCTAATAATTTTTTATCAAAATTAAATCATTTATCTTCAATGAAGCATCACTATTAATAATAAAATATATATTTTTAGATTATAGATCCTAAACTAGAGGATTCACAAATCATATTTTCAATTCGTGAAAACCAAAATATTAATCATCTAACAAAATAAATTTAACACTTTTTAGTATTAACGTAGTTAGAATGCTAGTTAACATTGGAATATTACTAACAAACCATTAGTAATCTCTTTATAATCCAAGAAAACTATGAATCATATTAACATATTTTGGTCAGGTCTATTCATCACCAACATTTTTTGTAGTATCAACTATTAATCCATAACTATTTACAATGTGTCCTAGAAAAGTGAATGGTTTAAAAAATTAATATTTTACAAATTTCATGTATAAATTATTTTTATTATTTGATTATATGAAAATAATTGTATATTATTAATGATCTCATTAAATGTTTTTAACCAAATAGCATCAATAAACACCACAATAATCAAATCCAAATATTCATGAAGTATTCTATTCATTATATCCATGAATATAGTCGGAGCATATTTAAATCCAAAGGGAATAAAAACTATTAAGGCACATATATATTGTGGAACACTATTTTGGAATCCCCATTCACCATCTATTGATTATTCCTGAATATCAAGTCCTTATTGGAAAAATAAAATGATCCTTAGAGAAGATCAAACAATACATCGATATGGGGAAATGGATACATAATCATAATAGTAATGTTGTTCAAATCTCTATTATGAATACAATGTCTTAGGAGACCTTAATTATTTTTAACGAAGAAATCTAGAGCACCCCAAGGTGATTTTCATGGTTGTATGAAAACATTAAAATGAAATCACTACATCTTATTTTTCAATCCTATAATTTCTGCTTGATGAATTCAATAAAGGTTTGGGAAATTTTATTAGAATATGGAACTTGGTCAATTGTAATTTCAACTTCCTGATTATGTATAACACCAGGTAACTAATCTAGAAAACATACAAGTACTCATTTACCAATCGATCATCATTAATAGAAATTATTCCATTATTTTCATTTATATCTGAAATATAACGTTCATTTTTGTCTTTTAACGAATTTTATGTTTTTGAATCTATTATCAATGATATGTTCTCTTTATTGATTACAAAAGTAAACTATTTTTTTAAAAAAACTACTAATTTATCTCTATAGAAATTATTTTCATGATAAACACAAATAAAAATCATACAAATAATAAAATCAAACACTACTAATAGATAACAAGAATGATTCAAATTAATCTATTTCAATATAAGAAAAAATTAAATTTCTAGTGATACCATTTCTCTTTAATATTTCACATTGGGTTTTCACAACACATGTAACAAAAGTATTTAAAATGTCGGAAATTTTTACATTGGTTTTAAATATCCGAAATGAAAAGATGAAAAAAATTAGATTACCTTGATTTATTAAATACATAAAAAAATTGAATTATAACTGACATAAAAAATAAATTACGGTCATTTATCTCATCTATTATTCTATAACCGACATGTTAAATAATGTATCTGGATTTATCACACCGGTTATAAAATAAATGACATGATAATGAAAACATCATTACATTATCATGCCATTTATCATATTACAAAATTTATAAATCATTTTATAATTATAGTTATAAAATAATTGATGTGATAAATGTAATAAAATACACTTTATCAAGTCATTTAATAAATAATTGTGGTGATAAATATTATAAAATTTGTATGATTTCTCATTTCATGTTATTATTAGATTTTACCTTTGAGATACATCAAATCAACCACTCCCACAATGAAACCCAAAAATCGATTCTTTGATCCCATGGCTTCCAAGTTCGTTTTGATAACTTCATTCATCAGCTGTTTTTATCGGTGCATCAATATCCTCGACTAGAAACTCTCATGTAAATTTCACACGCTTCGATTTCAGTCATTCATTGATGCCTTAAATCTCATATTATGATTCCATGTTGTATTTCACTATTTGTTATTGAATGTTGTTTTGTAACTAGATATTATTTTATCACTGGCCATTCACGGATTCCCTACATCTATGAATTCATTAAATCTCATTTTTGATTTTGTTTTCACTATTTTTTTATTAGACTAACATATAGATAAAAAATAATTTCTGTTTATTAAATTTTTTCCAGTTTTAATCCACTAGATTATAGATTTTGGATATACAGTATTTCCAATAATTATGATAATGTCTCTTTATTTTGGTGGTTATTGAGATGTTTGATGTGAATATATGGGATAATGATACCTCAATTGGATGAAAATGGTCATCTTCAGTTCATTAAATACGAGATTTTACTGTGGTCTCTTGTAATATTTACTTGTAGAGACTAATGTCGGTTATCAGTATATTTTATATCAATATAAAAGAGGTTTGGGATGTTAAGAAGATGTTAATTTTTAATCATAATAATGTAAATCATGTATTTTCCTTAACCAAGTGTTCTGTCATGAGACCTGGTCAGTTGACTATGTGACCTCAGGTATGCCTCCACATATGTAAATGATTGTTGAATAATATTGAGGGTTCATGGAATATTGTGTGGAGTCAATACAGTATTGAATTGTGTTGAGTTGAAACATAATAGAAGTGTTTGGTGAATAAGAAGATTAATAGGAATAATTTAATAAGATTACAATGATAAGCTATGAAAAGGGTAAAATATCCAAAAAATCATATAATGGTATGAAAATATGAATGTAACTATATAATTTACTTAAAAAACTATAGTTAAATTTCAATAAGACACAAATAAATACTTCAAATACCATACATTTTTACCCCATGTTGGTCATGTGTCCATGATCAAACCTATCCATCATATTATAAATCATTAGTCATTCTTGGATGACCTAAATCCATGTTCTGTGATTTCTTCATCATGCCTTCCAATACTAATTTTTGAAGGGGTTTAGTATCCTGATATTGTTTTATCATTTCCATTATCAAATTTTTATTTGAGGTTTTCATCGTATTAGATTCTTACGTTATTATCAATGCATATTTTAGGGAGATAAAACTAAATATAGATTTTCATTTAGATATTCATAACATGCGACCCAATATATAATTTTTGATGTATCCTAATGTTAAATATATGGATGAGGTGATAATTGGGATACTAGAAAACATTTGAAATTATTTATAATTAAGCCTATATATATTATTATTCTTACGGGATATTTTCACTACCATATTATGGAAATGAAGGTTCCTCTTAAGACACGTACACAATACCTTTTTCCACAATACCATTTTCCACAAAAAAACTAAATAAGAATTGAATAACCCATAAATATGACCATCAGAATTACATGAAATAAAGAAAATATTTCAATTAAAAACAATTTTAGGACCTGTTAGGTTAATATTTTCGATATCTAGGATATATAATTAAGAAAAAAACTCATGCTCTGATGGGTAAATAATACATAAGATTATTGGATGGTGGTTTTTCAATTTACTGGTTTTCTATCTTATTTTTCAAAAACAATATCATTATCATTTTCATATAATAAAATATCTGTTTTGAATTTCTAAATTGTGTTACATTTGATTTATTTCTTCATTCATATTAATATAGAATTTCTTTATCTAACTATATTTTCTTTTTAAAATTATTTCCATGCATATTTTTTTGTTTTATCATTTAAATTTATACTTATCTTAATTTATTGTGTAGAATTTTTAATTATATTTTTTCAAATACACATATATTTGTTTTATATTTTAAAATTGTGTTACCTTTAAATTGTGACATATTTTACTATAAATATAAAATTGGAATAACTTTACAAGATATACAATTTGGTATTTGTTATATATAATAATTAGTTGAAGTTGGATTACGAACCATCGATTGAGTGATGAATGTGAGGAAGGTGTTGATGCTTACTTGCAACTTGATAAATAAAATATTTCAAATAATGAAATGTTTTTTAACTACGAAATAAATTATTAAATATGAATAAAATTTAAAAGTATATTGATCAAAGATCATTTAATTTTTCTAGGTTTTTATATGTGTTACAACCCTTTGATTTGAGATTGTAAAATTGGGTGGAATTTCAAATCTACATGATGCATTGAAAAATGGTAACATTAATGAAATAGAAGAAAATGATCTGTTATATTGATGAAAAAATAATTGAGAATGAACCAACAATTGAACTTCTATATAGTGATGCTAAAAAACATTGTATCTAGGTAGTATGGATTTTGTGGTTTTATCATCAGTGTTATGAATGATTAACCTAAAAGTGAAGCATGGATGAAGTGACAATAGATTTATAGATCTGATATAATTGTTGAAAGGAATTATTCATAAAGACAATGATCTTCCAGATTCACATTATAAGTAAAATGAAATATTGTTCCTGATGGGATTGTGATACAAGAAAATACGTGCCTAGTTAAATGGTCGTATGATATTTAAGTATTTTGAATTTGTATCATTGTTTCCAAAATGTGGGATATCACAGTATAAGTTCTATGAAAAATAAAAGGCTTATGAAGATATTTCTACAATCCCTGCCATTTTATTTTGGAATTTTTCTATAATTCCTCATATGAAATGTATATTTGATAATTCACATGATAAAAAAGTTATAGATGGATTGATGATGAGAAGATATGTGATGGAAATATAGTCCATCTGGTAGATTTTCCAATGTCAATGAAAATGAAAGAGAAGTATCCTATATTTGGAGATAATGTTTGAAATCCTAAACATGGTTTGTTTACAGAAAGAATAAATCCATATTAAAGTCTTAGTAGAACACATATTTCATGGCCTATTTTATTGGTAACTTATAAAATATTTCCCAAATTTTGTATGAAGCGTAAATATTTAATGTAGTTTTTAATGATCTTTGGACCAAATAAACCCAAAAATGATAGTGATGTTTTCTTATCCACATTAATTGATGATTTGAATCTCTTATGGGAGTATGGTATTAGGGTGTATTAATCATATAAAATGGAATATTTTCAACTACATGAAGTGATTTTATTTATAATAAATGACTTCCTGATGTGTGAAAATTGTTTTGGATATACTGTTATGGGGAAATAAGCTTGTCCAGTTTGTAAACAAAAGATTTCTATTGTCAATTTCATCATGTGAGTAAAACAATATACACGGTTCATCGAATTTTTTTATCATTTAGAGAACTCTTCTATAAGAAGAAAAAAATGCATTCAACAGATTAGAAGAATTTGATATTACTCTCAAACCTTTATCCACAGATGAGTAATTGGAGTGGTGGAGAAACATTGATGTGACATTGGGGAAGGATCATAAATCATGAAATGAGAGACACAATTGGACGAAAGATACAATATATTTTGGTCTACTATATTGGAGATATCATAAAATGTAACATTACATTGAATTAATGAACATTGAGAATAATATATGTGACAGTTTGATTTGATCATTGATAGAAATTAAAGAAAAATACTAAATATATGTTGAATTTAAGATTATTCTTAGTATTAATGGGAGTATATTTGGAGTAAGCCTCAAATCCTGATGGAAGATAAACATTTCATCCCAGAACGTGGTATAAATTATCCAAGAGGGGTAAAATTAGGTTTTTTCTGTGACTTCATGATATCAAAGCGCCACTGGGATATTATTCAAAAGTAAAATATTCTGTCTCTTTGAGGGATTTGATGATGAAAAATATGAAATCACATTATTGTCACGTCATGATGTAACCACTTCTACCAATTTCATTATGATGAATATTTCATATACAATTTAGATAGATTACAAGAAGGTGTGTTATTTTTAAAATATAATTTTTAAAATGGTTATTGAGTTTGATGCTTTGAATATTTTGGAAAAAAAATTCTTATACTTTCTTAATTGAAAATTTATTTTCCTCTATCTTTTTTTGATATAATAGTTAATTTAATGGTTCATCTAGTTTGAGAAATAATAATTTGTGGAACTATATATCTACATTAGATGTATCATTTGGAATGTTATATGAAGATATTAAAGGGGTATGTTAAGAATCAATATCAACCTAGATCCTATATTATTGAAATATACAATTCTAAGGAGGTTTCAGAGTTTTGTATTAGATTCTTGCCTACAACAAACCACGTTGTTTTTCCATTATCTTTCCATGAACGAGTTAATAATGAGGGAAAGGAGATTCATTGATTGGAATTCAAATCATTGTCATGTGAACAGATGTAGAAGGTACACTTATAAATACTTAAAAACATTACTGATGATCAATCATATATATCATTTCATATTAATGAGTTAAAACAATATCATACAATGAAAATTCAAATGTGGATATTGAATGAGTGTTACAAATAAATCCATGGTTTAGGAAAACCAGTCTTGGTAGGTTAGATGCATTAGATAAATTAAGACGGTTAGTGGGTTTTCCAAAATTAAATATGATAACATGGTACAGGTATGCAATTAATGGCTATACTTTTCATAAAAAAATCTAAGGAAAACAGAAGTGCAGTTCAAAATAGTTGTATTTTGTTGTTCAGATAAGGAATTTATTTTTCTTGTTCTAAAGAGAAAAATCCAATTTCTCTATCAAGTGCAAATTTTTGAGTCGTTTATGAAATATGGGTGGTTTATTACATTAAAATTATTGTTCTTGTTTTTAACTCCAAATGGACTATCAGAAAATATAGTCTCAGACAAGGCGATTTTTTAAGACACTTGATAAAAAAATTGATTTTAAAAAACAAATAATTCTTTTATAATAAGAAACACATGAAAAACAAATTTTCAATGTTCTTGATCAATCAAATAAGTTTTGGTTTATTTAATTACAAGAAAAAAAATATTTTTTTGAGGATCAACTTGATGAATAAGTATATTTATTTGATATCCCTATCTCTATTGAAAGATTAATAAATAATAATAATGATCATGTTTTAGACTTGGTTAGTACCATAAGGAACAATCATGAAGAATGAATTTGGGAAAACAATCCATTAGTAAATTCCTAATATTGCTGGTAACATATTTTTATTTCTCATTTACATTTTTTTATATCATAAAATGTTAGATATTGTATTTTTTTATTAAAACATGTATTAAAAATAATATGTGGACAAGTCTATTTATTTTAGTTTAGTTTTTTTTAGTTTACCATTTTTACCAATACACAACATATATATTTATTGATTTTAATGAATGAAAACAATTTTCAATCTAAATGTTAAAAAATATTCATGATTGTTTAAAAAAATCAGACTTATTCAGTTATACCATTTTTAATAATCCTACAACAATTTTAGATTTGTTTTCTTTCATTTACATGAAATAAAATATATGTTTACTATTGTTAGAATTTTATTTAATTATAAAAAATATGAATAATAATGTTTTAGATTTTAGTTTATTTTTTTTCTCATTTTTTTTCTTTTTTAGTTAATTAGTATTGTAATATGTGAATTTTTATATATTGTGTACTAAATATTTGTTTCATTGATTTCAATGATAAAAATAGATCTATCAGTTAATCACCCACCAAAATATGGAGATGAGTATCATGATCATACATCTAGGAAGGAATAGACACATGTTTCTCTTGATGTTCCCAACTCTTATTTAGGTTTTCCCCCAATGAAAAATAAGAGTTCAAGGGTAAGAATACGTGGTCATACATGTTTACCAAAATTGTCAATTACTCCTGGAAATTACTATGGGATAATTGTAGAATTTGATTATAATGATATTCTAGTATTTCATAAAGTCAAATAGTTTATGAGTTTGTATCCACTCTGTGTAAAAGAAAAGTCAATATTTTGTATAATAGTTAGAGAAGTGTTGAAAAAACAACACTAGCTCAGATGTGGGAAACATTTTACGTAATATTATTTTTTAATTTTTGACTAGTTATGAAAATTTTGTTGTATAACATGTTTTACCTCTTCATTATCATATTACATTTGATGTACTAGACACAAGTGGAGTTAGAAGGAAATGTTTATCAATTTTTGTTAAGAGATGGAGGTATTTCTAATCAACCCTCATATCAGATATCATTTTTGAGTATAAGATAAATGAAATTCAATGTCATATATATCAATTTATAGATAAATATGCAAGGAAATAATTTGTTATAAATTCAAGACAATAAACTTCTTTGTTAAGGTAAATGAAAAATTTTAGAAGTTTTTTTATATTAAGGATCTTAATAACTACTTCTCAACGATTTATTTTTCATTATTTATAGGAATCAAGGAGTTCTCATCAAGACATCAAATAGATAAATGTATACCATCGTAGTTTATCTCTGGGAGGGAATACTTTATTGAAAAAAATGATAGCTGAAAATATACCAAAAGCTAATGTTTTGTCTTCCATATCTGGAGGGGATTCTTCTCTATCCACTCCATCTAGAAATGAAAAATCAAAGAGGGATATGATGAGAAAAAATGGGAAATATCATAAAAATAAATTGAGGGTTGTAGCCTAGAGGAATGTAAGTTGTTTAGATAATTTATTTAGGTCATATAAATTATTTATAGACTTTTAATCATTACATATTTTTTCAAATAATTCATATAGTGTTTCCTTGATGAGTAGAGAAAATGAGGGTATTTAAAGATAATGGGTGGCATGATATTTTTCTGTTATGTTGGGAACGCCCAAAGATCAAGGTTGTGTATGAGGATACTCGGCATGTTTATCAATAAGAAACATATCACAACATTCGTCATCTTCATTCATGGAGGGTTTATATCAATAAAATAGAATCATTGGTTGATGCAGCTCACAATAATAATGCAAATTTGGATGAAAAGATCAGATCATCAATGTAGTCTATGTTGCCAAACTTGAAAATAAAAATTCAGATGGTGGCTCCCGGTCCACATCCAACAGAATCTCACTCCCACCTGCAGACCCCATTATTCATCATCTAACACTACCTAAAGAACCCATTATTTATATTCCACCTCCACTTGTAGACCCTATTTATGTCTTAATCCTACACCCCTCCTCCACAACATTCTAATTATTGTGAGGTTTATGTTGATGATCATCTCTATCATATAGTTGAATATGGGATCATATATTATATAGGGGATATTATTCATCATCAATTGAAAGAGTTAAAGTAGTATAGGGTCACTATGAAAGATATAATAGATTTATCAGATGGAGTACCTTTGCCTATTAATTAGGTGATGACAGTTGGAAATAGTATCAGTAACTTTTTAGTATGGCCATCTAGACTTCTGTGACACATTAACATAGAGGTTTGTGTATGTTATATCATTTATGGTATTTTTTAATAATTTTTATTTAACAATATAAAGTTAATATACTTATATATTTATTTATAGGAATACATTAAAGGTAATAAAATATTGAATATCCTCCAACAAATACACAAGGATATGACATCAGATTCAGATTCTAGTGGTCTTGATAGAGTTTAATTATATTCAAATTTATTGTAAAGTCATTATATGCTTCCAATGGAAGCTCGTGTTTTTTAATGCGAAATTGATGTAAGGATTGTTAAAATTGATATCATGGTTTTTATTACTATAGATAATTGGTAAACAATATGCTGAATATTATTTCATATAGCTTCTAAGAAAAAACATTACCTATGATTTTTTTAAAAAAATTTATAATTATACATATTTTATATTAGGTATATTTATAAATTGTTTGACATGAAAGAGAAGATAGATGAATATCAGTTGAATGACCTTCATTTGATTTCACCTAATGGGAGTGAATTGGATGAGTAAGAAATACATATATATTACTGAAATATTTCAAAAGAACATAATGACATAGTGTTATATATTTCATTATGTTGAGAGGTAGGAAACATATATATCAAAAATTGTTATTAATCATTTAACATAATAACCACAAAAATTAAATATTAATTTTTATCAGTGACCTTTTAATGTTAGGTGTTATTTTAATAATAGAAAACACATTATTGGATGTGCTCAATCTATAGAGATGTGTATGGATATTTTAAGAACATATGGGAAGAGATAGTTTTAATTTATTAATAGTTCAATACATTATAATAAATTTTAAATTAAATTCATATATATTAATTTCTGACATGGGATGTAATATATTTCAAAAACTGCCAAGAAAAAGTGTTCTAAGATCAAATATGTAATCCTAAATGTTAATATTCATTTATAAATAGTTAATTTGGTATGCAGTACATAAAAATGAAATATTGAATTTAAAAACTCATTTATATAGAAATTTCATACATAAAAAGGCGTCAACAAATGATGATGTTATATGTTATCATTTATGTATGAAATAATTAGAACTGAAACAGTTACAAAGTTCTTCCTAGTTTCATTTCCATATATATAATTCCTTAATATTTTTTTAATAATTATACATGATGACAACATTCTATTTAAGTTGAAGTTATTTGATGGCCCTCAACATTATAGTGCACATGAGGTGAAACAATAACAATTGAAATGGTCAAATTAGATTATTAGAATTATTGGATTGTAGTTTCTTTTTAGGGAATATTTTAATTTTGAATGTTCTAATTTTAAATTCATATTTGGTAGTTTTATTAGATTGGATTTAGGTTTTTTTAATTTAATAGTGTAATTTTTGAATGTTGTCAATGTAAATGTGTATTGTTGCTACTATATTTTCTTGTTTATATTCACGTTTCTAATTTTTTTTGGTTGTTTTAGGTCTAGTTGTTTACGAGTGAGGAAGGGTTTCATAAATTATTTATGAAAAATAATTTTACATTTTTAATTTTATAACCATTGTGAAAATACATTATGATGGGTTATTAGGATTTTTATTTTATAAAAAAAATAAAAATGATTAAGATCATGGTTTTCCAAGTTAGTTTTTTATAAAAAAATGTGTTATATAGTTCCTTAAATCAGTTATTTAATAACTGATGTGAATAACATTCATACCAAATCATTTATCACGTCATTTATTACATAAAAGGCGTAAAAATTTCATCATGATTGAGGATTTTCATGTCGTTTATATAAAAACTAACGTGGTGGACTATTTTTCACATCACATACATAATAACTGACATTAAAAACATTCAATGATGTGTCTTTAAAGTTTGTTATTAAATAATCGATGTAAAAGACATTAAAAATAAATTTTTCAATGTCAGTTATATTATACATGAAAAAAACTATATTGTACATCACCTGTAACAATGTATCCATTAAAACGACATGAAAAGACAATGAAAACCAACATAAAAACATTTTTTCCATTAGTTCCATAATCAATTGTTTCATTTATTGAGGAAAATTTTCTATTTTAACAATAAAATGATATGAAATAAATGAATTTGTAGACATCGTATAAATGAAGGCATTAGAAAAATATGAGTAATCCAACAATGTACTTTTTTCCACATCATTGGATGGACCCACATCTTAGGAAGTATTTTTAATGGATTTTACTAAAACTTTATTTATTATTCCAACTACAACCCATCATTCATACCCTTCTCAACATAGTTATGTCTATAATTCCTCATCATAATTCATTTAAAACATATAATAGCTTTATTATAAAAATTAAATAAGAATATCATTTTCATCGCAATATTCGACCAAATGTAATAACATACCACATCCAAAATACTTCTCATCTCTGTTCATTCATTCCCCATGGTTCTTCTAACCACAAATTCCACAAACATGAAACTATATCTTCTTACCATCTAATTTATTTGACTAATTCATATCAATTTCTACTGATCTATAATTTTCCTTGTGATTTTTATAAAATTACAAAAGGTCACACAATAACTCAGTTTCTACCCTCTCATCAAATAAAATAGTTTTCTCTTAACTTTGGAATTCAAAGGAAGGTAGTTCCCATTGTTATCTAGGCATTAATTCTATTTAAAAATTGATTTATTTTTCTATAATGTTCTTGAATGTGATTTTGAGCATACCAAGACAATAAAGTTAAGATTTCATGATACAAAATAAATGAAACATTATACATTAATTTCAAAAAACGGAATTAATTAACCATTCTATTTTGAACCATAATATGAAAATACATTTCAAGTAAAATATTCTTAAATTATTCTCATTCCAAGGTATCAATTACTTATCATCCTTTGATATTCTTGACCATTTTCCACCATTGTTTATATCCACCTTCAACAGATAAATTTAATAACTAAAATTTTGATTATATGAACAATTTATAAAATTTAATATATTTTCATGGGATTTAATCCACCATTCATCCACCACTGGCTACGAAGATCCACTTAAAACAGGTGGCTGTTTACTTATAAAATATTACACTCTAATCATGTTCCCTTTCAGTATATATAACTTTTCTCTAGCATATATTCCACTACCATTTTGGCTCGCATCAACTAATCCATTACATTCTGAAACTACATCTTTCCGAATCCCACCATTCAATGTTGCTGATTTAGAAATATTTCAACCCCAAAATTACATCCTACTCCATCATCCCTGATTCTTAAATAGAAAAATATTATAAAAAATATATATTATATAAATAAAAATTGTAATATTTAATCTCTATATCGTTTCATATTAACCAAAATTTTAAATATAATAGATGGTATTATAATAATATAATCCTAACCACTAATGTTATCTAAACTCTTATCAAATACCAATTATAAGGACCGATGCATAAAAAATTAATAATCTTGTTAATTCAACTAGAATACACTCATTACATTACAAAATATCCTTTTGGATATTATTTTAAGACAATTAGAACCTAATTATTACATGACAACCCCAATGAATAAAAAGTTTATCATAATAAAATGGTTTTCATTTCTTCCATAATAAATTTTTTTTATAAAATAATATTTCCTTTAATAAAAATACTTCACAACATTTATCTTGGATTGTTTTCTCATACCATCCCTTATTCAAAATGGATAATATTTGAAACATGGGGTGAGAAAAAAATCACTAGAAGGAATATAAAAATAAATAAAGGTATTTTTAGTCCATGAATGCTTATAAATAAATGAAATTACTTTCAAAAATATATATATATCACCCTTAAAGTATCATATACATACTTTTTCTATACATGATAATTCTATAAGACATATAAAATACAAATAAAACAATTAGGTAACATGGGGAATAAATTTTTTTACCATACATAGATATGATTATAACCCCTATTTAAACCTTATGACTTGTGACCCTCAAAGATACCTTTTAATATAACTCTCACAGAAATATCATGATGTAACCATTGTAGTTACACTTGGAATAAATAATATGTTGAAATTCTAATATAAATTTATCCAATTTTTTAGATGTAAATCACAAACCCACCCATCAACGTAAATAATTCCCAAAAAGGGGAAAAATGAAAAAACCTGAATAATTGTATCATAAAAATCACTCTGTTAGAAAAATAACATATTAATGGAATATTGAACACATAAAAAAGAAATCATTTTCTTTCAAAATAATCATTTATTATTATCACTATAACTTTAAGACAGTATAAGATTATGAAAGATGAAAAATATTCTTAGGATATTAAGAATGAAGAAATACATGCTACTGGAGAAATGGATAAGGTTATAGTGGGTTCAAAGCCAATTGGGATCCAAATGGCCCAAAAAATCATCAATTGAGTCAAAATTGTGAAGCTCCATTCTGAATACCATGTGCCACTATCCGTTAAAATATAAATGATAGTACATTTGTGAGTCGAAAAGCCTCAGGACCATGTGAACATATTTTACAGACAGATCCACGTGTCTGACGAAGCCACTCCACTCTGTGGCTACTCATTTATATCACAACTCACCCCTTGAAAATCACGATTCTCGTTGACTATAACTATGAAGATCCCCCCCCCCACCATCATAAAGGCCATAAAATTGTGACAGATAAACCTCTGATCTCCCATGTTTCAGATCTCCTAAATTTTGTAAACCTGGTCCATTAATGGATCACCTAAGGTACATGAGTAGTGAGATCCATGCATTCCTTTTTTCCCCATAGCCTCTAAAAATGATAGGAATTCATTTTATAATGGACTCATCCAATCAAAAAAGAATGATACCAATCCTTCTGCTCATGTATTCACGATTCATTATACCATTGTGAAGAACATTTCTAGTATGTCAAAAATCTTTACTATGAAATGGAACACATGCTTCGTGATACCCTCTCTTTCACGCAGATAATTTCCATCAGGAATATCCTCTTGGAGATGCACCTTATTTCATGAGATCTTCTTCAATGTGTCCCTCTATCCTCGTTTTTAGTAATTTCCTTATCTCTCATGTGGTATCCCATGTTGTCCTGTCAAACCTCATTCTTTAAGGACTAAATATTCCAATGGTTAATTATTTTTGGCATAACAATGCTGATATAAACCCCATCAGTGACCACTCCACCAGCAAGCTCTCGAAGGGAATTCCTGATTAATTCCCTTCCCCATATGAGGGTGGATTTCATCTATGTATGTATCGAGTGTATATAGTGAGTCCTCCATATTTCAAAATTTTGAAGTTATACGACAAAGAACCATCATCCTTAGTACACAACATAAACATATTCCCTCACCCGGTGTCATGCACATGGGGTGCTCCACCTTGGTCACTATTTACGCCCACATGTATCCAAATGGTTGATATATTCCTCTCTCCTCATATTAAGGAATGATAACCTCCTCACAAAAAATTTGATGCCCTTCGAGCATCCCTCCTGAAGTAAGACCCAATCTCAACCTCCCTAGGCTGCCTAAGTATGTAACTCTCACATCACCTCTCTTGGACACACCTTTTGTGACAAAATTGATGTGTCTACTGCTACCTATTGTTCCTCACACTGGACTTGACTCATGTGGGTATAGATGTTAGTGTTTATCGACAAATATATCCCTCTGGGATGCCTCAAATGGGAAAACCAAATGCCCTTAAATATTAAAATATGCATATTTTCATCCATGTCTTCTAAATAAGCTATGGATGAATCCTCTCAGAGGTTCAATAACAATAAAAGAAAAAATTTAGTTCTCTGTCCTAGGGATTTAACTTCATGATGTAAAATATCCCTTTAATGGAACACATTCACTACTTCCACCTCCATGAGGTGTTCCTATCCATCCCCCATCACTTCATATATTACCTCACCTTTATCATGGTGATATAACATTCCATCTGATCCATCAAATTTGGTAGCCTTAGCATTTATTCCCTAAACACATTCCTTATATACCTTTTGGACTCTAACCATGCATAAGACCCAATGTTTCCATTGATAATTGGCTATGTGATACCCCAATTCCATCCTAAACTATGTGGACATTGATCCCTACCACCTGCAAAGGGTATGTAGGAAGCCTCTCTGAGGTCCAAGACCATCATTCATTCCCATCCCGTTCCTTTACTCAAGTCATTTTGTATAAGGAGGATCATTACCCAGCTAAGAGGTTACACTTCCTTTTGGCCTCTGTCCATGCACTCCATTATCATGAGTTTCCTCTTTAGGTGTCTCATCAAACCATCTTGAACTACATGGAAATGTATTACCACCCACATAGATATTATGGAATCCTACAAAACATTCATTCTGATCACCCCACACATTAAATTCATTCCTTCCTATCCATTTAATAACATCCTCTATTCCTAACCCGATTCTTACATGAGATTCCACATCTTGGAGATATCATATCTTCAATTCCGGACATCTCATTGTTTAAACCCCTTTCAACCCAACACATCTCTTAGTATCACCTAGGATGCTACCTAATTATGAGCCACAAATAGACCACATTCATCCATCCAAGATATATCATCTGTAAAAATGAACGATAACAACATTTTATCCCCTATTCCAAAACCCTTATAAACTACATGATATTTGGTAACTATATTATATACAGGGTTTGTATACATCCTCTATGAGGTTAAATCCTTGACAATGGTAAACCTTGGTGTCCCCCTATTTGGGTTCCACCTTCCTAATCCTCCCTTCGTGGTGTTAAATCATCCTTCAAATTGTTTAACCTTATCATAATTTGGCACACCACCTAGGGTTATCTATCATTGGACATTCTGATCTATCCATATAGTGTCCCCCATTATGGTATCCACAACCATGGTCTGCCGTCAGTGGTTTCCAAATAACCCTTTATTTCATGACACGTTTTCTTTCCGGAGACACCCCACTTGGAACCCAATCTAATTGGGTGTTCTGTTACATCAATCTACGGTCCCCCAACATGAGGTCCACCTCTATGTCCGTCCCTTAGTGGTGTCCAGATCAACCATCACGGTGTGAATCATTCTCCTCCTTTGGAAGAACACCCTAGGTACTCTCTCATTGGAAATTCTAATCCATCCATCTAGGGTCACCCTTCATGGGGTTTACCACCCTAATCCACCATCTGTGCCATACATATTGGAATTCAAAGTGCATAATCTTATCTTGATTAGATGCACCACATATTGTCCACTCTCATTAGGAGATCTGATTCACCAATCTAGTAAATATTCTAGGTTCTCACTATTATTGAAATATCTATATGATCTACCATCACAAGTGTTCGGCCAATTCCACCACATTTCAAGATGATGGTAAACATGCACCATTCATCTCCACTAGATTCCATAATTGTTGCATACAATGTGTTATACATGGTTTGAGAAAAGGAAACCACGGAATTTAAGACTCTAGAATATGATTACCCATGACCATAGTGGGATTCCATGGGTTCCATGTCTTTACGGTTCCCTCCTATCAGGAAAAATACTTGTGACCAATGTTTGACCATCTAGATATGCCATTGATTCCCCATATGGCTACGCTCCTAAAAGAAAGTTACATCCTATAATAGACCTAATAGAATGCCTTGAAAAAATTAGTGTAATTAACTAGCATCCATGATGTGATGGCAATAGGAATTTGTTTCATGAATAAATTCATAACATTTATTGGAGACCTAAACATGGTGACGAATTCTGAGGAAGAATTCATGGAAGGAGGGACTGACATCCCATCATTCCATGTGGATCAAGGGAAAAACATATCTGAAGCAGGGATGAATGAAGCATGCCTTTGGAGAGAAGGAATGTGGGGAATAATTTTGTCAGTTAGTGAATTAGAATGATGCATGATGAGGTCGATGCACCATAGTAAAGGCATCAGAAACTAAATTGGTTACTTGTTGTGAACTCATCTCCTCGTCCTGGGATTACTAGCATTTTAGGCATTAGATTATGATTGTTTCATTGGTACCATTTTACTGCCACCAAGTCTGACCAAGAAAACAGTGTGCCAAGTATGAATATCACTATAAATTGGTGAAGTTAATCATTGGGCAACATAATATATGGCATCTTAAGGCTATATGTCTCTCTCTCTAACCCTAGAAGGATAAAAAAATATGGTATTGGTAATTTCATTCCAATTAACAATAATAATGTCTATATCTTTCTTCTTTGTTCGATGCAACCCATAATTAATAAATCATTGTCATCCCATAGACATAGGGGTAGGAGGAACAACAATGTGGCAATCCTGCATGATTCCACCTTCACATGGATTCCAAACTCAACCATTGTTAATTAGAACCCTTTCCCTATATCACACTCTAAAATAAATAATAGGATGATGATAGAAACTCTCATATTATTATACAAGAAATAGGGGGTCATTATCACAAGGGACATGGCCTAGATGGAAAAAGAAGCTGATGCACCTCACCTTCACCGATGATCCCATGGGACAGAAAGGGAACCACTCCTCCGAAATCTAACATTCAACTGCTTTGGACGGATCTTTATGGAATGATCATATGACTCAATCCCCTATGTCAACGAGGAAAGGTATATCTGATTCATTGTATCCCTTAAAACACCCAAGAGCTTCCAAATAGGTATCCCACGAGGCCCCAACATCTCCACAAACTAGTAACATAGTCCAATGAACATTTCGTCTGCATCCCCACTACACTGGCCCCAGTACAGATAATATGATACCAATGTTGGGACCATTCTTAGGAATATTCATATAAAGGGGAATTTTCTTCTATAGATCCCATGACCCATTCCACCCATAATGCATTCTATCATATCACTTCAACTATAGATTAGGGATTCGCCAGTTTCCGATCATAATAAAGGTATCAGCTGCCCCATGGGAGGCTAGGTTGGATTCATTGGTCACCAACACCACAAGAAACCATCATGGACTGACCCATTATAAAGGAATATAATATGAAGGCCCTCCCTGTACCATCACAAGTTATATTGGAACTCCTCCCCACTCTCATTCTTAGATTGGAGGCTCACCCCTTGCTTTCATCACCCATCTATGATGAGGTCCTCCCCAACTGGTCGAAACCTGACATGATGGTTCTTCACAAGTCACGAGATACCAACACAAACATTCATCTCATGTCATTTTTAGTTCATGTGGAGGACCTCAACTACCTGAAGATAACTAAAGGTAATTCCATATTCCCATTTTCTAAATCTAGTATGATTCCCCACCCCAATATAAAGAATACTGGAGTAGAGGTCCATCCCACTCTAGAAACATCAAAACTGGAGGATATCCCTTCATCATCAAAAAAATGTATGAAGTACCTCCTTATGAAATCAATCCAAATAAGCACAGAGGTCTTCCCCTTACTACACATAGCCAATATGGAGGTCCTCCCCATGGTCTCACCAGATCATGTGGAGGTCCTACCCACCCCATCACCAACCACAACGGAGGTCCACATTGTGTACATGGTGGATAATAAAGTGTCCCTATCTATATCTCATTCAATATATGCCCTGATGCTTCTTGAACAGTAGATCATTATAGTGATGGAACATCCCACTCTCACAACAGTGTAAGTGGAGGTACTCTACACATTAATAAAAAATAGGTAATGAGTTCTTCTCCATATCATGAAAAATCATTGTAGAGGTCCTCCCTATGTGATAAACTGATTGCACAAAGGTCCTCCTCATGGTGAAATTTGTTTTCTCTCAACAAACCATCCTGTGGGAGAAGGGTGAACCGTCACAGCTAAAAGAATAACTATGAGAGGATAAATGTTTTCATGAACCAAATTTTATTCCCTAATTATAAAGATTAATGGGACCCACTTCTGGAGCTTTTCCCCTAGTCTTCAAAAACAATGTCTGGCATAGTAGCCTGATGTTTTATTTTTATCATACAAGGGGTGATATGCACATGATCCCCGAATCCCTTTTAGGTAAATGAATAGGGAAAAATAATAGGCTACATTAAATGGTCTTACAAAATATTCCTCCTTATCATCACCAATTTCATTCAATACCTAATGTTGTGATCCTAGATAGTTATTCTAGTAAATATTAGATGATGAGAACCATCCGATCATTGACCAACATCTTCCACCCTTGCATATTAAGTAGTGGTCAGTACACCTTTCTACAAGGTTATGTGATGTTTTTGGAACCACCTCTTAGAGACAACCCAGTGAGTGGTGATCAATCACCTAATGGAAATATTTTTCAAGATATTCCATTTCAACATTGATTCATATCAGTATCATCACTAGTTCCATGGACAACACCGATCAAATCATATGGTAGCGAGAAGTTGGACCCCACTTCGAACAATGAATCGTAGAGGACACACTTGCCAGGGATTAGTTTTCTGAGATGACATGGTCAATCACTTCTCTAAACATCGACATTTCAGAGACCCTTAATCAATATGAGGTTTCTTTTAGCCTCCAAACCCTTTTTCCAATGAAGATTTCCCTTTCACATCCATCAATTGGTTTATCTAAAAATTAAAGAGCATTTAGAAAACATTTTCCAGAAGTGATGCATGGTTTATTTGGTAGAACTACTAGGTAATCATTATCTTTTATTACCTAGGTAACACTGGAATCTTTAGCAATGATGCTTTCAGAGCCTTTCCTTGCTCCATAGAATTATCAAGTAATAGTCCCCGCTTGTGTAGATCCGAGGATGGGGAATGTATGATGCCCTTAATTTTATTAACATTCTATATTATATTTATTTAACTACTAACATTATGTATATGTCCCTAGGTGTACTCAGAGTGAATATTGATGATCTTATTACACAAATGAGAGGTACACCAAATAAAGTTCCTAAGAAGAGGAACCACCCCTTAGAACCATGCAATATTAGGTGGAAATATTATTAATGTTATGACCTTTTGGAAGAGGTAGGTTCCTGAAAAAGGGGCATAATTCATCTCATTTAATTTCAATAATAATTATAACAAGGGTGAAGAATAGATCAGGACTGTTGAAACTTCCTACCAAACAGATAACACGTCATAGATAGAGGTAGACATGTCTACAACTGCCTATCTCTAATAGATAGCAGATCCAATGAATTTCATTGAATATATTTTTATCTAGGGACTTGAAGAACATATTTTGGGATATTATAATTCTACTTTCAATCTTATGATTCTTCCATTGGTGTAGTATGGCCATCCAGAGTATCTTCTTTGCTAGATGTCTCCAGTCAATCTAAAAAATACCATGAATCTTGATATGGTAGTGACTGATGTCCATGTAAAGAAACCATGATATCTATTTACAAATATGTACGAGTTGTGTAAGAATCCTCCTCAAGACCCATCGTAGGTCATTCCTCCAATATCACTCCAGGTTGTTCCACATGTCATACCACCATTAGCCGCACAGTACGATGTGGCTACTCTATAAATCATAAATCCTAACTACATTTTAATGATCCTCTGAATGAATTGGTGGTTATGGATCATGTTTTATATAACTATCCTCACTAGGAATATATGATGGACTCTACCATTTTTTTCCTTGTGGCCCTTGGGACATAGCAGGTGGAAATCCCACCTAATTTCATGTCGTATCTGACAAGGGTGGATGACATGCAACTACCCTCATATTTATAAAATACTAAATTCTACAGATTCAATGGGATGGGGAATCCATTGCAACATCTGGAAGACTTCATATCAAAGTGCATATAGATTCTAGGAATTATAGAGCCACATGAAAAATACAAACTCCAATTCTTCATTCAATCCTTGAATGATCTGGCGTTCAACTACTACAATTAGATACATGTTCTGTCTATCACTGGTTGGGAAAATATTCACAAGATGTTTCTTTATCACGTCGAATCATCCACCTTCTAGAAAATTATTAAATTTATTTTAATGATAACAAATTTCCACATGATATTATCATATACATTACCACTATGTGGAAAGGCCTCACTTATTCATTTTACATGTCTCTAAATCATGAACTACTAGTGAAGGTGTATGTGGTTAATATAATATTGAATTGGCTGAATAACTTATCAGTCAAAATTTACATGGAAGATTTCTAGATTTTACTATAGTGTTCATCGCCTAGAGGAATCCTTGCATCAATCTAGTTATGCATTCCTATTGCATCCTCCAACCCCTACAAGAAGAGAAAATATGTTTGAGACTTCTATCTTAACATAGATAAAGGCCTTCATGCTGCTAGAGTTATTATCAATAGAGGAACACCCACATCCCTGCTAAGGGAAACATCCTCAGGTCAAAGAACAGAATCATCATCACTCAACGTATAATCAAATGGCAAAGCAATATAATTAAACTCTACCTCCTAAATGGAACAAGCTGGTTCTAACCCTCAACCTCCCATTAGGCTCATACACATCTTTAGGTCTAGGTTTACAGAGTTCCATTTCTTGATAAAAGAAATTGTAAAAATACATTTAATGATGTTTAGGTCCCATGTTTGTTCCAAATATCCTTTTGCTATTGGAATTTAAAGCTACAAGTGTGCCAAAAACGATATGAAGATGATCTCACTGATCCTATTGATTACTTCCCTTTTCACAAGCTCCTTGGACATAACATTAAAAATTCTTATGTGATCATGGACTAAATCTAGGATCATATTGATAACATTTTAGTCATATTATTCCCTTCCCCGGCATAAGTGGAATTAATTTCTACAATAAAAAAAATGATAGTTAATGTTATTGTAAATATGTATCCGACCGTGGGTCTCAGAAAGGTGATGAATGGTTAGCTAGTAGGTTACTTTTCATGCCAATGGTGTTATCTATTCCCATGTATATCAGCCCTATAACTTTGATACTATCATACCTCATCCATATGTCATTTTTTCATAGAAATATCATCCTTATAATTTGTATAATAGTATACATTGATTGTGCACATTAAAACAATTCCACCCCCCCCCCCACTGGTGTCAAATCCATCTTCCTCTCAGTTGTTTTCGGCCTCAAGAAATAGGATTCATCTCAATAATCCATCCAAAATTGGAAGATTCTTCAAAATATTTGCAGGAGGGTGCCTCCATAAATACTATCGAGTTGGGGGATACCCATCAGATTCCCAATTATGGGGAGTATCAAGTGGGTCCCCCTAATGATCCAATAAACTTAATCATGGACAAGGCCATCGATATGTCAACAATAATTATTTGTAGGCTAGTTCTTCAAGTCAAATTGTACATCATAACTATAGTAGATAACAGGAAAAATGCAATGCCTTGTAAGCATAGACCACTCATATTCTCTTCATAGATTCACTAGCACTACAGTTCATGCTAACTCTACAAGGAAGTTCCATTATGATAACGTCATGATCATCCAAGTTTAACTATATCTGGAATTCAGTTATCTGTGAGCCTTCAGGTAGTACTTTTTCTTAGTTTATCTAGTGAGCAATGTGCTATTCCCCACTATATCCAAATTTCACTAGTTTGTATAGTAGTGCACATCATACACCATCCAAATAAAAGACTCATCCTATAATAAATGAACACCTATAAAAGATGTATTATTTGTTTAAGAAGCCTTCCATCATCTCTGAATATATCTCAATTCATGAGTCCATATGTCTCTTTGAAGATATGAGTGAATCCCATGTAGAGGCCTTGCACAGACCCCTCCAGTTCGAGATAAAGGTGGAAATTATATCTTCCTTCCATGATGTGGAAGTCGAACAAGAAGAATAATAATACATCATCTTATTATCAAAGTAATATGAATGTTCTGTCAAACATTGGAACATATTCTAGATTTATGTATCTGGTCATATTAATGGTTTTGTAGTCCATCTATATCTCTTCAATATTTCTTTTGGGATCAATCTCAACCTAAAATAGAAACTCTGTAAGTAAGGACATACAATATTTGATCTGATTCCCTATGATATTAAGATTCATGGTGATCACAAGAACGAGTAGAAACCCTATGGAAAATCAGCTTAAAAGACTAATTTGGTGACCTGATTGAAAGCACATAATTTATGTTAATATCATAAGATACAACCTACAATGTGATGATGGGTAATCCCTGGCTCCATCTTCATGCAGCAGTTCCCCCCTCCTGTCACTTATGCCTCGGGTACTCCCTCAACAGTTATGATGGCATACTTTAAGGTGACCCATATATTTTCGACTCTTACGAAGCATGCTATTTTAATACCGAATATTACATGAGGATGTAAAAATAGGTTTAGACCAATTGGTATGATCCCAATGTCACATTGTTGGATGCTTAGATTGACTAGGATGATAATTTCATCATCCCAATTCACTAGATGGATGATATAATTTCAAATAGGGTAATCTTCTTTTTCATTTATGAGATTTGGGGAATACACATTATTAGGTATAAATAAATTCATATAATTACTTCTTATTCATACATATAGAATTATAGAGTTATACTAGAACATCTTACACCTATAAGGTATCATGATGTTCAACACATGAAATCTGTAGTGCACTATAATTTCTTGTTTTGTTGAGATAGGTTTATTTGATATATTGTGACCCAACACCACTACAATGACATCATCAAGCATGGTCCCCATGGATGATTACATAATCAAATAAGGTCAATATCCTTATATTCCAATATTTCAAAAGTGTATGATTCCCCTAATGAAGATTCAACTACTGCAAAATCAAACACCAGAATTCCACCATGGTCAGTTATCTGAAAATAATTAACTCCAACCAATTATCAATTTGCATCATATTCTAATGATTATTTGTAATATTCCCCGAATAATTTCATAGAGGGTGTCTCTACCAAAATCTATGAGTTTATATAGGTGAATCATTGCCCTGAGACTAATCTGAGGCCAACTCTATTAATTTTTTCAATGCCTATAACAGAGAATCAGTAGTAAGTGTATTTCGTAATGAAAATTCATGATGTGTTTTCATGAAGTTATGATGATATACTAGGTTAGACCCTAATGTCTTCATCGTCCATCTTATCCTCTCGGTAAGTCATCGGAAGTTGATGAGACCTCCCCTAAATATGTAGTCATATGTCGGTTTCATTTTTGAGGATGATGTTGACAAGCTCCTCAAATCCACCTTCATCAAATAAGAAATCCACACCATATGATTAACCAATATTGTTCCTCTCAAGAAAAAGAGACAAATCAGAGAAGATATGAACATTCAGTATCTCAACTCCCACTACCTGAATGATGATTTTTCCATTCGCATGATGAAGTTGTTGATCGATTCCACCTCCACATTTATGACTCTCTTTTTGATGGATGGTTATTCTCAGTATAATCAGATAGTAAAATACATTGATGAGGAAAAATTTACAACCTTTCATGAACCTAATAGTTACTTTGGTAATCATGTAATGAATTTTGGTATTCAGAATGCAGAAGCCACCTATAAGCATGCCATGAACCACATCTTTAAACCAACCCTCAGGACACTAGTGGAATCTTGCATGAATTAAATGGTTGCCAGATCCCACAATCATCAGGAAAATCTCAAATATCATTAGATATTGTTTGACATGCATTTCTCCCAATAGTTGAAGATGAACCGTTTGAAATATTCATTTATGGTGACCAATTAAGAGATCCTTGGTTTCATTGTAAGAATCATATTAATCAAGATTGACCTAGATAATATCAATTATATCATATAGATACCCCATCCGAGAATCCTTTGGGATCTCAAAGGTTTTCAAGGCCACATATCCTGTATATGAAAATTCATCATGAATCTCACTATTATGTGTGTTTTCTTTTCTAGGATCATTATAAAAGATTCCATCTACTCATGGAATTAACATTTCCATATAACTTTTGATGAGATCATTCAGTATCTATTCCAGCCTTCTGTTTTGATTCCACCCATCTCTGAAAAGTTTTCGATCCTTTATATTACTTCTTTAGAATAATCCTATGACAACCTTATAACATAGAATAATAATGAAGGGATTTAGAAAAGTTTTCAATATCTCAGTTTAATTCTCCTCAATACAGTGTCCATATCTCCTCCCATGAATAAGTGCTTACTCATCCTAATTTTTTATAGTGTAGTAGTTGTGGAACTACTTGTAGCATCATGAGATACATGTGGGTTCCGACATATATTTTCTAATGTACATTTGGAAACCCCCCATGTGGATAGGAAAGTTGTTGTAATAGGTGGTGATACCATATAAGTTCACTATCAGATTCTTTCAACATAAGGCTATCAAGGGTCTAGTGTTGATAGATTTTATAGAATCTCACAATGCCCCCACAGAGTTGTCTTTGGTTCTTGATTTTACAAATGAGGCTAACTTCTCAGTAGATATGGTTGTGCCATGATGAAAGATACACATAGATGGTGCCTCATAGAGTCTTTTCAGAAGAGGTCTCAATGATCCCTAGCTCAATAGAGTAGGCTTGGAGAATATCATCATCACGCATAAACATATTGTCCTTTCTTATTCATTCTTGCTATCAATGGGATGGAAACAAAATGGGGTAGAGTATTAGACTCTCAATAATGGTCTCTAGTTGAATCTCAAGATTAATTTTCCTCAACTTTTTTTAAAAGGGATTTTATGATATTCATCATGATGATTAAAATTGACAATATATTCATTAATCCCACTCTTATTCCCTTTCACAACCATACTCATTGTCTGATGTTTGAGTACTATTATCAACTAGAGGAGAATCATGTTCCATAATCATTTAATGTTTCATCTAACACCATGGATATTTTATCCAATTTTATCACATTGGTAGAATAGGAATATCTATTCATTCATTTTATGCAATGAGGTTTCATCAGCCCTATCATTTAATATGACAATGAAAACCAGATGATAAACCACCTTTCAGCTGATTCTTCTACATTAGGTCCCCCAAATCCCCCTGAATCTAAAGAATCCTCCATGATAAAAAAACCATCTGGTATCCCCAAAATGATGATCACCCATCAAAAATATCCAAATAAAAGTGGATCTATCATGGTCTAGTGTAGGTCACCCTCGAAAGTAGTACAATCATGGAGTGGAAACTCAAAAAATGTTGGATGGAAGGAATATCACTCCATTGCGTTGTGGGATATGAGAATCCCTTGTTTATGTAGGAGTACCGTGTTTGGTATTTCAGTTATCATTAGGGAGGTATGAAGCTCTCCCACAATACTCAAAGGTAGGGTTACTTCTGGCCTATTGTGTTCCACGACTATATCGAGTTCTCAAAATAGTACCATTCATGTTAGACTCCTTCTTATGTCATGTATTGACCATCAGATCCCCTCCAAGATACAATGTATTCATGTCCCTTTTTAGTACGAGGTCTCTAATTTTTAGGACTATAAAACCATAAATATTTATTAGGAGTCCCTCGCATTATTCTCACAAATAAGTAGCCAACATCCAGGAAGATGAGTTGAAGATGTCATATGCCATGTATAATAGCCAGTCCAACCACACATTTCACTACCATAAAAAATATAATGGATAGATCAGGGCATTCAACAAGACCCTCTCCAACATTTTGAAGGTGATGGTTGTCTAGAACACGATATTTTGGCCCAAAAAGCTCCGCAACACTCTTTCTTCTTATTGGAAGACAACTTGTAATTCCACCCATATTAATGTATATTCACTGGTGTACAAAATCGAGGTAGTCCAACCCATATTGATTTATTTTTCATCACAATGTATAACTGTATATGATCAGTAGACATAAGATAGTGTTTAAGAAGACCATTTATCATAGCTGGTATCTCTTGACGAGAACATTCTTTAGGCCTTGCATAATATGGAGAGGCATGAGAACAATATAGCCTCAAATTTTAAAAAAGAGGGTTTGTCTCATCTCCTTCCATCATTGTAACATGGTATTGACTGTAGTGACACCCATTGTACCAGGTAAGAAACCATCAAAGATACAGAACAAATGGGAGACACCCAACATAATTCATAAGGATAATAACAATGGTGCATAATATTAGATCACCATTTATTGTGAGAGAATTACTCCTCCCACCAATTCCCTATTCCTTAATGTGTAATACAGATGAGATTCTATTTCATCCAAGAATCATGATTTTAAAATGTGATGCATAGAATAAAAAGATTATCAACTTTTGTGTCACATATACAAGATGTAAAACAAAATAATATTAATGGTCCTTTTTTAGGACCATAAAAAGAAAGTGTTTAGAATACTACATGAAAAAAATCTATTATTTCATCCACATTGTGTGACATTAAACTATTAAACAAGATTAGAATATTGGATGCATGATGATAAACAACACAATACCCCTAGGGTTCTATCTATATGACATTAATCTATGATCTCTATAATCCTACATGATAATAAAATATTGTAGGGTCCATGAAACATGACCCTAAAATGTATACAGTATTGTCCTGCATGACATTGAACTATTGCATCACAGCTATAAGATGTTAAATGGCACAAAATTGATGGTCCTTAATACATGATCATAAAAGGAAATGTTCCCTTGTAATGCACGATACTAAATTACCCTATCCTAAATGACATTAAACTATGCCTCTTATATTTACCTCATGAAGTTAAACTACAAAGTTCATCAAGTCCTATATATGGATTGATTACCACCATTGTGGGATATGTATTGATGATATGAAACTTCACCATTGGGCCAACCACAAACACTCCCAAACATTTTTCATCACCATACATGACATTAAATGGTGTGGGAGTTCCTATTTGAAATTTCTGGTGTGGTATGGATCTCAATGATCATCATTCACAACAAGTTTCTTCATGGAATCTCACTCCATATTTTCTCTTTAGAAGACTCATCCGATGGTATAAGCCCTAATACCTTATTCACATACCTCTAACATCCATTATGAATGATGATAAATTTCTTGAAAACCCCTCATCCTTGCCATATGTAATTAAAATACATATTTTTCATTTAGGTTTTATGATAATAAACTACACAACGCTATGATTTCATCACCTAATAAGATGTTTCCCCTTTTGGAACTATCCATTATCCATCAAATATTCATGAAGTACGTAAATCGTGATTACTATATTTATGGGATACATTGTGATGACTGGAAATTTGGTTCCAAATCCTAATTATCGAATAAAAATTGATCCCTATGGTCCATTGGCCTGAGTTTCATTTCAGGGGTTGTGGTGGGACATGAGGGACTCATTGGACCTTATTATCTTTAGGTTTCCTCATGGGGCCACAGTGCACATCTCTACTTTAATCTATTCGAACTCCAGGATGTCGAACTAGTTTTTTTTATTTTCATATTTTTTCATTACAATAGACTACATAAAAACCATGATATTCTCATTTCATAGTATATTCCCCATTTTTGGAGCTTCCAATTTTCCATTCCATCCTCAAGACCAATGTATTGCATGATTCCCATTAAAATGGGATACATAGCATTGCCCATATTTTTCCCCAGGACCATCTATAGAATCAAAACCCTTCATAGCCTTGTGACCTGGGTTTTCCCATCAAAAATGTTTAGGGTGGTGTGGATCTCTTGTATCCACATTTAGGTTGGGGTATGGTATCTGCTCCATACATGTTTTATTAAAAGAACCCTTTCCATCTTGTTAAATAACAATTGATATCAACAACATGGATCTCCAGATAAATGTGATGATTGATTTCCATTCTTTTGGGATACGTAGAAATGCCCAAATATTTTTTCCCTAGGCCCTCCAACAAAACCACATTTACTTTTTTCCCTTTCCAATGAGCTCCCATTTGAGAGTGTGTTTCATAGAATGGATCTATTTTTTCATCATTCATGTTGTGTTAGATTCTAACCCACACAAATCTCTATTGGGATTATTCTCTCTCTCTCTATCTCTCACATAATTTCATAGACTCGTGACAATATATTACGTGACAATAATGTCATTACTGTATGATGAAAAACTGCATATATATATATATTTCTCTCATACACACAATAATCAATTGTGAACATATGGTCCATAATCTATGGTACTAAAACCATGGTCTTTATTTTCAAGCATCATGACCATGAACTAATCACAATTCCTTTAACCATTCCCGAGAGATAAATCATGTCCTTCGTTCCACTTAGGAACTCATTCCTTAATGAAATATTTATTCTCTCATATGGATGTACCGAAAAAAACATGTTTTAATGTGTGGTGGTATAAGACCTAGAAAATTTTATTCTAAATGGACATTCCCCCAATCCATATCCCGGATTCACACTTCCATTTACATAGATCCCCACCTACATTCATGTCTAGAGTGACCCCATAATGATCGGGCTAGGCAGCATTGTCTCCCCAACCATTCTAATCCCACATCCCATAAGTCTTTGGATGACATTTTGATACACGAACTGTATAATAATCATGGTCATAGTATGACCCTCATTTTTTTATCCCCATCCATAGTAATATAATATTGATTATGTGTTTAAAAAACCATCTACTGTTATCATCGATCATCATTCCACCCTCATTGTGTTCCACTTATCTAGTGTAGTGATTCACATCATCAACCGCTATATATTTTGGTAGATATCCAAGACCCCTATTCTAGTCACTCCATGCATCCACACATGATGAGTGGGAATTTATATGTTGTTGGGACATTCCCACACTACATTTCCATTCCATTATTGTGTGATTCCACGTGATAGTGATATCCTAACATAACTATTTGTTTTCCATGCCAAGCATGGATCATGTTGGTTTTAGAATCTTGGTAGGGTTTCTACCCACATAAGAAATCTATAATTCCTTATGGTATAATCTCTATGACCATAAACTATGATCCCTATGGTCAAATATCTATGACCATAAATTAATCACCTCCTCATGGTTCTCTGAGGACTATATTTTTCATAATTGGATCTTTTAGTCCTAATTTATGTTAGACTATCAATCCTCTAGACTAAAAATGTCAAACATAGATACCCACTCCTCATTGATATTAATTTTATGACCATAAACTAAAAATTGTATAGTATGAAAAATATGAATCAAAATTGTAATGTTCTTCTTCCATACCACAAGGTTTTAAATTATACAGATATGTCCCACTCACGTGATGTTAAATTGGGAACCTATTGTACAAAGTCTATGACCCATAAACTAAGAGCCCATGGTCTATAAAATATGACCTTTTACTATTTACCATTCCATGACCTTTCATCCTGGGATAAATTTGTCCTACAACTACTATACCCCTTATGTGATTGGGTATGAGACCGAAAGTGTTGAGTACCATGGAAATATATTACTAATTAGTCTCAAAAAATTGAGCCTTTTCAAGTTTATATTTTCGCCATATTTCACATAAAGAAGGACCATCTAACTATGATAGTCTCGTGATTCTTAGGCTTACATCGCATTGTGGGCCAACTCCCAATTTGTTTTTTTGGAAACAAACATCAAATCCTATATTTCAATCATTGTCAATATCAATTATTTATTTTTATGAACCAACCATTTTTTGTGATGTTGTAAATCCTATGTAGCAAATATGGTCAATGGTGATACTACCCATAATTCTCCTCTTCCCTAATCTATACCTCGTATGTATTTATTTACATCCTTTCCACATAATTAATCTCTCGTGGAACTCTAAAAACCATTGTGTTTCAACATAGTTCATCTGCTCATGTTGAGTGTGAAGATTTCATGTTGTATACTTATACATGTCATAGGGAAAGCTTTACATAACTCTTTGTTACCAAGACTAAGCATGAAACATGTTGGATTAGGAATCATGATATGGTTTATACATACATAGAGAAGCTGTCAAAACTTATGGTCCAAACTCTATGACCATTAATCTAAGAGGCCTATGATCTAAATTCTAAAACATTAAATTGGGATCCACTTCATTGTTTTCATAGAAGGGTGTGGTGTGGCATTGACATATTTGTTCAGAATTATCATCATGTTTCAAATATTGATTCCATGCACATACCTTTTGAACCACCTCCTCCAACATCTTTAACTCATGAAATTTAAATGTGTTGGTCCTATCACATGGCCATAATTTGTGGCATCTTTTTTGATATCACATGAAGTTAAATTAAAAAGAATTATAGAGCATTATACCACTCGATAACCATATTTATTCGATGTATAGTGATTTTCAAATATTCCATCTTTAGTCCCAACAACAAATTCCTTCAAACCATCAGACCCTTTTCCTCGATTATGGTCCAAGGTCTATGATTTTAGATAGTGTGAAATTTATAATAATGAATATAAATGAAACATGGGATCCCTTGGCTATCATCCACATTGGGGATCACCTCTTGTGTGTCACATGTGTACACTTGTGATGATTGTTCCTTTCTATAGTCCATAAAAGATAACTTTAAGAGTATTCATGATTCCTTTGGGATCTATAGTGTGGTGATGGGCATCTCTGGCCTCAATCATATTGGGTATATCAAAACACCATACTACATGTAAACTTATTATGCCCTATATAGTTCACAATATATGATCCTACACTAACAACCAATGTCCTCCACATGAAATTAATCTATGTTCTTACACTGGACAAGTTGATGATTCCCAATGGTATTAATGGGATTTTTCAACCTCCTCAGAAGAATTTATTTCCCCCACTAGTATTGGTGTCCTACTATGTGGATAATCAATAAATATGTTCAACATGATTCACATAATAATGTAAAATGTCTAGATTATTATATATTTTTTCTCGGGCCTAGACACAAATTCATTTATCTTTTGGTGCCATTCAACCATGATTACGATCCAAACATTATGAACCTAAAATAATAGCATCATTGTGATTTCAACCCTTTCCATATCACATGTGAATCCTCCATATTTATTTCCGGATACTTGTGTAGTTCTCTCCAGCTATCAATCTCTCCTAGTTTATTTCATCAATGCCACAAAAACATTCTTCAAATAGTAGTCCATGGAACACGGCTCTTAAATATTAATTAGGTACAATGAAATATGACATAAAAAAATTAATAACATCTATATCACATGACATTAAAATGTGAGATTCATCCTAATCACCATATAATAAAAGGTTCCATTCATCTTTTTTATCTTTAACAAATTAAAACGTCATCTTAGGCCCTAATCAAAGAGGTCATCCCTTAAACATGGGATTGATCTTGGATCAACCGAGTGTTCTTACAGAAATTATCTGTTGTCATAGTGGAATAATTTAAAATTTGTTGGAATTATTTCAAACATTCCTTCACTCCACCCCCGACATTGCATGTTTCTCATTTGGATCATCATACTCTTTCATGTCTGCAGGGACCCCCTAATCGTTGGTCCCATGAAACTTCTTCTAACCTACCATCCTAAAAAATCCACTAGAATACATAAAATTACATTTCAAATAAGGTCTCGTGTCTCAAATATGTCCATTGGGGGACCCTTTTTTATGTCCCTATAATTGGCTAAGCGATACAGATTCTATGATTGAAATATGGTCAACAGGCATCCTATATCATGATTTTATCCTCTGTATGTTTCAAATTTATCTATTGATATTCTCACTTCATTATTTATCTTTTTTCTTGTTGATTACAAATCCCCTAGAATTATCCCACCTTTTCACCAGTGCACATTGGGGAATGTGAATTTGTTATAATGATAGATCCCTTCTCCAAATATAGCCTCTCTCATCCTGAATACCCAACGTGGTCAGTCAAAAATAGCACACCCTTAATATTCCATGATTATCCTAAATTCTCATATCATGTGAACAAATATTCTTCTATCAATTGTTTCTCACATAAGGAATGACCCATGGGACCTTAGGAATAAGACATGGTTTGTTTCCTAGATATTTTAATGTTTTATAAATGAAGAAAAAAATAAATTTTCTATGCATAGAGTAATAAAAATAAAAGAATAATGTATGTTTCATATTGGAATAATGTTCCATTATAGATCTTCCCCTTCAAGGGAGCACTTCAGCTTTGCGAATATTTTGAATGTGGCCTCCAAGGCCGACTCTGTCCTTCTAAGATCGATTCCTTCATCAATAAACACCAATATTTCATCCTAGCCCTACTAAATCAGAATAAATAGCACCTAGTAAGACACACACCTTATATTATCACGGGTTTCCTGTAGTTGAGACCTTAGTTACATAATATGCCTTTTTTGAGTAGTAATGAATGAGACCTGATCATTTGATTGTACTTTTTGGTTTTGAAACACTTCTTCATCCATCTGAAGAATTTGAGCACTAACAGAATTCCATGGATGGTAGGAAACATCCAGATAGTGACTTCATTCCCATATTTTTAGGGATAGGTTGTAAAGGATAACATATGGGGAACTCATAAATCCTCCCCTTCTAGAACACAGATTGCACATCCATTAGAGATGTGATCCATGTTTAATTATCCAATATTATTTTATATATTTTTCATTGAATAAATAAAATAAAATCCGTACTAGATTTGGTGTTTCCCAACAACACTTGACCGCATCACAATCAGACTCATCCAGCTCCAGTGGATTAATAGGTTCGTACTCTAAAAATCTGACCAATAGTTCAGTAGATGAATCATCCTCTAGAATCATATCTGATGGGTCTTGATTCATATTGTTAGGTTGATCATCATCACTTGATAATATATTGATATGTTTTTACCTATTACGTTTGGGTACCACAACACAGGTGACACCACCCACAGTCACAATTGATTGTTAACCAAATACAATGAACATGTTGGATCAGATACCTAGCCTTATATAGACAAGAACCCTTACCAGAAAAGGATCCATAGGTCCTCCAACCATTCCAAATAGAATATCACATTAAACATTATGATATACTCAAATATGTATCTTATCAGTCTATATGGTTGAAAAAGAAACATTTATGTATCTATAAAGCATGAAAGTAATGAATGTTATGTGATGAGATCTCATGATCTTATGTCATCATTGCTGGGATACAAATATGTGGTACCCCAAATATAATTGATGGATATGGGGACTCTAGGAAAGATGTTTAAACCTCTTTGGCTCTATATATACTACCAGCTTATCCTACCCTGGGAATAAAACATAGGACTTATCTCTACATATTGGTCACATACTCTTTCCCATGGGATGGGGTTATAGTTGAAATATTTTCCAATGTGGAATATAAGTTATCTAATAATCCTGATAATTAATTATAGAGATGATAGAACATGGAATATATTTAACACATAAATTGATGGGTTATGTTGTCTATTCTATAGAGGTTTCTTCTATGGCTAGTAAATCTCCATCATGAGAGGACACAACCTCAACATTCTCTAACGTGGATTCCTTTATGGTTACTACCTGAGGATCCTCCTAATTTTTTTTAATTTAATTATTTCCCCTATGATCCCTCAACATTTAATGATAGGGTAATGAATTCCTCATACTGGGATGAAAAAAAAACATTCGGGGAAAAGACTTTTCTAGTAACACACACACTCGATCTATCATTAGACGCACCATCACTCGGGAATGAACAATGCCCTCTAAGACTAAAAATAATTTCACAACATCTTCTTGGGATGCATTGAATCTTAATTAAGAATGTTTGACCCCTAATAGGTACAAACCATAACAATTCATATGATTCTACATGTTATCAGTGTTGGGGAATTTCCTTTAGGTATCCCATATTTTTCACATATCTAGATAGATAGTGTCATTATGAAGCTCCACATAGTGAAATTTCTTCCTGGGATCTTGATTGGATATCCATTGGAACCCACTAGATATATCCCCTTCCACCCTGGTCTACTCAACTAGGACCACTAGATTTGGTACCACTATTACACTTTCATCATCTTGGGTTAGTATTGGTCCTTAGACCAACACCCTTAATGTTGAGCCTCGTTACCATGATAAACTACAACACCACCACTATGAGGATCCCTTACTATTTCTCGACCATGGACTTGAGGTAGAATAGAAACAAATTCAGGGGCACCGATCATCCACATCATTACCATTTTAAGAAGATAAAAATCGTCACATCTCATTGAATACTAATGGTAAATCCTATATGTAGTATTGGATGGAATCATATCATTCTGCATCACATTATATTCATGTTTGGATGTGTCCCAATGCTTCCTCATCATTCATTTGCGGTCTTCTAGATATACTCATTGGTACAGACTCGGGATTAGCCTATGTATAAACCTAGAAATCCTTGAAAATTAGTGTGGGTATACGGTTTATATATCAGCTCATAGTCCAGCCATTCCACCAATAATCTACCTCAAAATTCTAGAATATGTGAGAAAATATTTATAGTTTTAATACCATTTTCAATGATTTCCCCATTCAGAAGAGTGAATGGGTTAAATATGTACTAATCTTCTCACTCAATCTTGTTCAGCACTACCATCGCACATTGCTAGAATAGAAAACAGCTCACGGTTATCATAATCACTAGTCAAAATTTTGTATGAGGGGGTTATAGGATTGAGGTAATCATAACCTCCCATGTGAGATACTATTCAGATATACATCAATTAAAATGGCACATACATTGGTAACGACGCACTCCCCCCACTAATATATCATAGTACATTATACAACTTTTCCTACACTAGGATCCCTAGATTGATGTGCTACCCAAATTCTAGCATCTCCTACATGATATATTTTCTTACTTACACTCCCATGTGCACATGTATCACTGGTATCATCCACCTGTATATTAGGGCCTATATCAATTCTAGCATCCGAAAAATCGATATCTTCTCAATTTTGATGTTGTTACCCCCATAACTTCCACATTCTATTCTCTAGAATCCTTTATTAAGAGACACATTTTCCCAATTGGGGACCTTTTAGATATGTACAAGGAATATTCTAGGGTCACTCCTCATGTTCATCTTGAACCCTCACTAGAAATATTACTAACTAGATAAACCATTGCTTAAAATGTACATACAGTGTCATATGATTGGTTTTTTATGCTCCACAACCATATTCTGCACTAACATCTCTAGACACCGCATCGGATCTTCATCCCCATAAGCATTCCTAGAAGGGTGAAACTTGTCATACATTTCCCCTAGAATTGAGATTCCCTAAATCATATGACGATCCCATCGGCTGATGCCAACCTCTCATGAGTGAAGATTAAATGTTTTGGTGTATGGTGACAATTTGATCAAATGTTTAGGTATTATGTCTCATGTATGAGGGATGTGGAATTGTGAAGCCCCTGTCAATTCATACAAACCCACTCTCCCCAGTAGTATCAAAACTATTGAAACTACGGGCACACCAAACATGACCAGGTCCACTCATCTATGAAATTTTTATGGTGGCATAGATATCTTCCATTGATCTGTACCTTATCTAGGTTCACATGCCATAACATGATGATTTCCTTATATTACGGTTGTTATGCTTCTGTCTCTTGTGGTTTCCAATCGATGTTGATGAGATGATTTTAGATGTAGTCTATAAAGATTGGAATGTGGTCCATCTAAATATGGACATAAGCATCTAAATACAATTGATAAGACCCTTGTTTACCACTAAATTTTTAATCTGATTTGTCCTTACTTGACTTTGGGATTAATATATCATCCCTAAAGACCAATACATTGAGTGGAATATATTTTTTTAGTAGTTTTTATTTGTGATATGTTAACAACAGCTCCAAAAGGGATTCAAGGTCTAATGTTTTCAAAATTTACTCTACAATCATGATATTTTTTCCATTTCTCATCACTAGATAGCATCTATAAGGTCATCCTCATCATACATATGAGCTTCCATATGACTGAAGAATTAGTGAAATTTTCCATATCTATTTGAGAAGATCAATTTCAAACCTACAGACCAGGATATGACCTCTTCTTATATGCAATCAATTATGTGGTTGTAGATAATGGTTCACCCATTAACTATATGAGCATTTTCAAAAAAACATTCCTTGAACTATGTTAGTAGATATACATTCATGGAGTAGATGGATTCCCAAAAATATGAAATCGGCATAGTCATTCCAAAATATTCATAATGGAAAATGTGTCACTTGATCCCTATTTATAGAACATTTCTGATTGGGAATCATGGAAAACATGGAACCCCTCGGATTTATAAGGAACTAGTTATGTGCACTCTATTCCCTATCAACTTTAGTTATCTTGATGGAAATACAGGGTTTTGGGTGATTGAAAATCATAATCTGATTATAATTTTTTCTATTGGCTCCCATTCTGATGGGGGGGGGGTTAATTGTTGAAATACATGATACTATAGAAATAGAGAAAGTCACACCTAGTTCAAAACCAAATTGGGTTCAAAAGGCCCACATATTCCTCAAAGTTTTCTTCTTTGTGAAGCTACTTTGTAGAGACACATTTCCACGACGTGTATGAAGATGGATGAAGGTACCTTTGTGAGTCAGAAATTCCACGTGAACAAATGATCATATTATACGGATTTCTCTGTGAGTTAGGTGGATCCCTAATTCATCGTAATGTCTATTCCCCATCGTGGTGAGCCACACAATCATCTCTATTCACATTGCCTAAAAAATATGTACCTCACCCATATTATAAAGATATTGAAATCATGACTATTTATCTTTTGTTCTCCCTTTTCGTGATGCTCCCAAGCATCATCATCCTAACTGAGAAATGGGCTACCCAAGGTACTTGAGCATCATGATCCATTCATTCCTTTATTCTTCATAGCCATTAACCATTGTAGGGATTCCTTTCGCAAATTCCACCTCCCATCCCGATGGAAGGAACCCCTTAAGGTTTCTCAATATATTGAAGATAATTAATAATTCATGAAGTAATCTTATATAAATTGAGTAATCTATGTTATGTATGTAACAACCCGAGAATTTATGAAAAATATTCTTTTTAACTTTATTAATGTCTTGTGTTGTACGCTACACCAAAAGAAGCTTGCACAACACACCTTCTTGACTTGCCTTGCATTACACGCAATCACGACCTTCCTCGATAGCGTGTGTAATACGCAATACCGAGTTTCACTAAACAACGATATGCTATTAAAATAATATTAAAACTAGCCGTTATGAATAGTAATAACAACTTTTTGAAATTATGTAAATCTTATTTTTCAAAGTGAACTTCATTTTTTGGATTCGGAGTATCGAATTTAGCCTAAGGTGAAATTTTGGTACATTTCAGATAACTTTCATATTCTGATGAATAGTGAAAATTACTAAATTTTAGTTAAAAACAACTTTTTCAATCGAAATAATTAATAGTGATAAATTATTAATTTGAGTGGTTTTAAAGTATATTTAGAATATATTTTTACAATTTAATACAATGTTGGTCATTGGATGTAATTTCACATTTAAACTAGACATAAACAAGTGTCAATCTTTTGATAGATATTGTTTCTTAAAAAACACGCTATTTGTTTTAACAGCGGGATTTAATTATAAAATTAATTAATGCAACTTTTATGTTATGAATTTGGTAAAATAGACTTCATTTTTGAATTCGGAATATGAAATATAGCTTGGGATGAAATTTTGGCATTGTTCTGAAAAACATCAATTTTTGATGAATAGTGAAACTACTAAGTGGTAGGTTAAAAACTGAATTTTGCATAAAACTTAATTTTACCGCTTCTGTGAATGGAATTTCGAAAATCCGAGAGACACGGTTAATATCAAGGACTAAAATGTGGTTCAATGAGATGAAAATAATTTTTTGGTGAATAGTAACTTTTTACTTTTTTTACCGTGGTTAATAGTAAATAGGGTAACTAAGGGTAAATATGATATTAATATTACCCTAACACATGTCCTAATTCTATTGGACAAGTGTAATTCGACCAAAAACAAACTTAGGAATAAAATATGACCATTTAGGCCCACTTGGATTAGATTAGGACATTTATTATTAATTTATTTAAAGAAGGGTTAAAATAGTTAAAATCAAAGTTTAATAAGTAAATCATTTTTAATATGGGGTTATACATTAGATAAATTAGATTGTAAATATTCATTAGAAAGCTAAAAAGATTTCGTACATGATGGTAATTTATTTGTAATTTTTAGACATCAAATAATTTAATTTATTTATGACACAAAGATGATGCAGTAATTATCTTATTAATGAAATATTGACATAATTGATGTTATAAACACCAACATAAATTTCATTTGAGACTTTTTATGAATTCCACAAATTTATCTAGGTTACTATGATATAATAGTGATGCTCTAATCAACTTGGTTCGAACATATAATTCTGATATGACTTTCACAAAAATCATATATCAAATAGTGTCAAAATTGACACAAAATAGTTTTTAAATCAAATATTATATTATTAATTATTATTTTATTCCTAAAAATCTAAGGTTCGGCCAAATGACTTATATAAGGATATATATATTAATAATAAACAATTTGGGGTTCGTTTGGCATGTTATAGTAAGTGTATTAACCATATAGTGAAAGAAAACAAAAAGACACGGTAAAAGTTAAATTATTTAACTTAGAGTTAAATCTAATTGATAAGGTTAAAATAATACCCTAAACTTGTCTAAATTCTATTGGTTGATAGGATTTCGACCCATCCCCACTTTAGCTTAGAAATAAGACCCTTTGGAACCATTATAAACCGATTTTGACTTTAATATAAAATAATATTTTGAGGTATTCCTAAGGTGCCCCTCTCCTCCCTTATAAAAGGACACCTCCTCCCCCTCCTCCTCACACCAATTTGAGCACTCAAGCTCGGCCAACCCCTGCCAAAATCTCTTCTCCACTTCCCTAGCAACATCCTAGAGGTTCTGGTCTTCCTCAAAGACCAATTCTAGTGCCCTAAGAGGAGGTCTCAAAGAGGAACTTCCAAGAAGAGGTAATTACCGTTACCAATTCTTTCATCTTTATTTCTTCTTCCACTTCTTCTTATTAGGTTGTTTCATTATGAAGTAATAACATCAGTATCACTCATATACTGATATGTTATTATAAGTATGAAACAACCCTATTTCACCATCTATCCATCCTACGGAAAAAGAAATCACCGCGCGTGCGTACGTACGGAATACCGTCTCCACGCCGTGGTGTAATCTATTTTCCACCACCACCTTACATGGATGGGTATAATGGTGTAAAGAATAACTATACATAGTTATTAAAACATCATATTGATTCTGATATATTGTATAATTCACTCCAATTCAATTCAATACTTATAGAAATGATATCATCGCTCGTGCGTACGTACGGACTACCGTCTCCACGACGCGATGAGATTCATTCTCCATATTAACCATTTAAGAATGATTATAAAGTATATATAAGAAATAATAATGAAATATATGACATTATAAAGCTACTGGATTTATGTATATATATACATATGTATGTCATCTACTTACTTCCATTTCAAGACAATAAGGAAAGGAAAACAACGTTCATGCGTACGTACGGACTACCGTCTCCATGAACGGTGTTTTTCATTTTATTTATCTACCTATTATATATATATATACTGAATATATATGATATATAAATCATATTTTATATTCTGGAAGTAAGTAAATCATGATATAAGTAATAATGATGTCAAGAACAACAAGTCAAAACACCTACGATAAATGAAATGATTTTACCCAAAACGCTTCTTTAACATGGAATTTACAAAAGAACGGGTAATATAATGTCATAAGTGAACCATATATGATATCATAACAATGAATATGATTCTGTAATAAGTTAATGACATTATTTAAATCATTATACAGGAGGTTCGGACACATATGAAGCAAATCGGACCTAAGGTAAGGGAAATATCACAATCTCATTTTTATCCGAGATTGTTTGTACTTTGAAATTTACTGGGGTATATTTTATCATCCACATCCATGTTTCCTCAATATGTAATGTTATTTACAACAACCTACAATTTTTTAAATCCAATGTTACCCTTCGGTGAGTTTTTAGTAAAAGATATGAAAGGAATCTTTTGTCGTTTTTCGTACGAGGTACTTTTTGACTTTTCCGACAAAAGTACGAAGAATGTTTTTTAAACTTAAACGGCACGAACGGATTTTTACGGTTTTATAAAGCCTTATTTTCATGAAGCTTCCTACAAAAGATTTCATGACTATTTTTAATAAAATCTCTTTCTTTTAAAATGTCATGATGTTTTGTGAAAAGAAATTGATTTTGAAGAAGAAAGGATATTTTCCTCAAGAATTCATTTCAAGTGTTTTATCAAAATTATTTTCCATATAAGATAATAAAGGGTTCTGTTTCTATCCATATTTTTACATTGATTTGACTATGTTGTGATGGAATTATGTTTATGAATTCCTTTATCTTATATGAATGGTTTTATGATGTCATGTTGTTTAAGAATCCCATTTTTATTACATGGGTTACGCTACGATGTATGGTTTATGATTATGTGGCACACATAAGAAAGGATTCATTATAAGATGGGTGGGACCTATATCTCCCTCCAATGCATTGGGTAAAGATTTTATATCTCATGAGATAGACATGGCTGGAATGGTAGGTTATACCGGTTCAGTGAAACAGGACTGAAACGAGGATTACTCGATTCAGAAAGGGACTTTGTCCACTAAGATAGTCTTGGCAATGAGTCTTGACTAACAAGAAATGATTCTCTATGATTATGTGTGTATGCCACAATGAGTAATGTTTTAAGTTATGATTTCATTTCACTACTATGATTTATCCCATGATATGAAATTATGCTCTCTTTTGCAGGTTAAGATTTCCAAAAAAATGTTATGTTCTTATGAAAATTATGTGATTGATATTTCTTTTGTTTACCCTTACTGAGCATTTGAGCTCACCCTTTTATGTTTTCTTTTCCCCAGGATATAAAGAAAGGTTTTAGGTAAAAAAAAAGGAAGATCTTTATGGGATATGTTGAAGATCTTTCCCCACGATTAGAAGATTTTATTCCGAGTTTCCAAAGACACTAAACTATTACGATCCTTGTGTGTGTGTTTTTGTTATGTACTAAGTATTCCGCAAATGTAATGTAATGTCCATGTACGTCAAGATACGGGTCTCTACAGTTGGTATCAGAGGAAAGGTTTAGTCAACCTTTGGAAACTAGGATGCGAAAACGTTAGTGAGATCCCTAGAGATATTTCTAAGGTATGTCTAGGGATGCCCCTAAGGATAAGTATACGTATAGGATATAGTTCTAGAACTATGGTAACGATATTAGATTAAACCAAAGATGATAGATATTTAAGTTACTCCCCCTTTATTACGATTTTTGCATCTAACACTATTCAGTTTGGGTTTTAGAAAATGGCTGGAAACAAGATGATTCACAATAATGGAGGATATGATGGACAATGGAAAGATATTCTTCATGAGCAACCAAATGAAATGGGATTTGGATGTCCAAACATCATTATTATGCAGAATCAGCAATCTCACAATATGATCAATAAAGTAAAATTTGGTAAGTTTCCTGACTCGACTAATAAGAGAAAGATGGAGTTCCATGATGATCATAGAGGAAAGAAAGTTCAATTTCCCCTATGTAAATCATGTGGGAAGAGGCATCAAGGAGAATGTTTCAAGGGAACTGGAAGATGCTTTGGGTGTGGAAACGAAGGACACAAAGCAAGTAAGTGCAAAGGAAAAGGGTCGGTTAACACCATGGATGAGGATAATGGTATTGCTACGACATCAAAAATGGTTAAGTGTTTTAAATGTGGAATGTATGGGCATTATGCAAACAAATGCCCTAAGGGAAAGACTCATGAAGAGAATCAGTATGGTCATATGGGTAGTATTTATGTGGATGATGATGAAGAGACTACAAATGATATGTGAGATGAAAGAATTTTTGAAGCTCGGTCAATGGTTTGAGAATGTAGTGGAATGATTACATGTTTATCATGTGTAATTTTGGAATAAAGAGACATCTATGGATTGTTACACTGTTGTCTTTCCTTGTGTTTTGAAAGTGTATGATTAATGTTACTAGTATCCATGAAAGGTTATTCATATATTTTTGGAATGGAGATGATATGCGCATAATGAAGGGATAAGGAGAAAATTAAATGTTTGATAGTATTCATGAGCTCATGATTGATATAAGGACTAAGTGATATCATGGTTTGAGTATAAATAATTTTGAGGATTTTGGTATGTGGAAAGTGTTAACTTTTAACTGCACTCATGTTTTCACTAAGGTATTCAAGAGAATACACGATTAAGGACTTTGAATGTTTGGAATGTGACCAACAAGACATATCTTATGATATGTGGGGATCAACGACAGTATTAAATCTCTGGTAATCGATGTCACTATATTATGAGAGTGGACTGCAGTATTATGTATAAGCCTAAAGATTAGACTGGATTATGTTGGACATAAGTTAGTATTGTTTAAGGATATAAGATTTTCGATATTATTGATGGGATGTTATAGTAACGTAGTTTTAGAAAAAGGGACAACCTGCAGGACGGGCGACAGCCCATCGCTTCGGACAAGGTTGTAGGAATCGAACCCACAACCGAAGTGCGACTGGCCTTTATCGCCTACCACTAGCCTACAGGAAGTCCCTGTTTAGTAGAAACTAGTTTTATTATATTAAGCAGTATGATATATGAAGTATAAGTCTATATGTGATTAATCTCACTATAGATCGACTTATGTATATAATTTTGCTAACCTTTTGTTTGAAACAGATAGAATGACCCGTCATTCTATCACATGATCTGCTAACACTTCATGAATAACAAATTAAACTTCATTTATTTAAGAGATGAAGTGGAAATTGTTAAAGGCACGAACAACAGTGAGATTGTACCAAAATAAAGAAAGTATTTATTCTAATTCAAATTCTTTAACTATAGGGAAATGATCTTGAAAACCAAAAATGTTGTCCTAGTTCTCTTATACCTGATGAATCAGATGGTACCTTATATCATCACAAATCTATGGATTTGTGATTACTGGCTTTTCCATAGCCATGTTCTCTACCACTCTCCATCAGAACATGATGGTTAGATTTCTCTTCCATATCCATATTTTCACCTATGTGGAAACCCAGTGATTAGTTTATTTGGGTAATCGTTACATTTCATACTTTAGTTTTTAAAGCCAAGTTTTGGTATTCCTTTTTACGATGTGGGTTTCTATTAAAGAAACTTTCGAATAGTAAACCATTTATAATCCCGACGAATTTCGAGGGCGAAATTCATTTTAAGGGGGGTAGAATGTAACAACCCGAGAATTTATGAAAAATATTCTTTTTAACTTTATTAATGTCTTGTGTTGTACGCTACACCAAAAGAAGCTTGCACAACACACCTTCTTGACTTGCCTTGCATTAAACGCAATCACGACCTTCCTCGATAGCGTGTGTAATACGCAATACCGAGTTTCACTAAACAACGATATGCTATTAAAATAATATTAAAACTAGCCGTTATGAATAGTAATAACAACTTTTTGAAATTATGTAAATCTTATTTTTCAAACTGAACTTCATTTTTTGGATTCGGAGTATAGAATTTAGCCTAAGGTGAAATTTTGGTACATTTCGGATAACTTTCATATTCTGATGAATAGTGAAAATTACTAAATTTTAGTTAAAAACAACTTTTTCAATCGAAATAATTAATAATGATAAATTATTAATTTGAGTGGTTTTAAAGTATATTTAGAATATATTTTTACAATTTAATACAATGTTGGTCATTGGATGTAATTTCACATTTAAACTAGACATAAACAAGTGTCAATCTTTTGATAGATATTGTTTCTTAAAAAACACGCTATTTGTTTTAACAGCGGGATTTAATTATAAAATTAATTAATGCAACTTTTATGTTATGAATTTGGTAAAATAGACTTCATTTTTGAATTCGGAATATGAAATATAGCTTGGGATGAAATTTTGGCATTGTTCTGAAAAACATCAATTTTTTATGAATAGTGAAACTACTAAGTGGTAGGTTAAAAACTGAATTTTGCATAAAACTTAATTTTACCGCTTCTGTGAATGGAATTTCGAAAATCCGAGAGACACGGTTAATATCAAGGACTAAAATGTGGTTCAATGAGATGAAAATAATTTTTTGGTGAATAGTAACTTTTTACTTTTTTTACCGTGGTTAATAGTAAATAGGGTAACTAAGGGTAAATATGATATTAATATTACCCTAACACATGTCCTAATTCTATTGGACAAGTGTAATTCGACCAAAAACAAACTTAGGAATAAAATATGACCATTTAGGCCCACTTGGATTAGATTAGGACATTTATTATTAATTTATTTAAAGAAGGGTTAAAATAGTTAAAATCAAAGTTTAATAAGTAAATCATTTTTAATATGGGGTTATACATTAGATAAATTAGATTGTAAATATTCATTAGAAAGCTAAAAATATTTCCTACATGATGGTAATTTATTTGTAATTTTTAGACATCAAATAATTTAATTTATTTATGACACAAAGATGATGCAGTAATTATCTTATTAATGAAATATTGACATAATTGATGTTATAAACACCAACATAAATTTCATTTGAGACTTTTTATGAATTCCACTAATTTATCTAGGTTACTATGATATAATATTGATTCTCTAATCAACTTGGTTCGAACATATAATTCTGATATGACTTTCACAAAAATCATATATCAAATAGTGTCAAAATTGACACAAAATAGTTTTTAAATCAAATATTATATTATTAATTATTATTTTATTCCTAAAAATCTAAGGTTCGGCCAAATGACTTAGATAAGGATATATATATTAATAATAAACAATTTGGGGTTCGTTTGGCATGTTATAGTAAGTGTATTAACCATATAGTGAAAGAAAACAAAAAGACACGGTAAAAGTTAAATTATTTAACTTAGAGTTAAATCTAATTGATAATGTTAAAATAATATCCTAAACTTGTCTAAATTCTATTGGTTGATAGGATTTCGACCCATCCCCACTTTAGCTTAGAAATAAGACCCTTTGGAACCATTATAACCCGATTTTGACTTTAATATAAAATAATATTTTGAGGTATTCCTAAGGTGCCCCTCTCCTCCCTTATAAAAGGACACCTCCTCCCCCTCCTCCTCACACCAATTTGAGCACTCAAGCTCGGCCAACCCCTGCCAAAATCTCTTCTCCACTTCCCTAGCAACATCCTAGAGGTTCTGGTCTTCCTCAAAGACCAATTCTAGTGCCCTAAGAGGAGGTCTCAAAGAGGAACTTCCAAGAAGAGGTAATTACCGTTACCAATTCTTTCATCTTTATTTCTTCTTCCACTTCTTCTTATTAGGTTGTTTCATTATGAATTAATAACATCAGTATCACTCATATACTGATATGTTATTATAAGTATGAAACAACCCTATTTCACCATCTATCCATCCTACGGAAAAAGAAATCACCGCGCGTGCGTACGTACGGAATACCGTCTCCACGCCGTGGTGTAATCTATTTTCCACCACCACCTTACATGGATGGGTATAATGGTGTAAAGAATAACTATACATAGTTATTAAAACATCATATTGATTCTGATATATTGTATAATTCACTCCAATTCAATTCAATACTTATAGAAATGATATCATCGCTCGTGCGTACGTACGGACTACCGTCTCCACGACGCGATGAGATTCATTCTCCATATTAACCATTTAAGAATGATTATAAAGTATATATAAGAAATAATAATGAAATATATGACATTATAAAGCTACTGGATTTATGTATATATATACATATGTATGTCATCTACTTACTTCCATTTCAAGACAATAAGGAAAGGAAAACAACGTTCATGCGTACGTACGGACTACCGTCTCCATGAACGGTGTTTTTCATTTTATTTATCTACCTATTATATATATATATACTGAATATATATGATATATAAATCATATTTTATATTCTGGAAGTAAGTAAATCATGATATAAGTAATAATGATGTCAAGAACAACAAGTCAAAACACCTACGATAAATGAAATGATTTTACCCAAAACGCTTCTTTAACATGGAATTTACAAAAGAACGGGTAATATAATGTCATAAGTGAACCATATATGATATCATAACAATGAATATGATTCTGTAATAAGTGAATGACATTATTTAAATCATTATACAGGAGGCTCGGACACATATGAAGCAAATCGGACCTAAGGTAAGGGAAATATCACAATCTCATTTTTATCCGAGATTGTTTGTACTTTGAAATTTACTGGGGTATATTTTATCATCCACATCCATGTTTCCTCAATATGTAATGTTATTTACAACAACCTACAATTTTTTAAATCCAATGTTACCCTTCGGTGAGTTTTTAGTAAAAGATATGAAAGGAATCTTTTGTCGTTTTTCGTACGAGGTACTTTTTGACTTTTCCGACAAAAGTACGAAGAATGTTTTTTAAACTTAAACGGCACGAACGGATTTTTACGGTTTTATAAAGCCTTATTTTCATGAAGCTTCTTACAAAAGAATTCATGACTATTTTTAATAAAATCTCTTTCTTTTAAAATGTCATGATGTTTTGTGAAAAGAAATTGATTTTGAAGAAGAAAGGATATTTTCCTCAAGAATTCATTTCAAGTGTTTTATCAAAATTATTTTCCATCTAAGAAAATAAAGGGTTCTGTTTCTATCCATATTTTTACATTGATTTGACTATGTTGTGATGGAATTATGTTTATGAATTCCTTTATCTTATATGAATGGTTTTATGATGTCATGTTGTTTAAGAATCCCATTTTTATTACATGGGTTACGCTATGATGTATGGTTTATGATTATGTGGCACACATAAGATAGGATTCATTATAAGATGGGTGGGACCTATATCTCCCTCCAATTCATTGGGTAAAGATTTTATATCTCATGAGATAGACATGGCTGGAATGGTAGGTTATACCGGTTCAGTGAAACAGGACTGAAACGAGGATTACTCGATTCAGAAAGGGACTTTGTCCACTAAGATAGTCTTGGCAATGAGTCTTGACTAACAAGAAATGATTCTCTATGATTATGTGTGTATGCCACAATGAGTAATGTTTTAAGTTATGATTTCATTTCACTACTATGATTTATCCCATGTTATGAAATTATGCTCTCTTTTGCAGGTTAAGATTTCCAAAAAAATGTTATGTTCTTATGAAAATTATGTGATTGATATTTCTTTTGTTTACCCTTACTGAGCATTTGAGCTCACCCTTTTATGTTTTCTTTTCCCCATGATATAAAGAAAGGTTTTACGTAAAAAAAAGGAAGATCTTTATGGGATATGTTGAAGATCTGTCCCCACGATTAGAAGATTTTATTCCGAGTTTCCAAAGACACTAAACTATTACGATCCTTGTGTGTGTGTTTTTGTTATGTACTAAGTATTCCGCAAATGTAATGTAATGTCCATGTACGTCAAGATACGGGTCTCTACAATGTAATAGGACACATTCTTAGTGAAGAACTCTACTACGCAAATCCCATTTCTTCCTCTAATAACCCATGCTACATGACACTCCTCATGGTGAGGCACCTTACATTACAATATCCCTGTCTTTGAGGCTCTCCAGGCTCAAGTATACTGATTGCCTCATTCATAGTGTGATATCCCTTATTATGATGTCATGCCTCATTATTTTGGGAATAGGTGTGATAATGGATCTCTATTTTTTCATATACATGACAATATGGACACTATGAGTGACCATTCTTCCACCCAAATCCCATCGGGCATTACTGGTTCCTTCACATACACATGTGTGGGTGGGAGACAGTTATTTACGTTTAGAATGTAAGGAGTGATTCCTCCCCATTTTAGATAGATGATTATAATCTATGAAGCCCCATTATCCCAAACTAATGACATTAAATTGTATCCTTATCATTTTCAACGAACATGGATAGATCAACCTTGGTAATTCCCAATGCCCAGTCGTCTCGAACTGTGTGAGATCATCCTTACCCCTATAGGTAATTTTATCCTTCCCATGAGGAATGATATCCCCTTTGGTTATACCTCATAGAGTAATCCCAAATATCCATATCTCATGGGCACCTCAATGCGGAATCCCTACCTCACCTCATGTGTCCACATGCATTGTGACACAACCATCAATTCGAATTCTACCTTTTATTTCTCAAACTAAGCATCATTCATATGGAATTATATGTTAGTAGGGACAATGAAAACAATCCAGCTGGGCCACTCCAGAACACAAGACACATGCCTCTAAATTAAAAACTACATGGTGTTTGATCCCATTATTATAAATAGGGTACATAGGAAGCCTCTATGAACTTCAATGTCAATAAATGTTATACATTGGTGCTCCATACTGGGTTCATATCTACTTAATGTGATATCATACTTTTATAGGACATATCCCCTGGATCAACATCCTCAATGTATTTTGATACATCCACCAACATTTCATCCATCACCCAACCCTTATCCTGGTCAGATCACATACTATCCATTCAATCTATTTGAGCAGCCTCAGTGTGTCATCCCTAAAAACATTCCTCATATCCATCATGGTCACTAACAATGTGTAAGATCCATTAAGTCAATGTGTAGTTTTTAGTGTGTAAGCCTGGATTCCTTACTTAACATCATGGAAATTTATCGCTATCTCTTATACATGGTATATTTGAAGCGTCTTTATGGCTCAATCCCATCATACATTCTCATCGTGGTCTTTCTCTCAATTCATTATGTATTGGGATGATCATTCCCAACACAATGTTTACAATTTCTTCGAGTCCCTATCCATTCCCCCAATTTTCACATGTTTCTTCCATAGGTGTCTTATCACTATATCAAGAACAATGCAGGATTCTATTCCTAGCCAGTGGGATACAATGGAATCATTTTTAGGATTTAAAGCCATCACTCCTCATATGCCTTCTATTACTTCCATTTCAATTAAACACATCCAACCATTCCATCATGAATCTTACCTGAGAAAACACATCTCAGTGAGATTATTCTATCCATTTGGTCCATTATAGTGTGTTATCACTATTCAACTATTTTCTACTCTTCAAAGCACCTAAGAAGCTAGCCATGCATAGGCCCGACAAAGTCTATTTGTATCCAAAAAACGAGTGTTCCTATTATGAAGGGATTCCATATATGTGTAATCGACAATTCCATAACCCATATAAGCTATGTGAGTTTTGATCCATATCATATATATATAATATGTTGGAATCCTCAATGATGTTAAATCTGATCCTCTAGTAAATCTTAGTGTCCAACTATATGGGTTTCACAACCGTAATTCTACCGTAGTTTTTTATAGATCATCCATCATATCATGAAACCTTCTCATCAAGAGACACATCACACTGGGTCATCTCTCATTGGGATTCATGATCCATCCATACAACATCCTCGTAATTAGCGATTCACCTCACTGAACCTCACTCAGTGGTGTCTAGATCTGCCTTATTGTTGTGAAAATTTTCTGAACTAGACACACCACCCTGGGTCCACTCACATTTGGAATTCTTATCCATCAATATAATGTCCCCATCCATGGGGTCCACCTATGAGATTCTTAATCATTGGTTTCCATATTAGCCTTTAGAGTGTGAACCCATTTCTTCATGAGATTCACCACCTTGGGTCCACACACATTCGATGTTGTGACCTATACATATCTCACAATCCATCTGGTGAACCTCCGTAATCCACCTTAAATGGATTCTAGATTTCCTTCATGGTGTGAAATATTACCTTCACAAGATACATCACTCCATGTCCTATAACATTGTGTGGTCTAATTTAGCAATGTAGTAAACATTATTGGATCACCCTCCTTGGGATGTTTCAGTCTAATCCAACATAATAGTTTTTCAGATGAACCTCATCCCATTTTTGAAATATGTTAAATTAATGACCCTTAGTCTTTGATAGTTATTAAAATCACGTCATTCCACATGTTAACCATGGGATGCCTGAGGAAAACTAAGGAATACATGCATCAATAAAAAGATACACCATGATCAATGTTCGAGGCCTCAGGGTTTTTTTTCCTTTGATAAGACCGCTATAAGGAAGAATATAGTTGAATAATGATAAAACATCTGGACATGCCACTGATACCTAAGACACCTACTCTCCAAAACGATTTTTGATTCCAGACTAGAACATTTGGTATTTTCTTATAAATGTTGTGTAATTAATTGAAATCCACGAAGATATGAAGCCATGTATGTGTTTCAAGAACTCTGTATAAATATTTATGGGAGGCCCAATATATGAGATGAATCTCAAGGAGGAATCCATGTATGAAGGTCCTGAAAAACCATCATCCCATATTGATCAAGGAGGAATGATATCTGATAAAGTGATGAATGTCACTAATCGTTGGGAAGAGGGAATATGTGGCACAATATACTCCATCAGTGATTGATAAATACGTATGATGAGGTAGACACACCCTGATGAATGTTCTGGAAATAGATGTATTAGTTTGAAAACCAATTTATTTTTTTAATACATAAAAAATTTGTATTTTTAATTGAAAAGTCTCATACATTAGGTTCTACATCTTTAAGATGTTTTAAAACACCTATATAACAGTTTATAAATTGTTATTGATTAATTAAAAAACTATATAAGTTTTTATAATACATTATATAATATTTCTATAACATTATATGTAAAATTTATTAATAATATTAGATAATTTTCATTGTTATAGGTGCATTTATTTCGATGTTTCCAAGGTCAGTTGATTATGGATTGTCTTATGAAATTGATGGAAAAATACATAAGTGGAAAAAATTTGTATTAATATATTTATATAATTTTAAATTACACTATATATCATTTTTATGATATTTTGATTATTCATTTGATAACACATTAATGATTAATATTCTATTCAATTTTGGATGATTTTTCGTACCATCACAAATTCGATTCGTTATATTTAGTTATAGGCTTATAAATTCAATAAATGACAGTAAAAATTTTATAATATAAATATTAAATTTTATGTTATCTATAATAATGGTATTGTGACTAGGCATGAAGGTGGTAACTAATAAATTAAAATTTATCATCTGCGTGGGTAGTGAATCGACCCACCATAGATGATGCTACCATTTTATAGAATCAGAATAGAATATGTGAGGTCTGATGATTGATATTTGTTTAATACAACAACAATATAATATATATATATAAGATAATATATTTACCACCATGTCACAATGATTAGTGTTTGTGATGAGATAGTAATAAAATCAAATAAATTAAAAATAAAATAATAAAATATGAAAGAGTATTTTACCTCTTGAATTATTCTCATTGAGAACATCCTTAGGAATATTGGATTCTGTCTTTTGATGAGACCAAGGGCTCATGGATATGGGGGATATCCCTAGGATTATTTATGGGTAGAATTCCGTCAATCTAAATTTATTTGGATGATTTGGGAGAGGAGGTGGTCAAGTGTGTCATTTATATGGGAGGTTTGGTGTTTTTTAAATTTATTTTATTCATTAGGTTATTATTTTATCTTAAAAATGTATATAGTTTGAGAATTACCACTAAATATTTTATAATAATTATATTTAGTTTGAAAATATTGTGATTACATCATAAATCAATCAAGAAATATGGTATTTTACTTACAAAGTAAATATACTTTAAAGTACATTATTTTAATAGTAAAAAAACATGTATTCTAGAAAAATAAAAAATATTCACCCCAAAAAATTTTAAGGGCATAATTAGAAAATGAGTTAATTTTATAAGAATAATTTTTTAATTATGATAAATATATTTTTTAATTAATTTCATTATGTTTTCTAAAAATTCCAATTTTAAAATCATAACATATTTGATGACACCTTAGAATATTAATTATTATCTCCTAAAATTATCTCCTAACAATAAGAAAAAAAAATTAATTTTTTAATCTATTTTTTGAATATAATGTTTAATTTATTTAATTATATTATTTATAAAATTTTAAATAATAATTATGTTTCCACAAATACCAACACCTAATTTATCATTTTTAGAAAATTTATTTAAATCTTAAATGAACTAAAAATATATTATCATTAATTATAAGATAAAAATAATTTATGTATACACTCACATGTTAGGATAATATTCTATAAGTTTATATTCCATAATTTCTTGGAATAATAGTTTGTTCATTTTAGATTTATAGTGAATTTAACAATTTAATTTTAGTATGAAAACTTATTTCTTATATGTACTTGAGTTATTACACTATGTATTGTATTTTTATAATAATGGATAATGTAATATAATTAATATTTATATCTGAAATTATATTCCATTTATAGTCATTGGGCTTTACATAGAGAGTTTTTACCATATCTTATTCTTTTGTGTAAATTTTATGTGGGTTTCCTCACCCACTTATAAAATGAAATTTATTTTCCTACCTAATCCCTACTTAAAGTGCCTTTTTATTCAAAAAATACATACAAAATTAAATTCATTACATCAATTTCCAATTATTTTGTGTCTTATTTCTAGATAGAACCCCTCCATGGATGGAATTTGGGTTAAAATTTCTATGGTTGTTTGTAGAAGAGGTATCATTCTAAATATAGAGTTTATGACTTATTTATTCTTCCAAATCCATTAAATATTATTCAACCCTGATGTTATAATAAAATTTGTATCAATGATATATTGATATTGTATTATGTTAACGTATCAACTTTATCAATCTCATCTTCCATCCAGTGTGAAATAAAACTGGAGTTCTTATGATCAGTAGATTGTCGCCTCATGAACCAATGTAATTATATTTTCCACATCTCCTCTCACATATGGTTATAATGATGGATTTAATTTATATATATGTGATATTAATAAACTATTTATAAATCATTAAAATAAATATATATTATATTTACATAACATTAAATTCTTTTAATGATGATTTCATTGTTCATCCTTACGTGTGGACTACAAACTCCAAGAAGATAAGTGATTCATTTTTCCCCACTACATCACATGGTTATTATATATAAGTATATTTTAATAAAAATATACGATTTATGATATATTTATAATTATAGAAATATAAAATAATAATTATTATCTTTCCCTCGCATTCAATGAAAAATTAAAATGTTACTCATGTATACACAGGACCAATGGTATAAATGATTTTAACGCAGATCATTTTTAATAACCATATATCAAAATTATTCTTAAAAGTATAATTGACATATAAAAACTATAATTATGTTAGAATTATTTTTATATAGAAAATGTAAATATTAAATCTTTTACCATGTTCATTCAACCAAGGTTCTTTTTTACATGTAAATTAAATATCTTTAAAAACTACGATGCATACATATGTGATTGCATAAATAAATATAACATAGTATTACAAAATATAAATTTATTTATTAAAATGAATTGGTTATTAAAATTTTTACATGAGTTTTTATTAAGGATGATTAGGAATGTATGTGACGATTTAGACATAGGGTAATATATTATGTCTCAATTTCCTTTCATAGATTAATATATTACAAATATGTACTAATTCACTTTATTTGTTGTTTATAATTCTTGTTTGACATGTTATATAATAAATCCTTTATAATTGATTTTATTTAAATGTGTTTCTAAATTTATTTTATTGAAGTTTATTTGAATTTAATGTTACCTATTGGTAAGTATTTCATAACAAAATTTATTTTCATCAGATCGTATAATTTATTCATTGAATTTGATACTCTAAGATTATTTGTGTCATAATTATTTTTTAATTTACGACTCATTTCAAATAGTTTTATATTGATTTGTATTTTTTACAGATATCCAATTAATAGAATAATTTTTTATTTCATTGTATGATCATGGTAAGGGATTTTATCTCAAATTCATTTCATTAAGACATAATTTAAAATTATGATAAATTGTATTTTATATTGATTATATTCTACAACTTTTACATAATATATCATTAATCCCTCATAATTGGTGAATATGTTATATAACAGTTCATTTTACATCATCCAATGTGTATTTGATTTTCATTTTACCATGTATTAATGTATTTTCATCTAATTTTATTTCCTTGAAGCACATACAAAATTCACCACATGTGTTTTATTTATATAATATTCTATTCATGATTTTTTATAATTCTTATTAAAAAAATTTGTTTTATTTATAAATTATTATAATTTTTATTATTTAATGGGGCTTATGATTAAAAATTTACCAAATTGGTATGTTTTTTCAGTTAAACTCTCATTGTTTGTCTATATTGTTGATGATTATGATTTTTATAATCAGAAGATTTTATCACTGAAAATAATATAAATAATTTTCTTTTAATATGGTTTTCTATGTAAATTAAATGTTTTAGTATTCACTTTAAACTCTTTATATACTCAAGAGTCCAACATAATTTTCCACAAAAACTAACATCTTTTCTCTCCTTGGTTGATGAACCCATTATCCTTATAATTATTTAAAAAAATCAATATTTATAGATTATTATTCTTTTATTATTTTATGACTATTTGAATCAGGCATTACTATATATAAAATTGATTAACAGGATTGTTTTTTTAATTTTTCGAACAATATAATTATGAATTTTATCTGGAAATGTTGAAAAAATCATTATTTTAACATACATGGTATCGAATGAATTTTTGACCATCATAACAATGAAATTAATTTACTTGTTTACAAGTATTTTTTGAATAATTTTTTTATATAATATTATAGATATTTTTTTAAAATTTATTTATAAATTCGAAAATGAATTTTCATTAAAATGGTTTTTGATGAAAATTTATGGTATTTTTTAACAATGACGATAACCAAGTATTTTTATTTTTACAGTAGGGCTATGTTTTAATGATGTTATACATAATATTTAACTTCATGTATTATGATTAGTTTTATCTGGGATGTACTAATTTTATACAATTCTCTGTATTACTGTAGATGTACTATGATTATGTTAAATATTATGGAAGGGAATACTTCTAACATTTCATATTATTGAATTCAAAACCAAAATTCAATGTTGGGTTTATATTCAAATAAATATTTCCACTTACATATGATGAATATGTTAGAATTAATAAGTTATATGTCAGGGCATATTACATCCCCACGAAGCATTGGATTATCTCACTAGTTATAATATTTTTAGTATTTATCTGAGGCCTTTCCTATTTTTTGTATGATTTCTCCGAACATGGAATATTTATTTAGTTTATGTTTTTTTAATTATGTATTCTATCATTATGATAATACTTATTGTTGTACTTGTGATTATTTTAGTATATTCGATATCCATTGACATGTTTCAATGTCATTTTATTATTTATATATCATTATTTAATAATTTTTTTTCTATTGTATTAATCTTCATTCATAAGTAGTTAATTAAATGGAGTATATTTTCCGACATGTACCTTAACATATTTATCATTACTTATTTATTTATGATATGTTCTGTTCTATGCATACTCTTAATGACTATATGAGATCAACTCTTTCTTACTTTTCTCTATAATGAGAGGTTGTTTTTTAAAATTCATATAATGGGATGTGATAATGGTAATAATGGTGTTCCTAAAAGAAAATTCTATATTTAATTTTATACTACCATATGTACTTTTTCATTTACGTATATACCTAGTTTACCATGACTTCTAAACTATTCAATCTTATGGTATTCTACTTCTTGAATTTATGGAAAATGTGAAAATGTACCACCGATATCCTAGCGGCGAGAGTTGAGGAATATTAATATAAACCCCTTGAGTCTATAGTGTAAGTGTTGATTATATGCAAATGAGTTGTTTCTAAATACCATCTCATAGTTCCATTAATTGATAATTCAATTTTCAGGGTTCTTGAAGAATTGTTTTGTTAGCATTAATTGTTCATAGTGGGTTTTTATATATTTCAAATGCTTTGGGAATTTTCTTTGATTTTTTTAATTTTTTATTATTTAGATATATTAATATTTTATTATTTCATTTTTATCTTATCATGTGGTTGATTGGACATATATCCCTATAGAGGGTCACCATGTTCAAGTCTTCCTGTCGATTGGCCCCATTAGTATTTATGGAATTTTCAATTAAAACATAGGTAAATTATTAATTTCATATATTTGAAAGTATATCCCACATATATAATGTTGAACCCTCCTTTATTAATTTCATTACCTAGTGTTTATGAGTCAGGAATGAGGTATTTTGATAGTCATGCCTTGTATATGTTTAGCTGATCTTGTTTTAGTTTCTTAAAAATACATTCAGATAATTATTTTATCATTATGTTTTATGTATTAAAAAATATGTTAAAACTCATATAGGTCAACATATTCAGCTCTATCTAACAAATATTTCATGGATAACACGTTTACCTAGTTTTTTGGGGAATTCAGTTTTAGAATAATATTTTATAGTAATAATTTTATTTTTTTACTTTAAAAATTAGGAAAAATGTGATATAAAAATATCGTTCTCAAATGGGACTCAATATATTTTTTTGAATATTCCACCTGATAATAATTTATGGGTATAAAAATATATGGTGTCATGTCATCTCACATGGTTTTTTGGGATTTCTTATATTATGAATGGAATCAATTTGATATTATCAATTACCAAAACATAAATAATACATATATGGTGTTTTAATATATATAAATATATTTATACCTAATAATAAAACTTCTAGATCTAAGAAGAATCATCTAGAAGGGGTGATTAATTGAATTAATTCTTTTTTTATTTTTCCTCAGTGGACTAGAATTCATCAATAGTTGAATTGAATCTTGATCATTATAAAACACACAGAAATGACCGAATAAGTATATATAAAAGTTTCAACTATAAAAATTTGAAGGAAATTAAATATAATTATCTATATTTCAATTAAACCATATAATCCACAAGTCTGAATAAGTAGGTACAATGAGAAGGGTTTTTTCCTGTACATCTGTTACAAAAAGTCTCCCAATTGTGATAGTTATTCCCACATAGGTACAATGACACACAACCTAATATCAACAACAAAAATCCTTTAGGATATATGAGTTTTTATGATGAAATAATATTCATCCACTATTTTATAAGCATATTGAATTTCAAGTCTGATTTCATCACTCTATAAGAATTTATAATATCTCTTCTTACCCATTTTCTCTTTATCATGTTCTCTCTATAATCATTCTTCCATATTTATTTTTCTCCTATTCTCATAAAATCATTCCTTTCAAAGAATTCACAAACAATTATATCATCCAATTTAAATTTTTAAATTTTGAACTCAAATATTCAACATCCCCCAAATTTCTATGCTAATCTAACATAATATAGAGTTTTTAGATCTTATTTTATTGATTTGAAATATATGATACTTCTGAAATGATGACACTAATAGTATAAGTGATCCATTAATTCATGAATGAATACCCATCATCATACTCACTTCAAACAAAAGAGAAACTCTTATCCTAGATTTCATTATGATGTGTTTTGCCCCATATTTATTCGAATTCCATAAATCACTTGGAAACAAAATCACAATAGTCCAAATAAGACTTATTTTGGTCTCAAAATGTTTAAATGTTAACAATTGACTTCAACACACATTTTGAAATACCAATATTTTTTCACCATGACATATTATGTGCATCACTAGGAACAAATATGATGACACACTCATATCCATGTCCAAATAGACATTTCATCATCCTCCATTGAAATATAAAATTCATTTTACATGTGTTCACAACTCCTATAAAACACTCATTTTTACATTCTATTTTTCATGTTAAAACACAAAATCCACCACTAAAATAGATACCATCATAGTTGACTTACCCATTTTGTAAATGAATACTAGATGAAAAAAATCATATAAGTAAGGTAAGTTATTTCATATTTTTTTATTTTCAATATGACATGGTCCCTGGTTCTCCAAGGATAGAATTACCTATTTTAAATAAGAAATTAACTAATATCGAACTGTATCAATCATGGTATCATAAATGGTAGGCCAATGCCTATGTTTTACTTTATACATGATATCATGGATAGAAATATGACTATATAAAGTTTGAATATATAGAAATATACCATTTCTTGTAAAATGACATTATCAAATTAATTTTTATGTAACAAACATTTGACATCATAAAAACCAATTATAATGATAAATGTATAATAATGTGTATATACTTGATGATCATTTAACCTTAATACATATGATTTTTCTTGGAATATGATTTCTATATGGGAGAAAAACAATACAATCAGTAATATTCTCATCACTGATTCATTAACATCACTTGTCATAAAAACAATATAATTACCACTTGTACTCAATAATCTATCTTTTTTATTGTATTCCACCAAGGAACATAAATCACTATAATTATCTAATGTAATGGAAATGGATCGCCATCAAATAATTATAATAATATGTAATTAAGTTTCTGTTGGAAAAAATAAAATTCAATAAATAATATCTTCTTTCATATAATAAATTTATCTATAAGATTTATCATTAAAACTACCCTAGAAATCTTCAAACTGTATTTCATCATTACATCTTCAATATTTCAAAACTATAAAATAATTTATGTAACCACATAAATAAACTATTAAACAATTTCAACTAAGATATTTCAAATTATAAAATCAAAATGTACCCCAATTAATGACTCTCTCAAAATATATATTCCCCATAATGTGAAAGAAACATATTAATAGATACTCACAATATAAATACTCATCACTATTGAGTAATAATAAAATGATAAAATATATATAAAAATTTATGGTGTCATTTTTTTCTTATCCCCTTTTCAAAGTAATAGTAAATGAAAAAAGGGAGAGAGGTGGAAAAACCATTTTTTAACCTATAATTAATGAGGTTGAACACAAAATTTTACCCTCAGATTCTAAATTTCAAATTTTTACACAATCATGGTGATTATATTTTCAATATCATCATTTATAGGAATAAAATTAACTTTTTTATTTATTCTACTATTCCACTTATCATCTATAATATATCCTCTCTTGGTGATTCATGGAAACTTTTACATCCCTTGGATTAACATGATATAATTCTGATATATGATAGGCTATCCATAATTTTCTTCAAGTTTGAGTCTTTTTTAATCATTTTCAAATTACATTTTTGACCAAAACAAGCCTTATTTTTCATTTATGATGTGAACAAGAATGTTATCCATTGTATGAAATTGAAAAAAAAATGTTTATAAAGACCATTATTTAAATTCTTTCTATTTTATCAATCATCACCATGTTTTCAATAAATACTGATTAATTACCATTACTTATATTGGGTTATTACTCTTTTGAGATTATTTTATTTGTGTGATCTTCCACATTTACACCAACAGAATAAAATATCCTCATTATGAATTTTATATAATAATGATACCCTCTTATTATTATTGGATTACCTATGAAGATAACTTTAGCTAATTTCATATCATATATACTAAAAATTTCACCTATAAATTTCATATTTAAAGGGTTTACAACCAATATTTTTTAAATAAAACATGGATATTTATTTTCATATATCTTATATGTAAACATAACACAATTTTCCCTATAATTATAAAGATTTTAAATATAAATCAATGCTTAAAAAACATTTATCGATAAACAATTAGATGTATCGTTTCTTAATAGTATATTTTTATCTAAATCCACAAGACTGTGATAATTTTTTTAGCCAAAGTAGTTTATAGGTGTGTATATTGAATTTATTTCATGATAGATACCATTTCATTCCTTATATAATTTAAATCATCTCTTGGTGTTCTCAATAAAATGATATATTCTAATCTTATATATAAATCAACCACACTCCTTTTCAACATTCTCCTAAAATTTTTGAATCATTTTTTGGCCTCCAATTTATTCTTCATGAACATGTTAACATAATGTGAGTAAAATAATCAATAATGGAAGAAAAATAACTATTATATTTTTTTATTTCATCAAAATGAGACATTAAATTTTTGATTAACTTATTTGTAAATGAGAAGTAGATTGTATTTATAGCATCTATTTTAGTGTATTAACTATCATTCCCTATTTATAAGTAGAACACATCCATGTAATTTATCTTTTAATCATATGAATATCAAAAACATTATCTCCCTGAATAATCATAATCCATTTATTTTAAAAATTATGCATAAGCCTTTAATTTCATAAAATAAGTTTTCGTTCTTTCACAAATAAAATTATTTACATAATTTCCATTTTGTTAAAAATTACCTCTTTTCAATTTTTTTTGTTTTATACATACATCCATGTTTTTATTTCCTCGTGAAAATCCATATTTCTAAAAAATGAATTCATTTACTTAATTAACTCATTCACACTAATTAGAATGTGTTATAGTCTTTCACTTTTGAGTGACTTCATGTATTTTAATGGATACTTTTAAAATAATACTAATACATCACCTTGTATTTTGAGTGACACATAATATAAAAGTATTATAGATCATATTTTATATTTTTCAATATATATGATGATATTTATATCTCTAGTATTCTATAAGGGAAACCCACTATCAAAAATCCATGGAAATTATCCATTGTATATTTTATAGTAAAAATAAAAAACTAGAAAAATAAAATTATAATTCTCATTCATCAAATGATAATTCTCAAAAATATCATGTGATTACATTATAAATATTATAAAAATAATAATCCCTTATTAAAATAACAATTTTTCTCATTTAATGAAAAAATATTTTCCAATTGGTGAAATCTATTTTGAATTCAATGTAGATATCTCAAATTATCATTGTATTATTCTAATTTGAATAAGGTAATTCCCCTTGAAAGTATATCTTCTCAACCATATTAACTCATTATTTTATTGTTTAATATTCCAAAAATCTATTCTAGGTTCCCAAAACCTCCATTGTTCCATCAATTTCTGTAAAATTATATTTTCTATCAACACGTTATATTTTCAGTAAATTAATAAAAATTTAACATCCTTCCTACCATTATTATTATATCATTTTCCATGAAACAAATTAATGAACTTGTGAATCATTTATATTCACATGCATGTTCTTTTAAACACTTTTTACCTTAATAATATCTAGTATTTTATTCATTAAATTACACCCATTCAAAATTTCAACAATATGGATTGTAAAGTAATTTTATAATAGACATTGTATTGGGGATTTATTTTTTCTTTTAAGGTACATATAATGTTAATTCATTGTTTTTATGATCATTTATGATCAACTATTTATTTATTTCCATGATCCTCACAATTACATGATATTTCCACATCATCATGACTAGAGTTCCAAAAATTGATCCTATATTTTTAATTTTCCTTCTTTACAAGGAAACTATTGTTTTAAAGGTATAAATCCTTACATATTCCTTTCCATCATAATTTAATATTTATTTTTGTAAACATATATTCCACATTAAGCTTATTAAATTCATCACCATATTTCCCTAATTTTAAATTATTATCAATATGAATGGATTTATTTCATAATAAAGAATAATTTTCCTTATTCATATTAATTATATCATTTTCCATCTAGAAATATTTAACAAAAAATCAATGAATTCTATTATTAGCTACAATTATATTTCATTTAAGTCATTTAATTTGATTTTACTACCACATTAAACACTGAAAAGTTCATCATTCACCTTATCAATGAAAAGTTTTTTGAAATAATATTTTAATGACTCCGCTTAATTGTTTTTATCCCTATTTTCTATAAATTAAAAAAATGAAATTATCCATACTAAATTTTTAGAAATTATTTATTGATGTATTGTTTCATTCCTATGGACCTTTAACATATTTCTACACATGTATGATTTTCTCACTATGTGATAATTTTCATAGCCCATATTCATCTTATTATATTTTTATTTTCTTCTTGATTATTCTTCTAACAGATAATATTTTCCTTCTAAAAATTTATACTTTTCATAATTTCAGTAACAAATAATATCATTAAATAGGAACTTTTCAATCCCATATTTAAAAGTTTGACTTAATTTAACCAACTCAACTAATAAAATTTAATTTTCCCTTTAGATATATTTGGATCAATTATACCTCATTGATAATTCTATAATGATCCCACCGATCAACTATGTGATCCATTAATTCATCAAATAAGCCATGCAATTAGATCCACTCATGAAATTTAAAGAAAATTAACCAAGGTAGGCACCACAATTTTTTTGACCAATGTTGATCAAAATAATCCAATATTCATTGAAAATACATCCCCAGTGTAACCATTATCTAGGTTTAGGAATCACTATATTTAGTAGTCTACACTTAAAATCAACAAACCCAATAAAAATGAACCATTTTTCAAAATAGAATATTATTGGTGTTTCATGTTCTTATCTCCATTTTAGACTATATTTATTTAACTTTCTCCTTCAAAACATTGATATTATTTTCCATGTGTCCAGTACCCCAATCAATTTATCCATTTTTTTAAACAATTTTACATATATTGAATTTTAAACCAAAACATCAAATGATACGGTCCCAATTCACTTTGTTATTTTGAATATAATGACCCCACAAACACCACCCCTATAACTATGACTTTCCTGGATATTTATCTAAATATAATGCAATATAGCCATTTCCACGCTCTAATTAAACCTATTGATTTACATATACAATAGAATCAATGTAACATAAAGCATTATTTGGATTTTGTAATGTTATTTGTTTAAAGATGTTGTACTCCATCCTTTATGCCATGATTCCCATTAGTACCTTAATTATGTAACCCATGTAACACTATACCCCAACATGTAACATTGAATCATGAATTAAATTTTGAAATTTTTTCCTTATAACACATAAAAACCCCATATTCATGATATTTATAACTATGAATATTATTTTTTATGGTGTTATATGATTTATATTTTATTTTTATTTATATATTGGAAACTAAATCTATCACACTCAATAAAATTCCCTTCAACAAATCTCTATCATCACATGTGAAAAAACCCATCTCAATGTATTTTTGGATCAACACTATATATATATAACTGTTATAAATAAGATAATATGAAAGAAATTGGTTATTGGTTTTTATATCTTTAATAATTAATGTTGAAGTTTATCTTAATTAAATTCATAGTAATATTATCATATGATCATTTTTTATTCCCTAAAAATAATATATATTCCTGAATATGATATCCTCTTCATTACTAAGATATATTTTTATGAGAACTTTATCTTATATGTTTCATGATATATCAGTGCATTTTCATTATGATTTTTTATTGGGAGTGATATGTTTCCATTAATTAATACATCATTATTATGATTTATATTTTCATTATATATAGAAACATGTAATATATACCACTTAATTTTTTCTACCATGTACACAAATTTAATTTATTTCCATTAGGTTCTAATCAAATTGTTTATATTTCATAAGTAGATAATATATAGGATATTTACTAGGTTATGATCTATCTTTTAAATATCAGGTATAAAATTTTAAGGCATTTTAAAAGTATTTAAATTTTTGAATGTGGGATATTTTGATAAAAATAAGTCTTAATAGAATTCCCTGAAGAATATATTTTTGATATTTTGGTTTCAGTTTATTAAATAATAATTATAACAATGTTATATGATGAGGATGACCTTGAATCATTCATAGGTAAAGAATTTTTTTTGAAGTTCCATTAAAAATAAATGAAATCGAATGCTTTTTGTACTCATTTATGCATGAAATATTGATTTTTTTTGGTTTTATAATGTTATATATAACGGTAAACAAATCAGAATTGGTATTTTATGTAAGAATTTTTTTGATGTTAGTGATGTTTATGAATAGAGGAGACACATTTCTCAAATTCATGATAAGTTTCATATCTAATATTTTTATCATATAATTAGCATTCTAATCCCATCACCATGGAGAGATAAAGACAAAAAAAGATCTAATTGTGTAGTTTTATAATATGACAAACACTAACAAATTTATTGTTTAAATACATTTTATGTGAAAATCAGTTGTGTTTCAATATTAATATACAAGGTCAACAGTTTTTTGGTTATAAGAAAATTATTTTTACACAAGAAGGGAGTTACAAACCAATATTGAATATTCTCGATATTCCATGTTAAAGTTAAATTCATAAATTTTATAAAATAAGAGCTTCATGAAAATAAATTTATTCTATAAACCGAGGTTATTAATAGAATTAGTTGAATGATGTGAAGAAATTTTTTGTAGATATCAGTTGATAGAAAATTGATTTCGTAAATTATAATAGAGCAATGAATTCCAAAAGTTCATTATAAATTATGGGACATTGTGCCAAATCTAAACATTTTAAAAAAATGTTTTTCATATTTATTTTTATACATTGGAATTTGTCACATTTATTAACCTTCAATTAGTTTAGTGAGGGTGACCCAAGTAATGAAAACCATATCTATCTCCTTTACATATTTATTTCCTTATATGAATTGTGAGGTAGAGAGGGGTTCCTACTAATTGTTAGACAAGATCAATGGGATGTGTCATTCTTTGATGTAGGTGTACCCTTATTCACACCCCCATTTGGGTATTTAAGATACATGTAGAAAAAATTGGTTTCAAATCTATATTATTATATTAGTGTAGTAATTGTTTAGGTTAAGGATTGTTCTTAGTAAATCACATTGATTTTCTGAACATTGAGGGGAATAATTTTTATCTTCCCAAGAATTAGATGAAGCACTATTTCTGTTTATATGTATATATGTGTAAAAAGATGTTTTACATTGAATTTTTATGAGTTTAAATGGAGAACCTATATCCTATTGAGAACATAAATATTTATATTTTAACACAATGGAAAACAATAATTAATAGGGAACCCTATCCAACACGATCTATATGATGTTGATTCCATTAAATTCTGCACAAGCGATGTGGGAAAATATTATATTCATCTATAAAGACACTAGAAAATAAATGATTATAGTTTAAAACCATCATACGTTTTTATCAATTTTACTTTATATACATATTATACTGACTATCTTCCTCGACATGGAAAATATATCTAAAATGAACAACGATACATTATATTATGAAAAAATAATATTTGGTAAATATAACTATTATAGTGTTGTTGTTTAGATGGGAGGTATAAATAAATGCCACTACATTATGATATATGTTTATAAAGATAAATATATTTCACTTAAAATACTAATTTACTAATGAAATTCATTTATTATAATTAAGTAACTAATAAAGTCAATTTATACTAAAAAATGCATTCATTTTTTTAAAATTACTATTTATGAAATATACATTTTTATTTCATGAAATTATGTATTTTATGTTTATATTATGATAAATTTATTTTATATATAAATAAAATATCCAATCTATTTTAACATGAAATTGATAAAAAAACAAGATTAATAGTAAATTTTTGATATAGTCATTTTCTAATAGAACTTTTTTCATTATATTTTATATTTCTATTTGAACAAGTCATTCCTAACTTTTAGAATTTTATTTTAAAAAAATTACCATTATTTTTTAATTCAAAAAATAAATAGTAACTTATAATAAATTTTTTGGGATTTTTCTAAAAAACATATTCTTTAAAGAATAGTAAAAATTAATATTATTATAAACACTATGACATTTAAGAAATAATTAATAAATTAAATATCATTAAAAATTACGAAACCCTCTTCTAAATAGAATTTATTTAATTTTTAAATTATGATAATTAAACTATTAATTTTAATTTTTAATCTTATTATTAATTTTTTTACCTAACTTATATTCTATTATGAACCTTTTCTGAACCATTATTCAGATACTTCTTTAAAATAATTTTCTATTTCTTTTAGAAGTTTAATGTTATAATATGTTTTTAATATTATAAAATAAAATATTAAAAATATATCATACAAATGAATTTAATTTTAATATTTTTTAAACATAAAAATATAATGTAATGAAGTAAATGTAAATTATTGAAAATGTCAAATGAAATGGGTAAATAAAATCAAACATATTAATTACACGTATTAAAATTGGTGGTTTAGGGGGATCAAATATGGATAAATTTATGTATATTATTTCCATTTTTAGCGACTATGAATTTAAATGTACATTACTTTAACATTATGTAATGTGTGTTCGTAAATATTCAACTACCCTCACTTATAAAAGAAAATCACTTCCCCTACCCATTTATATTCACATTAAAATTTGAACTACTCATGAATATATGATAATTTTTTATCCTATGGATCCTTATCTAATATTTTTATGCCATTACACATGTAAAATCTCCATGTAATCCATTTCTAATATGTCCCCCTCATGAATCCAAAAAAATTTAATGTGAATACTAATTAGTTCATAGCTTTTTTCTTCTCAATATTTCTAATAAATATATATTTTACCCAATATAATATAATGATATAACTATTAATAATATGATAAAAATTTAATTATGTTAATTTTATAATTATTTAATAACCTTTCCACTTACATAGAAATATTATAACACAGTTCATGCAAATGTGTGGATTTCTGGCTCCACAATGAAAAACATTATTTTCTTTGTAAAAAGGATCCATTGACGATTTTAAAATATTTTTACATTAATAAATGTGATATTTTACCATGATAAATATTATAATAATATAAAAAAATATCATCCTTTATCTTTTTCAATGAAAAATGTAATTTTCATCCATGTGTACGTGCAGACTAATTATTCCTTACAGTGACATTTTTTCCATATACATACTAAATTTGGATCATAAAATATATATCAATACAAAATATTGTTAAAATAACATGATTTTAACTATTCAATTTTAAATAATTGGTCACATAATTTTCATTCCATTCATTATCAAAATGAATACATCACATTTGTATATGTGTGGACGATAACCTCTAAGAACGATGTGTGTCGTTTCTCATCATCAACATAAATCGTTAATTATATAAATATATTTATTTTATATATTATTTAATTTATTTAAATATGTCATGGATAATATTTTTAAATTATAATATAATTGTAAAAATCATATAATTCAAGCTATTGATATCGGTATACTACCCTACACAATCTCTTCATTGATTCTATATTGGTAATATATTCACATAAAAAACATGGTATTAATATTTTACATAAAAAATAAATTAAATAAGGATATTAATATATATTCAGTAATCATGAAATAGTGATGTTTCTATCAATTAATGAGGTCCAAAATCACTATTAAAAACATGTATCAAACTATCTAAATTATTATCATTTTATGATCAAATTAACATATAAATTTTTTTATAGAGAATAAGTAAAATTAAATAATATAAAAGGAAACTTATTAAAATTAATTAATAAAATAATTAAATAATATTTTATCGTTTGTATACAGGAATATAATCATATTTCATTAAACTGAGGAGTAAAAGGATGTGGATTTCATATATTTTTCTCTTTAATTATGTGTGTTCTTATGCTTGACACAATTTACTATATTCTTTTGAATATATAACGAAACATTGGATTCTAATCATTTTATTAACGTTTCATCCATAGTATTTAAAATTATCTTGAATAATAGAACCTTTATATAATTTGGATTCACGTAATTTAAAATATTTATGTGCTATTTTAACAATTTTCAATCCATTGGGACTTATTTCATATTATTCCCCATGTTATCCTTTATATGGTGTTCAAATGACCTCCTTGGATTGATTCCATATTTTCATTTTTCTTCATATAAGATATTAATATATATTCATTAACATATCCATCTTAATCTAATATATAACCTAGTTTTTTACATATAATATTACATGATTTTAAGTATAATTATATCTAATCAGATTACAAGCCATGTATTATGAGGTCTAGTGTATTGGAAGACTAGGTACATAAAAATTAAATCATGGAACTAAATATAAAATTTATTTATTTTTTATTCATTATGGGCCCCTAACATCAATTTTTGGAATACATATTCATATCATACCCTATATATATCATGAATAATGGGATGAGCTAAAAGCTCAGTATGAGAATAAGAATATGAATAAATCCTTTGCACATGTGTCGGAAAACATGAAAAAATGAAATAAAAGGGCATGTAACAAAAGATATCATAACAAATAATCATGGAGAAATATAAACAGGGATTCATAAAAATGTAAAAGCATCTTAATAAATGTCTTTAGAATTATTCAAGGCTAATCGCCAAGACCATTTCCCATAGTAAAAGAAGCCCATGCTAATCGCCAATATTGTTGCACATAACATATCATGAGACTTAACTATACCCAATTCATGGGAGCACTAACTGGGTGAACAAATCATAAAATGTTCATTAATATGAATTTAACAAAAGTAATATTACACAATCAATCATAAATAAATGTATGGTAACCAGTGGAGAGAAATAGAAATCACAATCATGACATAGAGCATATTGAATGGTCGTATCATAAAAAGTGTCGATGAGAGAAAATAAGTAAATAATACATGGAAATTTATAATGTAAAATAGGCATATATCATAACATGTGATTTGAAACATATTTTATAACAAGTATGAAGAGTATTTAAGAAATTCATTTCATTAAAAGATTTTAATGCAGTTTTAAGGAAAACACAAAAAAAATAAAAATAAAAAAGGGAATAACCATTCATTAAAAACATAAGTGAAACATGATGTTTTAGATAATAAAAGTACTGATTTTATGGCAACAAATATGTCTTTAAAAAAGAATAATATTCGCATGAAATTAAGTAAGAATTTAATAAGTTCTCTTAGAATAAGTTTTCTTATAGAGATTATCAAGGAGGAAATCACATAAAAGCATGAATAACCATAAAATAAAATAAGGAATTGATCATGAAACATGATTATGAAGAATATAAAAAATACGTATAAGTTGTAAATAAAAATAATAGATATCTTGTTTTGGGTAATAAGAATTATATAGATACTCAATGGAATAAAGGCGGTTCACGTAGAATTCATTACTGATTATCAGCATGGTATTGGGTGTACTTAATAGGGTTTCATGAGAGAGTTAACAGAATATAATTAATTATAAATCATGAAGGGATGTATGGGGGTGTTATAAAAATTATCCCCATCATTTGGGATTACACATAAAATGAAATAGCATAGAGGACATTCTTAATGAAATGTGAAATGGAGAGGATCCCTTACAGTTGGTCTGAAGGTGTTCTTCCCTTGTTATTAATGACGTTAATAAACTAATATTGTTTATAAATCTACAATTCTACTACCTATTATAACATATAATATTTATTATAACATTTTTTTCATTTAAAACTATTTTGATTGGTTATGAGGTTCAATTTCATTGTTAGGGATAGTTTTCTTACTACATTTTAATGATCGGTTCACTTATATTGATTTGTAGATAAATATATATGATTAAACTGGATTTCCCAAATTGAAGTTATATTTCATTTTTGAATATCCAGAAGGTTACATTGTTGAAATATTAATTGGGATACTTGGAGTGAAGTTGAATCATTATATAAAACATTAGTGACAACATTTTGGGTTAATTGGTGGTTTTTGACCAGAAAGAAAATGTTCTATCTTATAAACCAAATATATTTTCACAAAATAATTATAGAACCATATATGGGGAATAATACATATATATTGGTCTGGGCCACCTATGAAAATAGTTTCATTACTAGATCTAAATATAGTAATGTAAATCGAAGACCCTTTTTTCTTGATTGTGGTAAATGTACATATCTCGAATGGTGTCTTTATTACTAAAATAAAATAATGGGAATGGAGAAATGAAAATATATTATTCCATTATATAACAATATTCTAGTACATGTATGGTGCTTGAGTTTTAATAACATTTTTATGAGGAGAGGTAAGGATAGAAAAGTGAACAATGTAACTTGAAAAAAAAGGGAGTGAAAAGAAAATAATAATTTACCTATTCATTCAATCTCCCTTCAGAACCTATTATTGAGAGAGGTTTTTGTATTTTGAAGAGAATAACAGCTGCAAGACGGGGGGAAGGAGTTGGGTGAGATATTTGTGCTGAATATTGGCCGTTCAAAAATCTTTAGAGTTTTGAAGAGAAGAGTTAATGATGGGTGGTATTTGTAGTGGGGGAAATAAGGGTTTTCATAAAATTATAATCATTAGTTTATTATTATTCCATAAGACATGAAATAGAGAAGATTACATAACCAGTAATATTAATTAATGCTTCTAAGTATGAACCAATGGCCATTTACATCGTCCATGTGTAATGTCCCGGTTCCGGGTGCCACTCAACGGGTGACCCGAACCCGGTTTAACACATGACCTCAAGCGTAGTTCCCCAAACACCAGAGGCTGCCGACTAGCAACGAGGGTCGAGGTCTAATAGTGGGGAAACTATTACCTCATTTGTCAAAGTGTAGCACAATGGAATGAAATAAAACATATAGCAATAGTGGAAGCAGTAAACCATACACAACTGAAATTAACAACTATAGTAGATATAACCAACCAGTATATAAAATGATGCAACATGACTCAATTCTATGAAAACAGCCAGAACATGTTACACTGAAATACAATACAATACAACTGAAGTACAAGTATAGGAATGAAAAACAGAACAGCCAGTGGCATCACGAGCCAATGATCGGTCCAATGCTCTCTTACACCCCAGCTGCAATCAAGCACCTGTATAAGGACCCTTTCCAGTATCTACACCTGCAGAAACGTAATCTGTTTGGGCCGAAAAGCATGGCCCAAATAGGGTGTGAGAAATAAATCCTAGTAGGCACCCACCAAAGGCCTGAGTATAACTATGTGTAAACATGCAACAACAGTGCAGAGATGTAAATGTAATAAACTAAACAGTACTCAAAGTAACTAACTTACTAGTTATATTTCCATTTAATTATTCATATAATCCATCTATTATAAGAAAACACCATAGTGAATTTCTATGTAAATAGTCATTGTCCTCTGAAAATAATGACCTTACCCTCATGTAATCACAATCCACCCCGCAGGTAGTTTCCATCAGGCATAACAGATTTTTTCTCTCAGGCGTGCATAGTGTCGCCCTCAGGCACAGATTCCATTTCCATCAGGCTCGATAGAAGGCCAACTTCTAAAGGAGTGTGAAGGGATTACCCATGTTGATCCCGTCAGGGGAATAATTGGCAAGAACTTCTTAAGGAGAGTAGAGGGATTACCCGTGCGGTTCGAACGAGATCATCCGAGACAGAAACATATTCCCGAAGAACGCTCAGCGGATATCCAAAGCTTCGACCTCCTCTCTTGAGCTACATATTCTCGTTATAAGCCTTCCCTATGAACATGGGAGGATACTGCCCATTTTAAGTGAATAAAAAAAGTACACGGCTTGTACTTCTGAGTACATGGAGTGTACTTCCCATTTTTAAACTTTTCCTCTTGCAGCTTCCCGCCAGTGTGGCACTGTTCATCTGCCGACATGACTATACGACGTGTCTCCTTGAGTAGACGGTGTGTTCAGTCGCACAGCTACCCATCGACTTCCTATTCCCCTGCTGACTGACTAAACGGCGTGTAAGGGACCACTACACGGTGTGTAGTTAGTTCATACACCCTTCATCGCTGACACAACCACATGACCTGTGTACTAATTCCACGCGGCCAAAAGTACACGGCGTTAAGATAAAGTACACGTCGTGTCCTTTCGAAATTTTGTGATTTTTCCCAATTTTCCATATTTTCTCAAAAACACATAAGGAAAATAGAATAGAAGAAGCATGTACCTCATAAATAAGAACCGGGTTCTTACAACATGACTCAAGAATGATGCAGAAGTTCAGGTTTTAGCATTTATTGTGAATTATCAGATTTTACTATTCATTAACAATTCAAGTATTTAAGAAATAAACCCCATAATTTACTAAAACCTTTTTTTAATGTGTAGAATCAAAAAATGATGTCCATTTTAAAAAATAATTTTCTAAATATGAATAATATAATTTGATTATATTACATAATTATAAGAAAAAAAAATATCAAAAAACATTATGTCGTTATATTCTCCCAAATATTTTGTTTTTCCCTCAAAATATCATTTTACATTATTAACCATAAATAGGTGTAGGTAATTTTCCTTCATTGTGTCTTCTAAATCAAATTTTGCCTCATCAAATACGTGTTTCCATCACAATACTTTGACTATTTGAGTAGTTATATTTTCTAGAACTATATCTCTACGATCTAAGATCATTACTGTTTGTTTCTTGTATGAAAGTCCATCCTCCAACTATACCACCTATAATGATATTACATTTGAAGGATATAGTATGTACATCCTTAAGTGGGATACAAGATAAATATCTTGTACTATGGACATGGTAGGTGGAAGTGCTAGTCGATAGGACACAACCAAAATTTGATAAAGAATCTCAAAGTGGCCCATGTACATGGGACATAACTTCCCTTTCTTCCCATACCTCATAACCGTATTCCACGTAGATACATGGAGAAATAACAAGTCTCCATCATTGAAATAAAGTTCTCATAAATGATTTTATGTATGACTCTTGTATCAACATTGGTCTTCCTTGAAGTGCTGCTGAACAGTTTTTACCTTCTCTAACATTTATATGATAATTGAAGTCCTAATAGCCTATTTTAACTGATATCATTCCAACACCCTAGCCTTCTTCACCTTTTCTCACAAAGTGGTTCTTATGGTGCCATTCATATTCTCATGTGGAAACTGTTGTTGTATGAAAACTAAACCAGTGGAAGATGCTGATCCCATTCTCAGTTTATGTCCATAGAACATTGTCTCATAATATCTTCTAGTTTATTAATTGTTTGATAATATTAACCATCAGTTTTTAGATGATAGGTTGTATGAATGTTTAATTCAGTGCTTATATAATTTTGGATAATTTTACAGATCTTCGAGATGAATCTCGGATCACGGTCATATTCAATTGATAGTGGTACTCTATGAGACCCTACCACTTCATTGATGTAAACCCGAGCAAGTTGATACAAAGAGACGTCCTATAAAATTGTGATTAATTGAGGTGTCTTTGTAAGATGGTACACAATGACTCATATAGAATTGTTTCATCTGGATGACCTTGTATGTTCAGTGAAAAAGCCTATTGTAATGTTCCCCCACTTCAATGTTGGTATGTGTAGTGGCTGCATCACCCCTTAGAGTTTTTCCTCTCATCCTTCACTTGCTGACATTCTAGGTGCATGGATGTATCTTCAGTAATTTTCTTTTTTCATATTATCCCACCAAATGTTTTCAGGAAGTACTAGATACATCTTTGTGCTCCTTGGGTGAATAGATGTGGTTGAGCTTTGATCACCATTCAGAATATCATTCTTTATCACATGATTGGATGATAAAAATAATTGTGACACACATCTTACAACTCATTCCTCATCAATCATGACCTCCTTTGATTTCCATTTCTAATAGCTTCCTCCCTTTTTATAATTTCCACAGATTTTCTTTTGAGCATCCTTTATTTTCACCCAAAGGGATGGTTGAGAAATAATTTGAGAAATGAATGATGATGCCCCTCCCTTAATTATTACCATGATTATCCTCTGAAAATCTAAGAAGATAAGATCCTTTTAATGTCTCATAATTGATAAGGATTCTAGATCATTTCAACAAAAAGAACCTACTACCTAATTCCCTTTATCGGGATGATAGTGGTTTAAGAATTCATAATCCTTGATGAGATCTATCCATATTCACCGGAACATATTAAAGTCTCCTTGTGATAATATATATTTGAGACTCTTCTCATCAGTATATATTTCACACTGCTACCCATAGAGATAATGCCACTAGATTTTCAATGAAAAGATAATAGTTTCCCAGTCTTGATCATGCATATGATATTTTTGCTCATTTTTTTCTTACTTGAGGAGTAGGATATTACTTTATCGTTTTACATACACACACACCCTAATAACTTCATTGATGTAACACTGTACACCCTAAAGATTTCAACACTTGTTGGGAGTGTGAGTAAAACCGCAGTGATAAACTAATTTTTCAAAAACCTAAAACAGTCTTCACATTTTGCAGTCCAGAAAAACATTACACCTTTCTATGTCCACTTGGTTGTTGGGTTTGATAATCATGTAAAATTTTTCAAAAAATTTCAATAATACCCAATTAGACCCAGAAAGATACGAATAACTGTTATAGATGTTGGCATGGGACACTCTTCGATTTCCTTGGTCTAGGAAGGATCCACATATATCCCTTTTCTGGTGATTACATTCCCTTTGAATGATACTAATTATATCCAGAACACATATTTACTATATTTTTCATACATATTCACCCTTCACAATGTCTTAAACACATTAATCAAAAATCTCTTCATGTTCTTCATTTCTCTTGGTGTATATCTGAATGTCATCAAAAAATACTACCACAAATTTGTTGAGGTAGTCTCTAAAGATACTATTACATGAATCCATAAATTTTTCTGGAGTATTAGTGAGTCCTATGGGAATCACTATGAACTCATAGTATCCATACCTCGTTCAAAATGCAATATTTGGAATATCTTCCTTCCTCAACTTTAATTGGTGGTATCAAAACTGATGGTCCACCTTAGTGAAATAATAGGCCCCAACAAGTAGATCGAACAAATCATATATCCAGCAATGTGGATACTTGTTATTTATCATGATTTCATTTAGCTCTTGAAAATCAATGAATATGCACATTTATCAATCTTTATTACTGATGATGAAGACTAGAAACCCCCACGGTGAAGCACTCAGGCATATAAAACCCCTCTGAAAATTATCATGCAATCTCTTATTATTCTCTTCCAGATCTATGATGGAAATTCTATATTGTGTCATTGAAATAAGTAGAGATCCATGAATAAGTTCAATTGACAACTCAACCTCTCTATCTGGAAGAATAATAGACAACTCTATAAGGAATACATCCATGTAATCTCTCCTAATGGGCATGCCTTCAAGCATGATTCTCTCATTTGTCACAATCATTTGGGAAAGATATTATTGCTTATGAGGGAGGAATATCCATAATTGAGATGATGATTTTATGTGAGATTAATCTTCCTCCTAACTCCTGTAATGAATTTGAGGATTCATTTTGATGTGAAGAGTGATATCCCTTTCGAAATATTTGATGTCATCTTTGTATAAAGTTAGCTAATACATTCCCATGTTAGAGTTGAACACTAAAAAAAGAATGTATCATGATATTTTATGGGAGGTTTAGTCCTAAAAATTATATAGGGGATGATTTATAAACCATGGAAGCAATGATTTTCCCATTCACTATTCTCACAGATAAAATTACCTAAAAATTATGAGGTGGAGTTTAAATATTTATATTTAACATAAATTATTTGAAAGAATTCGTAGAACCAAAATCAAATAGTATGTTCTATAATAATTAATTAATAACTATCATATCTATCACCATATCATCGTTAGGATCCACCTTAGATGTAGTGATAACATAATACTTTCCATGTTTCATTCGAGGTTGTTATTTATTGTCTCTAACAACCCTCAGCTAAGGGAAATAGTTCACAATATTCCCATGATCCTTCAAGTTGTAACACTACACCATTTGATGAGTGTTGATATTACCTCCCTTTTTCATTCCACATTAGATGGTTTTATCATATCCCTTCGATAGTTATTGGATGGATGTCATATCTTCTCACATTTCCATCAATTCCTAGTTTCCTTTATATAAGTCCAAAGATAATTATTCCCACCACTTTTACAACAGTGATATTAATACTTATTTCTGTTATGGTATTTTTTTGTTGAACCACCCATGTTGTTATGATTTTTCCGCTTCTTGTCACCGGGCCCATGATACCAATGAGAGTCTCCAATATACATTTCAACCATGTGTACCTAATGGTATATCTCCTCATAGTCGTCAAAGTCTTGGATCTCCAACAACTTACATAGATTTTGATTTAGCCTACTACAGAAGTAATTCACCTTGCATTCTGTTTTGATGACAAAGATAGAGTCATACCTTCCATGCCTTATAAATATTTCTTCATACACACTGATGGACTCAACTTCCTTCTGCATGATTCTTAGGATCGATCTTTCTATTTCGAGATAGATGGTTTGAGGAAAATATTTATTGAAAAACATCCTCTTGAATTACTCCCAATCCATGGAATCAATTTCCTCTTGGGAAATTCGATTCTATATTATTTTCGACCACTGATCATCTTCCACATCAAAACTCTAGACCGTTTGTAAAACGTTCTCTTCATCCGAGTACTGGATGATGATGAATATCATTTAAGTGGATTTAATCCACTTTTCTAGGAAGAGGGAATCAAATTATCTCTTAATAATGGGAGTCCTTTGTTGTATGAAAGATTCCACATTAACATTAACATTCCATGGAGGCGAAGGGCATTCCAAAATATTCTTGTTATTATTCTTATCATGAGGCAGTCGGGCATGTACTATTTTGAGGTTTTGAGTACCCATTCCCATCATATTTGGCATATAATTATTAAAATCAATAAATTTCATATTACATTTGTTGACAGAACATGTTATTTTATTTCATGCCATTAACTAAGAAAAAAACGTACAGTTAGAGGGATTAAATACATAGTTATTGAACATAAAAAATGAAACTTTTGAACATAAAAGGATAAACCATTAGAGAATAAGTATATCTTAACTTGTTATTACATATGTTAAAATCTATGTTATCCTCAATCTATTTCATAACATATATTCTTATGGGATTTTTTCCATTAATAATGGTTTTTAATAAACTATTGAATTCTTCCAAAGAATTTCCCCTCAGTAGTGTCAAACCAAGAGTGCAGCAAAGACCATTATCTTGTACCCTAATTCCCCAGATCAAGCCAGAAACTCCTTAACAGGCTTTTCACTACTAGGTAAATCAATTCCAGGGCCTCATCCACCTTTTCGTATCCAGACATGGATGGATTTTCATGACAAACTACTTCCTATATAAATACCAAATCATAGGGGTGTTTCCTTATACATAGCCTCCTCATTTAGTATCCCAATATGGTACTTTATTACTAATCACGAAAAATAACTAGACCATCCTCTAATTAAAACTACAGTGAGTCTTGCCTTTATCATACAATTTTTGATGATTTTATGCATAATTATGCATCTGAGTACAAGGTATGGATCATGAAGCTTAGTGTCTTGGAAGAATAGGCACATAAAACTAAAAACCTGAAACTAAATATATCTTTTCATTATATATTCTCAATGAAGATCCCTTAAATATTATTGTGCTCATACAAATTCATAGGGTAATCTGGGTATAACATGATTGCATGGATGAGATAAAATCCTAGTAAGGATATAATAATAAGAATAAATCCATAGTACATGGGATAGAAAACATGAAATAAAGAAATAAAAAGGAATATAACATAATTAATTATAACATATAAACAAGGAGTAATATAAATATGAAATCGAAATATAAATTAATTTAGTACGATTCATGGCTAACTACTAAGATCCATTCCCATAGTAGAACAAGGCAATGCTAACCTCCATGACCGTCGCACATAACATCTCATTAGACTTAACATTACCCATTTCATTTGAAATAAATCTAGGAAAACCCATTATAACTTGTTCATGAATATTATTTCAACATATATAATCATACCTAAAAATTAATATACAAACGTATGGAAACTCATAGAAATAAATGGGTATCACATTCATTACATAATGAATAATGAATGGTTGTTTCATAAAAAGTGTCCATGAAAGAAATGAGTTAAAAAAATACATAGACATTGATTAGTTGAAATATTCAGATAGCATGGTATGTGATATAAAACATAAGTTACAACATATTAGAATAGTATTTACTAAATTCGTTGCATTAAAGTATTTTAGTGTGGTTTAAAGGAGAACACTAATGAGAGTTTAATAATTAAAAAGGGAATAACCATCTAGAGAAAAAATTAAGTGAGAAATGTATTTTTTTCTTAATAAAATACTGGTTTTTAACAAAAAACGTTTTTTAAAAATAGGGGATAAAGTGAAATTCAAATCAGCTAAGATTTCAGGATGTTACCATAAAAAATCTTATCGAGAAGTATCGAGGATAAAATAAATTAAATTCATTTATATCCCTAAAATAGATTGTGGGAAAAATAATGAAAAATGAGTTTGAATCATTAAAAAATAATGTCAAAGTAGTTTGTTAAAATAAAACACAAATTCATCTAGTTAATAAGAATGATAGAGAATATAGATGGAATAATGGTGGTATGGGTAGAATTTCTTATGGATTATCGGAATGGTATTTACTGTACTTAGTAGAGATCCATGTGAGAATGAAGGGTTTTTCATTAATTATAAATCATATGGAAATTAAAGGAGAGGTTCTAAAACATTCCCCCAACATTAGGGATTACACATAATATGGAATAACATAGAGGAAATATTAGTTAACTGAATAAAAACATTGGATTAGTAATTATCAATTCCATAAAATATTATAAATATATAGTATTTATTATAACCTTTTTATGATCATTTGTAACAATTTTTATTGGTTATGAGGTTAAATTTCATTTTTTGGGTCTATTTGGTTACTTGGTTTTAATAATCGGTTTGCTTATATTCATGTCTGAATAAACACGTACGAGGAAAATATTTTTTCATAATTGATTTTATATTATATTTTTTATCATCTATATGGTTACATGGGTGAAATTATAAATTTGTTACTTGGATAGATGTTGAATCATTATATAAAACTTTATTGACATCCTTTTAGGTTAATTGGCGGTTTTTGATAAAAAATTTCACATTTTGTTTTATAAACCAAAAACAACACTAAAAAAGAAATACAAACCCATATACGAGGCATAATACAAATATTTTTTCTGGTTCAACCATAAAAATGGTTTCATGACCATAATTGATGATGTAGACGGAAATTGACAAAACATCGTCCTTTAATGTGGTATATTTACACATCTCAGATGTTGTCTTTCCTATTAAAATAAAATAATGATAAAGGTGATATGAAAATAACTTATTTAAATTTCATTCCAACATTATAGTATATGTAAGGTACTGGAGTTTTCATAAAATTTGGATGCATATAGTTACGTATAGAAATTAAACAAAATAACATAAAAATCAAGAGAATAAAAAGAATAGAATAATTTACCTCTTGATTCAATCTCTTTTGATTACATTTTAAAGTGCGTGGTTTGGATTTTTTGAGGAGAAAAACGTCTATTGGATGTCGGGAAGTATCTTGAGATAATATTAGGAAAAATATTGGTAAAGAATAAGGCAGAGTGGTGTGAAGGGAAGGGGTATGGATGGGTGTTATTTATTGTGGAGGAGAGGAGAGTTTTCATAATATTATAATCATTACATTATTATTTTTCCATAAGAAAAGAAGTAGGGATGATTACATGACCATGAATAGTAGAAAAGTAATTTTAGTTTGAACAAATGGCTATTTACGTCATCCATTAGTCAATCATGATATAGAAATTCATGATTAAGCGTTAATTGTGAATTATCAGATTTTACTATTCATAAAAAATACTAGTATTTTAGAATATTTCCAAAAATTCTCCCAAACAATTTTTTGACGTGTAGAATCAGAAAATGAAGTCCATTTCTAGAAAAATAATTATATAAATATTATTAATTTAATATTTAATTAAATTAATAATTTACTCAAAAAAATAACAACTTTTAAACATACCCTTAATTTAAAAACATACCCTGACTTATTATTAAACGAGATCCCACACAAGATGTCATATGAGATATATTATTATAATAACATACCATAAATTTTTAATTATACAATACTTAATATGATATTCGATATCATTTAAAAATATCCTAAATTTTTATGAATTCTGGTCATTATATTTTTAAATATTATTTTCATTGAAAAAATAAATCACTTATATTATCATTTCCTAGAAGATAATAGTGTATATTTCATTGGTGAATGTATTGACATCTCATATTTTTATTATTAAAAAATGTTTCTTTATCAAAGGAACGTTGTTATGAATTTTATTTTATTACATTTCATTCAAATGGTTATTTAACTTGACTAATTTAGTAATTAGTGTTCCCCAAAATATCCCCTTAATGAATTATTTTGAGTCTTGTTGAAAACTATATTCACTATTCGGTGTATTCCTACAACATTTTATTATAATGACATAGCATGATATAAATATGTAATGATTTATGATGTCAGGTATTATAAATTACTTCAATTTAATACGGGTTACTTTGAACCATGTATTTTTTATATTTTGATTCTTGGAAATATTTCACTTTCATGAGATTAGATCCATTGAAATAATTGATTATTTTTTTTCCATTACATATTATTCATTCCTTATTTATTATATGATATCACATAATGTATGATTTCCAGTAACATGTTTTGTATATCAATCTTCTAACGTCTCTATTTCCATTTTTTGTAATGAGGGAAATAAATGTCATATGTCTATAATTGCTTCATTTGAGGATTTTTTTTCTACAGATGTTGAAGAATGTTTTAATAATAATGTATTCCTTGTATATTGTGGAAATAATCCATTATTTAAAAAATATATGGGTTTATTAGATAATTTATCTCCAAAATATATAGAAATAAAAAAATGACATGAATTTTTATTATTTGTGAATCAACATTTTTGTTGATAATATAATAATGAATGGATATGTTTGTGTAACTTCATTAACTTTAAAATATTATATATTAATAAATATTTTTATTCAATCTAGATTCTAAGAGTGTATGTAGACGAAATCATAGTCTGTGTCAATGAAATGATTAAGATAACATTATAGGTTATGAGTTTTAGATTATGTTATAGTTGTACATTAAGGTCAGTATGTTATTTAATGTATATAAAATAAATTAGGTATATTTTGTGAAAAAATAATATATTATCTTTATAAATTTTTATGATATATATTAATTAGTTTTTTATTTTATTTATTGTGTGGTGCTAATGAATTTGAATTCAAGGAGTTTATATTTCCAGGAATATTTTTTTTTTTGATTGAGTAATATATATATTAAATTTATTATTATTATTTTCATTTTGGGCTGGAATATGTATGCCCAAATAGATCATATAGAGAAACCAAAAAGGGGTGTAAATCGGTGTACCCAAATATCTCTATGTTTTCATTTTAATTTATTTAAATAACCTCGATCACTATGATCCACAACCACAATTAAGTATAATGGATCAATCAATGTGTTCATAACATTCACCCATTTAGGAAATACAGAATTTTGATGAACTCAACCAAAATACACTTTCAAATAGCAAGAAACCTAAGAAATAGCATACATTAATGAAATTATCAATCCCCACAAACATGGGACTAGCACCTAGGAATCAAACTACAGTAATAGGGAACGATTTCTCTCAACCAAAAAAAAACATGGAACATATATATATATATATGTAACACATAATATAGTATAAAATGTAAAAATATACTACAACTAAAACCAAATAGTGGTAAAAAAAACTAGAGAGTTTAAACAAAAATCTATGTAAAATTACAAATAAAAATGACTATCAAATATCGAAGGCGAACAACTCCATGTAAATGTGTGGGAAACTCCCACCATCACACCACCGGCTACCCATATAAGGTGACAAAAAACCACACAGCCTCACTGTAGATCCTAACCAATCCCTTCATCTAATGACTTGAACCAGTCTACACAAAACTGAATTTTTAAATTGAGGATCTGCTAAAAGGATTATTAGGGACTCACATAAGTATTCCATATCAACTCATTAAATAATTACCCTTGTTTTCTCATCTTTATATAAAATATAAAATCCTAAAATATTAATAGTTTTTATATGAAATTCATGCTAAATATGTTTATTTTACAATTTTTCCAAAATTAAAAAGTAATTTGGAAAATAATTTTCCATCTATTTAAAAAATATTCAAGAGATATATCATGTCAATGTAAAATTAGGCATGCGTCATATATCATATCCTATCATTGTAAGTACAAAAAAACAACCCAAAACCAATAACAGTAGTTTAAAATATAATTATGAGCCATATGTTATATCACATCATGGATCACACTAGGTTAGAATAGTTTTGACATAGTCATACCCCTCCAATACAATTATATACCCATAAATACACTAGATATAATATGATAGTCAATATTTGAGATGAGTAGTTAAATATGTGAACCTATTATCATGTACAAAAAGACCCTAGAAAAAAAACCCTTTCGGGAAAATGTAATCCCCATGACAAAATGCTCTACTGTGGAAGAGGAATTTAACTATACCTTAAACTGAAACACCCTATAATTCCCATGAGATATATTTTGGAAATCAATTCATCAAACCATTTCCAATATTTTATGCTTGGAAAAAAATTTCACAAAACTATTTCATAGTTCTTCTAAAAACCTTTTCATTTACCAAAACCATGGGAAATTCTTCATTTATAAAAAACATAATAAAAAAACATAAAAATAAAACCAATAATATCATGTTACAACATTTAATATAATAATTATCAAAATAATTTATGATTTTCCATCAAATATAGGATAGAGACCGAGCCAACATCCTCAAAACATGGGGTTGAGTATTCATACAATGGAACCCACAATGAAAAGATTCAACCATGAAAATGAGTCCATAGAACAAATATACACATATTATAATTGATTTAATTCTCATAAATGATTGGTGGGAAAAATTAATCATCATTACATAATAATGCACACATGTGACACCAAAAATAACAAAGGAATATCCCACAATGAAATATATCATAATGGATCAATAATATATCAAGGAGAAACACCATAATTAATTAACAAATCAAATAGAAAAATGAAATAGAACTAAAATGATGAAATAAATGAATATAAAGAATGTCATGTTCAACCAGATAGACACAAACCAACCGTAATGGTGATCCAATGAGGAATGAATCTATCTGGATCAAACAAAGTGTCATAATATCACTGGATAACCATTACAGGATGAGAGCCTATGAAGGATTTGATACATTAAAGGAAATTTCAGATGAATATCAACCTAAAAATTATTCTCATGAAATTTACATGGAATTTAATCCCACTACACATCATGTGATCCACCTAGATAAAATAAACCAATAAACCCACCCCCTTTTCTTGAAAACATGTTTATTAAAATTACACAATGTGTAATGTACATATATTGTATAATCCCTACACATCGTGTACCATGTTCATGAAATAATTCATCCAACATTTTCATAGTGTGAAAATTTACTGTAAATTGAAAATGGAGAGTTTTTACAAGAAATCCTTCAACCAAATCATGTATTCTCCGTGCTCTGGGAGAACATTGAATATCTAAAAATATATATATACCATGATCCTATTGTTTCAAATAAAAATTCCTCCCTGTAATATATGTCACATTCCCTAATGAATTCTATCCATCCTTAAGATTCACAAGACTCACCCAATTAAATAGGAAAACAATTGAAGAGAGGTGTATTACTAGACAGTTGGTAACCATATGTTAGAAACACCCTATAATAAGACTTTTCAACAATAAGATGTAATGTGTAATAATGATGTTTGTTTAATTAGTGAGGCCAATACTACCTCATTAATGGATCTCATTACCAGGTGTCATGATATTATTATACATTCTTCCATAACACTCTAATCAGCATAATCAACATCCAAAACAATACATTAACATTTAAGTCAAAGATCTCAACATGTTTCATAGTAATGGAAACATATATCTCTAACTCAATCCCCATGAGACATAGAACATGAGAAGGATCATGGTGGTTGTTACAGAGATATGATATGTGGAAATCATTATGCGTTATAATCAATTGAACAAACAATTTGAATAGATATAAAACCTTCCAAAACACTTAGTTACCTTAAACAGTCGAACATATCATGGAGTAAACTTTCCCTGATTTCTAAGTCAACAGTGTCAGAATAGAGGATAAAAATTGAAGAAAACCATGTAACCTATAAAATAATCTAAGGGATTGAATCATTGAACTCAAAAAGGATTATAATTTTTTGCAACTAGATGTTGTAATATATCCTAAATCAGAGAAGATGTATCTTAGACCAAACCACCTTATCCCTAGAAAGTGTTGATCTATATGGTTAATCATAAAATTGCTCAAATAGAGTCATTCGAATTAATTAATAAAAATTATTATTATAAGGGAACTCAACTAGTCTCGAATGCCTATACCATTATCTATCAAAAAAGAAAGAAATATTCAAGAAGAATATCTTATAACATCTAAATATCATTCCCAATTTGACTAATGACTATTCAGAGTTAGTTTGAACCATACATACGTGATTCCCTCATAAACTCTAGGATACTTCTCTAGAACCTCTAAGTAAATCGTGGATCTATATCTGAAACTTTCATAAATGGAACACTATTTATACTTACATGTTTTAGACATAAAACATACCCACATCATCATGTTTTCTGGTGTCTTTGGTCCGAATAATGTATTATGGCTTTGTCAAACAATCAATCACCACCCAGAATGCATTTATCTATTGGAGAATCAATGAAAATCCAATAAAAAAATCCTTGTATAAATCATCTGATTTCCATATCGGCACTGAAAGAGGATAATGAAATCATGATGGTTCCATATGCACTACCTTATTCTATTTTAATTTTTAACAGTGGGACACCTAATCAACAATTTCATGCTTCATAGCCATCCACTAGAACCACCATCTCAAGTGATAATACATCATCACAGTGCACAAGTGAATAGACCACAATAAACTATCATAGTGAGAACAAAAATACTCATCACTAATGATGGGATGGAAAAATTATCCTCAATACTGGGAATACCATTTGAATATAGAGATACCGAACCAAAATAGTCTCACCAGCCTATAGAGTTTCTCAAATTCTCCAAAACATGTCATCATTATGCATATTCGGTGGAAAAACTATAAAAATATATAATGATCACAGAACACTAGTCAGAACCATACCTAAAATATACTTAGGGGAATCCATATGTAGCAGAGAAAAATTCCTCATATTGTACCACTATTAATTTGGTTCCAAAACAATTTTCAATCAATATTTTCTTCTATAAGCATCTGCAATGATATTCTACACAGATGAGGTGTATTTTATATTTATGTCAAAAGTTTGAAGGTATTTCACACATATAATCTATTTAAGATTGAATTATTTTTTAGAATATATATAACTAAAACAATTATTATAAATATTAATATAATCCTTAACCCAAATAGATAATTCCTCAATAACATAAGTGCATGAATAACATCACCATTATCTAAGTGATGTGGGGGTAAATTTTATCATGTATTTGAAGATGATGAGAACCAAAAACGACCACATTATCATCCGGAATGAGAAAAAAACATATCGATAAGGATCATAGAAATCCACATATCCCATTCTATGATAAGATATGATTACAAATGGACCGGATGTCATAAGTAATTTTATTTAATGTAATGAAGACTGGTACATTCTATCCAAAGTTAATTTCATTAATTTAAGTGTAATAGCATTTAAAAGAGACACCATCTATGAAAAATAATTAAACAATAGTCAATAGTATCTATAAATACTAAGGATTCTCCGAATCTAAAAATCCCATAATTATTTCAAAGAGAAACCATCATTTAAATTCTCATGATCAATAGAAAATCCATTCTCAAAAACCACATTCCCTATGAAAATTTCTTCTCAGATCGTGATATTTAATTTCTAAACATTTCTATTAAAGTTGTGAAATAAATTTTTTCCCAGAACCATACATTTATAGTTATTTTTATCAATATTAGATAATGAAAAATATAAAATATCAACTATGAAAAACACTGAAAAATTGGCATACTAATAGAATAAATGATTCATCAAAACCATATAAAATGATTAAGAGTTTGTTATAAAAAATAAAATTGAAAGATATTCATAATGGACATAATTAATATTTATTTATATCATTGGTATAAAAGACTCTTGAACTCAGTGATGATTATTACCTGACTAAAGATTAATAGAAGAATATCATGTTTCGACTTTAAATAATAAAAATAATAAACCACATGAGGTTCAAAAGAGTTATTTATAATTTTCATTTAGTTCAACTTTTGATAATCCACTCACAATCAGATTGAACATTATACTTTCATATAAAATTACTCTAAGGATGAACAAGCTGAAAAATTATGGATAACAATACAATTTCACCATGATTTCCATAAGAATATTCATATCTTTCATCTTTAGTAGTTATGTATCATATGAAGGTATTGATATCTGATGTGTACCATAAATGATGTCAATTTGAAAAATCTACCTCCCACTATAAAAGGGTACTTGAAAAATTATCTGTTGGAATTTCAAGAAGACATTGAACAGCTATGTGGTGATCAATAAAAAAAGATGATTTATTTGGTAAAAATACCATTATAGAAAACAAACTGATTTTCTCTCTATGGGAATTCCTTGCATGTCTATAACATAGATCCTACTCTCCCTGAAATAGAAATTTTCTCCCATCAATCACACAAAACAAGAGACACCAATGATAAATAAAAACCTCAATATGTATGAAATCTAAAAAATATAATCCAATGATAAGTTAAAATTAATCATGACTGAGGACATGAAAATCATTGAAGAAATTTGTATTAGTTAATGGAAGTTCACATAAAGGACACCAAAACAAATTCTTTTTCCGCTTCCCAAGATTCATTGCAAACTCCATAAAAAATAAACATGTTCTATTAAAAGCATAATAATATTAACAAAATGGTGAGGTATAAAATTGTGGAAAAACCTATATCAAATATATAAATCACCACTGATGATGTAATAGGTATGGTACCTCTAACTATCATCAGACACACATCTTCCATCACTATAAAATCATATACTATGTGAAGGTGATTCACTCATATGTGATGTGGTTAGATCCATATAGTCAATTTAGAATATGACTGCACTATAGAATCATCTAGAGTTGATGATACACAACCATATAGTGGTGTAAACATATACTCATAGAAATTCTATAGATATCCATAACATCAACAATTGATACACATATTTTTCGGTGAGTTACATGAATGTTGTGTATGTCCATTCATTCAACAATGTATATATCTATAAGAACACCACTATCTATAATTAGAGGTATCTATGTGGCCTACTTCCTTGAACCACCTCCACTACTTCTACGATGATTCATCCACCTTTTAATTTTCCTTTGTAATGTCCACAAGGATGGGGAGAAGAGTATGAATATCCATCATTTCCTTCCATATTAATTTCATCCATAATTTATATATCTTCTATCGTTTCATAGGTTTAATGCGTCATCATAACTAATTATGATCTTTTATCCAATATCAACACCTCATATATCTTTTTTCTTTTATCTAGTCATTCATTATAATAAATTTTAAAATATAAATCATCTAAGAAAACTGATTTGTGTACATTGACACCAAAAGATTTCTATGATGCGTGGAGATGAAATTCCATGTATTTAACATTCATCAGCAATACTGCTAAATGTTTCTAGGAAAAGATATTCCTAAATCCCTTTTATTCCATCACCATATACCTATATTGATTTACCATAAAATTATATGAACATTTAATTTGACCATCATATTTTAATGTTTCGTACATCACACAGATAAAATATTGTATTTTAAGGAATTCATATATCTAAAAAAAATTTCAATAACTTCTTCCACCGCCTAGGGTTAATTGTTAACATTATAAAACAGTTCCTTATCATGAATTAATTCCCATGATTGATTAATTTCTCCAGAAGCATACAAATACACATTGATCTTTTTTTATGAACATATAGCACATTCGGGTATATAGAATAGACACAGTACAAAATTATATCAATAAGATTCGGATCAAAAGGGTAATTAACCTATGGATAATTATCTACACCTACCTGATGAACTCGCATGAGACATCTTGGAGGCATAATGGTACATGCCAAAATAAAAGAAATGACCAAATTAAAGGAAAATATCTTTTCAAAATATAATACCCCTAAACGTAAACTGTAACTGACACTAAAAACTGAAAACATTAGGCATACATCACTACATCCCATGGATAAATGAGTCTCATAAAAGAATTTCGTGGCTATAAACTCTCAGTAATATACATCTAATGACATAAAAATATCAACTTTATCCTACCAGACGTCTTAAGACAATCAATCATAAGGACGAATCCCCTTTAAAAGTAAACTGTGATGATCCTCACCTGAGCTGTTGGGTACCCGAAGGGTGTTACCAAGCCCCATGGTGTAGGAACGGGCACCCTGAAATCGAAAAAAACACACACATAGAATGATATCACCAAACTAGAAGAAAAAAATGGTACATATATATATACAAAAATAATACAGTGGAAAATATTAATATATTCCTTAACTTAAACGAAAAAAAAACATAAACAAAAATATAAAGTGTTAAAAAAATATCAAAGTACATTTACAACTAAAAAGGCATAAAAAAATAAAACAAACAACTCCATGTGAATTCATGGTCTACTCCAACCATCTTCCCATCAATTACACATATCGTCTAGAAAAAAACCTAGCTTCCTCACTATATCAACTTTCCTTTCCCTAAATCAAATGATATAACCAGGTCTACTGACCACATAAGAGGATAGTTTAGTTACGAATCACCGAGGTATTCCATATAATTTATATGAAGATTAATCATAGCATTATCAATATTAAAGATACCATTTCATGAAAATAGTTTAATATTGTTTATATTAACCGCTAGAAAAACAAATTAATTTCCATTGATTCCACATTTCCTACTAAATTTTGCAAGTCAATTTCAAAACATTTTATTAAAATATATCTAAGTAGAAATAAAATAAAAAAAAATCAATTAATGAATCTTATCACACAAAAAATCTTTTTTAGTTTAACAAAATAGTACAAAACAAAAGCAGAATCCAAAATGGGCCAATTTAGTATAGGTGACATACTTCCAAGGATCACATGAGGTCTAGATAGCTAGGACTCACTCATACCTAAAATAAAAAATTCCATAAACATCAATACAATAGAAATATTTATCAATTTTAGATATTATGGGAACACCTTAATTATTGTACCTACCAACCACTCTAACAGGTCCCAAGAATAATTGTCTAAGTGTGAGATGAATACTCCATGATAAATCACCCCACCAATGGATGAGGAAAATTACTACAACTTCCATTATATTCCCATATCATCCCATGTTACTTATTATATAAACAAATCCAACAAACCATTTCAAATAACTATTTCATAGTGAAATGAAAACCCATTTTATTTACTAAAAATATGGTGAAAGTAGCTTTTTTTAAAACCAAATTCCACACAGACAGAGATAAAATTAATCATATCATGGATATTCATTTGTGTAAATTATTTATCAAAATAATAAATGCAGTTCATCAATCCCATGATATATATATATAGCCACCTACCTCAAAATATAGGGTCACAAATTACCACAATGGATACCATGATGAAATTATTATACTTCCTCAAAAGTGGCTCACGAAATAATAAAAAAAATCAATTTATTCAAATCACATTATGGGTTGGAGGAGAAATGGAATCAAAATATACCTTAAAAATGAGGACCTGTTTTAACTCATATAACAATTGAATTACCCCTAAAACATGATCACATAAATAATCTAGATGAATGAAAGTGGAAATGTCACCATTGGCCAAAAATTCAAACATTTCAACGTAAGGATACCACTATGACCAAAAAAATGAAGAATAAGAAAAGTAATCTCACCCAGATTGATGAAAACCAATCACCATATTAATGTTATTATAAATGAATCCATCTGTACTGAATGGAGTCCCCCAATATCACTTGAGATGTATTCCTGAAAATGAATGAAATTGAATTTGAGCCAAGCAGCACACTGAAAACAAAGCTCAATACAATTATAAATTATGTATTCCTGATGGATCATACAAACAGAAATATACATTACTTTTTATAAAAACAAGATAATTTACCTAACATTTTTTGAAATATCTACATGTCATGTGATCTGTTCACATGGTTCACTCAAATCATAAAAAGTTCATCCAAAAAAATGAACATTTTGTTCTACCATCACACATCAAGAAAATTTCATGTAAACAAAAAACAATATATTCTATACAATAACCATCAATCCAACTTGTGTATTTTCTGAACTCTATGATAACCCTACAAATCCACCCACATGTTTTTTACCCAAACTCTATTAATAAACCAAATTAAAATCCCCATTATTTAGTCCCTCATCCACATTAAATTTTCTTCATCTATAGGAGTCCCATTATGAAACCAAATAATTTTTAAAACTGGTAAATATAAAGTTATTAACAGAAATTTGATAATGTGATCTTTCAATAATAATAAATGAAAAATAATAAACAATTTTTTCAATTTTTTCATGTGTTTTAGAGCCTATTCTATGTCTCTCCAACTTTTATCGAGTACCAAAATGTTCACATCATATTATTTTACATTTTTTGTAAATTCTATGAATAAATGAATTATTTTTTGATGATATCATTTATATCATAAAAGATATGAATAATCATCTTCTTAAATGTTTTTCATTATTTATTTTGAAAAAATAATAATTCATCAAATTGTTTCTCCTCGAACTGTAGAATAATTTATCCTCTTTTTCACTTCATGTTATGGAATACATTATATAGTATGTTCATCATCATAAAATAGATATTTGATGTTCAGTATAGTATGGGAAATAATAAATGAATAATATATTATGTTGTTACTTTTCATGTCAATTGTCTATGATTGTGATAATGAACATCCCACTGGTGAGGGAACATAGAATTTGGATAAATATTTGGTGAAATAGTAAAAAACCCTTGTTAACTCAATTATAATATTATTTTATTTAATCATTGATATAAATTTTTTTATAAGATATATGACTGGTTGATAGATTCTAAATTATCATTATTTTCTTCTGCATTTTTGGAATTTAGGACTATGGTTCTTTCTCCTTCTACAACTACATGGGCTTTATTAAATTTGTAATAAAATAAAGGAAATATATCTTTATTTCTAGACTCCAAGAATGTGCTATTGAATTCCTTAGTTAGAAAATTATTTTATATTTATATTCTTATATTTATATTCAGTAAGATGTATTAATATTTTTCTTTTTCATTGAATAAGGAAACAATGATAATCTTGAATCATGATATTCGTGAATTTGCTGTAGAATATATTTTATCCTAAAAAACTCTAAAAATATAATATTTTATATAATATCAAATATCTTAAATGAATCCCCAAAATTTATCAATTTAAAATTATTTTTGATACTTTTATAAGAACCATGTTAATTTGTGCGTCTTAATTCGTCATATCTCACAATGATCAATAATGAAATACAACTCATTAGATATTGTTTGTTTTGGAACATGAACCTCATCCAAGGTTTACATAATAAGTATTTTCAAATTATTATGATCAATATTTGAGGTCTTTTTATAAAAATACTTACATTGAAATACATTATGATACTACACATTTTGGTCTACAATATCTCTTTATGAAATGAATTCAATGTTTTCCTATATAATTCATAATATCCAATTCCAGTACCTTGAATATTATTTGAAAAATACATAATTTGATCAATATATTCAATTTTATGTATTCTATGTGAATCTAAAAAATAAATAACCATTTATTATATTATACTTAGTCTTAAACGTTATAAATTTTATATCGTATGTGACCATTTTAAACTAAACGTAGCAACTATAGATCTTTATAAAAAAATTAGTGACCCTTAATTAGTTCATTAGACCATTATTGTACACTTATTCATCACTGAAAAAATCGTAATAAACCTTACTAAGATACATGAATACCTTTACATATCCTTTTTTGTTTCATATGATCCGTTACAATTGTTGTTATTTACCCTTAGATTTTCTTTTACAGAACTCATGATTTATCATAATTAAATATAAAAAATATATGTTAATGTTGATTTAAAAATTCATATCAGGTCAAGATAATTTTATAATGAATACGGAGATATTAAAATCATTTTTATATGGAGAAATAAAATTAAAATTTCATTATATAACCATTATATTGGTGACATAATTACTCATGTACAATTGTACATCTAGTGGTAAACCCTAATATAAGAATTCTAATTCTTATTTTCACTCAGTTTTCTCTAAAATGAATTAGATAATTTTAAAAATAATAATTAGGCTACTCAAAACATCCAATAGAACAGAAATTTTATTAAAAATAAAAGAGGAAATTGTTTTAATTCACAACATTCCATTGATGGATTATCCATTGCTCCAATCATCAAACACTAATATTTTCATAATTTTTTTCTATTCATATTTTAAAATTATATCATCAATTTTTAACTAAAATATCTTTTTTCCATATTTGAGGGGTTCTCTAACAACTCAATGGTCGAACCTTTTATACCTATGCTAAAAATAACAATAGAGATGCATCAATAGAATATATTTTGGTAATATGATCTCAAACATGAGGTTATAAAAATATATATCTATTCAACATTCACATTCTCTAATTAAAAATTATTCTAGGGATAAACCACTATCTACCAATCCATCATCTTATAGAGCTGATGTCAAAATAACTATCAATGAGGAATATTGAAAATATATATAAAATTAAGAATGATCACTTATATCTTCTCCTTTTTGTTCAACAGACACTAATAAATCTACGTAAATATGTTTTATTTGATGTATTTTCATTCAAAAAAATTTTTATATCAAATAAAAATGATTCGGATGTAAGTAGTATTTAACCAACATTTGTTTTTATTTTATGATATTCTATTCAACTTGAGAACATATATGAGCATTGGAATGAGTTTTACAATTAATTATGAGAAACATAGTTTGCTACCCTATGTCTACACAAGCTCACCCATTGTCCAAAACAAGAGTGAGACCCATGGTATTGGGTGATTTTCATTAAAGAAACTTACATGTGCTATAATTTCCAAAAATATATTTTTAGGGTTTTATCAATATATATTTCATGATATATATATATATACCTTGTTAACAGAAAAGAAATATTTTTAAATATCAACAACATGATATAAAACTCAAACATCAACTCTATTTTCGTTAAAAAATGATCGCCCATTTTAATGTTATTTTTGTTTTATAAACTAAAATTAAAGAAAGGATTATTCAAATATGTCATTTTCAATATTCTCTATCTATGGTAAAACTTTCAAAATTACTTTATATAACAGTTTTATTAATATCCCCCTCTATTGAATAAACTAATCCTTGAAGAGTGTAACCATTACTTAATCATGATTAATTACTTTAACGTATCTCTGCACTGTCTGAACAAGGTATCACGTCATTGATGGATAATCAGCAAATGTTATAGATATTCTATCAAAATATTTTTCTAGATATTGTAAATATATTTTAAAAGTTTTTTATATATTCTCTAAGAATATTATGAATTTTTTTACCAAGAATTCATTCAAAAAATATTTTAGAAAATTCAATCCTGTGTTTTTATATTTTAAAATTTTGAATAATCATTGAGTATCTCTAACAAATATTATATTAATTTAATTTATTAAAAATAATTTTAATTATTACAATATAAATGGTTTTTTATTCATCCTGGAATGTGAGAGGATGTAACCAAACATTTTAATTAGATTACTTTAATAAATTTCCCAAAAAAATTGATTTATTTTTTAATAAAGAGCTTTGGAATCTTCCCAAAATCATTATCACTTAACTATTTGTCAATTATACACTTGAACTAATCAACATAAAGTTTTTTATCTTTTGAGGATGAATATAAATATTTTTTATATTAATAAAATATAATTATTTAACTCTTTAATCTATCATCAAGTACTTAAGTGTGATTCTCTTTTCCATATTTTTTTTATTTCCTAGTTTTGAGTGCACTCACAGAAACAAACCTCAACAACATTTATCATTTTTACATAGAACTAAAATAATACATAAAATTGAATGAATAAGTTATAAATTATTATTCCTCATTATAATTTGTATAATTTAGTGGTTTTTATAAACACCATTTATCCTCTCACTTAACCATTCATGACTGTATAATTGATCTTAAATTCTCTCTTTTTATTATGTATTATGAAATAAAACCTAATTAAATATTATTTTTTATTAGATGTATACCAATAATAACTCAACAAAAAACCCTCCATTCTTAGGATATTTACCATATTCATTATTTATTTTAAATATTTCCTCATTGTCTAGAAGCATAAGGATTAAGTTATTTGTGTTATCTAAAAGATTACAAACTCCTTCTAGGAATCATTACAAAATATATTGGATTGAAATTTATGGGAATCAAATCGTGAAATTCATGGTCTTCATTTGGAATCTTTTAGTTACAATATTTTTATTCTCTCTCGATTTTCTATTCCTTTTTATATCATCTCAAATAATTATAAAATTTTTGTTCTATATACATTCATATAATTTATATTCTATACCTTGTTTCTTAAGAATTTTTTTGTCTAATTAGTCCTTTTGAATTATTCTAGGATTGACTCCCCAATATTATTGTTCTTGTTTCTACCAATAAATAATGAATAAAATTATTATATTCATGTGTTTATATTATTCCATTTGTTTCGATATTAGATTATGTTCATCCCTTTTGATGTAGAACTTATTAGAAACATCATAGTCTTTAATTGTACATTATATTCTATCTTATTATTATTCACGGATACCATCCTTTTATTCCTATAATTTGAATCGTCTTCATTCATATTTTATTTTATGTGAATAATTTTTTCTTAAACCACACGTGACTTCATCGCAAGTATATCAAGTCCATATTCTATATAAACCCCTTAAAATAAATCATATTTTTACCAAACATATTCTTTATCTCTGTTTTATGAAGCATATTAATCATGATCCCCCTCAATATAAGTATTATTCAAATATTATGAATTATTATATTGTACGAATTATTAAATTATATATCCTTGAATTATAAATAATACCACAAATACCCAATACTACTTCATTTTCTTTTACAGTGTGAATGTTATCAATAATTTCTCTAACAGGAGGGTTGTTATATTTGGGTATTCTTTCCACCCTTTTCAGAATTTACAACTGAATGTTGTTATCCTTATATAATTCTTATCCGAAATTTTTTTGGTGAAATTATTCTCTCTATTTATCCTAATCATTTTTTGAGAAGGTTTTTTAATAAATCACTATTTGAGTAAACAAATATAATACGAGTAATGGATATAGAAATTTATGATAGCATTTTCCAAAACACATAAGTTGATTCTTCTTAATATTATAATATGTCTTTCTTCTTATTATGAGCCTCTATCAGATATATAATATTTTTTAATACTTATATAGAAGTATACCCCCAACATAAATATCTGCTAATATGAAATTTTAGTAGATTTTAGATTTTTAGTTTTACATGATTATCAAGGTATGTCACATTGAGGGAATATGTTTTACCCTTGGTTGTCCTCAACTTGACATCTCAATGTCTAATGATCTTATGAACATATTCATATATTAATCTCCTATTTTTATGTTTTTAAGGATCAATTACATTAGTCATCATAGATTTGGTTTATAGTTATACATCCATGAAAATAATAGGAGTATTTTGAATATTTTCATAGGAATTAAAAAATATATAATCCAAAAATCTACTACATCATTATCAATAACATTGCCATTAAATTATTCATTAGTTGAAGAAATAATTTCATTATAATTTATAAAAAAAAATTTCCATGGACATGGTCTGTGATAACATTGAACCTTCTAAATTAAATCTTACTGAATACTCAATTTTTAGCATCCTTTTCTAGTTGTGATTATTTCAACAATAATTTTCCTAATAAAAGTATAAATTTGAGTATCCCATTGATAAAACTAATCACATTAATTTTAAATTGAGAGTATAAGTCTTTAATATTTTTATTTTATAATATTATCTAAATTATTTTTAACATTACCATAATACATTAAGAGGTTCAATATAAACTAATTTTATAAAAAATAATATGTCACATTAATTAGAATCGAGTACGAGTTAATCGTTCTTGTATCTTGAATCATTTCACAATAATTTATTTCCATCTAATTTTTTCCAAATTTATTGGAAGTTATTTTCATATATTCTTTATCATGCTTTATGACTACGTCATCCATATTAGGATTTTATAAATCAAAATGAAGTGTTTAATTTATATTGCACTAGAAAAAAACCCTTGGGAATTTTTTTGATCCAATAATATGTAATACTTGTTCTAATAAAATATATAGAACCCAAGTGGATGGTATTATGAACCTAGAGTGGGTGAATATCAGAACCCATATTTAATATAGTTTTACATTTTTTAGACTATCCCCTCTTATGCATAAATCTATTTTATAGTTAGGATGAATAGAACAATAAATTTTCTCTCATCCTTAATCCAATATTTATGTTTAAAATAATATTAATACATAATAACATGATATTTATTAGTTTTAGACAAGTTGTGATATCATACTCTATTATGGGATCTCATATTTTCATGTACATGAATTTATTAGTTGTAAATTGCAGTGAATAAATACATCTTGAATTGAATAATATGGATTGAAATGTTATAAACTAGATAATAAAAGGAAATATTAGTAAAATTATATAATTTATAGAAATATTTTTATTTTTACCATCATTTAATAAAAAGTTTTTCATAGAACAGTTCAAAATATTATCACTTTTTTGTCAAATGTTTCTATATAAACATGGTGGGATCCTCTTGGGAACCAAAAGATCATGAAATTTAGAAATTTTATACTCATGTAAAAATAAAATATATTTGTTTGACTCTTTAATTGTACTATTAATAATTTCGATAGTGATATCGTCCTTATAAAGGGTTTTGGATATAAGTTCAATATAAAGAAAACTATGGAATCATGTCCTTTTCATATATAAATTCATCTTCTTTCCTCAAGAATTCAACTATAACAGTTACTTCAGATTGAGCATTGGTTGATGGATACATTATTACCCTTATTTTCATTAGTTAATATTATTATAGAACTACTAATATTTATCCTTATATATATTCATGGATTTATTCAATATAATAAAATCATGAAGGAACACTCAGAGTATTTGTCAAATAATTATTTTTTAGATAGAATTCCATAGTCAAAAACAGATTTCTTATTTCCCTCCATATATTTATATTCTAAATGATTCATGAATATTTATCTTCATAATAATATATAGATACATTGATATTTATATAATGAAAACATTCTTGTAAATTCCATTGTTTTATTTTTATCCTAGAGAATACTCGAATATTATAATCATTATTCTATTTGAATTATGACTTATAGTTCCAAAATATTCACTCATTTAAAAGTCTAATCTTCATAAAAATGAGAATAATTTTGATTTATTATTCTAGGAGTCTTAATTTAATTTTAGATTTAAACTCATAATGGATGTCATAAATTTTATTATGTTATTTTTATATGAATCATCTTATGAGTACAGATTCTATGTATTAAAATTATTATCATGAATACTCAAAAGTTAATGACGTAAAGAATTATTTTTTTATGATTTACAATATAATACTTTTTTATGTAGATTTTATTCTCAAGAATTATATTCAAATTGAATCAGTGAAAAACATTTCTCATATTATATAGCCTTCTCCATTGCATGCACAATCATCAATTTTGTATAGATATTGAGTTTCAATAATTCAATTTGTAAACTCATAGATTCATCAACAATTGATCATATAATTCTCATTCTATATCCATATTAACTATATTACATATGAGATCATGTTAAACAAATATTCTACACTATGTACCAATAAAAAAATTAACATAACCATAAATAGTTCTTCGAACAATTATTGTACCCATATTAATCAATAAATAATGAAAAGACAACATATCATTTCACCTGGATAATATTATGTATTATTTTCCTTTTCTATGTTATAATTACATCATGTATGATTTTCCCTTACTTTTATTTTTATATAACACAACTTTTATTAGAATTTAAAAGACACACCATCTAAACAATTACAGATAACTATATATAGGTAATCAAGATACATTTATAGAAATTTTGGTATTTACTTCTTCCTTTATGTATGTTAGGTCCACAAGGTTGAATATCGTGAGAGGGGGTAAATTAGGTTATGAATAATTTAAAATTAAAGGTTGTTCTGATCTTGTTTCACTTTTAAGCCAAATACTCTTCTCTCTCTTTCATGTTGCACAATATAAATAGAGAGTAATGCAAGCACAGGACACAACAATTTTACTTGGTTCACCGCTAAGGGCTACGTCTAAGGAGCATACGCCGACAGGTTTTCGGTCGTACTAAATTCCACTAATCTTCACTACATATTGATTACAAGGTTCAGGGTATATCACTTTAATGCCTAGGCTCACTGCCTTTACAATGTTTAGGATCATCACACTGGTCTCCCAAGGGTCACTACATGTTTCTCTCTCTGGCTCACTACCGGTGGAGAGGATCACCTTCTTCCTCTTCCTTCCCTCACTACTCTGGAAAGGATCCACTCACCGTTTATAGACCTGTAGGTCTGTTCATTTTCATGAAGGATTGCATCTTTTTATGTATGTAGATGCTTTGTTTAAGTCTAACTTTCTCCCATAGATGAATATCTCTTTTCACCGAAGGTATCGGGAAAACTTCCAGCTTCCACACAGCACAAAAACACTGTCGGGGAATCAACCTTACTTGGCGCACAAGTCTAATCTGGCGCGCATGTATCAGAATGCAAGTCACAACTAGCATGCATATCACTTAAAACACTTGCACGACATAATTTTCTGCAACTCCAAACCTGCATGACTCACTTCCTTCCTCGCCTAAACCACCATAGGCGTGCAACTAACAGTTGGCGCACAACATCCAACACTAGTGCACAAATCCCAATGCACGACACACCACCACTTGTGCGACCACAACACCTGTGCGAAAGGAGCTCTAAATCTTCTGTGTGTTGAACTTCGTTGAGAAATGAGGAGGGGTGGTCCATTATTTATAGGAATTTTGAACACCATGCATGATGTCGTGCAAGTCTACCCTCAGCGCATAAGTCTCGGTGTGCAGCTCTCATCTCATGCAATTCACTTGTGCGACCAAACCAATAATCGGTAAAACACACTTTCCTTTCCCATATTTTGATCTTCTAATATTGAAAAACAAAATGTGCGCATGTTCTCAAGCATCAAGACCATCAGCATGCAAGTCTCTTCATGACGTGCAAGTCACCTACGTGACCACACCAATACTTGCACGAACCTTATCCCTTTGCCATATTTTGATTATCTGATCTTCAAAAACATATGGCGCAAAAGATTCTATCCTCCAAAACCTCGGCGTGAAATTCCCTTTTCCAAAAATACTTTTCTTTATTTGATAATTTTTAGTCCAAAAAATTGGGAAAAACATAAAAATTGGCACCACCATGTATCTGTTATTTTTATGCCGCCTCCAGATCATCCATTCCATTGTCGACGTTCGTGAATCAGACATGGATCATTGACCATAACACTTGAACTAGACATTACACCATGAAATACCCTTTTCACCTGATTTGTAGGTCATGGTTTGCATTGTCATCTATCACAACACAAATTTTCACTTTGTCAACAAACCCAATCACCTCAAAAATAATTCAATGATGCCCTAACAGATTTTTTCCCAACAATTTCCCCATTTGGGTTTGTTGAAAACTCTTCCATAAAAAAAGACATCGTTATCTATTCAACCACCATTCGCCATTTGTGATTCTGATAGAGATCAAGGATTTACTCAACACATACTCTAAGACCACATTAGCAATGCTCGGCATGAGAAAAAAGAGTAATGAACAGTTCATTAATGAATCACTTCATCTTTGACACCCACTGTTAACATCAAACTGATACAAATTGTTACAAATCTGATACCAATTTCTGGACATATTCTTACCACTTTCTAGCACCATGCTTCTACTTATATCACGATCCTCAGCTGTCATGATATCTATTCTTTGATCGATCACCTCAAGAATCGATAGATTTAATATTCTCCTCCTTTCTGTTAACAGCATCAACCCTTGTCAACTTCAAAACCTCTTTAACCCTATTCCATCTGTCATCCAAGCTAAGCCCTGGCTAAGCATGTTCAACTAGCTTAAACTCCCCCTATCTGGTTGCTCAACCTATCAGCTTTTCCCCATTTCATTAATGATTTATCAAATCTCCACACTGTCTCCCCCTTGAACATTCACTATTTTCTCCCCCATTGTCATTAAACCCAAAGGTCACTCCTTTGCAGTCTGTAACAGGGTAGAGAACACATCAGCACATTAAGGAAAACCTCATCATACATCGGGGAGAGGGGGTGGTTCCACATTCACACTATTTCAATTACGGGTATTCGATTGAACTCCCCGAGCCAGTCGATGCCTTTCAAATGCTTCCTTGGGTAAGGCCTTTTTCAGAATGTCTGCAACCTATCGCTCTGTAGGCACATACTGCAACTTCACGATTCGCTGCTCAACATTCTCCTTGATAAAATGATATTTTATCTCAATGTGCTTTGTCCATGAGTGATGGACGGGATTTTTGCTGAGATTTATAACACATGAGTTATCACACTGGATTCCAATAGTAGACTTTACTTCAACTCCCATGTCTTCAAGCTGATGCTTCATCCACAATAACTGTATGCAAGCTTGATTGGCCGTAAAATACTCATCCTCTGAGGTGATTAATGAAATTCAATCTTGTTTAATGCATATCAAAGAAATACATAATCCACCAAGATATAATGAACTACATGACATTAATTTTCTATCATCCGCTAAACCGGTCCAGTTTGCATCAGTATATCCCAACAACTCTGTCTGAGATTTGTCAGTATATGTCAAGTCAAAATCCATTGTGATATGGATACACCGAAGTATTCATTTTACTACAAGTGTGTGGCTTTCGTTGGGATTTCTTCGATATCTTGCTTCTTGGCATGTGGTGAAAACAATATCAGTACTTTTCGTGGTCATGTAAAACAATCATCCAATAATTTTCATATATTCTATGATATTAACTGCCTTTCCATCCTCATCTTTTGATAATTTCATCCGGGTAGCAACTGTAGTTTTCATTTCCTTGGAATTCTCCATTCCAAACCTTCTCAGAAACTCTTTGGAATATTTATATTGATAAATGAATGTTCTATTCCTTCCTTATGTCACATGTAGACGAAGGAAAAACGTTAGCTCTCCAATCATTGACATTTCATACTCATTTTTCATGAATTTGGAAAATTGTCTGCACTGAGCTTCATCTGATCCATGAAAAATTATGTCATCGACATACACAAGCACCATCATCCTTTAATTACTGTCATTGCTGAAATAGTGATTGTAATCTACTCCTCTATGCTAGAAACCAAGCATCTTCATGTACTGATCAAGCCATGAGTACCACGCCATTGGTGCTTGTTTCAGCCCATACAAATGCCTTCTTCAGCCTGCAAACTTTATTCTCATCGTCATTAATGAGAAAACCATATGGATGCTCAATATACACCTACTCTTCTAGAACACCATTCAAGAATGCAGATTTAACATCCATCTGGACACTGCAAACTTTCTTTGCACTACTATGGCAAAAAATAAGATGATTGTCTCTATCCTTGCAACCAGTGCAAATATCTAATCAACATATATTCCATCTATCTGGGAGTATCCCTTGCTCACTAGACGTGCTTTGTTCTGATTCACTGTGCCATCTTTATTCATCTTGTTGTGATAAAAATATTTAGTCACGATGACATTCTTATCTACTGGCCTCAAAAACATCTCCCCTATCTGGTTCTTCTCAATCTGATCAAGCTCTTCATTCATAGCATGAACCCAGTTTTCATCTTCAGTTGCTTTGGAAAAACATTTTGGCTCCACCTGAGATAAAAACGATGTTTACTGTAATGATTTTATTCTTCGAGACTGAACTGGGGCTGTCTGATCACCAATGATATTCTTCATGTCAATTTCATCTCGACTCTTTGGCTTCCTTACAGACACAGACATGACACTTTCTTCTTCAACATTAGTATCTTCTTCTGAGTCACCCTTTGCCACTTCTTCTCCCCTTTGTTGCATACCTCAACATCACATTCATCCAGAAACTGTTCACTGGGTCGCTGAGTATTCTGTTAATTTTCATCTTTAGTGACATCATTTCTCTCAAAAAAATTTCCTATCCTCTTATTGAAACATTTATATGCTTTGCTTTTCAATGAGTAGCCAAAGAATATCCCCTCATCTCCTCGATAATCAAACTTCCTATGATTTTCATTGTTGAGTATAAAGAACTTACTCTCAAATATTCCAAAGTATTTCAGCATTGGATTCATTCTGTACCACATTTCATACGGATTCTTCCATTCCTTTGAACAGAACAGAGACCTATTCGAAATATAGACTGATTTCAAAACTGCTTCCTTCCAAAATTTATCTGGTAGGACCTTTTCAATAAGCATCATTCTGGCCATGATGTTGATGATCTTATTTCTCCTTACAACCACTCTATTATTTTGGAGAGTTATCATTGATGAGACTTGATTCCTTGTCCTATTTTCCTCAAGATAGTTTTCGACTTGACTGTTTGTGAATTTTGTACCATTATCAGTATGAAACTTTATAATTTTCTGCGCAAGAATCATTTCTGATTCCCTCCTATATAGATTTATCCAACTGAACACCTCTGAATTATGGATAACAACAAATACCCAGGCCATTCTTCTATAATCATCAATGAAAAGAACATAGTACCATTTCCCATTTATAGCTCGTTGTGGGATAGGTCCACACACATCAGCATGCACCAATTCGAGTACTCTTGTTGATTTCTGTTCCTTTGTCATATATGTGTTTCTGATGACCTTCCCTTGTTGGAAAGAATCACACGTATGAGTGCGATCACATGATAGTTTGGGAAGGTCTCTAGTAGCATCACACTTTACCAGATCTTTTATGGATGCTTGGAATAGATGACCAAGTCGCTTATCCCACAATTTTTTTTCTTCTTCTCTAGATAAAATACATGTATATTCTACCCCACTTACTAGGTAAAGATTTTCTTTTTTCCTTTTTCCATGTAGAAAAACTTCTCAATCTATTCGTTTCACAACGCACATCTTCATGGTATATCTAATAGAGTGCCTAGAGTCACATAGCTGACTAACAATGAGCAAGTTATGACTAAGACCCTCTATAACCAAGGCATCAGTACGTCTCATTTCATTGCCCCCAAACTTGGATTTTCTTGAGCCAAAAATATTTAGGCCTTCATCATTTCCAAATTTCAAAAACCCTTTATTATTTATATTTTATTCTTGTAAGAAAATCCTTATTCCCTGTCATGTGAGATGTGAAACTAGTATCAAGGATCAATATTACTAAACGATCTGAAGCTTTATGGGAAATTTCCACAACAACTGCCTTTTCTAAATTCTTCTTCTTGGTCCATAATTTTTCCTTCAATCTCAGTATATATTGTGAAATATATTCTTTCTCAGAGTATGATGGACCAGCTTTATCTTGCAAAGATGCAAATCTATTGTTTACTTTTAACTCACATGTTGGTTTATTGATCTACTGCTTGAGAATATTTTGATTTTTCTTTGGATCATTCCTTTCTATGGTTGAAGTGCATTACCTAGCCATGTGTCCATATCCTCCTCACCAAAAATAGTGTCCTTCAAAATATGTTCTGGAGAATTGCTCTCTATTTGACTGCCACCTTTGTTCTTGTTCCCTTTTATATCTCATGGCTGTGGAACACACAAACTGTGAATGTCCCATCTTCATGCAATAATAACACCTGATATATGGTGCATTCCTTCATGGTACTTCAGCACTACGAGTTTCCCCTGGGATCTCTGAATAATATGATTCTTCTTTGTGCCCAAATCAACTTTCAATCTCGGGACGAGTGCTTGCAGTCTCACATCAATAGCCACAAATTTTTTCTTCTGATCATGCCTTGAATCAACCTTAACATTTTAGCTCAATTTGTGCTTCTTTCCGGCTAAACTACTAGGCTCCTCTTTCATCTTTGTTGCCTTTGGAATGACCTACTTTCCCAAGAATGAATTAGGAATCAAGGGTATTTCTTGGTCTTTAACATTTCTCGACAGTCCGACAACTTCTATTTCAATCTCTTTGATATGATTGATGTGATCTTTCACTTTTCTATTAAATCCATTGATCACCCTTTTCTGTTCTTCAATGTTGACCTTATACTCACTAACTGATTCTGAGTTCTATGGTGTTGATAACATGAGTTTCTCAATTTCTTCTAACAGATCAGAATTTTCTTTATCATATTGTTGCTTATAGAGTTTGGAATCATGAACCACTTTATTCGATTTCTTCATTTTGGCTCTCCAAGCATCTATCTCCGCAAGAGATGCTTCCAATTCGGCTTCCAAATCAACTCATCCTTCAACTTGTTTTTCTTCTTCTCCAACTCCATTTTCTTGATTTTGTGAACAACCGATGACCGCTACAATGGAATTTTCTCCACGATCTTTGTAGTTTTCAATAACTTTATCATCTAATTCTTCATACTTATCAGAAAATTCAAATTCCTGAGATAAAAGATTCTTCTTCTTGAAGTAATTTCTCATGAATTTATTCATCCCTTTCACAAATGCTGAAGACTTCTAAATGGGAATTTCAACATTGTCATCATCATTATCGTTATCTTGAATCCTTTTGGGGAACCTTGCCACATATAAAGACCCATACTTTACGTACATTGTTAATAATTCAAAATTGATGCATACTTATTACAACATATAACAAAACCACGAAAGGACCGTATAGGTATAGTTTCTTTAGAAACTGGGAAACATAAACAACTAGTTCATAAAGCATCAACTTTGCCTCCCACTTATTTCATCATATCTAGGGTCCCTTTTTGGCATATCCAACTTAATAACCTTCTCCCTAACCTGGGGAAAGAAAACGTACAAAAGGGTGAGCTGAAATGCTCAATAAGGGTAAACAAAAGAAATATCAATCACATCGTATACACAAGCACATAACTTTTGGAAATCTTAACCTGCAAAAGAGATCATAATTTCATAACATGGGATAAATCATGGCAGTGAAATGTAATCACAATAATCATAACTTAAAACATGAAACTTTGTGGCGTGCACACATAATCATAGAAAATCATTTCTTGTTAGTCAAGACTCATTTCCAAGACTATCTTAGTGGACAAAGTCCCTTTCTGAACCGAGTCACCATCGTTTCAGTCCCGTTTCACTGAACCGGTATAACCTATCGTTCCAGCCATGTCTATCTCATGAGATATAAAATATTTACCCAATGAATTGAAGGGAGATATAGGTCCCACCCATCTCATAATGATACCATTCTTATGTGTGCCACAAAATCTTAAATCATACATCATTGCATGACCCATGTAATAAAAATGGGAATCTTAAACATCGTGACATCATAAAACAATTCATATAAGATAAAGGAATTCATAAAAATATTTCCATCACAACATAATCAAATCCATTTAATAATAGGGATAGAAATAGAACCCTATATTGTCTTATATAGAAAATAATTTTGATAAAACTATTGAACTCCATTATTGAGGAAAATATCCTTTCTACTTCAAAAACATTTATCCTTTCATAACATGCCATAAAATTTTAAACAAAAAAAGTTGATTAAAAATAAACTTGAAAACTTGTAAAGGAATCTTCTTGGAAATAATGTTTTAAAAATCCATTCATGTCGTACAAGTTAAAAATACATTCTTCGTACTTTTTTCGGAAAAGTCAAAAAAAGTACCTCGTACGAAAAAACGAAAAAATATTCCTTTCATATTCTTTACTAAAATCTCACCGAAGGGTAAAATTAGATTTAAACTATTGTAAGTGGATGGAAACAATATTACATATTGATGGAACATGGATGTGGATGATAAAATACACCCCAATAAATGCCAAAGTAAAAACAATCTTGGATAAAAATGAGATTGTGATATTTTCCCTTACCTTAGGTCCAACTTGCTTTTTAAGTGTCCGAACCTCCTGTATAATGATTTAAATAATGTTATTGACTTATTCCAGAATCATACTTATTTTTATGATATCATATATGGTCATATTCTTAGCTTCTTAGTAGTAATATTTCATTGCTACTTGTTATTCGGGTGTTTATAACTTTTTGTTCTTATGCGTGTTTTTTCAAATAAATTCGTATTCTTCTCTTTAGGTTATAGATAGATCATTTCCAGAATGGTATTAGTGTAATATATATCATATTAATTCATTCAATTCATTTATATAATAATTATGAAATTAAGTTCATGTAGAACGAGTCGCATCACATCGTGGAGACGGTATTTCGTACGTACGCAGGAGTGATGATATCGTTCCTATGATTGTGGAATTGTATTGGAGTGTATGTATACTATTTCAGAATCAAAATCACTTTATAATAGTCATATATATCATTATTTACCCCATTATACCCATCCAAGTAAGGTGGTGGTGGAAAATAGATTACACCACGGCGTGGAGACGGTATTCCGTACGTACGCACGCGCGGTGATTTCTTTTTCTGTAGGATGGATAGATGGTGAAATAGGGTTGTTTCATACTTATAATAACATATCAGTATATGAGTGATACTGATGTTATTACTTCATAATGAAACAACTAAAGAAGAAGAATTGGAAGAAGAAATAAAAATGAAAGAATCGGTAATGGACATTACCTCTTCTTTGAAGTGCTTCTTTGAGACCTTCTTTTAGGGCACTGAAATTGGTCTTTGAGGAAGACCAGAACCTCTAAGATGTCTCTAGGGAAGTGGAGAGGAGAAAGAGGCAGGGTTTGGCAGAGCATGAAGGCTCAATGTGGTGTGAGGAATAGGGGGAGGAGGTGCCCTTTTATAAGGGAGGAGAGGGGCACCTTTGGGAAAAATAAAAATATTATTTTATTATAAAGTCAAGTTCGGTTTTAAATAGCTCTAATTTGATATATTTAGAAGATAAGGTGGGGATGGGTCTAAATCCTCTCATCCAATAGAATTTAGACAAGTTTAGGTTCCTATTATAACCTTATCATTTAGATTTAACATTAAGTTAAATAATTTTACTTTTACCGTGACTTCTTGTGTTCTTATACTATAAGGTTAATAAACTTACTATAAGCATCCAAACGGACCAAAAGTTGTTTATTATTAATATATATAACCTTATCTAAGTCATTTGGCCGAACTTTAAATTTTTAGGAATAAAATAACAATTAATAATATAATATTTGTTTTAAAAACTATTTTATGTCAATTTTGACACTATTTAGTAATTCATTTTTGTGAAACTCATAACAGAATTATTAGTTCGAAAAAAGTTAATTAAATCAATAATAACATGACATATTAAAATAGAAAATTATTGGGATTCATAAAAAGTCTCAAATTACATTTATTTTGGTGTTTATAACATCAATTATGTCAATATTTCATTACTAAGATAATTACTGCATCATTATTGTGTCATAAATAAATTAAGATATTTAATGTCTAAAAATTACAAATAAAATATCATTATGTAGGAAATGTTTTTAGATTTCTAATGAATATTTATAGTTGAATTTATCTTATGTATAACCCCATATTAAAAATTATTTACTTATTAAACTTTGGTTTTAACTATTTTAACCCTTCTTTAAATAAATTAATAATAAATTTCCTAATCTAATCCAAGTGGGCCTAAATGGTCATATTTAATTCCTAAGATTGTTTTTGGTCGAATTACACTTATACAATAGAATTAGGACATGTGTTAGGGTAATAATAATATCATCTTTACCCTTAATTACCCTATTTACTATTAACCGTGGTAAAAAAAAGTAAAAAGTTACTATTCACCAAAAAATTATTTTCATCTCATTGAACCACATTTTACTTAATAACATAAACCGTGTCTCGTGGATTTTTGAAATTCCACTCACAGAAGCGGTAAAATTATGTTTTATGAAAAATTCAGTTTTTTAACTACCACTTAGTGGTTTCACTATTCATCAAAAATTGAAAGATTTCAGAAAAATACCAAAATTTCACCCTAGGCTAATTTCGATATTCCGAATCCAAAAATGAAGTCCATTTTTGAAAAATAAAATTTATAAAATTTCATAATGTGGTTATTACTATTCATAACGGCTAGTTTTAATAATATTTTAATAGCATATCGTTGTTTAGTGAAACTCGGTATTGCGTACGACACAAGCTATCGAGGAAGGTCGCGATTTCGTGTAAAGCAAGCCAAGCAAGTGTTGTGTAGAAAAAGATTCCTTTGATGATTTATATAACATAAAAGTCTCAGGTGTTACATTCAACCCCCCTTAAAATGAATTTCACCCTCGAAATTCGCCACTTTGTAACAAACAGATTAGGATACCTCTCCCTCATCATATCCTCAAGCTCCCAGGTAGCTTCTTCTAATTGGTGGTTCCTCCATAAAACTTTCATCAAGCGAGTGGTCTTGTTTCTTAAGACTTTTTCGCTACGATCCAGAATCTCTATCGAATATTCTTCATAATAAAGATCTTGCACCAGTGGTACAACTTCTAAGCTGAGTACATGTGAAGGATCAGGTATGTACTTTCTCAGGAGAGATACATGGAACACATCGTGAACTTGAGAGAGATTCGGTGGAATCGCCAATCGGTAAGCTACCTTCGCAACACGATCCAGTATTTTGAAAGGATCGATATATCTAGGGCTCAACTTCCCATTCTTTCCAAATCTCATAACCCTCTTCCAGGGAGATATTCGTAAGAACACTTTATCACCCACTTCAAACTCTAGGTCTTTTCTTCGGTTTTCGGCATAACTTTTCTGTCGACTCTGAGTTGCTCTTATGTTTTGTTGAATAGATCTGACCTTTTCTCCCATTTCATCAACGAGATCAGGTCCTAATAGATTTCTTTCCCCAACTTCATCTCAGCAAGTTGGAGTCCTGCATTTATTTCCATAGAGAGCTTCATAAGGAGCCATCTGAATACTGAAGTGAAAGCTATTATTATAAGAAAATTCCACCAAAGGTAGGTGTTGATCCCAAACACCTTTGAAATCCATAGAGAAAGCTCTAAACATATCTTCTAGAGTTTGAATTGTTCTCTCAGACTGACCGTCTATCTGAGGATGATAAGCAGTGCTGAAACTCAACTCTGTATCCCGAGTATGCTGATGACTTCGCCAGAACGTCGAGGTAAATCTCGGATCCCGATCAGAGATAATAGAAAGTGGTACTCCATGAAATCTTACCACTTCCTTTACATATATCCTGGAAAGCTGATCCATAGAGAAATCCTCTCTAATAGCAATGAAGTGTGCAGGCTTTGTAAGACGATCAACTATGACCTAGATAGCATTATTGCCTTTGGATGTTTTAGGAAGTCATGTGACAAAGTCCATAGTGATGTTTTCCCATTTCCATTCGGGTATGGGTAATTGTTGGAACATCCCCTTAGACTTCTGTCTCTCAGCTTTAACTTGTTTACAAACCAAGCATCGAGAGACATATTCAGCAACATCTCTTTTCATGCCATCCCACTAGAAGTACTCTTTCAGATCCCTATACATCTTCGTGCTTCCAGGATGAATAGAGAATGAAGAACTATGAGCCTCATCCAGCAGTTCCTTATTTAATTTGGGGATGGGAGGAACACAAACCCGATGCCTGAACTTTATTATCCCATCACAATCAAGGTTGAATTTAGGAACATTTCTCACCTTCTTTTGTAACTCGACATCTTCTTTCTGTGCCTCTTTAATCTTCACATGTATTGATGGTTGAACATTCATTTGAGAAAGATAATATTTTCCCCCTTACATTATAATTCCAACATCCATTCTTTGTAAATCCATAAATATTGGATCTTTTGTGATCCTCATCATTGATAAACTGGCATGGTCTTGTCGACTTAATGCATCTTCCACCTTGTTTGCTTTCCCAGGGTGGTAATGGATTGAGCAGTCATAATCTTTAATCAGCTCCAACCATCTTCTTTGGTGCATATTCATCTCATTTTGTGTGAAAATATACTTTAAACTTTTATAACAAGTATAAATATCACACCTTTCACCATAAAGGTAATGCCTCCAAATCTTTAATGCAAAGATTACCATAGCTAACTCCAAATCATGTGTTCGGTAATTTTGCTCATGGATTTTAAACTGTCGTGAGGCATAAGCTATCACCATATCATTTTGCATAAGAACACACCCCAATCCCTTCTTGGATGCATCATTGTAGATCACAAACCTTTCTCCACTACAAGGCAATGTGAGCACAGGTGCACTGGATAACCTTCTTTTCAACTCCTCGAAATTCTCTTCACATTCCTCAGTCCAGACAAACTTAACTCCATTCCGAGTCAACTTGGTGAGTGGATTAGATAATCGTGAAAAATCTTTCACAAAATGTCGATAATATCCATCCAAACCAAGAAAACTTCAAATCTCAGTTACTGTTGTTGGTCTCGACCATCTTTCGATAACCTCTGTTTTTGCTGGATCCATAGATATCCCCTCTTTTGAGATTATGTGACCCAAATATGAAACTTTTTGAAGCCAAAATTCACACTTGGTAAATTTGGCATAAAGCTTTTCCTTTCTCAGGGTCTTCATTATAATTCTCAAGTGATCTTCATGTTCTTACTTGCTCTTTGAATAGACAAGAATATCGTCTATAAAGACTACCACAAATTGATCAAGATAGTCTCTAGAGACTCTATTAATTAGATCCATGAAGATAGCAGGGGCATTAGTAAGACCAAATGGCATCACTATAAATTCATAGTGTCCATAACTTGTACGAAAAGCTGTCTTTGGTATATCCTCCCTTTTGACCCTTAATTAATGATACCCTGAACGAAGATCAATCTTGGAAATGTATTGAGCTCTGCGTAGTTGGTCAAATAAGTCATCAATGCGTGGGAGAGGATATTTTTTCTTGATAGTGATCATGTTATGTTCTCGATAATCAATACAGAGTCTCATTGATCCATCTCTCTTCTTAACAAATAGAACAGGTGATCCCCAAGGTGACGCACTAGGGCGTATGAATCCCTTATCAAGATTCTCTTGGAGTTGCTTCTTCAATTCCTGCAACTCAATTGGGGCAATTCTATAAGGTGTCTTAGAAATAGGAAAAGCACCCGGTACGAGTTCTATTGAAAACTCAACTTCACGATTTGGTGGAAGACTCAGTAATTCTTTCGGAAAGACATCATCAAACTCCCGTACGATGGGCATATTCTTAATCGTGAGTTTCTCACCAACCATTTGAGATAAATAACCTTCATTTAGTGGAATCAATACCCATAGAATGGAATAAATTTCCACTGGAAGGTTATGTTCATTCGTGCATTGATAGACGATCATAGATTGATCTAGAATATGAAATGTGACTTCCCTTCTTTGGAAATTGATATGAGCTCCATATAAAGAAATCCAATCCATGCCAAGAATCACATAAAATTACACTATAGGACGGATCACAAGATTTTCAGGAAGCACTTTCCCACAAACTTCGATCGGAGAAGAATTAAAAACTTTTGATGCGACTGTTGTACCATTAGGTGTTGTCACAGCTAACTCAACATCTAATTGTTGAGGTAATACGGTGATACCCTTAGAAAATTCTTCAGAAATAAAAGAGTGGGTGGATCCATAATCAAATAAAACATTTTCTACTTTAGATTAGATGGTAAGTGTACCATTCACCACATCGTTATCGTACTCCACATCACTGATAGAAATTGCATGCGACATTCCTTTGTCTTTAGCCTTAAGAGTTTATTGACGTCGACCATCATCATCAACCCTTGGATTAGGGAATTTATTGGCATAATGCCCCATCTCCTTTCACTTGAAACATTGAAGTGTAGTAGGTTCATTCTGTGTATCCCTTCCTTTGTTTGCATCATTAGACATCTTCTTCCCATCATCGTGGAATTCAAATGCCCGATGACCTTCCTTTCCACATTTGAAACATTTACTTGTCCCTTTAACAAAATGCATCCATGTTTCTTTCCACACTTTGATCATAAGGGAAAGCTCATCTTCTTTTCAGTATGCTCTTTAGATTCTCCTTTGAATTCCATTTTCCTCTTCTTATCAAACCCATATGACTGATGGGTTACTCCAATCTCCATTTCGACTTTGAGAGCACATCGAACGATTTCCTTGTAGCTATTGAAGTCCCTTATGTCTAACGCCCTTCGAAGACTTGGTTTTAAGCCACTAAAGAATCGATCAATCTTACTCTCAGGTTGGATAATAATACCAGAAGCGTACCTTTCAAGTCTTGTAAAATTTGCTTCATAGCTACCAACAGATTCATCATCCTTTTTCTTCAGTTCAAGAAACTCTTTCTCCATATTTTTTCGGAGAATACGAGGGATGTACTTATTGAAAAATAAGTTCTTGAACTCGTCCCATTCCATTGACTCAATTTCACCCCTTTGCCTCATATTCTTAATAAGATTCCACCATTGATCAGCATCTCCTTCCAAACGATACACTGCTAGGATGACATTATCATGTTCAGAACATTGATGAACTGAAAATATATTTTCAGTAGTACTAATCCATTGTTCATTAACTAATGGATCAGTAGACCTAATGAAAGAAGGTGGACGCTGCCTCATGAAGGATTCAACATAATGTTTCTCCTTCCTTTGCTCGTTTGGAAGTCCTGCATGAATCATAGCTTGAGAATGTTGTGTGAGCATGGCTACAAGATTTTACATTCCAGCTCCCATAACGTTTGGTTGCTCAGGGGGACAATCATTGCATTTCCCGTCGCATTCCGCATTAACACAATTCCTTCGGGTTCCAGCCATTGAATAAAACCAAGAAGAATAGTGTGAGCAACACTAATTATAATAGGAAAACCACATACTAAAGAATAAAATATCACACTTAAGGTATTATCCTAGGTTATTCATGGCCATTTATAAAACACTAATATTGTTTTTTATGCTTAGACTTATCCTTAGGGTTCTTACTAAGGCTTTCACATCCTAGTTTCCAATGGTTGGCTATACCTTTCCTCTGATACCAACTATAACGACCCATACATTACATACATTGTTAATAATTCAAAATTGAATCATACTTATTACAACATATAAAAAAACCATGAAAGGAATGTATAGGTATAGTGTCTTTAGAAACTGGGAAACATAAACAACTGGTTCATAAAGCATCAACTTTGCCTCCCACTTATTTCATCATATCTAGGGTCCCTTTCTGGAATATCCTACTTAATAACCTTCTTCCTGACCTGGGGAAAGAAAACATACAAAAGGGTGATCTCAAATGCTCAGTAAGGGTAAACAAAAGAAATATCAATCACATCATATACAGAAGCACATAACTTTTGGAAATCTTAACCTGCAAAAGAGATCATAATTACATAACATGGGATAAATCATGGCAGTGAAATGTAATCACAATAATCATAACATAAAACATGAAACTTTTGTGGTGTACACACATAATCATAGAAAATCATTTCTTGTTAGTCATGACTCATTGCCAAGACTATCTTAGTGGACAATGTCCCTTTTTGAACCGAGTCACCCTCGTTTCAGTCCTGTTTCACTAAACCGGTATAACCTACCGTTCCAGCCATGTCTATCTCATGAGATATAAAATCTTTACCCAATGCATTGGAGGGAGATATAGGTCACACCCATCTCATAATGATACCTTTATTATGTGTGCCACAAAATCTTAAATCATACATCATTGCATGACCCTTGTAATAAAAATGGGAATCTTAAACATCGTGACATCATAAAAAAATTCATATAAGATAAATGAATTCATAAAAATATTTCCATCACAACTTATTCAAATCCATGTAATAATAGGGATATAAACAGAATCCTATGTTGTCTTAGATGGAAAATAATTTTGATTAAACTCTTGAACTCCATTCTTGAGGAAAATATCCTTTCTACTTCAAAAACATTTACCCTTTCATAACATGCCATAAAATTTTAAACAAAAAGAAGTTGATTAAAAGTAAACTTGAAAACTTGTAAAGGAAGCTTCTTGGAAATAATGTTTTAAAAATCCAATCATGTCGTACAAGTTATAAAAAACATTCTTCGTACTTTTGTCGGAAATGTCAAAAAAAGTACCTCGTACGAAAAAACGACAAAAGATTCCTTTCATATTCTTTACTAAAAACTCACAGAAGGGTAAACTTAGATTTAAACTATTGTAAGTGGATGGAAACAATATTACATATTGAGGGAACATGGACGTGGATGATAAAATTCAACCCAGTAAATGCCAAAGTAAAAACAATCTCGGATAAAAATGAGATTGTGATATTTTCCCTTACCGTAGGTCCAACTTGCTTTGTAAGTGTCCTAAAATCCTGTACAATGATTTAAATAATGTTATTGACTTATACCAGAATCATACTTATTTTTATGATATCATATATGGTCATATTCTTAGCTTCTTAGTAGTAATATTTCATTGCTACTTGTTATTCAGGTGTTTATAACTTTTTGTTCTTATGCGTGTTTTGTCGAATAAATTCTTATTCTTCTCTTTAGGTTATAGATAGATCATTTCCAGAATGTTATTAGTGTAATATATATCATATTCATTCATTCCATTCATTTATATAGTCATTATGAAATGAAGATCATGTAGCATGAGTCGCATCACATCGTGGAGACGGTATTCCGTACGTACGCACGAGTGATGATATCGTTCCTATGATTGTGGAATTATATTGGAGTGTATTTATACTATTTCAGAATCAAAATCACTTTATAATAGTCATATATAGTCATTATTTACACCATTATACCCATCCATGTAAGGTGGTGGTGGAAAATAGATTACACCACGGCATGGAGACGGTATTCCATACGTACGCACGCGCGGTGATTTCTTTTTCCGTAGGATGGATAGATGGTGAAATAGGGTTGTTTAATACTTATAATAACATATCAGTATATGAGTGATACTGATGTTATTACTTCATAATGAAACAACTAATGAAGAAGATGTGGAAGAAGAAATAAAGATGAAAGAATCGGTAACGGACATTACCTCTTCTTTGAAGTGCTTCTTTGAGACCTTCTTTTAGGGCACTGAAATTGGTCTTTGAGGAAGACCAGAACCTCTAAGATGTCTCTAGGGAAGTGGAGAGGAGAAAGCGGCAGGGTTTGGCAGAGCATGAAGGCTCAATGTGGTGTGAGGAATAGGGGGAGGAGGTGCCCTTTTATAAGGGAGGAGAGGGGCACCTTTGGGAAAAATAAAAATATTATTTTATTATAAAGTCAAGTTCGGTTTTAAATAGCTATAATTTGATATATTTAGAAGATAAGGTGGGGATGGGTCTAAATCCTCTCATCCAATAGAATTTAGACAAGTTTAGGTTCCTATTATAACCTTATCATTTAGATTTAACATTAAGTTAAATAATTTTACTTTTACCGTATCTTCTTGTGTTCTTATACTATAAGGTTAATAAACATACTATAAGCAGCCAAACGGACCCCAAGTTGTTTATTATTAATATATATAACCTTATCTAAGTAAGTTGGCCGAACCTTGGATTTTTAAGAATAACATAACAATTAATAATATAATATTTGATTTAAAAACTATTTTATGTCAATTTTGACACTATTTAGTAATTCATTTTTGGGAAACTCATAACAGAATTATTAGTTCGAAAAAAGCTAATTAAATCAATAATAACATGTCATATGAACCTATAAAATTATTGGGATTCATAAAAAGTCTCAAATTACATTTATTTTGGTGTTTATAACATCAATTATGTCAATATTTCATTAATAAGATAATTACTGCATCATCATTGTGTCATAAATAAATTAAATTATTTAATGTCTAAAAATTACAAATAAAATACCATTATGCAGGAAATCTTTTTAACTTTCTAATGAATATTTATAGTCGAATTTATCTTCTGTATAACACCATATTAAAAATTATTTACTTATTAAACTTTGGTTTTAACTATTTTAACCCTTCTTTAAATAAATTAATAATAAATGTCCTAATCTAATCCAAGTGGGCCTAAATGGTCATATATTATTCCTAAGTTTGTTTTTGGTCGAATTAAACTTAACCAATATAATTAGGACATGTGTTAGGGTAATAATAATATCATGTTTACCCTTAATTACCCTATTTACTTTTAACTGTGGTAAAAAAAAGTAAAAAGTTACTATTCACCAAAAAATTATTTTCATCTCATTGAACCACATTTTACTTACTGACATCAACCATGTCTCTAAGATTTTTGAAATTCCACTCACAGAAGCAGTAAAATTATGTTTTATGAAAAATTCAGTTTTTTAACTACCACTTAGTGGTTTCACTATTAATCAAAAATTGAAAGTTTTCAGAAAAATACCAAAATTTCACCCTAGGCTAATTTTGATATTCCGAATCCAAAAATGAAGTCCATTTTGAAAAATAAAATTTATAAAATTTCATAAAGTGGTTATTTCTATTTATAATGGCTAGTTTTAATAATATTTTAATAGCATATCGTTGTTTAGTGAAACTCGGTATTACGTACGACGCAAGCTATCGAGGAAGGTCACGATTTCGTGTAAAGCATGCCAAGCAAGTGTTGTGTAGAAAAAGATTTCTTTGATGATTTATATAACATAAAAGTCTCAGGTGTTACACCGCAAGATGACCAACCTTTTTACATGGAAAGCATACTACTGGAAGTTTCCATTTAAACATTCATTTTCCTCTTTGCAGATTTAAAGAAAGGAATGACATCACCTCATATGTCTCTTCTTCCTCCTGAGAATCATTAATTGTGATCTTCTTCATGACCATAAATGCCACATCTTTGCATTTCCCCTTTTCCACAGCGTCGTTATCTTCATTTCTCATTTTATATGCAAAAAGAGTGTTGTGCAGGTTATCCAATGTCAGCTCTTTCGGGTCTTTATCTTCCAAAACAGAAACATTCTGATTGAACTGAGGTGGTTGTTTTCTCAATATGGGCTTAACAATTTTAATGTCTTCTATAATCTCACCAATACCTCTCATGTCTTCTACCATAGCATTTACCCTATCAAAGGATGCATCAGAAGACTCATTCGGGTTCATTCTCTGATCAACATACTTGTTCCACAACACTTTCAGATTTGCCTCTCTGACCTTTGTATCCCCGTCATAAATATTTAAAATCCTTTCCCACATGGTAAGTGAACTTTTTAATGACATAACCTTTGTATGGATGGGATTGTAAATGGATCCACCTAAGGCATTGAATTCTTTGGCATCAGCATCCCACTCTCTATGCTCAACTTCTGATTGCACCACTAGTAATATCTGCTGTGATACCATGCATAGCTGCTGAAAACACATCCATTCTCAAAGATCAGAAAGAGTGTTGCATTTGATTCTTCCATATCTGAAAATTATATTTGTCGAAGATCGAAATACCTTTAAGATTAGTGACCTCCATTGAGAGAAGAACTAATACCAGCCTTTCCCTCTGATACAAATTGTTAGGTCCGTAAGGCTGAATACCGTGAGAGGGGGGGTAAATCAGGGTATGAAAAAATTAAAATTATATCATGTTCTGATCATGTTTCGCTGTTAAGAAGAGCAATATTCTCTCTATTTCCTATTACACAATATAAACAAAATTTAAATCAAGCACATGACACCTCAATTTTACTTTGTTCACAGCTAAGGGCTATGTCCAAGGAGCATACGCCGACAGGTTGTCGGTCGTACCAAATTCCACTAAACTTCACTAGCTGTGGATTACATGGTTCGGGACAGATCACTTCTATTCCTAGGCTCACTGCCTTTACAATGTTTATGGTAAGTTCAATGCTTTACCAAGGGTCACTCCCTATTTCTCTCTCTCTGGAACACTGCCGGTGGAGAGGATCACCTTCTTCCTCTTCATTCGCTCACTGCTCTAAAAACGATCCACTCATAGTTTATAGACCTGTAGGTCTCTTAATTTGCATGAAGGAATGAATCTTCCTCTGTATGTTCACGCTCTATTGAAGACTAACTTTCACCCTATATGAATATCTCTTTGCACCGAAGGTATCGGGAAAACATCCATCTTCCACACAGCACAAAAACACTGCCAGGGAATCAACCTTACATGGTGCACAAGTCTAATTTGGCGTGCAAGTATCAGCGCGCAAGTCATAACTGGCACGCAAGAAACATCAAACACTTGCGTGACACAATCATCTGCAACTCCAAAACTACATGACTCACTTCCTTCTCGCCTAAACCACCTCAGGCTCGCAACTAACACATAGCGTGCAACTTCCAACATTGGCGCACAAGTCCCACTTGCACAACACTCCACCACTTGTGCGAACACCACACCTACGGGACATGAGCTCTTAATCTTCTATGTGTGGAAATCCGTTGAGAAATGAGTAGGGGTGGTCCAGTATTTATAGCCATTTTGAACACCTTGCGCGACACTGCACAAGTCTACCCTCGACAAGAAAGTCTCGGTGCACAAGTCTCTTCTCCTACAATTCACTTACGTTACCAAACTAATAACCTACGCGACCCTATTTCCTTTGGAATATTTTGATATTCTGATCATGAAAAACTGTAGGCACGCATGTTCTCAAGATTCCAACACATCGGCACACATGTCTCTTCATGGAACGCAAGTCACCCACACGACCTCACCAATACTTGCGCGACCCTTATCCCTTTCCCATATTTTGATGATCTAATCTTCAAATACATATGGTGCACAAGTTTCCTATCCTACAAGACCTCGGCATGCAAGTCCTTTTTCCAAAAACATATTTCTTCATTTGTCGAGTTTTAGGCCCAAAATTTTTGAAAACACTGGAAATCGGTACCACCTTGTATCTGTTCTTTTTATGCCACCTCCAGATCATCCATTCCTTTGTCGAAGTTCTTCAATCAAACATGGATCGTTGACCATAACACTTGAAATCATCATTACACCATGAAATCCCCTTTGTCAACAAATTTGTATGTCATGGTTTTCATTTTCAACAATCACAACACAGATCTTCACTTTGTCAGCAAACGCAATCACCTAAAAAATACTTCAATGATGCCTTGAAGGATTTTTTCCCAACAATATAGATAAAATTTACCATTACATATATTCACTGACACCACTATATAATTAATATACTTCCACAAATACCATTTTGCATAAGGTGTTGTATGCATATAAAAGTGTTCCAAATAACATTTAAACACTATATTTATCTCAAAATCAATAAAATCTTTATTCAACATTTTCAAAACATCTATAAAACTTCTAAAACATGATCATAATGTGATATAATGGATGAGATAATATCATTTCTTCATATAATTAATTGTATGTATTATGTATAGTTCTTTAATTTATTCTCCCATTTTTAATTTCAAATAATTTATAAATATAACCATGTTTTATCTTAAAAAATATTTATCATTCATAATTTACAGTTGAAGGGAATGACCTTTGATATATCTTCTCATGGTATCCAAAGAGATGAATAAGGTACAATTATTTTTTAGAAATTGATCACATATTTCTAAATGTACAAATAAATATCCAATCCATATCACCAATCCCTAATTTAAATCCTTTCATAGTAGATGAATCATTCTTTCACTCTGTAGTCTTATGAATATGTTTAAAACATCCCTCTCACCAAGTATTATAGATAATAAAAACAGGCATTAAAAAACTGATATTCAGGATACATTTGTCGAAACCCTAAGGATTAATGTAAATAATGGAAAATGTAGTATTATAAATTTTTGAATGTTCTTAAATCCTTATATTAATGATAATTTATAATTCATCTATGATGGAATACTTATTTTTAATATTTTCACCCTTATTTATGGTTTTATAGTGTTTGGTATTATTGAAACTTGTTTTTTATGTGTTACATAATGGTAAACTGGGTTTACAAAATTATATATATGGGTACGGTGGTTTTTAATTAGTTATATATGGGTAAGAGGGGTTTTCAATATAAGGCCCCAGCCTTAAACCTTACTTAATCTTGAGTTATTACAAGATTTCACATTGAGGATCTTTTCAGGTTTAGAGTTTTAGAGAATTAGATCATGAAACATTCATTACATTCCACATTTAAACAAAGTGTTTACATAAAAGACAAAATTCATTCTTCTCATCAACGGAAACCTATTTAAAATTAAACACAGATTCTTTCTTGACACATCCTTGACTCTATCATCTTATCATGTACCTTTCCCTTGACCTGAAAAAAACATTTAAAAAACTTGGGATGAGCATAAAAAGCTCAGTAAGGGATATAAAAATATGGAAGGGAAACATGAGTTCATATATACATAAGAATGAAATCATACTTTACCCATAAAACATAGGCATATCAAATCATGAATAAATCATAGAAAACATAAGACATAAAGGTAACTTGAGGCATTCATAACATTCTTACGTAGGGAGTAACCCTCTTGGTTACGTTTGGAATACCCATCACAGTATATTCCCTAAATCTCTTCGGAGAAACCTTAACGTTTCACTCCTTCGCGTTACCCAATGCATTGGAGAGCTATAACGGGCTCACCCGCCCTTAGTTTATCACGGAACCACCCGTTCTTCATAACAATGCCCAAGAACCATAACATAATCGTATCACATAAACATGAACATAGCATTTCCACATTTCAATCACAATATAACATTTTAGGATATTGAAATAATGAATCCATTCAAAAAAGAAACCATTTCCAAAACCATTTAAAACATTTAATAAAGATATTTTTGAATCAAAGTGTCCCATACCACCTTGAAGATTTTAACATTTTAAACCATTAATATCCATATAAATAAATCCTTAAAACCATTTTGAAAACATGGATATTAATAAGAACAAATAATTAAAACATTTAAAACGATATTTTGGTTATAAAGGGGTTTTACCAAAATTAGAGACACTTGAATACAATAATCGAGGAATAACATTTAGTCAGAACTTTATAATATCATGAGAATAAAAGGATTCATGATATAATACTCCAAAGGACAGTATATACACCATATAAGAGTGAATTGGTGCATAACAACAATGAACCCTCAATAGAAATGTCAAATGTGATGAAATCCCTTATAAAGAAGGTATCCTTAAATTAAGGACAAATCAATCTCAAAAATATGTGTGACAAAAATAAATACACTCAATATCAGTGGATATTAAGTGTAAACAATAAAAGGTCATTCACACATATTCAATGGATGACATATTCAATGACTACATGTTGAACCCAAAGAAATCGAAATTGGGTTAAAAAGTTCCCTTGACAGCCTAACGGCATCACATCAAAAAGAGTTGATGAGAGATAAAAAGAGTATCTCATCACTTGGACATAAAATTTACATCAATAAGGATATATGAGAACATATACCAACATAACAACATGTAAATTAAAATACCCAACAAAAGAAGTCTTTTTAAAAAAGAGGAGGGTGAAAGGTTCCCTTACCGACTTGGGTATCTTTCAAAACATACACCCCATGAAAGAAGGACAATAGATCATTGATGTAAATACTCATAAACGAAAGTATATTACACAAAGATTAGAATAATTGGCAGTACATACACCAATCAATGGAATTTGTGGCAAATGTAGCATAAATCTCACGAGAATAAAAGTGAGATGAAAAATCCCTTACGAAAATTCGGCAGCCTAACGGCGCCACTCAAAACGTCCAAAATGGATTGATGAGAGAGAATAGGGTTTCTCATCACATGAACATAATAATTACAGTAGGAGTAATATAAAAGAACATCCCAATCATAAGAAAGATGAGCTTAAAAGAAATGACATAAAAGAGTGTACTTAAAGTGAAAGAGAGTTGCAGGATCCCTTACCTCGGGTCCGACTTGACTCGATCGTTCCTTAATCTCCTGAATAATAAACTTGAGTTAATTTCTAATTCCTTAAGAACCCTTTTTCATGTTCATTATTACTTTTATACCACTTATTACCATGTCACAAACATTATGTAATCATTTAAGTTAATAATATTTGTTTTGCCGATATTTTGTTCTTAAGTCGAAAGTGGTCTTCTTACAATTACATGTTGTTCAAGTGGCCAAATGTTTATTATATCCAGAATTGTATTCATTATGTAGATATCATATATGTCACATATATCCAGTAAATTCATGCATTTATAACATTACATAATCATTTAGAGGTAAGAAATGAAATGCACCGTTCATGGAGACGGTAAGCCGTACGTACGCATGAACGCTACTTTCATTTCTATTTCATATTTTATAGAATGGAATAATAATGATATAAAGGTATATTATAATTCCAGTATAATATCATATATAATATCATATTTCCATCCTTTATACATCCCACATATGGTATTTAACGAATCAAATCACTTTGAGGGGGCGGTAGTCCGCACTTCCTTAAATGAAGATATCGCGTATACCCATAATGGAAGCCACAAGGGTAAGACAAAAATGAAAAATACAGAAGCATAAATAAAACATAAACATATTATATATCATATATAAAAATAGTGACATCATAATGGCCACCTTTGAAGGTGTTAAATGAGTATTGAACAATCATCGTTTCGGGAGGCAGAATTTCACCATCCACAGAAACCGTATGTTCTTTAACCATTTGATGTAGTTGTGTGAGAGTGTAGCTAAAATAAATCTTGTAACAACATCCTAGTATATTGAAGATACTGGTGTTGTTACAAAAGAAGTAAATAAAAAGAGATTATAGGTTTGGAGAAGCAAAATAAAACAAATGAACAAGAGAGAAAGAGTTACCTTTAAAAGTGTAATCTCCTTTTGATTTGAGCCTAAAGGCTTCCTTTGAAAGGATTCTGCCCAAAGGTGATCCTCTAGGATGAGGAGAGGTATGTTTAGAGAGTAAATGGGCAGGGGTTGGCCGAGCCAAAGGCTTGAGGGGTGTGGGAAAAGAGGTAGAGGTGGGGGCCTTTTATAAGAGGAGAGGAGGGGCACTTTTGGAAAGCAATGAAATATTACATTATTTGAAAATGCTTTTCGGTTCTAAAGGGTCCCACATTGATAGAATTCGTGGATAAGGTGATAAGGCATCGAAATCCACTCATCCAATTGGTTTTGTCCATGTGTATATTGTAGATTTTTCATTATCTTTCCATTTTAATTAAATTGTCAAATAATGATGTCATCGCTGCATCATTATTATGTCATAAATAATTTAATTTCTTTAATGTCTAAAAATTATAAAAAAACTACTATGATATAGGAAATCTTTTTAGCTTTCCAATGACTATTTATAATCAAAATTTGGACTTGTATAACCCCACTTAAAAATTGTTTTAGTAAACCAATTTATGTTAGTGTCATTTTCACTTTAACATTAAATAAAAAGTATTTTATGTTATTTCCCAACAAAAGTGGATCCATGGGGTCCCCAAGTTAGGCCATGGCTTGTCTTGGTCGGCCATTACATAACCAATAGGGTTGGGACATGTTTCTAGGTCATTTTATATTATTAAAGCATTATTTATACCTTAAACTACCCTAATTACCACTAATCGCGATTAAGAACTTAATGAGTTACTATTCACCAAAAAATTATTATAATCTCATTGAACCACATTTTACTTCTTAATGACAACCATGTATGTCGGATTTTCAAAATTCAATACACATTAGTGGTAAAATTTCATTTAACTGAAAAATCAGTTTGCTTGATTACCACTTAGTGGTTTCACTATTCATCAAAAATTGATGTTTTTCAGAAAATTACCAAAAATTCACCCTAAGCTATATTTGATATTCCGAATTCAAAAAAGAAGTCTATTTTACAAAATTCAAATCATATAAGTCACATTAATTAATTCAATAATTAATTCCCGCTGTCAGAGCAAATAGCGTGTTTTTATAAAACAATAAGTATCAAAAGATTGACACTAGTTTAAGTCCGATTTCAAAGTGAAATTGATTCCAACGACCACTATTGGATTTAATGGTAAAAATATTTTCAAATTTCACTTTAAAACCAATTAAAAAGATAATCTAATCATATAAATAAATTATATTAAAAAGAGGTTTTGAATTAAAATACAACATTTTACACTATTCATTAAAAAAATGAACTTTATCAGAAAAATACCAAAAATTTACACAAAGTAAAATTTGATGTCCCGATTCTTAATAAGAGTTTTATTTGGTCCGAAAGAATGTATAAGAGTGATCAAAACTAAATTTAATGATAGTTCGCCATCAAAAGGCGATAAGTGAACCTTTAGTGAAAACTAGGGCATATATGCCTAAAATTGAATTCTTTCCATATTTTAAGCCTCTATCCTTTATTGGATAAATGTTAAAACATTTAAAAACATATATAATCATATTTTAGTTATTTCTATCCATTCCCGCCATTACAACGGCTACATGTTAACTACCATTTAAAAATAATATTATTTTATTATTAGAGTGCAACGTAAGATTCCCAAGAAACTCGTTGTTGCGTGTTGGGTACGCCATCGAGCATAGCGTCCCCTTTAAAGTCATTTAAATATTTTATTCACAAATATGGATAAATATGAAATGTCATATTCTTTATTTACCTGGGATGTTACATCCTTCCCCCCTTTTGGGAATTGCGTCCTCGCAATTTTAAAATTGCGCTTGGAAACATCCTTGAAAGTCCCACATCGGAACAAAAGTCGGTAAAACAAACACTTTAAAATAAAGAAAGATAAGTACAAAGGTCACCCGAGTTAACCCATACTAGGATTCCAAGTATGAAAATATGGACATGGAGGAGAAAACATAGGTTCATGTTCTCATGGAGAGTGATAGAAAACATGTTTAGGAGAAAGTTAACCATGAGAAAATCACAAACTTGTGATGGGTTAAACGGTATTCGATTCCCCAGTAGGAAAAGTTAATAGACAACATTTTTGGTTTAAGTTACTTTTTATTGAGGAATTTATTCATAAGGAAACATAATCACTTATCATGTTGACTTTCAACTTTTATTAGATTCCTTAATCAAACTCATATTTTCTCCAAAAGGCGAGTATTTTGGAAGACTTGTTCACATTAAGAGTACTATAATCAAATTCTAGAGAATCACCTAATCCACAAAATAGAACTATATACTTCCCATGTCTTTAACCAAAACCAAAACCAAAAAGGCTAGTACAAGATCAGATATTCCAGAAAAGGATAACCCTTTATAAAAAGAAAATCTATTCTTAATCTCCAAAATTTGTCCAACAAAACCCAAAGTTCAACGAGGACCATTCTATAATCAATTTGTCCATAAAATTCTTCAAAGTAAACCAATATAAGATTGAAACCCAAATATTTGAAGGATTTAGTCGCATAGTCTTCCAAGATAAATCGTAACATTTATCTCTAAACAATATTAGTTGCTCCTAAAGTCTCGTATTGAAAAGTAATTAACCTAGTCACATATCCTCCATGATAAGTTAATCATTTTCCTAAATAACCCAAAATCAACTTACTCTTAATTAATAAAATCATATAACTAGAAAGAATCAGTCAAACTAACCAGGGACTTCACGTAGTCTAGTGGTAGGCGATAAATACCAGTCGCACTTTGGTTGTGGGTTCGATTCCCGCAGCTTTGTCCGACGCGACGGGTTGTCACACGGTCTGTGTGTTGTCCTTTTTTCAAAACTATATAATTCTTAAAACATTCCCCAAAATGAGATAAAATCTTCAAAGATGATCATAACATATTTTAACCTCAAGTTTATCTCATGCCTTTCATTTTCCATCAGAACATATAATAACCCATAATTACCTCAAAAGTAAGGATCATATAAACCCTAATGGTTACCTTAATAATTATTACCTGAATTTCCACATCGAGTTGGCCATCTCGTACCTAATGCACTAGAGAACTCACCAAGGTTGAAGTGGTTGATCATGACTCCTTGATAGTTGGTTTAGAACAACCATGAGTTTCCTCATTGAATCCTCCATTTTACCTAGTATCTTAATCATAGATCCACCACAGTTTCCTTCAATCCAATTGTCACTTTGGTGCCTGCGAGATCCAGCCATTCACTAACAACAGATATGTCAGTGTGAGTATATCAACAAAACCATCATGTACTAATGAGTAAGATAAACACTAAGATATACTTACTCATTCACTTTATCTAAAACTAGGACTCTTTCTGAAATCCTAACCATTATGGTAATGTCACTTATGCTTAAAGAATACCCTAACCTCTAAAGTTATCTAAACCGACCTCTGATACCAACTATAAGGCCCCAACCTTAAACCTTACTTAATCTTGAGTTATTACAAGATTTCACATTGAGGATCTTTTCAGGTTTAGAGTTTTAGAGAATTAGATCATGAAACATTCATTACATTCCACATTTAAACAAAGTGTTTACATAAAAGACAAAATTCATTCTTCTCATCAACGGAAACCTATTTAAAATTAAACACAGATTCTTTCTTGACACATCCTTGACTCTATCATCTTATCATGTACCTTTCCCTTGACCTGAAAAAAACATTTAAAAAACTTGGGATGAGCATAAAAAGCTCAGTAAGGGATATAAAAATATGGAAGGGAAACATGAGTTCATATATACATAAGAATGAAATCATACTTTACCCATAAAACATAGGCATATCAAATCATGAATAAATCATAGAAAACATAAGACATAAAGGTAACTTGAGGCATTCATAACATTCTTACGTAGGGAGTAACCCTCTTGGTTACGTTTGGAATACCCATCACAGTATATTCCCTAAATCTCTTCGGAGAAACCTTAACGTTTCACTCCTTCGCGTTACCCAATGCATTGGAGAGCTATAACGGGCTCACCCGCCCTTAGTTTATCACGGAACCACCCGTTCTTCATAACAATGCCCAAGAACCATAACATAATCGTATCACATAAACATGAACATAGCATTTCCACATTTCAATCACAATATAACATTTTAGGATATTGAAATAATGAATCCATTCAAAAAAGAAACCATTTCCAAAACCATTTAAAACATTTAATAAAGATATTTTTGAATCAAAGTGTCCCATACCACCTTGAAGATTTTAACATTTTAAACCATTAATATCCATATAAATAAATCCTTAAAACCATTTTGAAAACATGGATATTAATAAGAACAAATAATTAAAACATTTAAAACGATATTTTGGTTATAAAGGGGTTTTACCAAAATTAGAGACACTTGAATACAATAATCGAGGAATAACATTTAGTCAGAACTTTATAATATCATGAGAATAAAAGGATTCATGATATAATACTCCAAAGGACAGTATATACACCATATAAGAGTGAATTGGTGCATAACAACAATGAACCCTCAATAGAAATGTCAAATGTGATGAAATCCCTTATAAAGAAGGTATCCTTAAATTAAGGACAAATCAATCTCAAAAATATGTGTGACAAAAATAAATACACTCAATATCAGTGGATATTAAGTGTAAACAATAAAAGGTCATTCACACATATTCAATGGATGACATATTCAATGACTACATGTTGAACCCAAAGAAATCGAAATTGGGTTAAAAAGTTCCCTTGACAGCCTAACGGCATCACATCAAAAAGAGTTGATGAGAGATAAAAAGAGTATCTCATCACTTGGACATAAAATTTACATCAATAAGGATATATGAGAACATATACCAACATAACAACATGTAAATTAAAATACCCAACAAAAGAAGTCTTTTTAAAAAAGAGGAGGGTGAAAGGTTCCCTTACCGACTTGGGTATCTTTCAAAACATACACCCCATGAAAGAAGGACAATAGATCATTGATGTAAATACTCATAAACGAAAGTATATTACACAAAGATTAGAATAATTGGCAGTACATACACCAATCAATGGAATTTGTGGCAAATGTAGCATAAATCTCACGAGAATAAAAGTGAGATGAAAAATCCCTTACGAAAATCCGGCAGCCTAACGGCGCCACTCAAAACGTCCAAAATGGATTGATGAGAGAGAATAGGGTTTCTCATCACATGAACATAATAATTACAGTAGGAGTAATATAAAAGAACATCCCAATCATAAGAAAGATGAGCTTAAAAGAAATGACATAAAAGAGTGTACTTAAAGTGAAAGAGAGTTGCAGGATCCCTTACCTCGGGTCCGACTTGACTCGATCGTTCCTTAATCTCCTGAATAATAAACTTGAGTTAATTTCTAATTCCTTAAGAACCCTTTTTCATGTTCATTATTACTTTTATACCACTTATTACCATGTCACAAACATTATGTAATCATTTAAGTTAATAATATTTGTTTTGCCGATATTTTGTTCTTAAGTCGAAAGTGGTCTTCTTACAATTACATGTTGTTCAAGTGGCCAAATGTTTATTATATCCAGAATTGTATTCATTATGTAGATATCATATATGTCACATATATCCAGTAAATTCATGCATTTATAACATTACATAATCATTTAGAGGTAAGAAATGAAATGCACCGTTCATGGAGACGGTAAGCCGTACGTACGCATGAACGCTACTTTCATTTCTATTTCATATTTTATAGAATGGAATAATAATGATATAAAGGTATATTATAATTCCAGTATAATATCATATATAATATCATATTTCCATCCTTTATACATCCCACATATGGTATTTAACGAATCAAATCACTTTGAGGGGGCGGTAGTCCGCACTTCCTTAAATGAAGATATCGCGTATACCCATAATGGAAGCCACAAGGGTAAGACAAAAATGAAAAATACAGAAGCATAAATAAAACATAAACATATTATATATCATATATAAAAATAGTGACATCATAATGGCCACCTTTGAAGGTGTTAAATGAGTATTGAACAATCATCGTTTCGGGAGGCAGAATTTCACCATCCACAGAAACCGTATGTTCTTTAACCATTTGATGTAGTTGTGTGAGAGTGTAGATAAAATAAATCTTGTAACAACATCCTAGTATATTGAAGATACTGGTGTTGTTACAAAAGAAGTAAATAAAAAGAGATTATAGGTTTGGAGAAGCAAAATAAAACAAATGAACAAGAGAGAAAGAGTTACCTTTAAAAGTGTAATCTCCTTTTGATTTGAGCCTAAAGGCTTCCTTTGAAAGGATTCTGCCCAAAGGGGATCCTCTAGGATGAGGAGAGGGATGGTTAGAGAGTAAATGGGCAGGGGTTGGCCGAGCCAAAGGCTTGAGGGGTGTGGGAAAAGAGGTAGAGGTGGGGGCCTTTTATAAGAGGAGAGGAGGGGCACTTTTGGAAAGCAATGAAATATTACATTATTTGAAAATGCTTTTCGGTTCTAAAGGGTCCCACATTGATAGAATTCGTGGATAAGGTGATAAGGCATCGAAATCCACTCATCCAATTGGTTTTGTCCATGTGTATATTGTAGATTTTTCATTATCTTTCCATTTTAATTAAATTGTCAAATAATGATGTCATTGCTGCATCATTATTATGTCATAAATAATTTAATTTCTTTAATGTCTAAAAATTATAAAAAAACTACTATGATATAGGAAATCTTTTTAGCTTTCCAATGACTATTTATAATCAAAATTTGGACTTGTATAACCCCACTTAAAAATTGTTTTAGTAAACCAATTTATGTTAGTGTCATTTTCACTTTAACATTAAATAAAAAGTATTTTATGTTATTTCCCAACAAAAGTGGATCCATGGGGTCCCCAAGTTAGGCCATGGCTTGTCTTGGTCGGCCATTACATAACCAATAGGGTTGGGACATGTGTCTAGGTCATTTTATATTATTAAAGCATTATTTATACCTTAAACTACCCTAATTACCACTAATCGCGATTAAGAACTTAATGAGTTACTATTCACCAAAAAATTATTATAATCTCATTGAACCACATTTTACTTCTTAATGACAACCATGTATGTCGGATTTTCAAAATTCAATACACATTAGTGGTAAAATTTCATTTAACTGAAAAATCAGTTTGCTTGATTACCACTTAGTGGTTTCACTATTCATCAAAAATTGATGTTTTTCAGAAAATTACCAAAAATTCACCCTAAGCTATATTTGATATTCCGAATTCAAAAAAGAAGTCCATTTTACAAAATTCAAATCATATAAGTCACATTAATTAATTCAATAATTAATTCCCGCTGTCAGAGCAAATAGCGTGTTTTTATAAAACAATAAGTATCAAAAGATTGACACTAGTTTAAGTCCGATTTCAAAGTGAAATTGATTCCAACGACCACTATTGGATTTAATGGTAAAAATATTTTCAAATTTCACTTTAAAACCAATTAAAAAGATAATCTAATCATATAAATAAATTATATTAAAAAGAGGTTTTGAATTAAAATACAACATTTTACACTATTCATTAAAAAAATGAACTTTATCAGAAAAATACCAAAAATTTACACAAAGTAAAATTTGATGTCCCGATTCTTAATAAGAGTTTTATTTGGTCCGAAAGAATGTATAAGAGTGATCAAAACTAAATTTAATGATAGTTCGCCATCAAAAGGCGATAAGTGAACCTTTAGTGAAAACTAGGGCATATATGCCTAAAATTGAATTCTTTCCATATTTTAAGCCTCTATCCTTTATTGGATAAATGTTAAAACATTTAAAAACATATATAATCATATTTTAGTTATTTCTATCCATTCCCGCCATTACAACGGCTACATGTTAACTACCATTTAAAAATAATATTATTTTATTATTAGAGTGCAACGTAAGATTCCCAAGAAACTCGTTGTTGCGTGTTGGGTACGCCATCGAGCATAGCGTCCCCTTTAAAGTCATTTAAATATTTTATTCACAAATATGGATAAATATGAAATGTCATATTCTTTATTTACCTGGGATGTTACATTCAATGAGCTATCTCAGGGTAGTTCTCATGTTCTGCATGATTTATAAGGGAATGACCACTTTTCTATGGGGTTTTTAAGGGTAACTCCCCATGTATATGTGTGAAATAAGGGTAAGGAATAAATCGCAGTAGGTAATAGAAGTTATTTTTAAATGGTAAGATATGGATTACAATGGTTGTGTAATGGTAATACATATATTAAAAAGGATTTGTGCTAAAAATAGTGTTCCTTAAGGATACCTAGGAACTGCGTTAGGGTTAGAAGGAAACATGAATGGGTTTATCTATTTTTTATAAGTTTATATATGTGTAATCAATCAGATACATAATGGAAATCCTTAGTTTAGGAAGGATATCAAATGGTAATATATGTGATCGTTAGGGGTAATACATGATTTGTTATGTTTATTTAATAATATGTCAAGCCTCTTAAGGTAATCCCATACTTCTAAAATGTTAAATATGTGTAAGAAGTGACACTTATATGTAGGACAACAGTTTCATAAGGTAAAAACCATATTACCTTTAAGTAGAATAGTTTTTATGCCAATTATTTTAAAACCCATATTTTATAATCCTTCCCAAAATTGCCTATGAAATATTTTCAACTATTTTAAACATAGATAACATATAATTAAATAATTATAATTAATTTTCTATTAATTGAAATAATTATGAAAACATAAATTCATATAATTTTAGAAATAATTGATTGAAAAATTTAATTTTTAATTTAATTGGGTCTTCAATATTATAGATTTGAACCCAATATTTAAAATTTTTAAATAACATACTGTTATTACATCTTATTTTGATATTTATTTTTTTCCCATGTATTAGATACTTTCATTAAAAATATATGTGAAGACATATATGACCAAACCAATTTCTTCAATATATTTTATGGGGATAGCTAAACATATCTCCTACACATATTTTCTTTAGAACAGTGCTCCTGATTTGATAAATTTCATTTATCATATCTTTGGTTTTCTTTGGAAAATTATATTTTATAGACATTCAATAAAAGGATTAATGTTTATCCAATTTGATAAATAATATGGATATTATCAAAGAATAATATAATAATATTTATCTGGTTTTATCAACGAATGATAATACTCTAAAATATAATCATATGAATTATTATTGGTTTCCCTTATATTATTTTTGAGAGAGTATTTTATCATCACATGTGAAATTATATTTATTCCATAATAAATAAACTGGTATTATCTAGAATATTAAAATTGTACATCCTTCTTATCATAGATTTTCTAGGATAGAGAATATATTTTGACATTTGATATTTTATTTCTTCATGGATATAAACAAATTCAGTTTAGTTCTATGATTCCTGGAAGATAATATTGAGCTAATTAGTATGTAGCCATGATTAGGGTTATAAGTCATTGTGGAAACATGATTTTTATCATCAATGACCTTTATGTAGGATAATCCTTACCAGGTTTAATACATTTTTATGATTATTAAAATTATAAGGTGATGTGCGTTGATGTTCATAGACTGTAATGTGTTTTATCATATGTGTGTATTTTCAAATATGTTCACACTAAGGATATTCTACGTGTTATTTTATTCGACACCACTGTTCCAATATGTTATATTATTTGTTTAGTTTATGTTTTATGTGATCCTTATGATGGGTCTAACATTACTTGTAGACCCATCATGGATCGGTAGCCCTATATGGGGAGTATTTTTATACGGTTTTTTATATAATGATTTGAATAAGGTAGAAAATGGGGTATCATGGCCTAGTTCGACCGAACCTATGTGAATTTTGATTAAATGTGATCAACAAAATTTGGAAGAAGTGTTTTTTAATGATCTATGTGACATCAAATGAGAGATAATGAAAGAGTATGTTTTCGTTATGTAGACTATCCTAGTAATCTATTGCCTATAAAGATACTGATAACTATTGAAATGAGCTCCATATTTTTTGATATATCCATGACAGTTTTGAGATCTTCTATAAAGGAAATTAAGTAGCAAAAACTATGGTCTTATGTTTCTTGGTCATCACACTAACACATTGTATGATTTATTATGTATGTCATCCTTTACTAATTATTATATCATACACTCATATACATGATCATGAATTTATGAAAACATTGGCGGTGTCCATCTTTGTTTAACAATCAAACCTTGTATGGGAATTCCAACGATCTCACAAATTTCATGTATATAAAGACAAGAAAGTATAAGGGTCCCATGGATGATGATTCTATAATTTAGCATAGAGATTATCATGGGGATGCGGATGACAACAAGGATTATTCTTGTTTTTTAATTTATTTTATACAAATAATTTATACTCTAAATTATCATTACTCATCTGTAGTATGTTGATTATTATAATGAAAATTTTAAAATTTTGATTATTTAGTTTCAACATGAAAAAATTGACTATTTATTATTTTTATTCTTATATTCTCTATGACATGTTTCTGAAGGAAAAAGTTCCCTATAGATAAAATTAGATCCTCGTCACCATTGAAAAGCCTCATACATAGTGGGATGTAGGTATTAGGTTATGTGGAACTCTGTATTGGACATCGTGTTTTAGGTGTGGATGTTACAAAATGTTATCATTGCATATTATCTTACATTATTTTTAGAATAACTTATGATATGGTAGAAATGAAAAATGTTATATGGGACTCTGATTATAGATTTAATATGTCCCTAGCAGACACATGTGTGACATACCTCTAACATACCCTGGTTGATATTTCCATTACTATTTTGGGAAATTTCTTTTGTGGTCTTGCATTATGATTAGTCACATAGTTTAACATTAAATTTATATAAATATCATCATGTTACATATTTATTATGTAATTAATTTCATTAATTTTAATTTTCTATTCAGGATAAATTATCTATTATATGATATATATATCCTTATAGTTATAATATATATATATTGTGATTTATTATCCAAACTGACCATGTTCTCGTGGTTATATATATATATATGTGTGTGTGTGTGACAAAAATTACTAGTGTACATGGTTGATAGAATGGAATGTTCTAGGTGGGTTACACCTTGGGGAAAACATATTATCTTAGTACAAATTGTGTGATCCAGTAAACTAGGTAGGATCAATCCTAAAAAAATTAATCTATTTTCTTTAGTTTAGAGGTATTATCTCTGAGATGTTTGATGGATCCTCCAGCTAACATAACCTTGGATGGTCATGTTCCACCACCCATGGTGTAGAAGTGTTTACCCCAATGGGATCTAATAGTGGAACAATTGATTTTGGCTTCATATAGTATTTAGTTGGGGGATTCTATCGAATTGATCACATCCATGGTCGAACTATTGTAAAGAACATAATTGATTTTTCTCATTATTTTTAACACCAGTGTCTTGAACAATTCCATTATAGTAGCCCATATGATTCCAAGGACTAGTGGAAGGTTACTAAGTGGTTTTTTAATGTGGTCTAGACACTTATTTATGTTTGAGAAATTCTATTGAAATTCATGATCATTTTACCCTCTAAGAGATGGTGGACATCCATGAGTGAAGATTGGAGATTATATAGTCTCACTTGTGGGAACATTTAGAAAATATTTCTCAATTAATACATTCCTAATGGGATAAATCAAGACCATTTTTTGATGTTCATGGAGTTTTTTAAGGGATTTATTACCATCACTCTATTTTCTACCTAGTTTATAGAGATACTATGTTATGCTTCCTTTTTCCTGATAAAAAGAATAGAAGTATTATATGATTGAGATTGGCCTTTGAACGGAGATCAGATAATGTGTAAGGGGATTTTATCTGATGGTACACAATCCATATATTCTAAGGGAACAGTCCGTTGATAAGGGTATAGAGGAGGATGGAGTGGTAGGATTACTCATGTCCTATAGTACTCCTTTGACAGAGAATTATCATAATACTATAATATTTTCATCTTAATATAGGGAGATAATGTACGATGAATCATGAAAGAGTGGTAAAAGATATCTTGAACTGACTTGGGTTTCTTTTGCACGTTCCTTGAGTGAGGGGTCATTAGAGTAATAACTATGGTATGTGGGGATTGCCATACAATATTCCTTATACCTATGATCATTTTTCATCTGTGTGAAAAATTGTGCATCTTCAGTGATTCATCCCAAGGCAATAAAGATTGACCCCATATGGTGGTTTGTGAAAGACAAAGGAATCAATCCTTAGGTTATGTTGGGGCCATAAATATTAGTCACAATATATGATGACTTATGATATTCAGGGTTATTTAGGATGTGAAACACCCTCTAAAGATCAGACATGTATATTTAGTTGATTAGAATTAAATATATGCAAGTGAAGGACCATATACTATATAATATATTGTTTCAATTATATCTTCATTATTTACACCCATGGTTGAAACCAATTCATCCCATTCCTTCATATCATCATAATTAATTTATAGTCATGATTTACTGTTATATATATCCACTTCGTTATACTTACCTCGTACACCATTTTATCAAAAATAGGCCCTCTATAAAAAATAAAAAAAACAATATTCATTGCTATATAAAGATATTTATTTGGACTTCATGACACTTGATATGAGAAGTATCAATGTTATTTTTAGTATGGATATGATGATCTTTTATTATATTAAATTGATTCTTATCAGAGTTGTGTGACATTTAATTCCATAAATTATTATAGTGACTGTAATTTATTGACCGTAAAATGGTAACTAAGAGTATAAAAAGTAAGCCCATACTAGAATGAGCTCTAGATAATCGCATCAAAAATGGAATTTTTGACTCATTCATGATGATTAGTGAAAACCCCAATTTAATTTTCACCAGTCATGGTTATCGATCAAGAAATAATTCCATATTTAATAAAAGGAATATCTCTAGATAATGTATTATACATTGAGATAGGGTTGTTGATATGTGAATATCTTATTTCAATACCCTCGTATCATTGGGAAGTATCTGAGATGAATAATATTTGGATGCTTCTTGATGACTTGGTTTTTATGAGATTTATAATTCCATGGAATTAATGATAAGGTGAACTATTTTTTTTTTCTAAAATGCTTGAAGTCATTCTTTGAATCCGATATTATTAACAGAAGATTAACTTGGTGATAATAAAGAAGAAATATCCCTTTCTCATATGTTTTATGAAATGTTATTACTAACAGAAGAAATGTGGGTTTCATAAATAACATTTCATCTAAAACCTAATACAATCATATAAAGATTAAAAATGTTGTCCCTGGATCATATACCATGTAAAGAATAAAAAACACTAAACTATGTCATGATATATACAAATATATTTTTAATTATAACATGGATTATTTAATATTGAAAATAAAATATCATTTAAAATAACAATTAAGGAAAAAAACAATTTAAAAATCATTTTCGTAGATAAAAAACTATTTAAAATTACGATGTAATCCCTAAAAAAGCATTTAAAACATTTATTTAGGAAAATATTTCCTCTATAATGAAATTCAACAATTTATAACACTTATAAGAGACATTTTCACTAACAATATCTTTGAAAACTTATAAAGAAATATTTTAAAATAATTTAACTCACTATAAAACAAAAAATGTTGTCAAAATTAATTTCATTGAAAATAAATTTTAGATAAAAACCCTTTCAATATATTTAATATTTTGTTTTGAAAATACTATTGAAAACATATAGATTATTCATCACCAAATGGATTTAACATGATGGTAGATAATTTTTTACATTACATATATGTAAAAAATGATTCATTTCACACTATTAGTTGAAATAAAAATATCATTGATTGGAATAAAATATTACTCATTTTGAAAAAACATTTGTATAATTATAAAAAATGGGTAAAATGAACTATTAAAAATCAAAACCCAATAGTATAACATTTTTAAATTATTTTTAGAAATTATATTTTAGAATAAACAAGACTATGGTCACTCTTTCAAAAGATAATTTTTTATTATCTTATGTACCAAATAGTAAAATAATGGTACCATTAATTTTATTTATCACGAATAAAAATATGAGAACAAAATAAATGATTAAAATTTGGAGATTGATCATAATATTTCATCAATGAAATCATAATTATAAAAAATCCTAATAAATAGTTAGATTATACTTTAATCTCCCACCACATTTTTTTAACATTGAATTAAAATACCTATGAAATAACAACTTCGTATTAAGATTAAAAAATAAAGAAAATAAGGATATTAATAATATAATTTTTAAATGGTGTAGTATATACATGTTTTAAAATAAAATTGGTTCATAATAAAACATTTATATCAATGAAGGGAAATTGGGAAACATTGTCTTACTACTTTGGTAACATTCAAACTATAAATCAATGAACGAGATATACTATCATGGATATTTAAATACCAAATAAAATTAATTTTATTTATCATAAATTAAATCAATAATTATTATAAACACTATATATATGGAATCATTGATATATATGTCTTGTGTCTCTTGTAAAATAATGGTGACCGAAAAATACCTTTTTATATGAGTAATTTCGTTTTCATGTGCCCCCATAAATAAAAAAATATTTTGAAAAAAAAATAGTTTCATTAACTACATTAAATTCATTATATAACATTTCATGTTCCATTATATACACCACACAATAAAAACATGTGAAGGATAAGGGAAATGTCTCGGTGAAATTTAAGAGATAGAAAAAATCCTTGTACCTTAAGACATGAATTCCTTCGTACACATTGAATCCTCATTTATAATAAATAGAAATTTATTAAACATCAATTTGAATAATAATACACATAAATAACTTATAATATATGATTTTATTATGACCATATATTCCCCATTTATTAACAAACTGAGGTTAATGTCATAACTCGATTAATAACCACTTAGTTTTTTGAATAAATTTTGACTTGTTAATTATTTTCCGATTACATTGATCTTGATCTCATAATTTCAATAATGTAAAACATGATATAAATATTATAAATAATCATTATATATTTATTTATAATAGAATGAAAAATTAGTTTGGGGAAATGAAATTCACCTTTCATGGAGGTTGTATTCCATATGTATGTAAGGGTAATGATTCCATTTTAATGACATATCGATGGAAAAAACTAAAAGATATATATATATATATAACCTATAGTAGAGATATTTTTTCATATATATCACATATGTATCGTAAACCCATCATTTTTATATTCCATGAAAATCATTAATGAATCCCATCACTTAATGTGGTGGTAGTATGAGGTACACATGAATAATGTTATCACATTTTCCCAAACATGGGAACATAATTATATGTGTTATATAATAATTAACGAAGCATAAATATATAATTAAAATAAATTATATCATATATAAACTATAAATCCATCATTATCACAAACCATGAAATGTGGTAATGGAAGAACAAACGACATCGGTTCGCGAGGATGTTGTCCCATGTTCACATGAACGATTATTGCGTATCAAATTAGAAGCATGTGTTTAACTTTATAGGTCATAACAATAACATAGAAATATAATTATATTTAATATAAATTTTTTTAATATAATATTATTATAACATGAATTTAATGGGTATAGATCGTAATTAAAAAATGTGCACATCTGTGAACGTTACCTATTCTTCCTCTAAGTACTTTTTTTCACTAATATAATTAATTATTTGTATTTCATCCATTATTAATTAATATAGAAAAATATTTGGGAATTTTGAGAGTTATTTTTTCTTTTTTTATGATTCAACATTTTTAATAATGTTAATAGAGGGGATTGGCGGTGGTCTTTTATATGTGACGGAGAGGACAGAAATATAATTTTTATATAATAAAGTTATGTTCACCCTTGTTTCTAAATAAAAATACATAGTAATTACACAAAAAATAAATTATATAGGTATAATGGTCGATATGTGGACATTAATGGGATTTGGCCAAGGTTCTAGGTCATTTGGACCCATAGGATTGAACATTAACCACTAAGTAGACTCTTTTTTACCATAATAACTCTAATTAATTTTAATTACTTTCAAAAATATTTTTCTAACACAAAATAACATTACCTACCTTGAAATTATAAATTATTATGATCCCAAATATGGAATAAATTCCCCCAAAATAAATTCAAAGATTAGTATAAATTAAATTTAAATAAATCCTTAAGACGAGATTAGAAAACTAGTTTTTTAAGAGAACAAGGACAAAAAGATGAAATGTTTTTATATCACATTTCAATGTGTAATTAATTACAATGGATAAATTTGAAGTAATTAGTTTTTTATTTAACAAATAATTCTCTATTAGTAGTTTATAATTTAATTTAAATATTAAAATAAATTAAAAAATAATTTTCATTTACAATTTATTATTTTTCAATATTCATAGAAAATTAATCCTCTCCAAAATATTTCAAAAAATCACCCAAATATAAGTATGACCATTAATTTTTTTAAAAAAATTAATTTTTTCATATATAATATATAAAATTGGTAAATTGTAGTTCTAAAATACATTCATTAATGAAATGCATTAAAAACCCTTTAAGAAAAATATATATTCTTATGAGATAATTTTGATTTATTCTGATCTATTTTCTAGAAAACACAAAATATGAATGATAAATAGTATACTCAATATATAAATTATATAAATATTTAATTAAAATAATTCATAAAATGTGTGTTGTATAATTTATTGATACATAATATGTCTATGTGTATAAATTGTTTTCTTTATAACATGAATTAATATTTTTGAAATGTTATTACCCTCAATTCAAAAAAATCAGTAAAAAATAATTCATTTTATATACATTTATAAACCATAATTACATAATTTATCACTATAATTCATACATATTATTAAAATATAAATGTTATAACAATAATATTACTGTAATAATTATATTAACACTATAATTTAGTTTAGTAAAACTAGGTATTTCTTTCACCACATTCTATCAAAAGAACTCAGAATTTCATGTATCAAAATCTAACCTCAGTGGTACATATAGTTCTTGAATATCATGGTATAGCATGTAGCTAAATAAAAAATTGAATTTTAATTTACTCAAATATAATAATTCATTAAATCTCTAGGTGTTAAATTCTATCCCCATTAAAAATTATTTTCTCCTTAATATTTCTGGTGGCCATCAATGTTTTAATAATTTAGAATTCCATTCATAAATGATTTCCTATTTGTATCCATGAAATGAAAAAGAATTTAGAGGCATCCCATAATAGAACATCTATGTAAATTGATAACAATAGGAATCCCTCGAAGGATCCTCAGCTACATAATATTCTATTAGTTAAAAATAATCACGATGGATTATTAGTTATATTATCCGCTTTACCTTGAGGAGAAATCTATTTAAAAAGTGGTTAATGAGGATTGATCATGACCCATATTTGTTCATGATCTCATGCTAGGTTGATCTGAAGGCTCATCATATCTTCTTCTTGTTGTTCAAATCATAGTCTTACTAATGGTTGAATTTCCCAAGAAAACAAAAATCTAGGAAATTGGTGTACCCATTTCTTATCTATTAACTATTCACATGACCCTCAAAAAGGTCTCCTTACACATCTCACTCATGATACCTCCATATCCATTTATTAAAGCTAAAAATATCTATATTATATATATCTTTCCAAAAAAACCTCATAATATCCTATAAAATACCCAAGGTATCTACCATAATATTATATGTTGGAAAATTCATAAGATTTGATCATCTATTATCTAATTGAAAATATGGGGTTTAAAATAAACTAAACCCAAGTAATTATTATTATTGGAATAGTACATGGTATATACACTATGTACACAGTGTGGATCTCAAAGCCTCTAACCTAGAATGTAAATCTACATGGTGTAGAACTCAGGGGGCATGACTATATGATTCTACACATCCAAGATATACATGAGGACAACTTGAGTACTTCTACATAGATCGTAAAAACTTGGTGTGTTTTTTGTTCTATTACAAAACCATATCCCATTTATACGTGTTGTTTTCCCATGTACATTCCCACATTAATATGCATGGATACATGGTGTGTTATTCAATAACATGGTTTTTACTACCAAAAAGGTATCTTACCTATATATGAAGGACACACTCTGTGACTTCATAGAGACACTATATTTTTGATCTGGATAACCCAAATAGAAACCAAATGATCTGTGTAAAGAAGTTTTTTCCCAAAATAGAAATTTATCGACAACACTATGGTCATTAGATTTCATTAAAAGGACACACGTCTATAAATAAATAAATATATGGATTGATCAGAAAAAATTAACAAAATTACACCTTTTGGGTGTAATTCCCATAATCTTTACATGATTCCTTGTTCCACATCTTCTGTGCAACTATCCATCTCCTCTCGAGCCATATATCGGGACCTCCCTACTTCCGTATATATATATATATATATATATATATATATATATCCATGTCTCTCCCTCTATGTTCCCACTAATGTTCCTGGAATGTAAAATATCCATGGGGTAATAATTGAGAACCAATGGGAGAAGATAAAGAATTGGGGAAATGAAAAGGATGAAAAAGAAAATTAAAAATAAAAAAGAAAAAAAGAAAAGGGGCCCAACCCAGGCATTAAACCTAGCTCTAGCAACCCACTTGTTTTTATTCCTCAATTAGGTAAATCCAGTAAAATTATCTTAAACCATAGAGGTTTATTCTCCCTTTAATTCCCCATGCTAAATATTTCCCCTTGAAAAACATCACAATTAAATTATTACTTATTTATTTCAATATTTAATCTTAATTATTTCCTAAGCATTTTAACATATTAGATTTCTAAAATAAACTACTATACTAGGTTATAACACTTCTTTTTGTACATATATAGTGGTCATAACGATTATTTTCAATAATATTCTAGGTTGGAATATCATTTTACCCCTTAAGATAATTAAATATAAAAAATTTCAATTTTCTATAGAATTTCCTAGTATGAAATAATGATTTCCCTTAAAATTTTAATATCATTATTCACATTAAATGTTAAACTATGTATAAAATCCGACTTATATGGATAAATATATATCCACAAAATCTACCATGAACCATAGTCGTAACTGCTTTACCACAACGCTAGAAAAATATCATATATAGTCAATGATATATCATAGATCATTCCACGTATCATCATCCAATATTATGGTGAATGATTTTTTCACCAAAAAAACAACACACCTAACATTAAGGGAATTTATTTCCAATATAACTTACTACCTACCTTCTTTCAATGGTAGGATTTAATTGAATTCTAAAACAATGGAATATCCCTCTAATACTGGGACCTTCAATATATATTTATTCTAACTAAATATATGATAACTATTCCAATTAAGAAATGATATCAATTTATAATTAAATTACATGATAAAGTGATAACCATAATATATATTTCCATGTAAAATGGGTCATGCCCCATAGGGTCCCCCTTAAAGGAGATGGTTGAATCCATTGGGGACACCTATCATCCTAAACACTAAAACAATGATTCTAATGGTTCTTCACAACTCTATATATAAATATTAAAATTTAGCATAATAATATTTCAAAAAAATAAATAAATATGGATAAAAAATGGTATAATAATAATATATTGTAAAATAATGGAAAACATTCGATAACAACATTAAATAAGCTATGAGTTATTACTTAAATTATATTTGATTAAGAATGAAATAAACCAGTCATCCAACTATAGTTTCATGATCATCCATATGTACATTATGTGATACACCCATGAAATTTATTCTACACATGTTATTAATATAAGTCAAAAATGGAAAAAAAATCAATTGGTATGGAATTAACACATTTATTGGGTTGAGTCCCATCTCTATATTTTTAGAGTGTTGATAATCAAATAATGCTTGTACACTTTATAAATTAAAAAATCATTCCATGAGTCCCCTTAAAGGATTTAAATACCCATAAAAGTGTATTGGAACATAATTAATGATTTGAAATGATTCCATATGGTGGAATCCTTATCAAAATACCAAAAGGCTAAACTATCAATAGTATAGATCCAAATGAGATGTAATATCCATTCTATTAGTTCATGATCTTGAATATTTAAGGAAAATCGCATGTGGAGGGAGTTAGATCACCCAAAAATTCATTAAGATGTACATGGGTTTAGGAAAGTGGTAAGGCAATCAGTATGGTATGAAATGTGTGCTCAAAAATATAATTTTCTAGAACATACTACATTCATGAAATGAATTATATATTCAAGTCATTATTTTTTGGAAAATACAATAAACTGAAAATAAATAATCTGTTACATAAATTACAATAAAAAATTTTCATTTATGTGAATAACATCTCTTTTAATGAATTAATTTTCAAAGGTTCAATGAAATTTTTGGGCCTCTACCCAAAATCCATAAACATAATAAATTTTCATTTAGGGAATAAACTATATTATATAAAGAATATCCATATTTTGATTCCTTTCATTATTTGAACACATCTAACATTGATTAAATCATTTAAATAAAATATTTAAGTAGTATAATATCTTAATACAATGTGTTTATTAATATTTATGATTTTAAAATCTACCCCATTAATTAAATTATATAATTGGAAAGTGTCGTTAAGCGATTGATCAAGAAACATGGGGCACTATACCTGAAAAATAGATTCACTTTACCATTGAACCTCTTGAATATCTATGTGGTAGAATATTTTAAGATAGTGTAATTTACATCCCAAAAAAATCATTCTCTCTCTTTTCTATGATCTACACTAGACACTCAACAAGGGATGTGTCCTCCTCTTGATCATTTCCTCAAAGAAGACCACATGAATAATAATATGAATTACCTTCGAATCTAAAAGACATGGAAAAGATCATATTTACATATATATCCTAGAGGAATATCAAAATTTCCGACTATAGTCCTAAAACACATGGAAATTTAATGTTTTCCATCAAATATGGGTACCTGTTTTCATTTTTTCACAATCTTTAATTTGTTAGTATTGGGGTTAACCAGGACAAAACTCAATGTCCCACAACAAACTCCAATGGCTTCCTCCACATGTCATTATGAAATAAATTAATACTTTTAAAATTATGAAAATTATTCTAGAATAGTTATAATTTCATGGATGATTACTAAACCATAATCTACCCTATGAAGGCTTCCTTAACCACCTCATTAAATCATAGTGTTGATCAATAGGACCATCGATAATGATCCTTAAAATGTTCAATCTAAATTGAAATATAGAATTTGTTGTTGTACATGAATTCATCCATGGATATGTAAATATCCCAATATACACTAATTTACATAATAAATTACAATGGTATATTATATAAAATATAGATTGTCCTCTCTAAAAATTTATCATTATTCATAAGATACATAGAACATAGTATAAATTGGTCAACTAAAGCTTTCTATATCTCCTACCTAATCAATGAAATCAAACACCCATCTCTATCTTTCAAAATTATTAAAGTATGTCAATGAAGGTAGTAAATCTCCCATACATATAGCTTACCCAACTCGTCTAGTGAAGGGGGCTCAAAAATTATCAAGAAGTGAACAAAATTCAATATATAGTAAAATACAACCACCATTGTAATAACAACATATCAAAGTCATAGTTAAACCCACCAGGAAGTACATTGTCATGCGATTCCACTTTTATACTAGCTCTCGAGGTGGCTAAATAAACCCACCATGAGGATGATGGTCATCCATTATCTAATGGTAGGTAAGGAATCGTGAAAAAAACCTCTTGATATCCCACATCACATCTATGAAACAATACATAAATTGAATATCATGACACATAATTGATGACCATAAATGTAGTGACCACACTAATTATGATATTCATTCATCATCTCCTCTATCAGGGATTCCGACACTAATAAACACCCATGAACATATATCACATTATCATTGTCTATGTAACACACTATAATTTAATCTTCCCACACAAAACACTCTCTCATCAATATACACTCTGTATTTCTATCTTATCATGTCTTTAGATGGTCCACCAAAAAAATGTGATATATAACGTTTAATATTTCATCGCATCATGATTCTCTGATACCTCCACTAGCGACTCAACCATCAAAATCTTAAAATTCCACACAAACAATTAATATTACTATCCAATACCATATGTATCAAAAAAATTTCCATTAATACCAAATGTAATGATAATACCCTTCACTAGAAAATTTTATTTTCCATAGTCAAATTTATGCAGATACTCTACACAATATCATCGACCCAGACTGAGATCATGTTCAGAAAATGCATATTTGAAGTCCCAATGAATTGTATAGATATAAAATATGGTGAAAAGTATTTTATTTCATTATATTAAGCTTAATTATGTAATAAATTACTACATATATAAATATGGACGAAATTATTAGGTTTAGTGTCATTGAAAATAGGTACATTTTTAAATATAATCATATTAATCAAATGAAACCATAAATTAAGTTTTCACTCTCTTAAAAAGATTATTTACTATCATATCCAACATCTTATTATGACATATAATTCATGGTAAAATTTATAAAATCAATGGGGTGGGAATAAAACCCAGTAAGCGATAAAAAATGTACGAGATCATTATAGGTTAATCATGAGGCATATCATAAGAACGTGGAAAAAATATAAGTACATAAAACATTATAACATGAAACATAACATTGAAATATTTCGATAACATAACCATGATACATTCATAAATATGTCAGGAAATGTCATGGATATTCTTCTATAAATCATATTATAAAGCTTTCTAACTATGGTATCATGAAATATTACAATGGAATTTGAAAATAGGTATGATTAATTTAATTTATTTCAGGATATGTTACATTGGGATTCACTTGTTATAAACCTATATTATTTTAAATTCCCATTTATTTAATAAAATTGGTACACATAACATTAACACAAGAAATGGGTATAACATTACTATTTTTAAATAGTAAAATGTTTCCTAATACAAATTGATCTTATAAAATTGAATGAGATGTCTTTGGGAAATAAATAACAAATGGGTGTGATATAAGTCCCAATAATGGAATAAATAACGAAAAACATAAAATGATTTAGAAATTTTGATCCAAGATGACTATCAGGTTAACATAATATGGGGGAGAATCATAATTATGAAAAATGAAACATGATATAACATGATGACATAAAGGCAAAAAAGGAATGTGGATAAAATATAATATAATAAATCATAAAAATAAGTCAAGGATAACCAACAAGAAAATATAATGTTGTGTTCTTAGGATAATATCATGATCACCATACATGGAATATCATGAAATAAAAACATCACCCAATTCATTTAATGGATATATAATATCATTCCCACCCATCACATTCATATTATAATCATACATAATTGTCCCACAAATTTAATACAAAAAAATTAATCCTTTCATCAATTTTATACATTTGATTATGGATTATGGGATACATGAATGTATATTTACATTCAATGAAGGTTAGTTAAAATTAGTTGAATACCCTTCAGTGGAATGGATACTAGCATACACATAAAACAATGCATGCCCAAGAAAATTTTTGGAAAATTTTAGTAGCATAACGTGTGTACATAATTGATTATATATTAGGTGAACAAGTAATAAAGGTTCAATTATTAGTTTTTATTCATAAATATTGTAACAAGTATCTGTGAAAACATATCCCAAATTGGGAATTCTGAAAAAATTAGGAATGAAAAAAAGAAGTTTCATTAATACATTTGATGAGAGGATCCCTTACCTTGGGATGGTGTTTCTAAAAGTATTGGAAGATCATATTAAGAGATTGGTAATGCCTTGTTATGTGTATATATAATAAATGGAAAATTGAACTCACTCATTAATATTTTTGAGTGAAGGTGTAAGGGAGGTTGTGTTTGTTTATACAACCAAATATAAGAGAATTATTTATTAATTTCCAATAATATGCTTTGGACTCTATATGATAACGTTCTCAAAATCCAAAACCTAACAATGTATCAATCAATATGTTCCTACCAGGGTGTATGTGTTATAATTGTTTCATACACATATGAACCAAAAATGTAAAAATAACTCCCTTGGGGATGTGAAAGTGAGTTATGTCTATAAATAATTTATTTTAAAATAATAATATATAAAATAGATGTTGAATAATTCATTAATGGTTTATAAAATTTATAAAATAACATCAAATATATATTATTTTAATGAGTAAAATAATATTTTTCATGTAAAATCTTCATAGTATTTATGACATCATTGTTTTATTTTTATTATTTTATAATACATACCGTATAATTATAACATATTATACTTTTACCCAAAAAATTGACAGTCCAAAAAAATATGAAAAATCCACCAATGGTTAATATAGATTTACTAATTTAAAAAATTATTTATGTTTTCAAAATAATTTCTTAAATAAGATAATTTACACTCGTGAATAAAGTATAACAATGTAACAAAAAATATTGGTTTTTTTATTGTAATAATTATTACCCCCTATATAAATTACACATGAAATCATAAAAATATATAATCATTGTAATTTAATATATATTAATTAATAATAATATTTTATACAAATATATTTTATTTCAAAAATAGTTAAATTTTGTCAAAACATTGTTTTTATTGAAAAAATATATTTCCAAATATGACAATTTATGCTTCTCCATATCAAATTATATTATTTTATAAAACTCAACAGTAAATAACATTAGATTTTAATAAAAATAATAATAGATATAATCAATTTTTTAGAAATAAAATATAAAAAACTATACTTTTAGGATATGTACATATAACCATTAATTAAAATGGAGAAAGGTGTATGGTCATGGTTTGTGAGGGTGACACATTCTTGGGGTGGTTCAGTCAACATTGTTTGGGACAAAATATCAATAAGAATTAACATTCCCACAATCTATTTCAATCATGTTTCAGTTCTTGAATCTCATAATGGGATTGGTCAAGGAAAAATTCTATTGAAGCTATATCTCTCTGAATTTCTTATAAATGGCCTTTATATGCTAAGATCATATTGTTAAAGTCCATTTCTTTTTCATCTATGTCAATTTTATTTATAATAAACCATAATATATATATAATAATAATGACCAATGTACAATGACTAAATTATCCATAGTAATCATACATAATGGAATTTTAAATCATACTTGATATAACATCTAATAGTCAATAATAACCAATTTAGTTAATCTTTTTTATAAATACAACACACAATAATGAATTTTTTTAGTTCAAAAAAGGGATATTCATTTATAAAATTTCATGTTGTTACATTCTCTTCTACCCCTCATTGATTTTACGCTTTTAATATTCATTAAATATAAAAAAAATATAAGCGTAATTAATTTTCACCACTTTTTTTCTTACATTTTTTCCTTGAACTTATTTTTCTTCTAATTCACATTTACTATCTTAGATACCCTTTTTCGTAAAATTTTTTTTTAATGAACTCCCCATGAATCTTATCTTATGAACAATTTTTCTATAATTGTACTCCCTTTGGATTCAATACGTGTGAGGGGCCTGGTATGTAATTCCGCAATATGGATACATTGAACACATCATGTACTTGATATAGTTCAGGTGACTTTACAAGTGATTATCCACTAAAAAAATGTGATCAATGATCTCAAATGGTCTAGTGTTTTTAGGAATAATCACTCTCGTCTTCTCAAACATCATGAAATTCTTTCATTGTGATATATTAAGGAACACATTATCTCTAACATCAAAATATGGGTCTCATAGATAATTTTCTACAGATATTATATATCATCATTAAGTATTTTTTGTATGATATTGAATGGTCATAACAATAATTGTCATCTATTAGACAATATTAGGTCCAATAATGATCCACTCTCTAATATTATCCAAACATGATCAAGTATGAAAATAATTCATATAAAATGATCCTCATGATTAATTTTATTATATAATATAAAATATTCTTGTATGATAACTCCATTAATGGATGCTATTGATCCCATAATCCTTGTAAATCAATCGAACATGATCTCAATATATCATCATGATTTTGAATGAGTATCTAAGACTAAACATCCATATGAGGGTGATAAGAATTTTAAAATCACATATCTATATCAAACTCTTGTAGAAGGATTTTATACAACCATGAGAGATCCTATATATATCTATAAGATACAAAAGAAACGGTAATACCATGATTTATTACCACTTTCACATATATATATATATATCATGAGTTGTTGGTTTTCAGATAAATAATCCTAATCATTAATGAAATGTCCTAACTTAGTAAGGTGTTCGACTATGACCCCAAAAAAATTATTGTATCTAGATATCTCAGGGAGGCATATGTTGATATAAATTGTTAATTTTTTCTAATTTCCATACATGGGTGGTAGATGGTCTCATTATAACAATTACCATATATTATTCTACCTTGAAAATATTTAAATTCAATGAATCAATATAAATTTTTTCAATATCCATCTCTTGGTTATTCATCTAGATTTTTTCATTCAAATATAAATACATATTACATCTTCATGGGTAAAAATAGTTGGATGAGATATACAGAAGATCCATAAGTTGCCTCTTTATTTCAGGTTTTTATGGGACTCATATCCATGTTCAAAAACATATATCTCTATCATTATTAATATTAGAGTCTGGTATATTTGATAAGTTTTTCTATAGCACCAAATAATATTTTTGGGCCTCATTTATTCACTAAATAATGGATTGATGTGTATTTCATTGAGAAAGGTATGATGAATATCATTTTTAATCCATTTTCTATCAATATCATCTATAAGAAAATTGGATACCTTTTAATCATCATCATTGAGCGGGTTAATGGATAATTTCTATATTGACCATCAAAAAATTTTCATTCCCTAAATGGTAATTTATTGAATAAGATTAATCATTTATCAATACTAAAAACCTTAATTTGTGCATTTTATGTACCTTTTGGGATTATATATATTATGATTTTATGATATCTATATATGTCAAAATTTTATTTTTTGATATAATGTCTCCAAATCACTAATGAAAAGAAAAGTATTTACAATTCTTCATCATGTGGTCATTATATATACTCATGGATATTAATTTGGACAGAGTTAGAGGCTTTCAATTTTTCAACTTTTGAGAGGTCACAATCCAATTGCTTTTTGGATTCAACACTACAGATCACAAATATGTCCCCACTAGTGGTAATGTGATCATATGTTCTGTGGTTATCCATACCATTAGATCATTAATAACCCCTTTTTATTCATAAAACTAGACAGACATGAATCCCTTCTGAGTAATCATGATTATTATTCATCAAATTCGTGACATATTTCCTAAATATTAGAAATAGTACCATGAGAAACCAATGAATCAAGGGATATTTATCAAAGGTGATGGCCTATAACATCCTTAAATTGCCTTTGTTTTTTAATTATCTATAAGTATACCTTTTATGGTGACAAAAATTTCCAAGATGATTACCTTATCTATCCAAAACTCATATCTAACATACATTGAAAACAAATTCCCTTTTACAAATTCATTAATATGGTATTCAAATTCTCATCTTGTTCATCTTTACTTTTTGGGTATATAATAGTATCATCTATAAATTGTACAATATATATATCAATGTAATATCTAAATTTTTATTTAGCAATTCCATGAATATATATATATATATATCTAGTTTAAATCCTTTTAGAATCAGTATGAAATTATAGACCGGGTAAAATATTCAAAATATATTCTTAAGGGTATCCGATATCTTCATCATTATGTGGTACTATCACATTTTATGGCCCACTATAGATTTGTTTTGAGATCAATCTAGTTGATAAAGAAAATTAAATATACTATAGAAGTGGATGGTAGTAATTTCTCATGAAATTATTTAAATCATGATAATCCACAAAGAAAAACATTGACCTACCGTTATTCTTAGATGAATAGGGCTGGTTAGCCACATGATGAGGCACTTGGAAATACATTTTCATAATAATGTTGTAATTTAATTATCAAGTCATGATTTATAACAATAGTCATTCTATTTTAATTTGTAGATATTATAAATTCTCCATTTATGGGGTGATTGGGATCCCAACCTCTTGGATAGAAGGAAGATAATAAAATTCTTATATAAACTCAACATTATATTACATTATAATTCCAATGACATCAAGGAGGATTTTTCCTTCAAAATTAAATTTTTCTCTAGATATTATTGGTCATAAGTCAATTATATCCTTGTTTGATGTGTTACTTGTGACGCCCCGACCCCAGCTACCCAAAGTCGGTGAATTACTTCGTAACATTGGTATGATCACAAAAGATCAAGTCTCGAAAGACCGATTAGTTTAGTAGCCCTGGAAACACTAGATACATTCATAAATGTTACATTACATCATAAAGTGAAAAACTACAATAACAAAGTCTTCATAGTCCACACTCATATCCTCTTCTGACTGTCCCTGCAGGTCATTCCTAAAATACTTCTTCACATACTGGAAAATATTAAAACATTGAAAGGGGTGAGCTCAGATTCTCAATAAGGATAACAATATTGCGGATGCTTTCATAAATAAACATAAACATTTAAGGCAATTTATAACTAAAACAAAAGCTTTTTAAACTTGAACATCAATATAATATGGCAAAAGTAAAATGAGATAATTCCATTTACTTCAACACATGGATATTCTACTGGTCGAATAATCACATGAAATATCATTAACCACTTTCATAATGAGGGAATGTATAATGCCAGACATTCTGAAACATTTTTTCAAGGCCTCGGCCAAGACGTCTAAAATGATTAAGGCCTCGGCCAAAACCATAAATCATATTGGGAAAGGGCCTCGGCTAATTCCACGTCTAGTTGTCTCATGAGACCTACCGATGCATCGAGGAGCTATAGCGGGCTCCACCCGTCACTTATTAAGTCCAATACATTCCTCATATGAATAGGTTTAAACATATCATAAACCATAACATAATCGTATCACATAAAACATGCATAAATGAAACATAAAATTTCCAAATTTCAATCACAAGATATCAATACAACACATTGATATAGTAAAAACACTGTCAAAACCATTTTCAATACCAAAAGAAAAGAAAATTAAAACATGGTATTTATTTTTCTTTTAAAAAAAAGTATGGCTTGTTGAGGAATCCGAAACCCAAATAATGGTCATGGCGGTGGAGAAGTCATTGTCGCCGCATATGTACGGAAATAAAAACATTCCCTTTTTGTCTTTTAGTAAAACGCTTTGTATAAAAAATATTCCTTTTGAATAAACATAAAAGTCAAAAGGGTTTATACACCGTATAAAAGAAAGTTGTGTATAAAACCAAATATGCCTCAATGAAAGGAGATTGAGACGAAGTCCTTAAAAAGATCATTTTTAAAATAAAATAGATCTATTATGTGTATTCACTATAGGTACACATAAATAAAGTAAAAATACAAAATAAGACATCATAATATCATGACATAATTTGAAAGTAGAAGATTAACCCAAAGAATGGAAGTTGGGTTAAGAAATTCCCTTACCTCAAGTCTGACTTGACTCAACCGTTCTTTATCCTACTGAATAATAAACTAGAGTTAATATATACCTTATTAAGAACCATTTTAAATTTCATTATCCTTTTTATATCACTTATTACAATAATATGAACATTATGTAATTATTTAAGTTAATAACGGTCGTTTTGTCGATCTTTGGTACTTGAGTCAACAATAAACTTCTTATAATTACAAGTTGATTATGTGGTAGATCATCCATTATCTCCAGAATTATATTAATGATTTAGATGTCATATATATCATGTATATCCAGTATATACATTCATTTATAATATTACGTAACATTTAGAGGTAAGAAATGAAATGCACCGTTCATGGAGACGGTAAGCTGTACGTACGCATGAATGCTACTTTCATTTCTATTTCGTATTTAATGGAATGAAATCATAATGATATAAATTTATAATATAATTCCAGTATAATATAGTGTATAATAACATTTACTCCATCCTTTATACATCCCACATATGTCATTAACGATTCAAATCACTTTGAGGGGGCGGTAGTCCACACTTCCTAAAATGAAATTATCGCGTTTACCCATAATGGAAATCATAAAGTATTCCATAAATGAGAAATACAGAAGAATAAGTAAATCATAAAAATATTATATATCATATATAAATATAGTGACATCTTAATGGCCACCTTTGAAGGTGTTATATGAGTGTTGAACAATCATCGTTTCGTGAGGCAGAAATTCGCCATCCACAGAAACCGTATGTTCTTTAACCATTAGATGTAGGTGTCTGTAAGTGTAGCTAGAATCCTTCTTATAACAACATCCTAGTATATTGAGGATACTGGTGTTGTTACAGAAGAAATGAATAAAAATATTTTAGGGGGTTGGAGAAGAAAAATAAAACAAAACAACATTAGAGAAGACATTACCTCAAAATCGGGTAACTCTTTTTGATTTGAGCCAAAGGCTTCCTTGGGAAGAGTTCTGCCCAAAGTGAGGCATCTAGGAGTAAGAGGGGGAAGTTGGGAGAGTATTTGTGCAGAGGTTGTCCGATCCAAATTGCTTGAAAGTGTGAATGAGGTGGTAGAGGTGGGGGCCTTTTATAAGAGGAGAGGAGGGGCACTCTTGGAAAGATTGAAATGTTACATTATTATACAATGCTTTTCAGATTCTAAAGGTCCCACACATTTATAATTAGTGGATAAGGTGATAAGGGTTCGAAATATACCCATATAATAGTCTTTTGACAAGTGTAAGCCTTGTATTTTACATTATCTTTTCATTTTATTAAAATCGTTAAATAATGAGGTCATCGCTGCATCATAATGATGTCATAAATAATTTAATTTATTTACTGTCTAAAAATTATAAAAAAAATACTATGATGTAGGAAATGTTTTTATCTTTCCAATGACTATTTATAGTCAAAAATATGACTTGTATAACCCCATGTAAAAAATGTTGTAGTAAAACATTTCATGTTTGTGTCATTTTTTACATTAACATTAAATAAAAGGTATTTATGTCATTTTCCAACTAAAGTGGCTCCATGGGGTCCCCAAGATGACCCATGGATTGTCTTCGTCGCCCATGGCACATCCAATGAGTGTAGGACATGTGTCAAGATCATCTCTTATTATTAAAACATTATTTTTACCTTAAACTACACTAATTACCTCTAATCGCGATTAAAAAATGAAAAGTTACTATTCACCAAAAATTATTTTAATCTCATTGAACCACATTTTACTTCTTAAGGACAACCATGTATGTCGGATTTTTGAAAATCAAATAACAGAGGTGGTAATATTTCATTTAAATGAAAAATTAGTTATTTAACTACCACTTAGTGGTTTCACTATTCATCAAAAATTGAAGTTTTTCAGAACAATGCCAAAATTTCACCCTAAGCTATAATTGATATTATGATTTCAAAAATGATGTCTATTTTACAAAATTCCAAAAATATAAGTTACATTAATTTATTTTATAATTAATTCCCGCTGTCACAACAAATAGCGTGTTTTTAAGAAATAAGTTATATCAAAAGATTGGCAATTGTTTATGTCCAATTTCAATGTTAAATTAATTCTAATGACCACCATTGGATAAAATGGTAAAAATATATTCTAATAATACTTTAAAACCACTAAATAGTATATTTTAACACTGTAAATTATTTTTATTAAAAAAGTTGTTTTTAAGTATTTTTCACTATTCATAAAAATTTAGAAGTTCTCAGAAAAATACAAAAAATTCAACATAGGCTAATTTCGATATTCCGAATCCAAAAATGAAGTCCATTTTGATAAATAAAATTTATAAAATTTCAAAAAGTAGGTATTACTATTCACAATGGCTAGTTTAATTAGTTGTGGTGTGTGTTAGAGCTCGAGGTTACGTACAACACACGCTATTGCATTCTCCCCTCCTTCAAATAATTGCGTCCTTGCAATTTCTAGGGTATTACTGCATAAAAAGACTCGGGTGGTTCTTCATCATATGTTCCGCAGGTTCCCACGTTGCCTCTTCCATTTTATGATTTCCCCACAAAACCTTTACCAGATGAGTCGTCCGGTTTCTCAGCACCTGCTCCCTCACATCAAGAATTCTGATGGGCTCTTCACAATAAGATAGATCGGGTTCCAGTTCTAATTCCTCATAGGTTAGTACATGTGTTGGGTCAGTCATGTATTTTCTCAATAGCGATATGTAGAAAACATCGTGAACATTGGAGAGATTTGGTGGCATCGCCAAACGATAAGCTACAGCCCCAATACGATCTAGAATTTCGAAAGGTCCGATGTACCTGGGACTCAACTTACCCTTCTTACCAAAACGTATAGCTCCCTTCCATGGAGATACCTTTAGGAAAACATGAGCTCCCACCTGAAATTCCAAAACCTTTCTTCAATTATCGGCATATCTCTTCTGCCTACTTTGAGTTGATTTGATGTCGTTTTGGATTACCTTCACCTTTTCCATTGTTTCTTCCACCAGTTCTGGTCCCACAAGTTTTCTATCACCAACGTCGTCCCAACAGGTTGGTGTATGACATCTCTTTCCATATAACGCTTCATAAGGTGCCATCTGAATGCTTGAATGGAAGCTATTATTATAGGGAAATTCTACCAGTGGTAAATATTGATCCCACATACCCTGAAAGTCAAGAGAGCATGATCTCAACATGTCTTTTAATGTTTGAATAGTCCGTTCTAATTGTCCATCTATTTGAGGGTGATAGGCAGTACTCAAACGAAGTTCAGTATCCAAGGCCTTTTGAAGACTTTTCCAAAATCTTGAAGTAAATCGAGGATCACGATCAGAAACAATTGATAGGGGTACTCCATGAAGTCTTACAACTTCATTAATATATAGTCTTGCTAGACGTTCAAGTGGTAGATCCTCCCGTATAGCCAGAAAATGTGCTGACTTAGTAAGACGATCAACAATGACCCATATTGCATCATTCCTTCTAGGAGTCTTTGGTAGTCCCATGACAAAGTCCATCGTAATATTATCCCATTTCCACTCAGGTATGGGAAGAGGTTGCAATACTCCACCAGGATGTTGCCTTCCAGCTTTCACTTGTTGACAAACCATACACCTCGACACAAAATCAGCAATCTCCCTCTTCATATTGTCCCACCAAAAATGTTCCTTCAAATCTCAATACATTTTGGTGCTCCCAGGGTGTATAGAGAAATTGGAACTATGAGCATCATCCAGAAATTCCCTTTTTAGATCAGGTATATCGGGAACACAAAGTCACTTCCCGAATTTCAAAATTCCATCATTATACACAAAGTCCCTCAATCTTCCATCATTCACATCTTTAATCTTCTTCTGAAATTCTTCATCATTGGTCTGAGAACTCATAATCCTTTCTAGTAATGATGGTTTGGCAACCATTTGAAAAATCATTGATGTTTCACCTTCCCTCGTTATTCCCATGTCCATCTTCACTAGATCCATGAAAATTGGATCCCTTTCTATTATCATCACATTCAAAACTCCATGGTCTTTTCTACTCAAAGCATCTGCCACCTTGTTTTCCTTCCCCATGTGGTAATGTATCGTGAAATCATAATCCTTGAGTAGTTCAATCCATCGCCTTTGCCTCATGTTGAGTTCTTTTTGTGAGAAAATATACTTCAAACTCTTTTGATCAGTATAAATCTCACATTTTTCACCATAGAGGTAATGTCTCCATATCTTTAAAGAAAATATCACAGCTGCTAACTCAAGATCATGAGTAGGATAGTTTTTCTCATGAATTTTTAGCTGTCGTGATGCATAGGCAATAACCTTATCATTCTGCATAAGGACACAACCAAGTCCTTTCTTCGATGCATCACTATAAATAACAAACCCATCATTCCCCGATGGTAGAGTCAATACAGGGGCGTTGACTAATCTTCTCTTCAGTTCTTCAAAACATTCTTCACACTCTTTTTTCCAGAAAAATTTAATCCCTTTACATGTGAGCTTTGTCAATGGGTTAGCCAATCTGGAAAAATTCTGGACGAAACGTTGATAATAACCTGCTAAACCAATAAAACAACGTACCTCAGTAATACTTGTCGGTGCTGGCCATTCTTGGATTGCCTTGGTTTTAGAAGGATCAATGGAAATTCCATCCTTAAAGACAATATGGCCAAGAAAAGAAATCTTTTGAAGCCAGAATTCTCACTTGCTAAATTTCCCATATAATTCATGTCTTCTAAGAGTCTTCAGGATAATGCGTAAATGATTTTCATGATCTTCGTGGCTTTTGGAGTATACCAAGATATCATCAATAAATACCACTACAAATTCATCAAGATATTCCTTGAAAACTCTATTCATTAGATCCATGAAAACAGAGGGTGTATTAGTCAATCCAAAAGGCATTACTGTAAACTCATAATGCTCGTACCTTGTTCAAAATGCTGTCTTTGGAATGTCTTCCTTCTTCACACACAACTGATGGTATCCAGACCGAAGGTCAATCTTTGAAAAGTATTGAGCTCCATGCAGTTGGTCAAACAAATCATCAATGCGAGGTAAGGGATACTTGTTCTTTATTGTTATATCATTGATCTCCCTATAGTCGATGCACAACCTCGTAGATCCATCTTTCTTCTTAACAAAAAGAACAGGGGCTCCCCAGGAGAAACACTAGGGAAAATAAATCCCTTATTACTCAATTACTCTAGTTGTTTCTTTAGTTCAACTAATTCCACAGTGGCCATTCTATAAGGGGTCTTCGATATGGGCCTTGATCCAGGAATTAAATCAATGGAAAACTCAACTTCTCATTCTGGAGGATGTCCACGTAAATCCTCCGGAAACACATCAACATATTCTCTCACAATAGGTACATCCTCTATTTGAATATTCCTTTCCTCACCCTCAGTAATTTCCTTCTCTTCCTCCCCAATAATTGAATTTAGTTGAGCTACTGGGGGTGGATCTAGATAAGAATTATGTGGCGACGATTCTTCTCTAAAGATAAGGTGTTCCTTATCATCATCATCAAGAATCGTAACCTCTTTCCTCTTACAATAAATTTTTGCATCATGGTACGAAAGCCAATCCATAGCGAGGATTATATCAAATTCATTCATGGGTGTGACGATGAGATCTGCAGGTAAAGAACATTTAGGTTCTCTAATGGGAACTAATTGACAAAACTTTCTTTCAACAATACTTACCTTAAGAGTTTTTACCGACAACTCCCTTGTTAAATCCAATTGGAAATATCTAATTTTCTTAGCAAACTGGGAAGATATGAAACAATGCGATGATCCAGAATCAAATAATGCATTTGCTAAACTTGAGGAAACCATTAAATTACCTGCCACCATGTCTTTCGGAGCTTCCACCTCAGCAGTAGTGATAGCATAAGCCTGGCCCTGATCCCTTGGCCTCTTCTGAGGTAAGTTCCTCTGACGCTTAAGACATTCATTTGCAAAATGTCCCTTTTCTCTACAATTATAGCATTCCATGTTGACAACCTATTTCTTTCTATTGCATTCATGAGCATGGTGGCCTTTTTCACCACACTTGTAACATACTCCTTTTCCTTTTAGACAGGCACCGGGGTGCTTCCTACCACAATTATCACAGGGTGGAAATTCATTTCTACCCTTCTTCCCTATTTCCTTATTTCCTTTCCCAGAGTTTTCAGCGGATCTCTTCTTATCTTGCTTTGATTTAAAGTTATAAGACTTAGAGAATTCCTTTTCCGTCTTGATAGCGCACGAGACAATACCTTCGTATGAAGAGAAGGTATGTGATACTAAAGCTCGACGGAGAAATGGTTTTAACCCATCAAAGAAACGATCAGTCTTACTTCTTGGGTTACGTATGTAATCTGCAGCATACCTTGCTAACCTTGTAAAGTTATCCTTATAGTTTGCGAAATTCTCATCCTCCTTCTGCCACAGACTCAGAAATTTCCTTTCCATATCCGCTCGATGGTCTCGAGGAAAGTATTTTTCTAATAACAACTCTTTGAACTACTACCATTCCATGTTTGTTAATTCATCATCTTCCTTTGTGTTTTGAATTAGTGACCACCATTGATCGGCATCTCCAGTGAGGCGGTAAACTGCCATGAAAACTTTCTCCCTTTCACTACTCCCCAAGGCATGGAATATATTCTCTAAGGAATTTATCCATTGCTCAGATACAATGGGATTTGTACTCCCATTGAAGGTTGGTGGTTGTTGCCTCATGAAACGGTCTAGAATTGATCCTCCACGTTGCGGATCAGGGTGCTCAATACGAGTAAGGTTGTTATTCATAACCTGCGTGAGTTGTCCCAGTACGGTGAGAATCTGATCAGCACCAGTTGTATCACTAGCTCCCCCATAATTATCTTGATCAGGAGGGCAATCCCTACACGGAGTGCGTGCATTGATACGGTTTCCATTCCTTCCACTAGGCGCCATTTCTAAATAATGTCATAAACTAGATTTTTTTATGAATCAAAATACATAATTCCATACTTGTAAAACACTTAACATAAATTGAACTAATTATGGATATAATCCATAATTATAAAAATGTTTTCTTTGAGGAAGTATATACTCGTAACCCTTCATAGTGGTTTCTAAATAAAATGGGAATTATCCTAAGCATATCCCCCGGGAGTGTCGTAACCAAGAGTGCAGCAAGGCCCGTTGTCGTGCCCCAGTTCCCGTTCGAGTCTAGATCAAAGCAGTGTTTTCGGGTTTTACCCCTAGGTACATCTGTGCCAGAGCCGCCTCTACCTGCTCGTATCCAGACAGGGATGTATTACTCGAAAAACTCACAAAATCTCTACAATACCAAAATTTTTGCGAATTTATTCTATAATAATTGTCAAAGTTCATCTTAGGTCTACGTGCTCTAATCAGAGTTTGTCTAAATCTAGCTTCCAAGGTTTGTACTAAACATACTCTTATACCGATTGTAACGCCCCGACCCCAGCTACCCAGAGTAGGTGCATTACTTCGTAACATTGGCATGATCACAAAAGATCAAGTCTCGAAAGACCGATTAGTTTAGTAGCCTTGGAAACACTAGATACATTCATAAATGTTAAATTACATCATAAAGTGAAAAACTACAATAACAAAGTCTTCATAGTCCACACTCATATCCTCTTCTGACTATCCCTACAGGTCATTCCTAAAATAATTCTTCACATACTGGAAAATATTAAAACATTGAAAGAGGTGAGCTCAGATGCTCAGTAAGGATTACAATATTACGGAAGCTTTCATAAATAAACATAAACATTTAAGGCAATGTATAACTAAAACAAAAGCCTTTTAAACTTGAACATAAACATAATATGGAAAAGGTAAAATGAGATAATGCCATTTACTTCAACACATGGATATTCTACTATTCAAATAATCACATGAAATATCATTAACCACTTTCATAATGAGGGAATATATAATGCCAGACATTCTGAAACATTTTGTCAAGGCCTTGGCCAAGACGTCTAAAATGATTAAGGCCTCGGCCAAAACCATAAATCAAATTGGGAAAGGGCCTAGGCCAATTCCATGTCTAGTTGTCTCATGAGACCTACCGATGCATCGAGGAGCTATATCGGGCTCCACCCGTCACTTATTAAGTCCAATACATTCCTCATATGAAGAGGTTTAAACATACCATAAACCATAACATAATCGTATCACATAAAACATGCATAAAGGAAACATAAAATTTCCACATTTCAATCACAAGATATAAATACAACACATTGATATAGTAAAAATGCTTTCAAAACCATTTTCAATACCAAAATAAAAGAAAAGTAAAACATGGTATTTATTTTTCTTTTAAAAAAAGTATGGCTTGTAGAGGAAGCCAAAACCCAAATAATGGTCACGGTGGCGGAGAAGTCGTTGTCGCCGCTTATGTACGGAAAGAAAAACATTCCCTTTATGTCGTTTAGTAAAACGCTTCGTATAAAATAGATTCCTTTTGAATAAACATAAAAGTCAAAGGGGTTTATACACCGTATAAAAGAATGTTGTGTATAAAACCAAATATGCCTCAATGAAAGGAGATTGAGACGAAGTCCTTAAAAAGATGATTTTTAAAATAAAATAGTTCTATTATGTGTATTCACTATAGGTACACATAAATAAATCAAAAATAAAAAATAATACATAATAATATCATGACATAATTTGAAAGTAGAAGATTAACCCAAAGAATGGAAGTTGGGTTTAGAAATTCCCTTACCTCGTGTCTGACTTGACTCAACCGTTCTTTAACCTCCTGAATAATAAACTAGAGATAATATATACCTTATTAAGAACCATTTTCAATTTCATTATCCTTTTTATATCACTTATTACAATGATATGAACATTATGTAATTATTTAATTTAATAACGGTCATTTTGTCGATCTTTGGTACTTGAGTCAACAATAAACTTCTTATAATTACAAGTTGTTTATGTGGAAGAATATCCATTATCCCCAGAATTATATTCATGATTTAGATGTCATATATATAATATATATCTAGTATATACATTCATTTATAATATTACGTAACATTTAGAGGTAAGAAATGAAATGCACCGTTCATGGAGACGGTAAGCCGTACGTACGCATGAACGCTACTTTCATTTCTATTTCATATTTAATGTAATGAAATCATAATGATATAAATGTATAATATAATTCCAGTATAATATAGTGTATAATAAAATTTACTCCATCCTTTATACATCCCACATATGTCATTAACGATTCAAATCACTTTGAGGGGGCGGTAGTCCGCACTTCCTAAAATGAAATTATCGTGTTTACCCATAATGGAAATCATAAAGTATGCCATAAATGAGAAATAAAGAAGCATAAGTAAAAAACATAAACATATTATATATCATATATAAATATAGTGAGATCTTAATGGCCACCTTTGAAGGTGTTATATGAGTGTTGAACAATCATCGTTTCGTGAGGCAGAAATTCGCCATCCACAGAAACCGTATGTTCTTTAACAATTAGATGTAGGTGTGTGTAAGTGTAGATCTAATACTTCTTATAACAACATCCTAGTATATTGAGGATACTGGTTTTGTTACAAAAGAAATGAACAAAAAGATTTTAGGGGTTGGAGAAGAAAAATAAAACAAAACAACATTAGAGAAGACATTACCTCAAAATCGGATAAATCTTTTTGATTTGAGCCAAAGGCTTCCTTGGGAAGAGTTCTGCCCAAAGTGAGGCTTCTAGGAGTAATATGGCGAAGTTGGGAGAGTATTTGGGCAGAGGTTGGACGATCCAAATTGCTTGAAAGTGTGAATGAGGTGGTAGAGGTGGGGGCCTTTTATAAGAGGAGAGGAGGGTCACTCTTGGAAATATTGAAATGTTACATTATTATACAATGATTTTCTGATTCTAAAGGTCCCACACTTATATAATTCGTGTCTAAGGTGATAAGGGTTCTAAATCTACCCATCCAATAGTCTTTGGACAAGTGTAAGCCTTGGATTTTACATTATCTTTTCATTTTATTAAAATCGTTAAATAATGAGGTCATCGCTGCATCTTAATGACGTCATAAATAATTTAATTTATTTAATGTCTAAAAATTATATGAAAATACTATGATGTAGAAAATCTTTTTAGATTTCCAATGACTATTTATAGTCCAAAATATGACTTGTATAACCCCATGTAAAGAATGTTTTAGTAAAACATTTCATGTTTGTGTCATTTTTTACTTTAACACTAAATAAAAGGTATTTATGTCATTTTCCAACTAAAGTGGCTCCATGGGGTCCCCATGTTGACCCATGGATTTTATTGGTCGGCCATGGAACATCCAATGAGGGTAGGACATGTTTCATGCTCATCTCATATTATTAATATATTATTTTTACCTTAAACTACACTAATTACCACTAATCGCGATTAAGAACTGAAAAGTTACTATTCACCAAAAATTATTTTAATCTCATTGAACCACATTTTACTTCTTAATGACAACTATGTATGTAGGATTTTTTAAAATCAAATCACAGAGGTGGTAATATTTCATTTAAAAGAAAAATCAGTTATTTAACTACCACTTAGTGGTTTCACTATTCATCAAAAATTGAAGTTTTTCAGAACAATGCCAAAATTTCACCCTAAGCTATAATTGATATTCCGAATTCAAAAATGATGTCTAATTTAAAAAATTCCAAAAATATAAGTTACATTAATTTATTTTATAATTAATTCCCGTTGTCACAACAAATAGCGTGTTATTAAGAAACAATTTATATCAAAAGATTGGCAATTGTTTATGTCCAATTTCAATGTTAAATTAATTCTAATGACCAGAATTGGATAAAATGGTAAAAATATATTCTAATTATACTTTAAAACCACTAAATAGTATAATTTATCGCTATAAATTATTTTTATTAAAAAAGTTGTTTTTAAGTATTTTTCACTATTCATAAAAATTTAGAAGTTCTCAGAAAAATAGAAAAAATTCAACATAGGCTAATTTCGATATTCTGAATCCAAAAATGAAGTCCATTTTGATAAATAAAATTTATAAAATTTCAAAAATTAGGTATTACTATTCACAACTGCTAGTTTAATTAGTTGTGGTGTGTGTTATAGCTCGAGGTTGTGTACAACACACGCTATTGCATTATTCGAAGGGAAACGTACCGTGGAAGCTTGGGGTGTTACATTACTAACGATGAATATTTATCATACGCATCATATTCGTATAGAATTAGAATTTGATATTTTATAGAGTAGGTTATTTCCTTCTCTTAACAAATAATTTTTATCAATACAATAGATTTTTAGGCCATGAATAGCGTCAAATTCCACTGATTGTTGTATCATGTGGTCTATAGATAAATTCATCACCCAAATTTGGATAGATAATAAGTTCAATTCATCATATACTAAAATTAACCCAATTTCTCCTTCACTAATAAATCAACCTTCATATTTTTTTGGAGTGTTTGAATAATTATTTTAAAATTATGTGATATTAAAAAATTCATAGATCCATTGTCAAATAAGATATTTTAACATCATTATAATCCTTCTATTCATATTTTTATATTTTTATTTTTATTTACATCATATATAATATAATTATGGATGATATTTACAAACTATTAATAATATGAAAGGGGAAAATGTGAAAATTGAAGGGATAAATACTAAATGACAGATATTTCAAAAACACTGTAATTTTATTGTTGTCAATATAATTTATACATGATCAATATCATATAATAATGTTGTATTGAAAATTTTCACCTTAAATTCCTCATAATACGAATGAAATTTTTCTAAATTTGTTCCCTTAAGAGTGTCAAACTATGTCTACAGAAAGGATCATGTTTGTGCATCAGAGACAATATTGTCTAGCTCAATGTAACCTTTTCAAGGTTATAACCCTTATTTATAATTGTTCCAGATCCACATTCACTGGAAATATATAAAATGAGATGTGTTTTCTTAGAATACACTAATGCTATACAATAACATAGTTTATCTATAATTTCATATATTGAGTATAATACTTCCGGCTTTTTCTACAATTTTCTAGTCTAAAAAAATGGATTTTCTCGGATACCAAATATAAAATCCCATATAATTTATACAATTTTTTTCATGATATACTACATTAAGATGTACTAAATGAAAACGTATAATATCATGAATCTAATATTTTTTTTAAATTTATCTACAATGAAAATTGAATTAAATCATGGGTGAAACTTCTATAATTATTAACTGTAAAATGTTTCCATCTATTGGATATTCTAACATGTCATGGGAAAACCTTGTTATGTACATTTTAAAAGGGTGAGATATAATTATCAGTTAGAGAATACCAAAAATATAGAATAAGGAAATTTAATACATGTAATAAAAGATGCCTATCATGGTAACATATGATGGGTGAAAATCATAATCTTGAAAAATGAGGCATGATGCAACATGATAACAAAAAGTGAACATAATACTATGTAAACAACATAAAACCCGATAACATAAAAAAAATCCAAGTATATGATCTATGAAAATATAACATAATATGTATAGGATAAATTCCTATCCATCGTACATCAGTTCTCCTGAGATAAAAACATTACCAATGCAATGGTGGGATTTAAAATTATAGTACAAAAAAATAATCATATCATGTACCTAAATATGTTTATCACATAGATCATTGAAAATAATGAATTTTTCATATAATTTAACACCAAAACTAAACAGTGGGAGTTATATACATTTAAACCCACTATATTTGAAGAGAATGTACAATAATGTGAATATCATTTGGTCTAAATGGTCATGTTTATTATTTATATAAATTATTGGCATTAAATATTGTAGCATAATTTTAGGAAAATAACAAATGTATAGAATTTTTCATAGAAGGGTATAACGAGTGAAAAATGTGTCTTTCATTACTTCAAAATCATAAAATGCATCAGAGGGATGCGTAAAAACCTAAAAAAATTGTGAAAAATTATAAATAAAATAGAATGAAATCAATTTTTCCCATGATTAATATTGAAAATATGAGAATACATACCTTAAGAGTGGGCCGTTAAAAGAATGGGAAAAGTCTTTTAAAAGCGTTGGAAAACCATGGGAGGTGTATAGAGAAGAAAAGGTGTCACCACCAGTCCTAGAGGGTCCAATGTCATGACTACCACAATCCCTCCTCCATTAGGCTTGGGGTTGGTGTCTAGCACCAAGAAGAAATATCACACAAATGGGAGGCATTTTCCTATGTACCTGTACACATGCACATGTATCCAAGCCAAAAATTATAAAATATAGAAACATTAGTTAAACAAGTGTGTGCATACAATATATCCCCAAAAATAGTATTAGAGGAATGTAATGTTATGTAATGTAAACTGGTCAATAATACAAGACCACAAACAGAAAATTCTATAGGCCAAAATGTCAAACCTATAGGCAAAGGTATTGTGACTGTTGCTCAAAGCCATGGGAACACATCAACCCATTTAAACTCACAATTTTACTTCCTTCTCTCATCCTCCATAGACTCTATCAAAATTTATCTCATATATTCAAGACACGAAACATGGGGGAAAATCCAATTCAAGGGAGACTAAAACAATATGTATTAAGGCACCCCGAAACTAAAATAGAAGACCACAAAAGTAATACCACATAGGAAATAACACATAATAAATGAAATAATGAAATTACAATAATATAAATCTTTCTGAAGGAATTACTAATTAGGAAATACCATGAAGTAAATACAAAAAAGGAAATACAATTTAGGAATACGATTAAGGAATTTTATAGTCCCCCCCATTAATGATATACTCTTATTCCCCATATATCATGAATATCTAGATATAATCTCCCCAATGACACACATTGTTTCAATGAGATGCACACTCTCCATGAGACACATAATCTCTACATGACACATAGTATCTAGGAGTCACAAAGTCTCCATGAGACAAGAAATCTCTACAGTACACATAGTCTTTAGGAGTTACATAGTCTCAATGAGACACATAGCCTTTAAAAGACTTAGTCATTGGGAGTCACAAACTCCCTATAAGACATTAACTATCAATATCATATCCCTACACAAGATTCCTCTAAAATCAGAGTCATACTATGAGAAAAAAAACATCAATTAATTAGGTCATATGAACATTTCAACAAAAATACAACCTAGGATATCTCAAAAGGAATTTCACATTTAAAGGGTCCAAATGCTTTAGATGGTTTGTTAACCAGACACACCGTTTGAATGTTATGAGAGTTTGAAATTAAAAAATGGGGTTGACTGGATCATAGACAGACTTGGTGGTCAATCAAATTATTGTGTTGTTTGACCACCTGGTCTGATATCCTATGTGGTTATGGAGTTGCTCGGTCAACCCTGGATCATGGTCGATAATGGCTTAATCCAACTTCATGGGTCCGACCCGACCCACCAGTCTAATCAGGTCTACTGGGTCAATCTAACAAGCTAGTCTTAAACACTTTGGATGGACCCTACCCAGATCGATCTCCCTTCCTGGCCCGTTTCTATGTCCGGCACACATTGTGCACCATCGGGTGTTGCCTCCTGTGCCAATGACAAAGCCACTCGCCACCCACATAGCTTCGATGGGATACCACTCCTCCTCTGTTGGTTAAATATATGTAAAGAAAACACATATGTGATCCTTGGGTTATGATATACATCCATCCAGCCACAATTTTTCCTTACCAACCTTACAGGGTACCGATCACATTTGGGGCCTTACTGCAATTCGAGTCATGACCATGAGGGTCTACCGACAATTAACACCATGAATGTTGGAGAGAAGAATCACAAGATTTCTAGGAGGAATGAAACTTATAAATTGTTCATGTAGGACTCAATTCATTCCCATTAGAACAAATAATGAAGAAAAATCAATCACAATGATTTATCACCCCTTAAAACCCCATAATCATGTCCATCCCACATGAACGATGAAACCACATGCCAACATATTTATGGGTTGGTCCACATTCATCATTGTATTAAAAAATGGGAAACCATGATGAAAAGAATTCCATAGATGGGATTTGGATCGGTCATTGATGAGGAATGGTTGTGATTCCATAATTGAAAATATCCTTTAACTACATTTGAGAGATAATCTATGTTCCATACACTTATCCATTGATGTTCATTCAAGATGATTATTTCCCCACATATTATGGGAATTATACATTTATGGTGAAAACCCGAGGTTTTCTGATGAAGTATTATTAAAAAATAAACATCTTTGTATCGTAATGTATTTAAAAATAAAATAAAACATCATTTGTATTATTCTTTAAAACGTGCAAAAACTACTTTTCACATGTGACTCATTACAATCGATGTTGGGCCTTTCCTAATGTAATGTCACTTATCTGAATGCAATGGTGTCCTTAAATTTAACATCCTGGAAACCTTTTATAAGTTACTCCACTTTTACATGAAAAATGAATGCACATGATATAAACTATATTAGTATTATTCATAAAATTTTTAAATAACCACAGACAGTGGAATCACATGACATCTAGGAACATGGCCTCGAAATCAATTCATATAATATTAAAATATAATATATAGAAAATATGTGATTCCATATTCTCAACACCTTTGGATTTTACATCACTGAAAAACAAAGAAAAACTGATACTCAAAAAAATGAGGGCACTGAGCACAAATTTGTACCACCCCACTACAATGTGATATCTTGTATATTCTTGTGATACCACCCAACATTCACACTAAGGGATTTGACTACCCATGAAGAATAATCTCTTATCAATCCTCAATATCCACTGGGTACAAAACAAAGGTCTCCCCAACGTTGTTGTCCAGTTCTCCCTAGTCAATGGCTTGTGATTGTTCATGTACGTACCTCATCAGCTATGACATGTGGAAGACATGGTGTAATTGATCTAACAGATGAGGTAAATATAAGTATTATGCCACATCTTCATCTCTACATTGTATGAAAAAAGAGCCGATGGACCTCAGATATAGCATTCCAACCATAAAAATATTAATAATCTACTTTGAGGTGAGACCGAAATGAAGATGTTATCTCCTTCGTCTATCTAAAAAGGCCTCTAATTCCCATCAATATAAGATTTATTATTTCTATTTGAAGTCATCATCTGCTCATGCATGACCTAAACCTTCTCTATAGTTGATTTCACACACTTGAGGCCCATGTGTGCTATCTCTCATGGGTATGTCTAAAAATGTGGTGACCTGCAGGGTCACTCAAACATAGCCTAAAATGGTTTAATACCACTGGGGGAATGATTGATTTTGTTGTATGAGAACTATACAATATGTAGGTTGTTGGGAAAAAATACCCCGATGTGACACCTAAAAATGTTTTGGCTATTATTGTGTTTGATAAAAAAGCCACATGATCGTCAATGATAACGGTTGGTGTTTTCTGAAGATATTTTTTTAATGCGGTGAAAAGGAAGGTTTTATTCATAGGAGTGAAGGGTATAAATAATGTATAATAAAATTGGAAAAGTATCAGAAACATGTACCATAACTTATAGTTTGTGTACCATGTTTCGGGAATGGTACGTGGATCAGAGGGCATGATACGTGGAGCGGAGGGAACGATACGTCGGAGTGGTTCCCGAAACAAAAAATGAATTGTATTGATGGTTTTATGGGAATGAAATTTCATGTGTGGATAGATTGTAGTCATTTAAGGAGAGTGACAGTGTAGTAACAACGGAAGTACATGGAATGCATATGAAAAACTATTTTTTGGAAAGCATGTAGCCTAAAGAGGAAGGATGGTCGGTATGCAGTACAGGCTAGGTTGATGATTTTGAAAATCATGTGTTAGAAACTTTTGGGAATAAGATTTCCAATATAAAAATAGTTAATCCTAGGCATTATTATTGAGATTCAATATCATTATAGAATGTCTTTTTGATCTAGTATTTTTCAGATGACAGAATTAAGTTTTTGATGGGAGGTTCGTGATGGCTGAAGTGGTTCGTGTAGAAGAGATTTCACCGAATGTTTTTAGGGTGAACTATAACCCACAATATATGCGATACACATAAGACGAAGGTGCGGTATTCTATAGAAGCTTTCAAAGGCAGACCACGAAAAGAGAAAATTTTGCATGTAGAGGGTTGTTTGTTGAGGAGGTCTGTTGAGTTGGTACACAGAGGCGGTACACGACTCTGATGATAGAGGTAGTTATCAAGCATATGTGGTTTGTAGAAGAGGCATCAGTACGTGGAGTAGGCGGTTCGTGTACCATACCTAGAACACAGTATGGTGAGAAGCAGGTGGTTCGCTATTTGAACAGGGAAAATTGGGAAAGCTTCCAATCAGTTTGAAAAAAGTATTTTCTTGTACATAGTATTACCGGTTTAGGTGGAATTGATATATGGGTGAAAAAGGAACATCAACAGAGAAACTACCTATAGTTTATGATGAAATAATTCATGAAAATAAAAGGTCCTACATTTCCATAAACAATGTTTGAACAAATAATCTATAAAATTTTAGTGGATTCCATTATATGAGATTGAGAGAAAGAAGAGGTTGGTAGTGACACTTTCCACCAATAATTATATATAGAGAGAGGAATAGAGAGTGGCTTTTAGGAATGCACTAAGAAGATCCTAAAACTGGTAAAGGTATTAAGCCTATGAATTGAATACCTATCATGAATTTTGTACACATTATTGGTAGTATTCTTTGGTGATGTTGGTACATTTTAATATTGTCGTTGTGTTATCCTTGGAAGTAGCCTAGTAGGGGTGAACCATGTAAAAATCTGTGTGTATTGTGCATGATTTCATATCTGTTCATATATTACTACGAGAGGATGGGAGATTGGAATTTGTTTTATCAATGAAACAAATCTTATGGGGGAAGGACATAATATTTATTACCTTGATACCCCCCCCCCTCTCAGGGTATTTGACCTAGTGGACATAACATATGTGATCCTCCAAACTAGGTACAATATCTAGAATTCAATCACGAAGAATGTTCTCTAAAACATGAATGGTCATCTCTGTCTTTCCATTAATCTGTGGGTGAAAATATGGTGTGAGCATTACTATTTCCAAAACAACACCTACAATCACTTTGACAATCGCAATGTTAAGAGAGTGTAATGATAATAGAAAATTATAAGAACCTGGATATTTTTTCAGGTATGTTTTTTTTTCTAGTTGCTTCTGAGAAAAAGAGGAGTTTCTGGAAATTACATGAGTACACATTTTGTACCCAGTTTCCGCTGGTGACCATGTGTTCGACATGTAACAACCGATCACATAGTTGTGTGTGGTGACCTTGAGACCACCTCATGCAGATGCCCAAAATGGCTAGTACACATCGTGTACATTTAAAGAACATGTCATGTACTTTATTTTATTTCCATTAAATGGATTTTGGACATGTCTGGAAGATAGAACACACTTCTTATTCATTTTTCTCAACCAAGGGCATCCGTATGACCCTGGATCTTCTACGCGCCCCCCGACTCATCATTCGTTCTCAGAGTCGACCATTGTCAATTTTTTTGGAATCGCCACGGTGTGTTCTTTATTCCTCAGGAACTTCTTCTCCTAATTTATCCTCCCTCGTGAGTGATCATCGATTGAACATTTTAATAGTTTTATTTTGATCTATGGTGTTCTAGGTCAATTATAGGCATGAGGTTCACATATATCAATCTCACAATGCCAAGGTAGGGGTTTTGTTTCTTTTTGTAGATTGTATTTGAATTTTATGTTCCAAAGTTCCCAATACCTAAGAACATGGTATTGTATGTTTATGGTTTTATCCTAGTTATTACCCATTATGCCTTGTTGTTTGGATATAGGTTAATTGTGTTGAATTTGGTTAAATTTTCCATGCTTCTGATGTTTTTTCCATGATTTCTTGTTTTTTATCGTTTGGTCTAGATTTTCCTATTAGGATGCTGATTTTCATCCCATTCCTAGTATTGTTAGGATGTAGGGATTATTATCTCACATGATCTGATATGGTGTAGATTTTTTTTCCAAGTAGTTTTTTATGTTTACATTGGATGCCACATACCATTTCTTTCATTAATGAATTACACAATGTCGTGAGAACCTGGTGTAGTAGACCATAGAGAGTATGGACGTTGAGGGAATTTCCAGAGTGTATATATATTATTAAAATGTGAGACCATAGGGGTGGTCAACATAAGTGCTCCCTTAGTGTTTGTTTAGTTCCTTGATGTGAGATATTGGAGGAATTGGACGATGAGTGCTTCCTTCGAGTTCCTATTAGTTTCTGATACAAGACTATAGGTGGAATTGACGGTGACTGCTTCCTCAAAGATTATGTGCTAAAGTTGATCCAGAGGGGTTAAATAGTGTGTATTTCTCAAAAAAATGCTTGTGTAGTTTTGTTTGAACATGAGATGTTAGGTTATGAGGACTTCCCATAGGGTTACTTATTTATGATTAGGTACTGGATAGATATATGAAACTGAATTCTTTGAAACTCTAGTATTGTTTACTTTTGAGTACTTATTGTTTTACTGCTTCTTTTTCATTACCACCTATCATATATATTCATTGACTATTAGGCATAGATCATTGGGTGGTTTCCTTCTGGGATTCATCTCACATCCTATGTGGGTCATGCTTTTAGGCCCAAACAAATTATATTGTTGCAGGACTAGATAAGAGAATGTGCCCTGACTACTTTGGAAGAGGAGAGCATGGGGCCAAGATGAGGCTTGTGATGATGAGGATTTGTTTACTTCCTTCACTTTTTTACTTTTGTATAGTTTTTTACTCCATTATTGTGACTCTTTTGGCTTTTTTGTAGACATATTTATCATGCAGCACATATATGTGTGTGTGTGTGCTCCAGTTAATTATCTCAAGTCTTCTTTTGTTTACTTTTATATGGCATTGTTACTATTTCTTATCTTTATATTTATTTTACTTCCATTGTGTTACTCTACCAATGAGGGAATAGATTCCACACTATCACACCCAATGACCTAACTACTAGTTTTCAACCTCTATCATTTGGGGAAATGTTATTGAGGTCATGTGATTAACCATGTACGAGGAACCTCTGGGAGGCATCCGGAATCGGGGCGTTAGAAATTGTTATCAAAGGAATTATTTTTTTTTGAAATACTATTTGGAGCCTATATCCAAGGATAGGAAAGAAATAGGTACATGGTCAAATGATATTCCCAGGAGTATCTAACCCATGTAAAAGGAAATACGAATTTACCTCATTATTTCAATTTTTATAGATTTCCAATTTTGCAGTGTATTTGATTTCACCATTGGGTGAATCACATTTCATGGGATGTTATTGTTGATATTATTGAGGTTCTATTTTTGTTGCATACTAATGATATGATGGTATTAAATCTCATGCATCATATATTCACTTGATAGAGATCACATGTCATCCATTCTAGCCATGCCATTTAGGGTGAATTAGTGATTGCATGTTGTTGTGATAGATGTTGTGCTAGATAGGTATGATGTAGTGATAGATGCCTTGTTTGAATACATGAAAATTTGATAGGGTAATAAATTATGTAAATATTTAGTTTGAATGAATTCCAAAATTTGGTTCTTAAGGTGTTATGGGCCCTCACAGACCAAAATTTCGTGGCTCACTACTCTTTTATGGATATATATGACATGTATAAGATTCCATGAATTGATTTACGGGATGTATGGGCCCTCATGGATTGATATTTGGCACTTCAATGTTCGTTTCAGAGTTTATTCATTGTTCCATTGTAGTTTCCGAGGCTAATGGTCTAGAAAAACCTAGAAAACACGTCATGTAATGATAAATACAAACCATGTGTCATTATGTTCAGAAAGGAAATGTTTTTTGTAAGTACACAACATGTACTATAGGTACATGTTGTATAGTCTCTAACTTTTTCACTATCTATGTGGGCATAGACATGGGGTTTGGAAATCATTGGTGGGACATGACGTGTAACAGATTTACAGGTCGTGTTTCATATACTAGGTGTCCACCCCATTGAATAGTGACACAGATGCACAAAAAATTAGGTTACGCATGTTGTGTCAAGATTGAACATGTTGTGTAGCTTAACCCTTGTATCCGGCCATGTAACTAACAAAATGGGATGTTTAAATCCTTTAGGTTCACACCATGTCTATCTGGAACACGCTATGTACTGTGTGTCATCTAAACATTCATGTGACTAACAACACGGGTCAATGATGTTCTTCTAGTACACATCATGTCAATCACTAACAGAATGTGTAGTCTTGATCTAGGGAAATCGTGTGGCACAGACATATAGAAAAATTCATGCAATGGAAGATGATTCAAGTACATTCCATTTTTTATAACAACATGTCGTGTGTATGGGGTGTTACATGGCCCATTTTTGCAGAATTTATTCCCATGTGAAGGCTTATGGTGACACTCCATGTTGGCATGAAACACACCATGTACCCATTATTTTAAAAACATGAATTATGTCTTTATCTTGTTCCCTTCTTATGAATCTATGTTTCAGTCCCTGGTAATCATGATCTAAGGAGTGCGCTTGACGTTGAAGAGTCATTCCACCAGGAAGTCCTCTGATTGTCTGCCAGTTATAGGGAAATGATTAGACAAATGATATGGTTGATGTAGGACTACCAGCAGATCTTCATGTTGTGTTAGTCTTGGAAACAACCATCGTTTTGGACAAGTTGCTGAAACACAGTTCTGAGAGTGATTTATGTGGTTTATGAGAAAATTTTGAGGAGTACTACCCCTTCTATGGTTCAGATGACATGGGATTATTAGTAGATGCATCCTCCCACCTTTACAAGGAATATAAGACCTCAGGCTGCAGAGTCATGGTTAGAATCTATTCTATCTATCTTCAACCATATAGAGACAACTAGAGATAAAAGTATGATGTTTTCTACAATATGCTACAGGATTATTCCAATAGATGGTGGGATGTGATCTCATAGATAGGACACCAGTAGGTTATGGATTGTGATGATTTTTAGTGTGCCTTTTATGACTACTTATACCTGGAAAAATTTAGGGACGATCGAGCCCGAGAGTTCATGAGTCTGGAGAATGGTACTCTTTTAGTCATGGATTATTCTACACGCTTCACAGAGCTATAGTGCTTCACACCTATTCCAAGAGGTGATGAGTTATTTATGGAAATGAAGAATGAGGATTGTCTTAGACAAGACATTTGATCATAGGTGAACATCTTCAGGTTGACATCTATCACTTCCATAGTCAATATGGTCACAATCACAGAGCATAATCTGAGGGATTCTAGAGTTGTGATATAGGCTGGCATGACATTTTCAGTTGGTATCCCTCTTTCTAACAGTAGGAAGTGTTACAGGGAGTGTACGCGTGGAGATTATACGAGATGAAAGAAATATTTTAGTAACCATGTGGTGTGCTACCAGTGTGGGAAGAGAGGGAATGTGATACCACATTGCCCGAGAGACCTTGTAGAGTGTCAATCATGTAGAGAGAGGGGCCATCATCTGTGTTTCTATTTGTTTTTCTCACCAGAAGCTAGTGATATGATTTCTTTTATGACTCCAGGTTCAGGTGCAGCACCACCAGTTTCTCATTAGTCATGGAACTAATGTTCTTTCGACCATTCAGGCCAAGGGGGATGTCGCAACTATGGTAGTAAGTCACCAGGCTATCAGCGACATCAGGGTGGATTATCATAGGGTGGTCAGGTAGGGTAGCAGTTCCATAGTGCATGTCAGAATTTTTCAGTGGAGCAGACCCAGTATGAGTAGGATCCCAGACCCTCTACAGTTCGAGGTGCGATCCTAGTTGACTCAGTTTTATCTTCTTCTCTTTTCGCTAGAAGGGCTTCCCATAACTTTATATCTTTCGTATTTCTGGAGTGCCTTGGGCTCTGTATCATTTCTTCAACTGATATCTTGATGTTAGACACTCTGTTAGAGATAAGAACAACTAGTTCACGTCAGTGCAAGGAGTGTCCTCTAGATGTAGGTGGGATTCACTTATTTTGAAACCTCTATGTCATGAAGATGAAGGGCTATAACGTCATTATTTGGATGGACTATTTAGTTCCCTTTGACAGTGTTGTAGACTGCTATTGTCGTATGGTGAGTTTCATGTCACAAGAGGGAAGGTTGTTTCTTCATAAGGGTAGGTGGGATGTCTAGGTGACCAGAGCAGGACCCGAGCCTCATAGATTGGGAGGAGTTAAATCCTAGATTGCGAGTCTGTGTCTTGATGATTAGGGGACTTCACAGATAGACTTTCCTCCAGTGGTGGATAAATTCATGGATGTCTTTCCAGTGGAATTTTTAAGATTCCTCCAGAGTGAGAGGTGTACTTTTCAATTGATCATGTTTCAGGGGTGGAAACTGTGACATTTCCTTCTTATAGGATTTCTACCATAGAGTTACAAGATCTCATGAATCCGTTGGAGGATTTGGATGCAATGGGTTTTATCTGACCCAATACTTCTCCTTGGGGATTGCATGTCCAATTGGTGAAGAAGGCAGATGGTACCCTCTTATTTTGTGTAGATTATTAGAAGTTGAACAGATTGATGGTTAGGAACTGACATCCCTTGCCGAGGATTGATGATCTCTTTCATTATCATCGAGGAGCCCAATTTTTATCGAATATTGAAATTAGATCTAGTTATCATCAATTGCACCTTAGGCCATTTGATGTACATATTACAACATTTTGGAGCTATTATAGTCTATACAAGTATGTCGTTATGCTGTTCCTTCTCACAAACTTGCCTACAGTTTTCATGGAACTGATGATCTGAGTGTTCCAGCCATACTTGGATTCTTTCGAGGTAGTCTTCATGGGCGATATCTTGGTGTATTCTCACACTCAACACGACCATGCCACACATCTTGATATTGTTTTGAGTACATAGATAGAGCATTAGTTATATGATATGCTCTCAAATTCCACTTTTGGATGGTCAGAATTCACTTCATGGGTCATGTTATCTCAGACACAGGAGTATCAGTAGAACCCAAAAAGGCTAGAGAAGTGGTTTCCTGGGAGCAGCGGAAGAATGTCTTTGAGGTAAAGAGATATATATGGTTTTATGGTTACTATAGGCTATTTATAGAGGATATTTCAAGCATAAAAATACCACATATGGGTAAGAATGTGAAGGGATTAAAGTAGTTGTAGTCAGATTCTTGCAATTAGACCTTTCAAAAGATTAATGGGAGGTAGAATTAAGCACTGATACAAGTATTTCTATAGCAATGAAATATTTGTACTACATTCTGTGATGCATCAGGTATCAAGATGGGAGTAGTTCATTTGAAAGAAGAAGCATTTGTTGCATATTATTCTTGACAGTTGTGGCCACAAGAGATAAATTACCTAACACACAATCTTGAGATGGTAGTAGTTGTTCATGCTTTAAAATTTTGTAGACACTAAATTTTGAGATAGCATTTTATGGTTTTCAACGACCACAAAAGTATCAAATATATCTACACTCAGCATGAATATAATTTGAGATAGTGAATGTGGGTTGAGTACCTTTAGATATTGACTTTGAGCATTCCAACATGATTGGGAAGGCCAACATTGACGCTGATGTGCTGAGCAAGTGGATTCAGATACAGGTAGTTTAGAGGGCTAGCAGTGACTCGATGATTATGGATCTATTATCTGAAATGCATTTAAAGGTTCAAGACAGACAGGGGAAGTCATTCCATTTATCTGTAGTTGTTACCTCTACACTACTTGATTGTGTGTGAATGAGGCTGCTATCAGAATTAGAAGGCATTGTCATATGGGAGAGTGTTTTAGAAAAGAACCCTATTCCTGGATGGATAGTACGTGAGGATTAGATCTTCCATGTTCATGTATTTGTGTGGGTGCTCGTAGACATACGTGAGGAGATGATGTGGGACTTTAATTCCTCAGTTTGGGAAGATTATCCTGCTGTCACCAAGATGTATCGAGATCTACACCATCATTATTGTTGGCCAGGTATAAAGAGAGATATTTTTGGTTTGTTCATGAGGTCTTCCACCTATCAGAAAGTGAATGCGGAGCATCAGTGACCATCAAATCTTTATAGAAGATGCCCATTTCTGAGTGGATGCGGAATGATGCTGTGATGGATTCTATGACGAGTTTGTTTTGGTCTCATTGAGGTAATGATTCACTATAGGATGTCATTGATAGATTCGTGATGGATACCCACTTCTTTCCAATCAACAAGACTTTCATTATTGATGAGATATTAAAGTTGTACATCTGAGATATTGTAAATTTTCAAGGAGATCCACACTCTATTGTTTTTGATAGAGATTTTTGTTTTACTTTTTTGGTCTGGTGGGGATTATAGTAGGCATTGGGTACACATGTACTTTTGAGTACAGCTTACTATCCCCAGACATATGGCAAGTCTGATCGTACGATTCAGGTGATTGAGGACAAGCTTCAGGCATGCATTTTGATTTTGGATTTTTGTGGGAGAAGCACATAACCCTTGTGGTTTTGGCCTACAATAATAGTTTTCAAGAAACTATTCAGATAACACCTTTTGAGGATATGTACAATAGGCCATGCCAATAACCCTTATGTTGGCTAGAGGTAGGAGATGCAGTTATGCTAGAACCATGCCTTGTCCAGGAGACCACAAAGCATATCGAGTTATTTCGGAAGAGGATAGATACTAAAATCATGACAGAAGTCTTATGATGATTGACGGAGAAGACATTTGGATTTCGAGGACGAGGATATGGTTTTCCAGTGCATCACAAAAAGGTTGGGACTTAGTATGATTTGGAAATAAAGAAAGCATTCACCATGGTACGCCGGGTTGTATGAGGCTTTGGAGAGAGTCAGGCTAGTTGCCTATTGGCTGCAGTTACCTCAGACGTATCAGGTTATGCATGATTTCTTCCACGTTTCACAACATCAAGGTTACTTCTCAGACCAATTTCATGTTTTACAAACCAAGAGGTTGAGTTTGACGTGGATGCTTCCTTTGAGGAGCATCCTATCCAGATTATTGATTGAAGTGCAAATTTTCTCTATAGTCGGTCTGTTATTATGGTACGAGTATTATGTCTGCACAGGAGAGTATAGACGAGACTAGGGGAGGGAGGCCAATAAACAATTCATTGTGGTTGGAGCTATTTGAGTTTTATTCTTCAACTCATAATTTCTAGGGAAATGAAGGGAATTATTTCATTAAGGGGGAATTTCTTAAGAACCTCAATCATATTTTGAAGTACGTTTTTATTGTCTGGTTGTTTTATAGAAGGATAAGAGATTCTGGAAATTTCAGGAGTACACACCATGTACTTTTAAGTACATTCCGTGTACCTAGTTGTAACTGGTTACTGTGTTCTAGAAATGTAACTTCCAATCATATGGCCATGTTTGGTGACCTGGAGACCGCCAAAATTATAGGCTGGAAAAGGCAAGTACACATTTTAAAGAACATGAAGTTTAAAATCTTTTTTTACATTAAACTGATTGGGGTCGCGTCTGATGAACGGAACACACTTCTTATTCATCTATCTCAGCTAGGAGCATTTGTACAGTCGCATATATTATCTGAGCCCCCTAATTTCTTTCCTTTCTCTAAATCGACCACCATCGATTGCATTGGAATCACCATTGTGATTTCTTCTATCTTCTAGAACTTCATCTTATGATTTATCCTCTCTCGCAAGTTATCACCAATTAATCGTTTAAAAAATTTTTGTAGATCTATGGTGTTATAGGGCGATTCAAGGATTGATATTCACATACATATATCTCATGATTCCATGGTATGTGATTTCTTCTTTTTTGTAGATAGTAATTGAATATTATGTGCAAAAGATCCCAATACCCATGAACAGGGTAGTGTGTGTTTATGGTTTTAGAATTGTTATTACCAGTTATGGCTTTTTTTGTATTGAGTTTAATTGTTTTGAATAGGGTTAAAATTTCCTTTATTTGTATATTTTACCTGTATTATTTTTTTTACCGTTTGTTCTAGCATTTCTTGTTTGGTTGTTCCTTTGCTTCCCATGGAAATTATTGTAAGGACATAGTGATTATTATCTGACATGCTATGATATGTTGTAGATTGTTCAATCATGTAGTTATTATGGTTTACATCAGCTACCACATACCATTTGTGCATGAATGAATTACATAGGACTGGGAGAACCTGATGTTGCAGACCATTGGGAGAATGGACATTGAGGGCTACTCCAGAGTGTCTTTTTACTATTTTGTTGTGAGACCATAGGGGGGATGGAAGTAAATGCTCCCTTAGAGTGTCTGTAGTTCCTCAATGTAGGCCACCAAGTGAATTGGATATTGATTGATTCTTTAGAGTGCATATTAGTTACCGATATGAGACTATAGGGGGAATTTACAATTAATGATTTCTTATAGAGTTTGTGTTATATCTGAACTAGAGGGGTTAGACTGTGTGAATTTCCCAGAGGGTTGCTTTTGTTGTTTAGGTTAACCCAGAGGGGCAAGGCTATGAGTACTTACCATAGGGTTACCTAATTGTGATTATCATCTTGCATGATATATGAATCTGATTGGATTTAATCTAAAAGAATTGTATACTTTTGAGTACTTCTTTGTTTAATGCTTCTTTATTATTATTTCCTTCCATATATATTCAATGACTGTTAGGCATTAATCATTTGGAGGATTCCTACTTGGATTCGTCTCACACCCTATTTGGGTCTTCAATTTGGTCTCAAATAGATTATATGGTTAATGGTCTAGATAAGGTCATGTACTCTTCAACTTCAATTACATGACTGCTTTGGAGCTGGAAAGGATGAGACCAAGTTGATTTTTGTGATGCTGAGGAGTTGTTTACAAGATTTTATTTTTATTTTGTTTTAGTGTTGTATTCTAGAATTGTGAGTTCTCTTGGTTGTTTAACTAGGCATATGTATTTCGAATCATTCATAAATATATATATATATATATTTATATTTATATGTCTTCTACAGTTTCTTATTTATATTTTTTGTGGTTTACTTCTGTATGGTATTATTACTGCTCCTTCTATTCCAATCTATTTTATTTATGTCATGTTACTCTGCTAATGAGGGTATAGTTTCACCACTATCACACCCCAGTACCTCCCTGCTAGCCGGAAGCCTCTAGAATTCGGTGAAATGTGCATTTATCCATGTGACCAACCAGGTATGGGGAACCTCTGGGATGTTTTCGGAACTAAGGTGTTACATCCATCCTTAATGGAACACCATTGAATTGAACTATACCATTCACATATATGGATCCCATTATTTCTACTAAAATATTCTCTCAAATATCAAGGAAGTTGGTCAACATGGTGTGTCGTTCAAAGGTCACTTAGAGGGTATCAAGTTCTCTAAACATACATGGTAAACCCATCACATTGTTCATCAATATCCCATCCCTATTTCATTCGGTCACATCATTGGGTTGAGTCAATTCAACTGGAACTTGGTGCTCATACATGACTTACAAGAATTTTAGGAATCCATAACCAAACTCAAGAACTCCCTTCATCTTTCGCGGCACCAAGAAATAATTATGATTGTTCTTTTATATCTTTTACACATCTATATGTATTGACAAAGGTGATTTATGAAGCTCCCTCAATACCTCCTCCCCTTACACCATTATAACTACCATGCATCCAATTAAAAGAATGTTGTTCCCCTCCATTCAAATATCCATCATGGGTGTGCTTTTTGGAAAACATAGCACATATATTCACACAGTTGAAATCCCCATACTATGCCTCCTAGACTCATTGTATCATTTTAATGCTGACAACCATCGACATAAGGTAAACTGCCCCAATTCTATTCACAAAGGATATTAGTGATGAGGCCAAAGGATCTAATTCCTTATTTAACAACATTGAACTAGATCTCTTGTTCGAGAATCATCCAACACATTACTGTTAAAAATAGCATAGAATACTTCGAATTCATAGTCTGGGAGAAACTCTAGTTATTGCTTATGTCCCATGTTCATATTCTTATTATAGAAGATATAAATCATACTCTTGTCATAATAGTAGATGATAATCTACTCTCCCATCAGGAAATATCACCACATATTAACAGAGAAGACTACCCCTGGTAACTCAAGACCATGGGTCATGTAGGTCTGATCAGGTGGTCTCAACTTGAGAAAATCATAGGCAGTGACTGATTTCCCCTACACCAAGAAACAACGAAGCCTGATTCCTTATGCATCCCATAACACTACGTACTGATCACCCTCCTCTAAAAATATCAATATTTTAGTGCTCTTCATTCTCTATATCAACTAAAAAAACTCTCATGGAAGGTCTCAGTCCACATAAAACACATCGCCATTCATGTCAAATCATTCATGGATGATACAACTCTGGAATGTTAGGTAATAAACCTATGATAATATGTAGCCAATCCAAAGAAACAATTCTCCTTGGTAATAATATTTGGTGGCCCCCAAGTATCACCACATCAATATTCACTAGATCTAATGAAACTGCAGCCTCTAAAATGACAATTACCATAAAAAGTACCTCTTGAATATTGAATTGACACTTCTATAGATTCCCATAAACTGATTCTCTCAGATTGTGTCCATGACCATTCTCATGTATTTCACGTGATACTCCTCATATACTGATTACACTATATTGTCATTAATGATGAGCATAAAGAATCTGACTACGTAAGGGTGTAAAAATCTATTCATGAATCCTATGAACAATGTAAGAAAATTGGTCACACCAAAGTGCATCATGATGTACTCATAGTGTCTATAATTATATCTAATGGTTGTCCTCTGTATATCATCATCTCATACTCATAGCTAGTGAAACCTAGATCTACGGTTAATCCTAATGAAAAACTGTGGCCTTTTTAATTCATTATAGAGATCATCAATCCTCAGTAGTAGAAACTTATTATTCATGGTAATCTAGTTAATGCATTGTGAGTCTGCACATAACCTCGTGCTCCTATCTTCCTTCTGGGAATACAAAACTGGGGAATCCCATGGTGAAACATTGGGTCTCATGAATCCCTTCCTTTGTAAGTCCTCCAAATTTACCCTTGGCTCACGATGCTATACATGAGACATCTAATATGAAGGTGTAGATATAGGTGTCATCCTATGTAGTAGATCAATAACGAATTATACCAATCTAATGGGAGGTAATCATGTAACATCCTAAGAAAATAAGTCCTAATTCTCCACCACCACTTTAGGAACCATATAACTTGTTTCATTCACTATGCCAAGGTTTTGTCTTGGAAACTAATGAGTAATCATTTGTACACTCATATGTCTAAGTCAATAAATCATGGATTGGGATTCCTTTTCCATACCATATGAATACTAGGTCCCATTATTGTGGACACTTGATAGGATTTTCCAAAAGAAAATCAATTTGAACATGGACTATGGATAACTATTCCATTCCAGGACTCACTTCCTAAGGCCTCGATGTTGTTACCAAGAAATCTCAACAAAAAAATATATCCTCCATGTGTATTGTCATATTGTCGGAACTACTATGTGATCATCGATTCATCTGTTTCTAGAATCCCTATGAATAAGAATTGAGTTAATGGTACAACTAGAATCTTGGAGTCTCGAACAAGGTTCGTTGAAATGAAATAATTACAAGAACTTTTGTCTATTAAAAATTATTCTATGGTCAAAAAGACATAGGTCATAATACTAATTATCCATATATACCCATGGTCAAAAGACACCATATCATGAAGCTATCCTCATCCCTATCGACTAGGTCCCAGATCCTATCGTCAGCTACATGAGGGTTGAGGTGGTTTCACATCGAACATACACCCACCTCCTACTTCCCTTCCTACTCCTCTTCTATGTTTGGCCGCTCTATAGACAATTGTACTCCACCATTGCCTCTACCTCAATGGTCCCTCAACCATCTATTTAACTCTATATAATGGGTCAGGAAATCCCATTCAGGATGTCGATTATCACGACACCTATAACAAAACATGTCCATCAGCTGCTTCGAGCCACCCAAGGATCGTCCAATGAAGTGACTGGCCATCGTGGGTCCCTGAAACTATCGTTAGATACCTACTATCAAGGTATCAGCTACCTGGTGTCTAATGGTACCTACTACATCCAGTGTCTTTCCATTAAGAATACTATCCACCAATGGAAGCCACTAAAGTAACCCATCATTAGTAGGAATGATAATTGAAATCATGGATTACTAAATATCCTTTAATAGGACCTACTCAATGATCAGATCCCTAATAAACCAGTGTCTTACCATGTCTATGGAGAATAAAGAATGATCGTTAATCCTCTCTAGGTACTATTCCATAGTCCGACATCCCTGCTATAGATGCAGAAGCTCTAGTATGTGCACTGCTCACAATGTCGAAGAATAGAACTCCTTTATGGAAAACACTCAATGTATACCCATGAGAGAGTAATATATCCATGTTTTTGAGTCACTATCCTCCACCAACATCATTTTCAACCCTAGAAATGACTCACAAAAATGGATGTCATCTGGTCAGACGGTATCCCGATAGGGCAGAAGACATATGTAACTTCTTCCTGCCAATCCTCAACTGCCTTGGGGTCTTGATCATCTTGCAACCTAGTAGGTCTCTACCTCTAGAAATAATGAAATGCACTCAATATATGTGAATCCTCATTTATTAATGATGGTAGTAACTACTTATTTATGGGTGGTGGAATCACTGGAAAACATACTATTGGTTAAATCGATGGTACAATCCCCTGTACCAATGCATCCTCACTCGGAGGATCATCCCACTGGTCACACAATGGAATCCTGGAAGGATATCTACATGGAGGAATAATGTAATAAAAAAAATACCATGTAAAATAATGTATATATGTAGAGTTGACTCAAAAAATCACATGGAAAAAACAACACATTCCAATATGATGCATGTACAATTAGTTTTCTCTACAACCATTTATTTCATGTACTGAGTCAAAAAGTAGATATCACTATCATGATGTGTGGATATTTTGTCCATCGTACCAACATTGGAATACATTCCCTAAAATATGATCTCGAAAAAAATTACACTATTTCCATAAACCAATATCATTGACTCTTGTTCCCAAGCTAGAACCAACCCTCTTTGATACCACTCTATGATGACCCATCCTTGAGGGGACCATGTTGTGACTACCCCATGGCCACCTCCAATAGTCTAGTTACTAGTGAATATCACGGAGAATGCATATCCCAATAATTGGAGTCATTTCTCTAAGTACAAGTACACACACATTAATATGTCTCCAAGTCAAAAAGGTAGAAATGTAAAAAACCCCAATAAACAAATGCATGTAGACACTATATCCCATCCAATAGAGTACAATACGAATGTAATGTTCAATAATCTAAACTGGGATACAATAAAATCCCACCAAAAGAAAAAAATTTAAACCACAATGTCTTTCATGTAGACAAAAGTTCCGGGACAATTGCCTAATGTTGTAGGAACACCTCATCCTACTAGAACTCCCAAATCTCTATCTAATACAGGTCTTCCCTAGACTCTATCAAATACTCACATATCTGTTTATGAAACAACATGAATAGGAAAATTCCCATACATGGGTGAGTAAAAAATAATTATTAAGGAACCAGAAAACCACACATGAATTCCATAATGGAAATACCACACAATAAATACCACATATAGAATACCACAATGGAAATAACCCAATGAATATTTCTGGAAGGAAATTCCATTAAGAAAATGCCATGAAGGAAGTACCATGAAAAATTTACCATGAAGGAATACCGTGATGGAATATTATATTACAATACTTAATGATATGCACCCATGGCCCATATATCAATAATATCTCAATATAATCTCTCCAAAGAGACACACAATCTCAATGAGACAAGTATTCCTAGTAAGACAAAAATCGTATGAGAGTCACACAGTCTCCATGAGACACATAGTCACTATAAGACACATAGTCATTTTTAGTCTCACATTATCCCCGAGACACTGAGTCTCTATGAGACCCATAGTCATTAAGAGTCACACAGTCTTTATAAGAAAACCAATTTTTATATCATAGCCACTAACATGATTCCTCTCAATGAATGCTACTTCCAGTATAATCTAATCCTAAAGACATTATTTCTTATGAAAACTATATAAAACACATAATATATCCAAGAATGAAGGTATCATCTCATTTTTCCTAATGTCACAGATGGCTCGTCAAACTGACACACTGCTGGAATGTTACTTGCATTTGAAAATTCAGAATGGTGTCCATCAGATCATGGACCTGATGTGGCAGTCGACCCCCGGGTTAATCTGTTTCCCATCTATAATGTCCTCATTGCAGCTCAGTAGACCATTATAGTCAAACACAACCTAGATTAGCCAATAGGGTCTGACACTAGCTTTTGGTCCTAACCTTCTTCATCTGAGATTGACAAACTTTTCTCACCCGAACCACTCACTTGACTCGGCCCATTTCCAAGTCTGTTCTTTCTAGTGCACCTCTACACCACACCCTTCAGCCTCCACACCATCCATCTACACCATTTCCCATAGGGAAGACACCGTGTCCCACACGACATTATCGCTAACGCCGCCCACCACCCCAGCTTCTTCTGTGGGCCGCCACTCCTCCTATAGTGGTCAAAACTCTGAAACGAAATATCCTCTATGATCCCTTGGCAGTGTGATAAATCAATCCAACCTCGATTTGGACATTCCATAAATCATGGGGTCCGATCATGTTTAGAGCCTCAGGAAATTAAAGCTGAGACCATCAGTATCTAATGGTGATGAAATATATAAATGGATGAGAAAAATTTTATAAGAATTCTTAGAGGAATGAACCTCAACCATTCCTCATGTCAGCCTCAACGTGTTGCTATTAGAGAGAATAATGAAGAATAAATAATCACAAATATTTATCACCTATCAAAACCTGCATATCAGGCCCATCCGATTAGTATAATCAAATTGCGGATAAACCTATTTGTGGGTTGGTTTGTGTTTGTCATTTAAATAAATAATGTAGAGTCATGAAGAAAAAAAACTCCATACCTAGATTTTATATAGGTCATTGAAAGGAAGTTTTGCTTTTCCATAATTTATGAGATCCTCTATCTCCATTGGTGTGACGATCCACAGTACATTCTCTGATTCATCGTCATTATTTTGAGAGGAATATTTCTCCACGACCTAGAGAAATTCTTGGGTAATGTTAATAACCATGTAATTTTTGAAAAAGGATTATTAAAAAGAAAAATATTTTGTTTCCTCGTGTAATGTAATATAAAATTAAACATATTTTAAATTATTCTTTAAAATGCCCAAAAATTACATTTCACAACTGATTAGCATCGGTCGATGTTAGGCATCGCCTAACGTAATTCTACTACTATAAATACAATATTTCCATCATATTTTTTAATCACAAACCCATTTATATGTTATTACACTTTCTTAGGATTACTATGCAAGTGTTCTATATAATATTTTCATATTTTTTAAAAACAATCGGCACCCCAAGCGTTGAAATTTCTTGTCTGGTCACCACCTTGTCTATATATAGATCCATATCATAGTAAAAAATAAAACATGGAAAATCAAATATTTTAAAAATGGAATAGTCACTTTGGGATCAAATTGTTTTCTATGAATTAAGGATGGAGGATGGATTGGTTTGTTTAACCAAATAGAGAAGAATTATTTTTTAAATTTTAAACATTGGTTTTGGTCCTAATATTAGAATTTAATAATAACAAAAAACCATCCCCTGGGTTTTTCCAAGGTTTCTACCAGAGAGGAATGGTTTTCAGTATATTATAAGGACAATAAATAAATAATATTTTTTCCCTAGAAGATGTGGAAGTGATTCATGTTAATAATGAATTGATATTCGAACCCTAAAATATATTTTTGGTTTTAGAGGATTTTTTATGGGTTTTTAAAATAATGAAACTACATCAGAAGACATTATTTAAATGTGGATTAATAATTTACATCAGTGATAGTCTTTATTTTAAATGTTACAATAATATTGTAGTTTTATGATGTCATAGTAAATTCTTTATAATTATTTCAAATATAAATTTTACCTAAAAATTTGACAGTCTCATAAAATATTAAATTATTCACTGTGGGATAAAACAATTGTGATAATTTCGATATTAATATTTATTAATTTAGAATAATTCTATAGATATCATTATTCACATTTTTAAATAAATTATTCTCATTTTGGAAAAATACTTATTTTTTATGGAAAAATTTTTCTAATCCTTATAAATATTATATTTGACTTCATAAAATTATATTATAATTTATAACAACTATATATTTTATAATAATAATATTTTATTAAATTATAAGTTATTTCAGAAATAATAAATTTCATCAATAATAGTGTATTGTTTGAAACTGTGTATTTCCCAAAAATATAATTTCAATTTCATGATATCAAAATATAATTATCAAACATGTTATCTAATAATTTAAAAATATAATATTAAAAAGTGATAAATATAGGAATTATTTTAATATGAATAAAATATATAAATTGATAGCATTAAGTATTATACACATAGCACATTATTACACTAGTAAATTCTCGAAGGGTATGGAGTGTGATTGAGACACTTTTGTAAGGTTGTTATAATGAAATGGTTTGGGTTGTGATATCAATAATATTTAACAACTCCAATAAATTGTTTCATTCATGCTTTAGTTCTTAAATCCCCAGTTTCAATTGGTCACGGAAGAAGATTTTTAATTTTATCACACTTGGAATCTCGGATAAATAGGGTCCATTTGTTATAGTCGTACTAGTTGATGGGAACAAAAAATTCATTTCTAAAAATTGTATTTTTATTATCCCATAATATACACTAATAATAATTATTCTTTTATAATGACTATATTATCAATTTTTACGACACTTTAAGTGACTCATAAATAACACATGATTTAACATATGTTAGTCCAAAATAAAAAGTGTAGTATATGTGATTTATATAACGACATTGACTAATACTAAATTTTACCACTCAAAAAAGGTATTTTATTAATAAAAATCGTATTATTTATAGTTCATGGTGTCAAGGTATCATGAACATGTCATTTCTAGCTATTTAAACATTATAAAATGTATTAGGGTTCTATTAGGGATCACCATTTCTATGTCCAACATTATGTGTGCCACACCGATAAAGAGTCATAAATATTTATCATTCCTATCCCATGGGTAGGAAATTTGGGATTCTTAAATGTATTTATCCAATAAATAGAAAATTAATTCATTTAAATTAATACCCATGAATGAATATAGGATTGGATATTCATGATATGATTATATATCCTAGAAAATCAAGAGTTCATTTTTGTAGGGAAATGTGTATGAAAAAATAGAGTTTTGAAATGTTCTAAAAAAGTGATAAATGAATAATATAACAATATATACATAATAGTAACAAAAATGGGTGTTTATGTTAACACTTTACCATATAATAACTTTAGACTCAAATGTTTTATAAAGATGTAGTTTATTTGAAGAAATAAAGTTAGAGAACCACTACATTGAGAGGATGACTCTTAGATCTAGAGGGATACTCCATAGAGAACTAGAAACATATTTGAATGGTTTATATAGATATTTGGAGATGAAAATAACCATAAATGGATTTTTATTAGAGATTAATGGAGAAGGGTGGATATTTATACTTATGGATGGGTAGATTTAATGGTTAAAATAATTTTTATATTATTACATAAGATATCCACTTGTTGGTGAAATCAATTATAAGTAATTTTATATCTTATTAATGATAGATTAAGAGTTGGTTGATGTTCAAAACCATCTGAATTCCAAATTCACCTTCTAACTATCCCATTTAATGCACCAAATCTGAGAATAAATTATGTCAATAATTAAATTTCAGGTTCAAAATGTGAATTATAAAATTTTAAAGTTTATATAAAATTATTATATTAATTATTATACTTATTAAATATTATTATTATTGATAATTATTTTTCAGAACTATTTTCATTTTCCTAACTTCATAATGATGTCATAAAATTTTTGTACTTGAAAAATTACAGTCTTCAACTTTTAATAAAAAATAAACATGATCAAAAAATCATCAACCATTTACCATATGATATCATTCATGTATTGAGTCCAAAAATTATTTTATTTTTGTCATTTTAATTGAAAAAAATTAAAATTTTAAATATTATTAAGGTTTCATATTTATTATTTATTAATAATTATTAAGGTATAGAAAACTGTCGGTCGTTTTAATAAAATTACTTAGAACTTTGATAATTTATATAAACATTTAAAACAAATGATATAGAATTATTTAATTAAAATAATATTAATTTAAAACATAAAATATTTTTATCATATATACACTTAAATTATATTATATATATTAATTGTTTCATAAAACAAAATTTTTTATTCTTCATTCAGAAACCCAAAATACACCTCATTAAATATTCATGTTAAATGATAACAATGACCGAATAATATATTTTTTAATGGTAATAAATTTATCCACCACATTATCCAATATTTGTAATTTCAAAAAATAACATTTTTTATAAATAATCAATTATTATCACTTAATCATTCACAACCTACAATGGTTATTACACATCGTTTTGTAATATATTTTTTTCCAAACACTTTTTCTTCTTTTTATTGTTCTTGTGGAAGGATATATCTTTTGGATGGAATTAAATTTTATAGAGATTCTTTTGTTAATGTTATATTTTATATTTTTATATCCTTTTACGGTTTCATATTGTTGTGGTCTATATCAAAACGTGATGTGAAAATCAATTTAGTATAATTTATATCATATAATATTATTACCAATAATAAAATAAATTTTTCTGGATTCTACAATATCCCACATAAACACATTTCATCCAAAAAGAAATGTATCCACCCAAAAATGTTCAAATATTTCTTAAACTGAATTTCTGTCTATCACATTCTTATTTTTCCACTAGTTATAAATGTTTATAGGCTCTCCACTGTTGATGTAATGCTCTAGAATAGGTGTTTTTTTAAAAAAATAACGTTATCATTTATATTTTGGTTTGGATTATTTTCATCCCCCATGAATGTTTTATAATATGTGGCCATACTTTCAACAAATATTTCACTTCCCCCTTCCCTTAATAAAAATCCCCAAATTCCTTTTCTCATTGTTTTCACATAGGAGATGTTGAGGATTATTTCATTCCTTTTATTAGTAAGGATCAATCAAAATGATTTATTTCATACTTTTATATTTATCATTATATCAATCCCTCCCCTGGGAATCATCAATATTTATTTCATCTTGGAGATCACATCATATTATTTCCCCAATACTATCAATGTCACCAAATAACAAATTATTCATTACATGGTTCTAAGACCAAATCATAATCTATTTATCATTACATGATAATTATTGACAAAGAATGAAGCATAATATGAAATACATACGAAGTTAATCTATTAAATGCCCATACATTAAACTTTATTTTCATCCACTCAATGAATAATTATTTATCTTGGTATGTTAAGAAAATAATTATAGAAAAATACGTTTTTAAAGTCACCCCACTTCATAACATCAATATCATAATTGTTATTAGTTTTCTTGATCAATTTCCACAATTTATTGTCTTATCTCTCTAAATTATATTAACCTAAAGTGACATTTTATATTTTATAAATTTTAGTACATGAATTATTTTTCAGTTGTTTTTATCCATTTCTCCACCATCAAGGTGTGAGATTGTTCACAATAAGGTAGTTGTTTGGTGACATAGGAATGGTTTAATTACTTGTTTATCACTCCTAGATTATGTTGGATTCTCTATATGGTTTTCTTTTTATTCATGACATGAGATAAAATTGTAATGAATTTATATACCTCAACATCCATCATATTTGGAATGGGGAAATTTCATTGACCATTTACTACATCATTATCATGGGAAATTATATTTCAATACAATTCAAAGAAAGTAAAATTTAAATAATCTGATGGATTCTTTTAAGACCAATTTATATAATAATTTAAAAATCATAGTTTAATACTAAATATTTTATAAAATAACGATAATATGAACATAAAAATTAAAATTTTATTTAATTAATAATTATTAGTTACAGATTATATATATCATTTCATGATGGTTCTTCAAAATCACACGTTAGACAAAATATTTCCCCATGGAAATGTAAAACTAGGTACCTAATAAGGGATCATTCTCCATGAGCTGGAATGGTTACTATAATATAATGTAGAAACTCATTTATATGTTATACCCCCATGATGAATCTATAACAAAACTATATCAACATGTAGTCTTTGTATAGAGATTTAATTAATTGGAATATAAACTAATTATACTTCACAACTATGTTATTATGCCTCGTTATATTTTGAATTTTCCTTATGGTTATTACTAAACTTTTTGATGTATTGATTTAATAAAATAAATAAACGATCATTATTTACTAACTATGGTGACCAAAAATTTACTAAATTATTTTAAGCATTATTAATTGAAAAATTATTAAACAAGTATCTTCAAATTTATTTTTTATGATTAGTACAATTTAAACATGGTACAAAGAATAAGGAATGTGTTCTGTATAAATAATAAAATCCAATCCCCATTGAATGGATTTTTTTCATTCCCATCATAAATCATTTCATATGATATAATTTTCTATGGATGTTTATCAAATGAATGGGTATAACATAAATCCCAGAATGTGATAAACAATGAAAGAGAACACTATACAAAAAACATCAAGAACAATAAAAGAAAATTTACTTGATATCCAGATTCCTAAAATAAGTTCATGATTATGATACCATGATGAAAACATGGAAATGCGGAAACAACAATGACATGATAAATTTATATACATATATTCCATGATCATAACTAAGGTTTTTTAAAGAATATTCCAATGTATTTTGACCATTATGTCATCAACAATATTATTTCATGAAACCATGTTTTATTGAACATGTCATCTATGGAGACTACATCATTATCCAATGCATTGTAGTGCTACCAGGAGTGCACCATTCATATGTTTAATCGTCTTTTTTCCGTGATAATCATGTTTATATGTACAAATCATTTCGTTCCCTTTAGTGGTTAATGGACAATTCATGAAAGGATTTTACAAATAAATAGTTAAATTATACATCTAAATGAATACCCATAAAATATAATCGGGTTGGATATTCCTGAATATAAAATATAGAATGGAAAATGATATGGTTCCTTTAGTATAACAACTATTATTAAAAAAGGGTGGTTGAAAGGGTTTAAATGAGTGAAAAAGGAATTATCTAATTAACAATATTTCATACTCACCAATTTTGGGGTGTTTATTAACAGGTTAAAATACAATAAATTGAGAATAAATAATATTAAATAGAATAAGACCATGAATTGGGAAATTATTGAAATGAACACTTTCCTTGATAGGATGATTCATATATCTTGAGATGGACTCCATAGAGCTACAATAAAAATAGGGGAGGCCTTTTGAGAGGTATAGGGATAGTAACATCAAAATCTATTTTTTATTAAATAGAAATATTATATATGGTGGTTATATATACATGTGAAAGGTTTTTTTTAATATTAAAATATTTTCATTTTATTATATAATCCAAACACTTGTGGGTGTAATAAATTATAATGAAATTTATATCTTATTAATGAGTGATTCAGAATTTTTTAATTTTAATATCCTTATCAAATTGAATTTAACCTTCCATCCATAAAATTAAATGTACCTTATAAAAAATAAATATTATCTCCCAAATCCAATTTTGGCTTCCAAAATTTTAATTATAAATATTAAAATTCTAAATAATAAATTTATATTAAATTAAAAAAAATTAATTATATTTTTATTGAGAAATATATATCACATAATTTTTTTCCAAGATTAAATAAAAACGATGTCATCAAATTATAGTACTTGTTATGTGGAAATTTTTACTTTTTTAAAAAATAATCATTGCCCAGAAATTAGATACAACCAAGAATATAATTATGATGTACTATGTCTAAAAATGATATTTATATTGTAATAATAACTCAATGAATTTTGTAATTTTATGTTTCAAATAAAATAAATTATTGGTTGATAACAAACTATTTTAATCACAATGTAAACTGTTTAACCATTATGAAAATAATATAGGACATTATCAATGATATTATAATTTATAATTCGTTTTGTAACACTATAAAATTAAAATAAATTTTATTTTATACCTATATATTTTTCATTAAATTGAATTTGAATGTTATTTAAATATATTCATAGTTTTTAAAAATGAAATCATTTATTATTCCTTCATTATACCAACTACCACATTAATGATTCTTAAAAATCAATAACAATAATGACCATTGATATTATTAATAAATTTTAGAAATTTTTATCCACCATATTTTCCCATGTTCATAATATCGAATGGTCATATTTCCTTATAAATAAAGCCGCTTTTTTTCTTTCCCTACATACAAGGGTTATATATATCAATTATAATTTGTATTTCTTTTTTATTGAGTGTCTTTTTTATATATAGTTATTATGGAATATATTTATGGGGAATATCAATTATATTGTATATCTTTTAGTTTCTATATTATTATTATGAATTATAACACATTAATGTTCCAAGTTTTTGTAGTCCATGTCAACACATTAAGTCATAAAAAATATAATAGTCAATATAAGTGATCTTATTGTAATATATAACAAAAAGTTTTTAAAATATAAGAGTTTACTTATTAATATAATAACATATTCATGAAATTATAACAGACCTCCCATGGAAGAGATAGTGTTTTGAACACATTCATATATATACCATAGCCTTCAACTTGAAGTCATGCATCAGGTAGTTATTCTCATGGGTTCATAACTATTTTAGACCATATGCAACCACTCAATATGTCTATATCATCAAAACTCCAAATCCAACAACCATTTCATAAAATTACCTTGAAAACTCTTTCACATACTAAGGATTGATAAAAAATGGGGATGAAATAAATCTACACCTGAGATCCAACAATAAAACCTCAAAAATATTAGATCACTCAATCTTTACCAAGATATTCTTCATATCTATCGACATGTTTTCTAAATATATGTTTTCCTTGATGAATAATTAATATTACCGCAGACGACTAAGGATGATCCTAATCTCAAATAGATTTTTAGGACATTAACAATGCATCACATACTCTAGGTTCAATACATACACTCAAATTTACCCATCATAAATCAAATAATAATGGAAAATCACCTTGTGATTCTGGAATATGCACTCCCATATTTTGAAATAATGACTATGTTCTCAAGTGGGATCCATAAAATCTCACAGTTCTAAGAATTTATATATTAACATGATGAATCTGTTAAGATATAATTCATGATGATAATGATAAATATGTCCTGATATGGATCAAAAATAATGTTTTTGAAATTTATAAACATAAATGCATCACATTTAAACACTAATGCAATTAAATGATACTCAGAAAGTACATATTCACTCCTAAATGATGTATTAAGAATATCTAAATATCATCCTTATATTTAAAGTCATAAAGAATGAGGAATATTATTCTAAAACCAACGGCCTCTATATAACTGATTTTATTTTTCATCAATATTGTGTAAATAGTATATTTTCTTTTTTTTAAACTTACTCAGCAGCATGAAGTCGTTATAAATTAATATACTACTATCTTCCATAATTTAAAACAACACAATATCTCATAATGTGAGGTTCTTTTTTTGATAAATTCCCTCTACATCTAATACAATAATTGAACCTACAACTCTCTCAGCTAATTTTTTTCATATGATAATGGTAAAATTATCTAGGTTGTAGTAAATGAATAAGATAAATCTAAATATCTATTTTTATTTCTATAGGTAGGCTGAAAATTTAATCATAGAATAAATCATAAAAATCGTCCACCACTTGATGAGCGATATTTATGGATACAATTTATTATTATGTAATATTTATGACATTTAAATAATTCCAAATTAATCCATTATCACTCATATTTAGTCCCTTACCTCCTGATCCAAGAACTCAGTCACTGTTCAATTTAAACCTATCTCATATAGTCTTGGTAAATGTAATATAAATCTGGTAGAAGTCGACATGATCATAGAAAAACTATTCAACCATTAAATTATTTGTATCACCTCAAAAATTTTCACATTAAATATCATTATGTCTCATTCATGTTTATACCCAAAAAATTATAGTACATTTAGTGCATCATTGGAGAATATATAATCATTGTCCTAGAGTATTATTAATTGAGATTATCATAGAATTTGATATAACTAGTAAATTGTTTCCCTTAAAAAAATATAATAAATATAATATTATGTTGATAAATTATAATACAATGTAATTGATAATATAGAGGAAATTAAAATTGTTCCTCTAACTAAAAATGGCCTTTCTCTATTGGTGGAAATAACATCATTCATTGAAACCCCATTAAGGTCTATAGCGTATAACACAAAAGGGTCATATATATATATGGGGTCTTGGTATGATTTTTCCATGGAACCATTCTTTCCCACACAATATTTCTTAACATATACTGGCATGAAATACTTGAAAAAATATATTAATGATGATCCATATTTCTACATATGTGGAATTTCATAAGTGACATAAAGAATGATGTACTAAAATTTCAATTTTATTTATAGTCATTGAACCTAGTCAAACCTCCACCATAGAGTAATTATTGGAATCCTAACTCCAATCCTCTCATTTTCCACCTTGTTATTCCTCCTAATCCTTCTTCTATCTACAACCTAAATGGGACATAGATACAATATAGGGAATTATGATAATGAGTTCACAATAAAAAGTAAGGGATACCTGCAATCATTTCCTCCTCTATCCCTTATAAAATGTTAGGGACTTGGGAAGAAATTTTCAAAATTTTCCACATAAAATCTACTAAGCTGGTGTTTTTTTCATGTGATAAAGAAAAATATCAAAATTCGAATTATTCATGAGATAATTTACATCAAAAAGTTTTATTAATCATATAAATTTCATGAATGGGTCTTAGTAACCATAAACATACATTTTCCCTCTATTAATCAAGATAAAAATAATACCTTTATCTAACTTTAATGAGTTTGGAATAAATTCCATAATGAAATTCTCTATAATTTATCCCATGTATAACCCTCGTAATTTTATGCTTTCCACATGGAAACCACCACATCGTAGTGGGTCTAGGAATAAAATTGATTCAATATTCACCTATATAACCATACGAGTCTCTACCAAGTTAATTATGACCTCAATTATATCAATTCATTGTTTATACTAATGATGTCCACTAATTTCCTTTAATAATGGAGAATAGTGGAGTTGATTATTTCATGCGTAGTAGAATAATTTTATTCCTCTAAGACCCTCCACCCAAAGGAATTTCAATCATTAATACTCAATTTTATAGGTTATTTTACTCCCTAAACCACAATTTTAGGTTGGGGAACATTCTCTATATAATTCTATTTTGTGACTTATTTTGGAAATGTGGGTACAATACAAAAAATATCTATATCTGACGTCTGAGGTAGAATTATTCCTATATTCTAGGTGAACATTTTCTATTCCTATAATTACATTACAAATTTAATAACATAAGATGTTTTGTGGGGATAATAAAGTGTTTATATCAAAATTAATTTCTTAATAGAAACCCACATAGAAGATATATCAATCATCGTTCTACCAATGGTTCAACTCCAGTCCTCCATACATGGATCATATACCCAATCATATATTTACAAAATATAACTTCATTATCAAGTAAACAAATATAATTCCAATTAGATATATCACAATGGTATAGGATATATATGTATCTCCCAAAATTTATAAAAATTTAATAAATATTTTTAATGAACATATATAAAAGAATAAATAGTTATAAATATATATCATGTGATCCTATATTCCCATTCAAAATTCATAATATCACAGAACCATAATAAAATTAAAACACAAATTTCATAATGGTATCTCATACATCCATTACATATGATTCTGATTGGATAATGGTAGATCCCTAAACCAATTTCCATATAGCCTATCATGTTTGTTCCATAAACCCAAAATGTATAAAATGAAAATCACGTTCGACTGATACCATTTTGTAGCACCAGAAACATAATAATCTGGTAATGGCCAATGTTTTATATAGGCACATAAACAACTCAATGTCAAATATATTATAATGATTGGAGTCAAGTGTTTAATGTAACTTTGGGAGACTATTCCCTCATTAATCATAGCTATCATAGGTTAATACGAAATAAATATAATCAAACCAAAAAATATAGCATAATATTACATGACTAAATACTATAATAGATCATTTCATGTCACAAAATTATAATAAACTAGATCCCTAATGTACATGGTAAATAATCATAACAAAATGAAATAAACATATAAATAAATATAAAATTATAACCATATGTAGTATATCCCTATCCCATGTCTTTCTCTTATGTACACAGTCCTTGGTAACCCTATAAAATGATCCTCTCATTTCAATGTATATTTAGTTGGGAGGTCTTCACGTTCCCCATGGTTCCCATGTATGGTGTGAATATAACCCAATAGGACACTTACAATGGCTATTTATCTTAATTTTACATGTATAAGTTAGTTCATGAAATGATTTAATGTAAACAAGAACCCAAGGATATGATCAACCTTATATCGAGTGAGAATGCGTTATTCAAACCTCCATAAAACATGTTCATAACTGATTTATAATTCTTCCAAAATAATATAGAACATATTAAATAATAAAAATTTTATGAAATGGAACTACATATTCATTTATGGACAATGGTAATACCATCATTATATAATTTATACATTACTAACATGAAGGGAATGTTTCTCCCAGGAAATGTGACTACCTTCCTGAATTTGATGGTATGAACACATAGCATTCCTATAAAATAAAATATCTCCCATGAAAAAGGGGTTTCTCTATTAATAATTTGAACAACATATATGGACAATCATCCAATGACATATTGTAGTTTTAATGGAAATTCATTCCCAATTAAGGCACTAATAATCCTATTTAGGTTCATTTCTAATGAGTCATCTCACCTGATCTCCCCTTCTATTGTTTATTTTAAATACATAAGGTCCACCTATAGAGATAACAACTATAAATTAAATTGCACCATCATTGGAAAAATCTACATATATTATTTACATTTAAGGAAAAATATTTCACCAAATGAAATTCCATAGGATAAGAAATATTAATCGTGTAATTAATTACATAGAGTGGAAAATAATTTCATATAATAATTACATAGTCAGGAAATTATTACTCAAATAATAAAGTATTTTGAATATAACATAGAATCAATTGAACTATGTTCTCATGAGCCACTCATGAATGTTAAGAGAACCAACCATGATAGTTTCACTTATATATGACCAAACGGAAACCAAACATTGTAAAAAATTCTAAATATTGAAACATGAAAGAATTTTCTTTATTACTTTATTAAATTGATTTCAGCATCAATATTATCAAAGTGTTTATTATATAAACATTTCGACAAACCAACATGATCAAACCCACATATTAAGGGTACCTTGAATTGATTTCATTGAAACATGTAAATAGTTCTAGTACATGAATTGTGAAGGGAAATGAATCGAAGAGATAGAATCCCAATAAATATATAAAAAAATATTACACATCATTGGTCTATGTATAAATTGGAAGCATAAACCAATCATCTACATCAAGAACATGATGATCCATTTAAAATGTATTCCAAAGCACTTTAGATCACCCAAAATTTGATAGAGAAATACTAGGATTTGAGCAATGATTGAAGGGGTTATTTAAAAACTAATTAAATATTTTTAACATTTAATCTACTATAATATACATTTTACATGGAACCAATTAATTATTAATGTTGTGAGTTAATAGATTTCATGATTCATCAACAATTTTGTGACCACACCTCAAAATCATTAAAATATAATTCAGGGTGTGAATAAATTATCAATTCTTGAAAGGATTTTCAGATATTGAACACAATTTTAGGGATTCTTCACAAATTTATATCATCTTATGAATAGAATTTCATGAAATATACTAGTAGATATAGATAGATCTGATATATTGATTCATTTTTTTTCTAAACACCCTTAACAAAACACTAATCAATTAATTACCCCAGTTATGTTGTGTAAAATTTAAAATAAATAATATAAGAAAATTAATTATGTTACTTATGGGTACAATAGTTGGATTAATACTTGTACATTCAAAAACATTGGTGGGGAAATAGATTGTATGACATGTGCCTACTGGGAAACAAGCCATGACTAGAACACCATGACTCAAGGACCATATGGGATTGTAGAGTTTCATGTGTTGGTTCATAGGGCCCATCTAGTAATTACAATTTCCAATAAAGTATCACAAATATATTTCTTTAAATTTTATTAAATTAGTTAATCAAATCTAAATATATCAAAAATTATATCTCAAAATTTTTATTTATCAGAGAAAATAATTTCTCTATTATCTCAATTGAAAAAGTAATAAATTACTTTTTTCGTACTCAAATAATCACTACATTACTATACAAAATGTAATTAAAATAAACTCAGAATATAAAATCTACAATTTTATATCCCATTCCCAAGTGTATTCTTCAAACAAATTGTACTCAATTAAACATAGTTATTGAAAATAACCCATAAATATAACACATGTGGTTAATAATAATGTATTGAACTTGTTTTTCAAAAATCATAGAATATTCTTTAATATTAATCTCATGATAATAAATCACATGATAATCTCATTAAGGAATTTCTAAATTAGTAAACATGAAAAAAATATGACCCAACTAATATAGAAACATTAAAGAAAATATGTTAATTTGATAGTGTTATATACAACTATTAATGGACTAAAAACCATAAGAAAATATTTTTTACAGTATAATAAAAATAGTATACAATGAGATGAAACCTTCTTAACAATGGATCATTATAAATGAATGCTTACTATATTATTCTTGTATCAATATAAAATATTTTTTTATCTTATACAATATTAATTTAGTCATTATTCATTTATACCCTCAGCTACATAACTTTCACCAAATATATTATAATATTTTTAATATTAATAACATTAACTCAACATAATTATTGTTTGTAAGGTCATCCATATAACTATTCAAATTGACCATTTTTAATAGATAAATAGATTTTATTAGTATATATAAACTCAATAAGTGTAAAATTTCACTTACATGGTCCACTATAGTCTATAATTCATAGTCTCAATATGTCCTATAACATTTAAATCATATTCTCAATTTGACCAACAATTTTTGTTTTAGATGAGGTGTGAAATCCTGGACCAGAATTCCTCTTAATAGGTTCATCAATCAATGTCATTCACATGGCCCGAAGTACATATCCCCAAATTCAAAGGCTACAGATGAATAGTGAGATCTTGGGGTATATTTATGGGGAGACTATTCTATCATTACCACATTGTAGTACAAGTGATAAATATAAATAGAGGTAAATATAGAATTTAATATAAGTAAACATACAGTAGAAATGAAATATACATGGATAAAAATAAGTAAAATAACTGGAATAACATACAACAGCTATTGATGATATTTTATGTATCTAGTAAGCTAGAAAAAATGTATTCAAAGAACCAATCATACATGAAAACCCAAAAATAGAAAATGGAAATACATAAACAATATGAACCATCCTGAGCTACGTCTTAGTCATCTACTACAACCTTTAACCTAGAATAATAAGAAATTATGTTTCTGAAGAATTAATAATCCCTTTATCAACACCTACATACATGTAATATGTCTAAATTACCAAATGGAACAAAGATGGGGTGTGAGATAAATCTTAGTGGGCCACCACCAACGATGTATATAACATCTGGCATGTGTAATGTAATATTATGCAATCTTGAATATGTAATGTAAAGCTGTACAATGTAAATAAATACCCATGTACCTGCTTTAACCCGTCCCTGGTGTCTGAACATATAACAGTACATTATTTGATTCGTAATTTGTTAAAAAAAAGACACATTTTATCGATTTAAAATATACCAAGTTATAACAATGTGACCTGAAATGATATTTATTAATGAATTTCTAAGGTAAAAACCATGGAAACATAGACCTCAAGGTTCACCAACTCAACAATTACAATATCTTGGCTAAGGATAAGAGTATAATCCAAGGAGAATAGTCCACATAATTCCATAATGAGATGTCAATCGTGTCCTAGGAGTTCTTAAAAGGTAAAATGGTTCTAACAAATGACTGGGACCGATGATATTAAGCCTAGGAACCTAATTATAATTAATTGTTTGAATGATTGTATTGACAGAATCATTTATTACTACATTTGGGATCCTACGATTCCATACCCGACATCAAATTTAGAAAAGGATCTTCTTCTTTGTGGCTCTCAACCTTATCAATTTGTATCCTCAAATCAAAAAGGGGTTCCAAAGTGCTCAATCCATTCCTTAAGGAATCCAATGGGAACATGATTCAAGAAACTCTGATTTGATAATGATTTAATATAATATTCCATTTTTATCGATGCATTCAATTAAATAGTGTGACAAGTCTATGAAGATTGAAATCCCTTAATCAAGTCATAAATAATAAATAATTCCATTTGGTTCATGACTTTCCATTCATTAGTCTGACATGACCACATAGCATAGAACCATTATATAAATCCATTAAATTTATTTTCAAAAATCAATGGTCACTCTACTATATTAAATTAAAATGGAATGGGGTTCTATAGATATGGATCATATTATTCAATAACCTTTCAAAAATCCAAGCCATATAGATAGTATAACTTCAAATTTCCATAGAAATTTAATTATCAAATTGATTAACTTACCATATGTAGGTTGATTTTTTAGAATATGTGATATTTTCTGTTATGAAATTCACTATGTAAATCAATCCATTTAATATAGATAAGATTACACATATTAAGGTCAAGACAAGGCACACATGAATGATGACTCAAAAATGACCAATCATTAAAATGAAAATTGTGAAAAATACGTCCTACATGGGATGGACGGAGATTTGTGCTTAACCACTAGCATGTAAACACATATTTGAAAATATAATAACCATGCTATTAAAATTATTATAACCATGGAATATAAATTAAAAATGGCACCTAATTAACATGGAAGGTCCCACATGATAATTCCAAAATCAATGAAGTAGATGGATGGGTTATAAACAACCCACCATAGGGTTGAATGAATCTCCTTCTCTAGCATTAACCATTGTTAAATATGGGAATATATTAGATCAGAAACAATAGAAAAAACTCTTAAACCATGAAAATAAGGTCGATATTAATAGATCTAAAGAATGGATAAAAATCACTAGAGTACTTACCATTGTGCATCTAATGTGATAAATTGGTGGTTAAACAGATCATAGATGAATGATTTATATTGATCAATAGGAAATGACTTATAAAATTTCCATATTGGGAGAATTGAAGGTTAATCCTGTTGGAAATTTGATTTTAGAATAATGAGGGGGTTAATTTGATTAATATAGATAAAAATATAAATTACACCAAATTTAACTTGTGCATGGTTTGCTCGCACAATTTTCTGGACATTGTGAATGCTTTGAACATGTACCTATAATATATTATCACTCTGATGGTTAGGCTGCATTGTTAGAGAAATGGTGCACCAACCGTATTGTATGGCTATGTCTGAAAAATAATTCATCCCACATACTTTTGTCTAACATTTTCACCTCCCCGAATGGTTTACTAAATAGTGTGTCCTTGGACCATTTCTCCCAAAAACATGGGTTCCAAGATAGAAACAATCCATATACACTATTGATACCTTTTCTAACTCATTAATAATCTATATATAGTAAAAAAATTATTAATTAGACCAAAAATTAAAGAGTCGATACCTGATAGAAAAATTGGGTTTCTATAGTCATACCCCCTTATATTAAATCATACTGATGTTCACTATCCACGGGTGGCGAAACACTTTTTGGGATTAACTCTGGATAATGGGAACTATAGTGATGATAAAAAGTGTGATGATTCAAGGGGACCAGATCTAGTTTTCACCATTGTTTGTGCTGAAGTACGACTATTTTAATGGGAAATGATTTCTACCAATGACTTTCAATGGAAGTCGATTATGTCATTTGGTGTACATGTATAGAAAAAAACATGATTCCCTATTGTATGTCATTTTAGTTCATTTTTTTGATTTGTGGGTTGTCTAATTATGGCTTCTTCGAGGCTGGTTTTTGACATCCCAGACTCGGATGCCACTTAATAGGTTTGGCGAGCCTAAAAACAGGACTCAGTCACCTCGAATTTTTTAAAATCAATTCTAATGATCCATCAATCTGTAATCCTTACCCCATGTTATATGTGATAAATTTTAACAATAAAAAATTACCACATGAAAGAATTTACTGATCCTAGAGGGGTATTTGTATAGCAGTCACATTAGAAGAAATAAGTTAGTGTCAAGAGTCCATAAAGTGTATTCTTACTCAGGAACCCACATATCTCTTAGAAAAAGACCATCCTAAGAAAAAACGACGAACCCATCACTCATCCCATAGAGAGGTCACTAACTATTCCTACCACTTTTATCCTTTACCACCACATATGACTGATTCTCTCTTAATGCATCAACAATGATGTCAATATAGGGGATACGTTCCTCTTTTTAAGATTATTTGACTAATAGGTTTCCATGATTTTCATAAAGGTCAGACAAAAAAACCACTCGTTAAATTCTCTTGATATAAGAATGGATTTACCTGCCGATGCACATTTACAACTTAATCAAAATCCTTCACTATCTAATTCATTTCTTGATCACTCTAGTTAAACTGCCAAAGTCCATCCATTTCCAATAGTGTTTCTCAAATATTCCATACACCATCATCCATTTCAAATTAATGCAATTGAGAAAGAACTAACAAGATTATAACAATAAATACTCAAGCACATTAAAGAGAAACCAACCATTTCCCAAAAGTCCTATTAATATGTGCTCCTTCTACTTGGATGGGAACATATTTACCAAACCCAATGTTACATTCCCACCTCAAGTGTGTCCTAGTAATTGAAAAAATAGAGGGACCAAATTATCATAAGACATCTAGCTCTAACACACATTAACCACACCCATGATAATCCATTGGGTTACAATTATATACGTTAAAGTATTTTTTAATAAATCCAAAATCAAACTGATTTATGTGTCAAAACACATAGATCTATTGAAATTCATCATGAATATTTGATGAACTAATTTCATTTAATTCCCAATTCATTATAATATAGAGATGACATGAAAATGTACTCAAAATAAAAAAAAATGTTTGATATATCAATTTTCAACTCGATGTTTACTATGTATGTGAACACATACTACCCCAAGGCTCTAGAAACAAGAAATCGCCTCTACAATATCCAAGTATTAACAATATTATGTATCAGAGTATCTGGTGGTTCAAATTGATGTGTTAACCTAGATGCATACTACCCCATAAAACATAAAATCAAGATGATGCTATACCAATTATCAAATTATTGATGAATAAGAATGTGTCAAGGGACCTGAGATATGCACATCCATGACCATAAAATTTCTAACCTATTGAAACCGAGCATTATTTTGTGGTCACTATCGTATTAAGGTTCAGGTATACCATGACCACCCATCCGAATAGGGGTCACATTTTGAATATAAGACTTCTAATAAGGACAACAACACCCAAATGAATCCAAATATTAGAAAGTTCCAACATTTGGAAAGAATTTATTTCTTTAAGTGTGATTCCAATCATGATTATCCCTTTAAAAAAATCAAGTTTCTCTCACTAGGTCATAACATACATAATTCCCAAGGCTCAAAATCCTATTAATTATGCCCCTGATAAAAAGGATAAGGACTGTATAAAATGAACATGTTTTTATTCCATTTAAACTCATAATATATTTTTATCCATGTACACCACTTATAGGTTCCATTTTTTTGTTCATTAATCTTATTCGCATTCAAACATTAATCATTTAATGATTCAAATAGAAACTCAAGAAAAAAATATAAACATGAGAACTAGGGACTCTATTTAACTAAAACACACATGAATAACATGAAATACATATAAAAATTCCATTAAAACACTAATATTTTATTAACAATCCATCATTATTAACATAATTTTCAAAAAAAATATTTTTAATAGATAAAGAGACCTCTGAGGGCCCCATAAAGACAAACTGTGTTCATCATAAATGAAACCCTATAATAATTTTATTATTTTACAATGTAATAAATTCACATAATATGTCATATAAAAAAATAGTCCACAAACGACTTACCTGGATAAGTTTTGTATCATATAATCCAATCATATTCCACATAAAAGACTTAGAAGCTCATATATAGCATCACTTAAAAAAGATAAATATAAGAAAACTCAAGATCCAATGCATACTACCCCGAAAACTATCATAGAAAAATATGTATCTGTAAGTGTTTAGTAATAAGTTACAATGGTTATAATAGAATAAGGGTCAATAATACCTTTCCTAATCATTTATAGTAATCCTTTTCATTTCATTTAATATTTAATTACCAGGTTCACACCTTTACCTTTCATAAACATGACATGTCTAGATAAGGACATGTAACCATTACACATTTATATTTTCATTTACATATATCATTTATTACGGATCCATTAAAATTAGATTTCCATCCCAGTTAATCTGGTCCCATATTCTTTATCATCAATATTAACACCCACATAAATTTCCTATAAAATTCTTGACTCAGTTAATTAATCCTTCAATCCCGAGAGGGCCTATAACACTTCATGAATTGAAATAGTTAATCACTCAATAACAATCAAAAAGTTAAAAAATAATATTTAAAATCATGGCCCGCTCGAAAATAAAATGCATATCAAGAAATGAAAGTAGTAAAATGAAGCCATATGGAATGGAAATATCCAAAACATGTAAATTCTAGGTGCCTATTATGATTCATGTAATAGTAAACCTTTTCCTAATATCATTGTGATAAGGATAAAATAATATAATTGATAGAATAATAATCAATATCACTAAACATCATGTGTGTCATCCAATGGTGAAATGATATCAACAATAATAGGAAAAAACAGAACATGAATTAAATTTTTAGCAACTCAACATTTTCACTAAACATGGGTTCACAATGTCCAATCTTGGATTATGACCAAGTACCAAGCGTTCATAGTCTCTGTTTTATTATCTCTAACATTAATGTAAGAAAAGACCCCCTCAGATACAACTTTGTGATGTCCTGAACCAGTAATCCACATAATAGGTACCCCAAGCCTGGTGGGCCACATTACCTAAAAAATATCTCCAATCACTAGAGGATTCCACGTAGCAATGAGGTCCTAGGGTGTGTCCATCAGGAGACTATTCCCTCATTACCAGTGTGTAGAATATTGTATAAATATACAAATAGGTAAATAGTGATGGAAATATAAATATATAGAAGACAAAATAAAAATAGACAAGGATAATAATAAATAAAATAACTGGAATGACATACAATAACTAATGATGCTATGTTATATACTAAAATGAAAAAAATCATGGATATAATTTAGCATGTAAACATAGAAAACACAATGTAGACAAATGAAATAAATAAAAATTCCCAGGCATCCCAAGCTATATCTCGGTTATCAACTACCATCTACATCCTAGAACAATTATCAATCAAGTGTCTAAATCCTTACACTTCCCTTTATCAATATATATATTCTAGAAATCTACCTTAGGTACTATAGGACACCCTTAGAGGGTGTCATATAAATAATAGTGGGCCACCAGAAACAGTGTCTATAACATCCATCTTCTATAATGGAAGTGTAATAGTGTGAAAGCATGATTTTTTAATGTAAAGTAGTACAATGTAACTTAATATCAATGTTCCATCATTATTTTTTTGTCTGGTGTCTTAACATGTAACTGTTTCATTATTTTATTATTACATGTTTTGAATAACTCATAGTTAAAAATAATGAAGGATCCAATATGTAACTAGAAAACATGAAATGATATTTATTAATGGTGTTCCAATGTAATTCCCAAGGAAACATAAATCTAAATTGTCTCCAACACAGTAATGACTATGGTTGGGCTAACCGTAAGATTGTAATAAAAGGAACACAGTCCAAGAAATTCCACAATTATATGCCTACCAAGTCAAATGAGTTAATCCATGGTATAATATGGATAATAAATGACCGGTACATTGGAATTTAACCATAGGAACTACTTGTCAATGACGGATCCAAGGAGGGTATCCAATGTATCCTTTAGTACAATATTATGGATACTAAGGTTTCATACTGGGTATCTATTGTTAAATAAGGATTTTTATTTAGGATGGTCTCAACCTCATAAAGTCATATCATTGAGTCAGAATGGGGTTCCTCAGAGCTCAAGGCCTTCCCTTGGGAATCCATGGAGATATAATGATAGGACAATCCTCTTTTATAATGATGTCATATAATATTATATTTTCTCCATGAATTTCTCTAATTATTATAACATGGATAAGTACTGTGTGACGCAGTAATAAATTCCTCATTAATCGATAAATCCATTTGTTTAGAACCCTTCCATTTATTAGTGAGACAAGACCAAGTACCATGAAACCATTCATTTAATCCGTTTGTGTAATTTTCAAACAAAAAAGTTCCAACCACTAACACCCATTAATAGGTAAAGGGGTGATACCTACCTGAAATATATTATTAAAGTACATTTAAAAGTCCATGTCATGTTCGTAGTATACTCTCCAAATTTCTATTTCACATTTAATTATAAAATTGAAGCACTTTTTTATGTCTGTCAAGTGGTTAGTTTAAATAGTACTATTCATTATGAAATTATCAATGTAAATAAATAAATTTATCATCTAAAAGATTACCCATTTAACGGTCACTCCAAGGAACACTCGAATGATCTCTTAAATATGTTATAACACTAAAACGACAATTATGGAAAAACATAAAACATGGTATAAAAAGTGTTTTGGGAATGACCATTAATACTAATCACATATTTTAATATATCATAACCAAAATTTTATAATGATTATATGAATGGAATATAAATTTATAAAATGGCACCCAATTAAATTTCCATGGCCCACACAAAAATTCCAAAATCAACAAACATGAGGGTTGAGTTATAAACTAACCAAATTATTCTAGTGTGAATCTCCTCTTTAGGTATTAGCTAGTACTGTGTCTTAGAATGGAGTAAATTTGAGGAAAAAACATATACACCTAGACAAATTGGTCGAGAGAAATAGATATGAATAACGATTAAAAATGACACAAGTACATATCGTTGCATATTTCACATGATGAATAGAATCTTCGATATATCTTAGATGAATGAGATATTTTAATCTCTAGGATGTGCCTTAAAAATCTCCAAAATAGAGGAATAGGTTGTAATCCCACTGGAAATGATTTTGGGGAAGTAAAAGGGGATTAATTATATCATTATGGCTAAAAATGCAATTTTTTCTAAAAATTTATCTTGTGTTTTTTTTCTGTGTGTTTTTTAAAACCATGCAAAAATACCTAGACAATAGTGGTACTTAAATGGTAATGTTGAATGGTGAGGGAATACATGCACCAACCATGTGAAAGTCTCTATCAGAAAAAACATGCCACCCACATGGTTTTCCCTAACCATTCAACCTCCCCACACATTATACTACAAACTATGTACCATGCCTGGTTGTCCCAAAAATATAGTTTCAAAAGTACAAACAATACTCAAACACCCATAAGAACTTTTTTAACTCATTATGTATCCAAATTAGGTCCAAATTAATGAATTAGTACAAATTATAAAGGGACTATACCTGAGTGAAAAACCTGTTTTGTATATGAGGTGCTAGGGAACAATTGGGAAATAAATAAATGAATCAATCCCATTTGTATTCATTCTATAAACCAATTGTTTAATATTAAAACAATCCTTCATGAATCCCCATGGTGTTTCTATTTATTTTGTATTTAATTTCATTTCAAAGAGTATAGTTTTAATTGTAATGACCTAGGTATTTATCGAATAATAACTTTTTATTTCTATTAATACTTATGAATAATATATTAATTTTATGTTAATTGGGACACATTTTTGATTGCATACTCGACACGCAATAATAGGCTTCTCCGAAATTTTATACTGCACACAACCATGAGTTATAGTCAAAAATAAAAAAAATGTTGTTTTTATTTTTATTTAAAATTGTATTTAACACCAAGATGTTGGAATAGATAGAATGAATAATATCAAGGGAATTTTGAAATATGGGTTACACATAATTAAATTATTATTCATTGATAACAAAATTTATTTAAAATAAAATAAAAACCAAATGAATATAATGTATGTGTTTTTATGAAAACATCTTTAAAAGTGAATAATTGTCACTTCATATCACTCATTATAAATTTTCGTATAATAAATAATATATGATATTCATATAATAAATAATATATGATATATATTAAATTTAATGTTAAAAATTCAACTTAAATTTTTTCTATATATGATATAAGAATAAATTTACGTTTCTGGATAAAAGAAGTATTTATCTAAAAAAGAAGTTTTACTGAATTTTGATGGAAAAACATTATTAAATCTAATTTTTGAAACCATTATATGTGTTATTTAAATAAAATAAACATCTTATTCAGAAGAGTAAAATCAAAATTTACTTTGGACGAAATATTTGCATTTTTCAACTAATTTTCAATTTTTAATGCATAGTGAAAAATACTGCATTGTAATTCAAAATTGCCTTTAAATATAAGTTATTTATATATTTATATTGTACTTTTAATTTTTTTTAAGTGTAATTGGATTATAGTGTTATGATTCTATCAAACATTGTTTTTTATGTAATTTCACATTGAAATTGGACATAAACGCATGTCAATCTGTGGGTAATTTTTACTTCTTAAAAAAACTTTTCTTGGTTTTGGAAATGGGAATTAATATTTAATTAATTTTTGAAAATTCTATGTTTTGAATTTGTTAAATTGGATTACATCTTTGGAATCATGATTTCCAAATTTTTTAAATAGGAACCATTTATTTTTAGACATTATGAATTGTAACTTATGTAAATATTTTTTTTACAATGGTTAATGGTTAAATTTGGTAAATAATGGTAATAAATAATATTATATTATAATTAAATTACACTAACACATGTCCTGACAATATTTTATGTTATATTTTACGGCCATGGTAATACCTGAGTTGATTTTAACACCCCATGGAGCCAATAGTGTAGGAAAATTATAATTATTTATTTGTAATTTATAGTTAAGGAAAATATAACCGAATCAAATATCATTTAGTAAAACAATTTTATATGGGGTTATATAAGTGATCTATTCAACTATGAATATTCATTAGAACTGTAAAAATATTTCCTACATCATGAAATCTTATTTTTAATTTTTCTCCATTAAATAAATGAATTTAATTTCAATACAATGATGATACAGTGACTGATTAATAAATAAGTGATTCAAATAAATGATAATATAAATATTTAAATATATGTAATTTTGTTATTTTGATATCATCCATGAATTATCTGGATGATATATACCTGTTATATTAGTAATAATTAAGTTTTTACGAATCAATAATGTTGTTATGGATTTTTAAAAAATTCATGATATCAATAGTGTCAAAATTGACATAATTCATATTATATATGTATAATATTTTATAAAATATTATACCATATTAACAAAATCAATGATTCCTCCAAATAATTTTAATATGTCTATAATTTTATTATCGACTCTTTTATTGGATATTTTTCAGGTTTTGGTAACTATTTTGATTCTTAAAGTGTGAAATGCTTGATAAAATAGTAAGAGTAAAAATGGGTTAAATAAAAAAGATAAAGATGAAAAATATAAACAAAACCTGTCTAATTCTTGTTGAATGATTTTATTTAAAACAATAGTCTTCTTATCTTCATATCTAATGAGTTTTGGACCTTTAGAAACGGATAATAATTTTATAATAAAATAATACTTTTCAAAATTCTTAAAGAGCCCCTCCTCACCTTTATAACAGGCTATCACCTCTAACCAATTACTCACACATTTCATGACACTTGGCTTATAGAAACTTCTCCCAAATAATCTCCAAAAATCCTTCTATTCCACCTAGAAGCCTTCACGTAAGCATATGTCATTTTAAGAGAACCCTTTGGATCAAATCAAAAGAAGATACCCGATTTGAGGTAACATCTTCTCCAAAGATTCTTTCAATTATTTTTCCATCTCCCGTCAATATGCTCCTCTTATTCATTGTTTAAATAAAAAAAATTCTATATACAATATACAAGTTTGTTTTTATGATAATTATTCTAACTAAACTGACACACACCTCCATATAATCTGTATAGAACATACTATTTCTGTGGACAGTGAACTGGTGCCTTGCAAAACGATGATTGTTCAATATTCTCCCACCAGCTTTAATGGTGAAAATTATGAAGACACATTAATTATATATTATATTTATGATATTTATTTTATCTTTATTCTTTATTAATTCTAATTTAGTATATACCATTATTATTTTCATGTTGTATAAATATGATAATTTCATTTATGGAAGTGCGGACTACCGCCCCTCAAAGTGATATGATTCATTCATACTATACTCGGAACATATAAATGATAGAATTAATGAACATTTGTAACATATATAACATATTTATTATTATTTAATTATAATATACATATATATCATTTATTTTTATTTCCTTAAATATGAAAAAGATATAAAAGTAGCGTTCATGCTACGTACGACATACCATCTCCATGAATAGTAAATTTCATTTCTTATATCTAAATGATATAGTCTATTATACATACATATAAAATGGATATATATGATATTTATGATATATAAATAATGAATACAATTATTTAGATGGTTTAATTTTTACAAAATGTATAATTTATAAATATAACAACTTCATTTTTTACTAAAATTTAAAACATCGATAAAATGATCTATAGGAACTCAAATAATTAAATAATTGTTATAGAAAGGTAATAAGGGATATAAAAAGAATAATAAGAATAAAATAGTTTTTTAATAAAGTATAAATTAACATAAGTTTATTATTTAGAATATTAACAAATGAACGATGAAAGTCGGACACAAGGTAAGGGACATTGTCTCAATATTCATTCTTTGAGGCATATTTTGATTTATGAAAGGTAGGCATTTATATAGTGTATAAACCCCATTTACTTTTAATTACATTCAAATGGAAACTTTTTTCTATGTATCATTTTACAAAATAGAAAAGTCAATGTTTTTTTTAATGTTTTTTGGGAGAATGATTTCCCCATCACCATAATCATTATTTGATATTCGAATTACTCTATAAGACTTTTGGATTTTAAATAGATATGAAATTTCTTATAACATTTTTAGAGGGTTTTGTATAGAAAATTTTTTTTAAATGGATTTATTATTTCAATATCATGAAATTGTTTCTTTGGATTTCAAATTAAATCTAATTAGTGAAATGTTGATATATGAAATATTCTATGTGTTAGGATTATATAATGGTACATGGACATTTTACATGTTATTATGTGATAAAAAAATTGATGTTTGGAGCTATGATATACCAGGGATGGGTTGTTGCATTATAACCACCAATGTATTGGGTATAGATGTTGGCCTTATTTCTATTCCATTAAGTGATATGTGTGGATGTTTACCATATGGTTATTCCATTTAATTATGATTGCGTTCGAAGTTACCTTTATATGCTATATGTTGTTTTCTATGAGATTTTTGGTAATATTTTTTTACAAAAAACGTTAAGGAATGAGATTATATTCAGTAATGAGTTTTTTCTACTTCATTAAGGTGAAAATTATTACTTTTTGATAATGTATTCATGGATTAAATGTTTTTTAAAAAACTAATAGTTTTCTATCTTTGTGTATCTTTTACTGCAATTTTTATTCCCATCCCAAGTTTTTGAAATGTTATTTCACATGACATAGATTATAATAGGGTCAAGGATGGGTTCATGGGAATTTAATTCTATATAAAACTTGAAACTAGACCTTTATATTTAATTTAAAATGTTTTTACATAATTAAAAAAATGGATACTCTGTAGAAGTTTCTACATTTAATATTCAAGTTGTTATGTATGATTTATGACATAATTCTATAAAGCACTAAACCTGAAAGTACCCTCAATGTGAATTATTAACATAATTCAAGATTATTTAATGCTTAAGGAAGGGGCATTAACGATAGTATTAGAGGTTCGTTTAGATAACAATAAAGGATACGGTGTTATTTAAGAAAAATTGAAATAACCACAATGGTTAGCATATTAGATGCGGTCATAGTTATTTTTTGTAAAATTGAGTGAGTTTTTAAATAACATGAATAAGTATATTTTAGTGTTTACCCTCCTTATAAGATATTATATGATGATTTTACAGATATACTCATACTGGCCATATTGGTTTTAGTAAATTGATAGATCTATCTGAAACCAAATTAACAATGGTTGTGAAGAAAACTATGAGAGTTTTCGAAATATACAACAGAACTAAATGGTATATGCTATGAATAACTCTTTTGGATATTATCATCCCACTACCTGGAGCCACTATTGACCACATGAAACTTATTGATTTTTATATGAAATCATATATGCGATAAGAAAATCCATATGGAAGTCAGTGTAATAATCATAAGATAAGTATATTCATAATTCTAGGTGTCACAGATGTGGAAAGAAACTCCCATTAAATTTTTTCAAATGGAATATAAGATGTTATAGGTGTTGTAGTTAAGGTATTAAATCAAGAACCTACCATGGAAAATGGAAGAGTTTAGTTGACTCCAGGAAAGGGAATGGAGTTATTTCCAATGAATCAATTATTATTTTTAAATGTGGGGGCATGGTCATTAGACAAATAGTTGTCCAATGAAGAAGGTTCATGGATGGGATTAGTACAATCGTACAAATATATATCTACCAGTTCCAAATTGAATTCCAATTTAGGATGAGGGAACTAAAATGGCCAATGAAATTTATGGATTATTTTTTAGTTGTTGTGTTGTCATTATTTAATTATAGGATATGACTCATGAATTTGTTTGTATGAAAGAAGTATATTAGAATAAGTTGTAATATAACGGGTAATGGATCATGATAAACATTTTCAGTATAAAAAGTCTACATATAAGGGATTCAACAGTTATGGTAGATTTTTGGATGATGAAATGCTTAAAAGTATTAAGGCTCTCTTGATGATGGGATTACATTGGAAGAATTTTTCTATTATGTGTATCCCTGATCTTTGTTATGTGAAAACCATATTCAAGACATGATTATCATTTCTTGTATGAACATAATAGATAACCTTATGGTTTTTTTGTTATCTTTTATTGAGGGGATAAATGGTTATTACATTTTGGGATGAAAAAGTAATGGTATTAGATAAACTTTGAAGATAAAATAGGTTATAGTTATTTTTTAGGAAATTATCATTTTATTGAAATTTTTATAATAATGATATTCTTATAGAAAAAGGAAAACCTTCAGTATCGGTGAAAACCCGTCTTTTACGGAAGGCCATGGGAATTGAACCCACAACTGAAAGGTGACAAGAGGGCATCTCCTTCCATTGGACTACGTAAAGCCCATGTTAGTATTACATATTATTATTTTTTAAATGATTTTATTGATCAAGAATTAGTTGATTTGGTTTCTTATGGTTTATAAAATTGATATCTTTATTATAGTAAAATATTTGCTGATTATGTGATAATGGTTATTTTGAATCAAATTTGATGTTTTTGGAACACAATATGCTTAAGGAAAATAGAATACTTTGGGATTTCAATTGAGGAGTAATGATGAAATTTAATTTAGGAATAATCTAGGTTTTTATTGTGGAAATATATAGATTTGGTTTATTTAGGGAAATTATTAACCTATCAAAGAGAATATATGATTAGGTTAATCACTTATAAGTATGATACATTAAGTGTAGTCAATGTTATAAATGTTATGATCTGTCGTAGAAGACTATGGGATCAAATCCTTCTAAATTTTTTGTTTCAAACATAGTTATAAATATTTTGAATATATTTAAGAAAATTTCTATATTGAATGATATTTTCTGAGCATTGGGTATAGTTTGTTCAATTTTAATGATTAGGAGTAGTATTTATTTATATAAAAGTTTACCTTTTGTGGATTATCTGATCTTGTAATAACCATTTTTTTGGTTAATGTATAAAGATTAGGGAAATATATATATTTCATATTTTTTTATTATGTTATTCTCTATAATTTGATTATAGTTATTCATTTGTGACCATGTCATCTTGAATACTCATCGGTTGGAAAAAATCTGTGTTTTTGGTAGAAACTTATTAATGGATGAAACTCTACTTGAAAATTATGTATATTTCCTTATGTTCATAGACAATATCATAAATAAATTATCCATTTTTATGGATGGTAACATAAAATAAAAAAACTTTTTCTGTTTACTTTTCCTACTAGGGAATCTAAGATCATTTAACATATCACATGTTTTGTGGTTTTCTGGTTGGTTAAATTCTCTTGATCATATTTTCTATCAATCTCCATCAAAACATAATGGTTATTTTTCTATTCAATATGCATTCTTTCATGTAATACTAGTATATTTACTATGGGTGACCTTTATAGTTCTATGTATTCCCTTAAATTTATAGTTTTAATGACCCTTTTTTCGATGTGGGACTCTCAATAATTTTTCCGAGCCCAATTTATAAAGTGTGAGTATACACTTTCCAAAAGGGTGGAAGGATGGAATGACCCAGGTATTTATAGAATAATACTTCATGATTTATATTAATATATATTAATAAGATATTAATTTTATGTTAAAAGGTTCACTTTTTATGATATCGTACTCGACAGGAAACAATAGGTTTTTCCTAAATCTTATATTGCACACAACATTGAGTTATACTGAAAAAAATAATAAAATAATATTATTATTATTTTAAATTATAGTTAATGAATAATCATTGGAATAGAGAGAATTAATATTATCAACTGAATTATTAAATATAGTTTACCCATGTCAAAATGGTTATTCATTAATTATCACATTTATTAGAAATGGAAATCAAAACAATTGAATATAATGGATGTGTTTTTTTTGGAAAACCTATTTTAAATAGAATAATTTTTTTATATTACTCTATTGATTTTAATATAAAATATAATAGAAGATATATATTATATGTAATGTTTTAAATTCGTTTTATATGTTTTATAGATATGATATAAGTATAAATTAATTTTTTCCAGATAAAAGTAGAATTTTTCTAAAAATGTAGTTTTACCGTATTTTGATAGAGAACCCTTTTTAAATATATTTTTGACATAGTTATATTTTTTATTTTAAAAAACAATATTCTTCTTTATAATTGGAACATCAAAATTTAATTTGGATGAAATTTTGGTTTTTTCTACTAAGGTTCATTTTTTTAATGAATAGTTAAAAATAATGTATTTTAATTCAAAACTTCCTTGTAATCTTATTTATTTATATAGTTGAAATGTAATTTAATTGGTTTTAAAGTATAATTGTATTATATTTTTATCATTTAATCTAATTTTTTCCTTTGGTTGTAATTTCACACTAAAATTGGGCATAAACGCATGTCAATCTTTTGGTAGATATTACTTTTTAAAAACTCTTTTTTTGTTGTTCTGACAATGGGATTTTTTATAAAATTAATTTCTCAAATTATGTGTTCTAAATTTGGAAAAATGGATTTTATAGTTTTAATCAGGCTGTCCAAATTATGTATATATATAAATTTTATTTTTATACATTATAAATAGTAACTTATTAGATATTTTATTTATCAAGGTTAAAACATAAATCCATTAAATAAGGTAAAAAGATAATATTATAATAATATTAAATTGTTCTAACTCATGAAATAACCCTATTGGATGAGATATTTCTAACCATGTTCATCCTTGGGTTGATTTTATTATCCCATAGAGCCACTTGTGTGTGAAAATGACAATTATTTATTTTTAATTTAATGTTATGTATAATATAACCTAAACATATATCTTTATGTATTAAAATATTTATATGTGGTTATAAAACTGATATATTCTCCTATAAATAGTCATTAAAAAGCTAAAAATATTTCAATTATCATGGTAGATTATTTATATGTTTTATACATTCAATAAATAAAGTTAATTAGGACACAATGTTGATGTAGTGATTGTTTCATGAATAAATTAATCAAATAAATGATATTATAAGTATTAAAATAAACTTTGTTTGATTATTTTTATGTCATCCACGAATTTTATAGATGATATCTACAAGTTATTTTATATTAATGATGTCTTTACGAATCAATTATGTGGTTCTGGATTTTTAGAAAAGTCCTGATATGAACAGTGTTAATATTTACATAATTTATATTTTAAAATATAATATATTTTATTAAATATTATAAAATGAAAAAATATATGATTTAGCAAAATAGTGATCATAATTCAAAAAAATCATTATTTTCTATTTAATTGGATATTTTTCAGGTTTTGTAACTATTTTAATTTTCAATGTTTTTAATTCTTAATAAAATTGTAAGAGTAAAAAATAGTTAAATAAAAATGATAATGATTAAGAAATATCCAAGACAAGTTCAATTCTTATTGAATTATTTTATTTCAAAGAATTGTCCTCTTATCATTGAATTTAATTACATTATGACATTTGTAAACTAAAAAAAATTATAATAAAATATTACTTTGAAACCTTTCTATAGAGCCCCTCCTCCTCCTTATAAAAGTAAATCACCTATAACCCATTACTCACACATATAAAACCCCTTTTCAAATCTCACATATTCCAAAAAAATCTCCAAACATCCCTCTATTCCTCCTAGAATCCATACCCTAGGCATAAAGCAATTCAAGAATGCCCTTTTTCTCAAATCAGAATAAGTTACCAGATTTGAGCTAACATATTCTCTAAAGTTTATTTTCATTATTTTTTATTATCCACTCACTATGATCTTATTAATTTTTGTTTAAATAAAAAACCCATATTTTCATTATACTAGGTTTTTTTGTGAGAAATATTTGAAATTCACTTACACACACCTCTATCTAATGGGTACAAAATATATTGTTTCTGTTTATGGGGAATTACTGCCTCAAGAAAAGATGATTGTACTGTTTTATCCTAACACCTATTATGGTGGACATTATGATGACAATGTAATTAGATATGATATTTATAATATTTTTTATGATTATTTAATTCTAATTTATAACATATTTTTATGCTTTTCATGTTGTATTAATACAATAATTTTATTTTAGGCAGTGTGGACTGCCACCATCTCAATGTGATATCACTCATTCATACTATACATTGAACATATAAAGGATGGAATTAAAAAAATTATTTAAAATATATAACATAGATATTATAATGTAATTATAATATATATATTTATCATTTAGTTTTATTTCCTTTAAATATGAAAAATAAATTAAAGTAGCGTTCATGCATACGTACGTCTTACCATCTCCATGAACAATGCATTTCGTTTCATATATCCAAATGCTATGGACTATTCTAAATATCTATATTATGGATATATACTATATATGTGATATCTAAATCAAGAATATCATTAGGGAGATAATTTAATTTTTACCACAAGGACAATTTATAATTATAATAAGTTCATTTTTGACTGATGTTCCGAACATCGACAAAATGTCTGATATGAACTCAATTAATTAACTAATTGTTATAGCTTGGTAATAAGTTATTTAAAAGGAATAATAAATATAAATTGGTTTTAATTTTTTTTAATTAACTTTATATTATTATTCAGGAAATTATCGAACGAATGAGTCATGTCAAACATGAGGTAAAGGACTTTGTCTCAATCGTCTTTCTTTGAGGCATATTTTGATTTATACATGACATTCTTTTAAATGACGTATAAACCCCTTTTACTTTTAATTTCATTAAAAAGAAATATTTTATCTATTTATAGTTTTACTAAAAGACAAATTATGTTTCTTTTTATTGTTTGGGGTGATAATGACCTCTCTACTGCCACAATCGTAAATTTATATTTTGCTTCCTCTATAAGCCTTAATGTTTTTAAAAAGAAAAAAAATAACTTTTTATTTTTTTAGATGTTTTGGAATCATAAATTATTTTTTTGTACTGGATTTATTCTTTTAATATCATAAAATTATTTCCTTTTATTGAAAATTAAATGTAATTAGTGAAATATAGATATTTGAAATATTTTATTTGTTATGATTATATATCGGTACATGGAAATTTGATGGGTGGTTAAATGATAAACCAAATTACAGGTGGTTCCATGATAAACCAAGGATAGGTTGTTATATTATAACCTCAAATTCATTGGGTATATAATTATTCCTTTTGACTATACTATTATGTGAAATGTGTGTATGTTGATGGTATGATTATTGCAATTATGTATGTTTATGTCCCATGTTACCTTTATTTGTTATAAATTGTTTTCGATGGGAATTGTGGTACTCTTTTGGGTACAAAAATGGTAAACAATGAGTTTATATTCAGTGAAGTGTTTTTTCTACTTCGTTAATTAGAAAATAATTACTTTATGATAATGTATTAATGGGGTAAATATTTTTTTCGAAAATTAACAATTTTCCCTCTTTATGTATCATTTGCTGATCTTTTTATGCTCATCGAAACTTTTTTAAATGTATTTAACTTCACATAATGTGGAATATGGTCAATGATGGGATAAAAAAAATGCATTTTATTTAAAACATGGAACTAAACATGTTTATTTTCTTTTAATAGTTTTTATTTTATAAAAATATTGATAATGACTAGATGTTTCTATATTTAATAATCAAGTTGTTATGTATGAGTGATGACCAAATTCTCTAAATCTATAAACCTGAAAATATACACAATGTGAATTATTATGTTAATTCAAGATTATGTAATGTTTAAGGCTGTGGCCTTACAATAATTGATTACCTAATCAATATGAAAATATAATTTATCTTCAACTAATTAAAATCTGAATGAACAAACATTCCCACTCAAATAGAAATCAAATACATTCATAATATATAGAGAGATATCCTGATATGAAATATTCAATTATTATAAAAAAATACTTGTACATGATGTTCTAATTATACTTATTGATATATTTCGAATGTGTATAAAAATATTTTCAACAAATTATTTACCTGCAGCCTCTAAAACGTTTTTTCAATATAAGATACATATTTATAATACATCTATATAATACTATGAACTGGGTAATTTTTATCTTCCCAACTAACAATAATTGATGTCCCTTTACTTCTTTATAGCTATTATCAGTATCTCCATTCACTATCATATATATCCATATATAATAATCCATGTCTCCCAACTAACCCCCCCTTATTTAGAGAAGATTGAATTCAACATTTGAAAATTAAAAATAACCTCATAGTTACCTCAATGTAGTCAAAATTAAAATATAGAAGTTACTAAATCTTTAATTTCTTATCATGATACATCATAATTTGTTATTTTCATAATTTATAATCAACTAAATAAACATTTAATAGAGTATATAAATACTAAAAAACATAATCATTTTGGATTTCATCATGTCCTTATCGGTAGTGCTTCAAATCACTATTCCAGAATATCAAATGAATTCACTAAGGAATAGTGAATAAAAAAATGTATATTCAAAGTAGTTGATATATCCATAAGTCCAAATAGAATACTACAACCATAAAAAACATTTCATTTAGAGTTATTACATTCATCAATCCACAATTACATAGATATATATTATATAATTTCTCACATATTCCTCAACATGTACCGTAATCAATGATGCGAAGAATCAAAATATATTTCAAAGAATATTTTTTACTAGAAAAATAAGAAAATGGAAGTTTTGAAACATCTCCCATAGGAACTAAATTTCTAATTTTAAATTCTATTTTAAAATAGAAATATTTTTTTAGTCAATTATATAAATTTTTTTGAATGAGAAGAACAAATAAATAAACTCATCAAGATATATCCGGTAAATATGACAAGAATAATCACTTCAAATAAATTTTTTATCACATACCAATCAAAATAAACATATACTATAAACTGATCTATATATAATCTTCCTTGAGAAATTAAAATTCAATGAATGTTTCCTCCATCTCAAAAATATTATACATCAATATATACCCATATAATGAATGATAGAAAATTAGTTCCATAACTATTATTATATGGTCTAAATACTCTTTATTGATTATTGAGTAAACTAGATGATCATAAAAAACTCTACTTGTAGAATATGAATATAATTTTAAACAACCAATTCATCATCTCTATGAACGCTTCTTATAGTTTATTGAATACATATAAAATTACTATAATCATAAAATGATCATATTGGCTTGTGAATTAAGTATATAATGTATCCTCTTTATTTAATCTCATCTAATGGTACTCTAACAATTGGTCTATATTAAAATACTCATTGATTGAATAAGTCTGAAACCATTTATAATTGTTACGAAATTATTCGTAATGACATGAGTAACATATTTTTAATTGGTACACACCCAAAGGATTTCATAAATCATCAAATAAAATAACAGTATGGTCCCCAATTATGATACACTAAGTGACATAAAACCCCTCTAAAACATATTATCATTCCAAACCCAAAGATCATGATTCTTGATAGGGTATATTAAATAAAAAATCATCAATATAAGATATGTATGAAAATAAATCTATATTCTTAACTCAATAACCACACTAAGAGGTAAACTCGTCATCATTAATGTTATATAATATAATAATACTTCATCCCAATTGTATGTTCATTCGTTTGATCATTATATGAATGAAATTTCAAAATCTTGATATTATATTTGATAATTTTTGTATCATACACTATATTCTATTTCTTTTATCTCAATTAAATAATTAATACCATGTTATCCTTATTCATAAAAGAAATATTCTCCCTAATTTGGTTGTACTATATGAATGATTTAATAGAATGGTACCAAGAAATTCCTTGTATAGAATTGTAAGGATAAATGTTGAATATAAAATATCCTAATTTAAATGATATTACTCAAAAAAATCCAAATACCATGGATCACCTTAGGAAACCGTAAACAACACTTGATGAAGCCTCTTTATGGAATTATATAATCCAACAACTAAAAAAATAAAAATAATTGAATGTGACACTATTGAATCAAAAGAAACCTTTTTAATGGGTTAATAAGGATAAACAATCAATTATTAAATAAATAGTGTGAAAAAAAGATAACCTTAAAACTATGTTCACTATGATATCAAACTAAAAGTATACACAATATATAAATAAGAATATCTTTTTACCTTACACTAGTGATGGATAAATCTCACACTTCAAATAAAAAATCAATGAAAATAAAAAATTAGCATCTAATGGACTCATTTTTATAAAGGGTATACATGTGAATCATAATTCACTCCAATTTTGGTGGTACTATATTTCATATTATTATTTTCTAATATCTCTATATAGAAAATAATAATGATGTAGGGAACTTCATCTTTTGTGAATAATAATAAGTCATTGGCTGCTTCTAAAACTATATCAATGGTGTTATCAAATATAAATATTAATTTGGTGTACTCAATAAGAATTCCATGATTTTAGTCAAAAACAATTTAATGTTCAATTAATTCATGAAATTATAATATTTTGAAAACCCTTTACCATACAACATGACATCTTCATGCATTCATCTCTAAAACATTCATCATATTAAATATTTATCATCAATTCTAGTTTTCATTGAATAAAAAACATTCAAAATTACCATTCAATTACTGAATTAAATATTGTAATTAGATAATAATAATATATAACAATTAGCGTATATCAATATTTGATGATTTTTCATTATTGTATAAGACAACTGTATTATGTCATCGTGCTTTACGTAATCACTATATTGAAAGAAATAATTTGATACACATGAATAAAACATATGATTTGTATCTTGGATATAATGCCACATAAAATTTATATATCACACACTATGTTATATGTTAGAATATATAATATATACATTTTTTGTGTGTAATATTTTCATTTGTCTCCAAGTAGATCAAAAACATCATCATCATTGTTTCATTTAACCTTATATTTTGTTATAAAAAATGGCTTCTGAAACCGTATACAATAATTCTTTTATAAATTTTATAAAATAATTTTGAAAATAGAAAACCTAATAATCCTTTTATAATATCATTAAAATAATATTATAAAAATATACCCAAAACCAATTTTTTATAAAATAATAATCAATTTTTTTAAGAACTCTATTTGATTAAAAAACTATATTAGCATTCAATAAACCAAAATATTTTTCCACAAAACCACTTTTTTGTCTATAAAATATTAATTATTTAAAACACAAATGTATGAAAATAATTGAATCTAGAAATTCATCAATGTTACACATGTTATAAATTGATCATATGTTATCTCAATTAAATAAAGATATTTATATAATGATGTCCTATAATTATTTAATATTCACACATATATTATCATGTGATTCATTTTTACAAGATATCCTGTAACCATAAAACATAGATTATGCAATCCAATAATAGATAAAAATGGCCTTTATTCATGATGTATAAAGTAAATAATGTTCATCAGACCTACATACCAAAATCTAGTGCAAAAACACCTAAGTTACATAATAAAATTTATACTAAATGAAGTCATCAAAGCTAAAAATATAATTGAATTACAAAATTTCTGTAATATATATATATATAAATAAATATTAATTTCACAATATTCTGAAAATATATTTTATTACCATTTATTTATATTTATATAAAAAATATTTTTTGGATTATTTTCAACTATACTCTATAATATAAGCACACTAGACTCTGTTATCAACTCTACATTAGTTATACTAATCTACATAGCCTAGGGAATTGATGTAGAATAATGGGGACATCTTAAAATCATATTAATTGGAAACATATCAACATTTAATTAGGGGTTAGTTCATAAATATATATGATACCCATTTTTTAAAGAAATATATTCTTTAAAAAGGCCATAAAATAATAATATTTGTCATCCAATAATAATAGAAATATATAATAATTGAATATAAAAAACATATATCATTGCATAAAATTTTATAAAAAATAGATATCACCAATGTCCAAGTGTCATGACATAGGAATATCACATAAAAATGTGTTATAAAAGAAATCATTTAGAAATTAAGCATTATGAAAATGAAATAATGGAAATATATCAATGTATAATATTCTTAGGAATTGGATAACCACTGATGTACCTTCTTAGGGTTTTGAATACAACACATTCACTCTGGGGATTTCGATTACCACCCATGGACACCTGGTCTTGTGGTTACCAATCATGTACCCCTAGACATAGGATAACATGTCATGCAATTTTTTTTTCTATAACCTCAGGTTTTTTTATTATGCTTGGGATAACATCTTTTGTATATTTTGAAAAGACATGAAAATGTTGTATAATTTTTTTTATTTAAATGAAAATTTTACAAGTCTACGAAAATTGACATCTTGTGATTCTGAGGGTCGGTGTACCCAGAATGAATTTCTGAACATTTTTTCGAGTACGTTTAGTAAAAGTACAAGCGGGTTTTGGTTAGTTTTTAACCATTGATCAGAATTGAAATCTGAGGGCACCGTAGAACTCGCAGAGCCAGTATTTGCTTAAGGAGACCATCACATCGACTACAGTTGATTAAGAGTGAAATATAGTTTTTTATTTTTCACGAAAGAATAAAATAAGATAAAAATGTGTAACATTTTTATTTTATTTCTATGTACCCTTCCATGTAAATGTTTTAATGGTGGTGACCCCCTGTACAAAAACTTCTGAGCATAGTATATGGTAGTGGGTACCACCCGAGCCTAACCTTCCATGTGGGTTAAGGTGGTGGGGACCACCCAAGACATAAAACCCCTTGAACCCCTTTGAAATCCATCTTAATGGGGAGAATCCTATTTAGATTCCCCACATAATTATTCCACCTCTCCCCTTTAATTAATTAATCCACCCCATCAATTAATTAATTAAGCTATTTTAAAATTATTCCAATAAACATAATAGATAACTTGTTCTATAATGTGGGAAACCTTTTCTTTTGGTGCAATTGGAGAGAGAAGAAATAATGTGAGAAATCTCTCCAACTATGAATGCCAACGAGGAACATCTCCAGCAACGAATGAACAAACGATTGAGGAAACGTCGATGTCACCGACGTCCGACTATCCCCAACGATATCGGTTCTTTCATCACGACCTATGTCAACGAACCTTTGAGTTAGGGGTTGTTATTGAATTCATGAAATTCCTCATTCTTGGAAATAATGGAAAACATTTACCAACCTAAATGAGTTGATACACAATTTGTATGAAATTGTAGAGTTTGACGATCCTTGATTCATGATTTTTTGAGTCACTTGCTACCGCCCTAACACAGAGGTTGCGAGCCAAATAAATATGGCCCGACCCCTCCGTAGTCCTTCTTTTGTGTGTTATTCATGATTTTAATGGCGACCAATGTTGGTGTTTTACATCGGTGGAACACGAGAACAGTGTCTGACACCACCGTCAGCCACGACGAAGACAACGGTGCTGCCCTACGGACACTGCGCTGCCCGCGGCCCCACCTGTCTATGGCCTCCGCCGTCCGCGGTCCTGTCACGCGGTCCGTGGAATTTTCACGCGACACCACTTCTTCGCTGCTTCGTACCACCCGCAGCACCCCGCGTCTCCCGGTGGCCATGCCCCACCCCATGGTCTCACGGCCCATGGCGCCCCACACCGCCCACGGCACCCCGCTTCGCATGCAGCCTCATCGGGCCACCAACAGAATCGCACCCTCGCATCTTGCACTCTTTGTGTTTCCAGGTTGGGCCGCCCAGTGCTGGTTGGGCTAGACCTAGTAGGCTAGAGCACCTAGTGGGCTAGGTCTGTCCAGGTCAGTCCTACCGAGTCGGACCAGACCAAAACACACTATGACCCATTTATTCTCTTATGGACCCAAGTTTGGAACAAGACGAATGTTTGATGAATAGTCAACGTAACTAGAAACCATGGAGAGAGACGGTCCCCTGATTATAAACCAAAGGGGTTTTTGGTAAAGTTTGAGTATGTTCGGGTTGGATTGAGCATGAATCCAACCGGGCCCCTCGGGACAAAAGGCTAATAATGTACATACTGGGTGTCTGATTGATGTGTCGTTTATTTCCTTGAGACCCCTATGATGTGGCGGTCAATTGGGATACATCTTCATGGGATATCATGTCATTTAGAGTATCAACCCGTGGCTTGAGAAGCGGACCCTCCTAGAGACGATCATGCTTAGCGCAGGAACCCAGTAGTTGGCTATGACATGAGAAAGAGATCTTCCGTGGGTCTGTGATTGAGGGTCCCACATAGAACCGCTCTAGGATTTCATGCGACACTACCCGAGGGATCCGGTATGGCTCAAAACCTAGCGATCCTATGTTGGTAATCACATAGCGATCATGTGTGGGTTAGCACCGAGCGATCCTGTGTGGGTCATCACTGAGCGATCCTCTGTGGGTCACCACCTTGAGATCCTATGTGGGTCAGCACCTTGAGATCCTATGTGGGTCTGGTGATGATTAGCGATCCTTTTTGGTTCTTCCTCTTAACAGGGTAAGTTGATTCAATAGTTACATCTAATCGTCTCTACTATTGTTCCAATGTTATAACTGGTGTAAGATGAGTATGTACCTATGTGGTACATTGATTAGTATTAATACCTTGGTGGTATTCTTCTGTGTGGCGTACCTGTGTGGTATGTGGCTTCGCAGTATTTTCTTCCTTTGTGGAACATTTGAGCTGTGGGCTTTGGAGTTAGACTCTGTGTTTTCCTCATGATTGAGATGAGTTTACTTGATAAATTATGTATATTTATGGGAATATACCTATGTTTTTTTAGTTGATTCATGCCTTGTGGTTTCTACATGGTGGATTTTGTGAGACCTTGAGGGTCTTGGGGCCCCTATTGAGTATCATTATACTCACCCTTGCATGGGCTACTCCCGCACCCTTTTGTGTCAGGTTCAGATGACAGATAGTGCTAACTGAGGATGAAGATACCAGGAAAGTTGGAGGCATAGAGGTGGATGTTAGACAAGGTGACCCATAGAGACATGAATTCGTGAGCTATACCTACCCTTCATGTAGGATTCATGGTGGATGATCTAGAACTGCTTTTCATCTATTAGTCAACTTGTACATTCCAGTTTTCTTTGTACATTCCAGTTGGGCTTGTATTCCAGCCCAATTTACTTATTTTGCTCACTCTGTTTACTACTCGGTTTATTTTAGTTCATATCTATTTGTGTTCTTGGTTTTTGTGTGTTAAAAGATATAAAGGCAATAACTTCTCAGTTTTGGGGAATACGACTTCAGAGCTATTTTCCAGCCCCTGGCCTATGCAGGGCGAGCATGGGGTAGTCACGGTATTGGCCCCGGGGGACGATTCATGACAAATTGGTATCAGAGGATTCGGTTCTATCGTCGAACATAGGACTCTTATATTTTTAACGACAATAGTGTTCAGTGTAGTGAGCGTGTTTATCATCTTAAGGAATCTAGTGTTAGTGAGGCAGCTGACATATCCATACACATGGACCATGACTTATGATTTCCGACTCAGTGCACGAATACACTGATTTCATGTGTGTTTTGAAGAGTTTTCTTTGTGATCTCTTTGAGTCACCTCACCAAGTATAACATTTTGGTTGTGTCACACCTGTTTATTTTCAGGATGCCTCCGCACAAACAGCCAGGTATGGTTCTGGATGTTGTACGCACTGATATCCCACCAAGTGACGAGGCCTCGGTAAAGGTCCCTCTTCCAATAAAGACACAGTGGAGGTAATAGTAGTACCATTACCCATTGGGATATCGATGCCACTAGCTCTAGTAACAGAATATCCACGCCGCTTGAGTGTGTTGCATGAGTTCAGTGCCAGAGGCCATTTAGGATTAGGGGAGAGATGGACCCACATGCAGTTGTGGATTTGCTGAAAGATGTGGTGAGCGTTTTTTGACTGGTAGGGACACCAGCCGATCTCATGGTGATCCATGATGCCATCCATCTACAAGTTGCTTCAGTTGGATGGTGGGGATTGTTGGTCCAAGTTCATAATGAGGTAAAACTTCTTTGTGCAGACTTCGAGAGACTATTTTGGGGAGATTTTTTTCAAGAGACTCTTCGCGCAGTGCGCATTCAATAGCTACTTCATCTGCAGTAGGATATCATTACTATGGATCAATACTCAGCGAGGTTCACTAACCTCTCATGAAACTCCATAAATATGGTGTGAGACCCATTCTTTATGTCTCGTACCTTCGAGAAAATACTCAATAAAGTGATCAGGGCTTCGATGATCTCACCCAGCATCCTGACTCATGCGGGGGTGTTTGAGCAAGCCCATTTAGTAGACAGTTTACTTGCTGAGCAGTCACCAGTAGCGAGACCCACTACCAGTCATCACGTTTCAGAGTCTTCTTGCAGCTAGATGTAGATAGATGACATTGATGTCCAAGAAGACCATACCTAGAGGCGGACGACCATAGGATTCAGGGTTGGTTGTGCGAGGCAACCGAGGTAGAGCCCACCATTCCAGGAGCGGGCAGTGTAACACATGCAACGGGTAGGGTCACATGGATCAGGACTATCTGACTTGCTTTATGTATGATCAAAATATTAATGAAATACCATCTAAACAAAGATAGATATTCAACTATGGAGGTCTATAGGGAGCAGGTGGACGTGGCAGAGGAACTGGTCGTGCAGCTGGCAGTAGGCGATGATTCGAGATATTACTGCCACCACAACCAAGATTTCCACACTGATTGCAGGGAGAAGATGTATAGGGGAGTGCCTAGCTCCAGGCACCTGAGTCCTATGATCCTGATGCTATGAAGACGATAAAAGGTATGATCTGTGTCTACTCCTACTTAGCTGCAGTACTTAAAGACATAGGTGCCAGTAATTCTTTTATTTCCACTGTCATTGTTAAAAGCTCAAAGATTCTGACGGAACCATTAGCTCGATCCTTACAAATTGATACTCCTATGAGAATGAATTATATGATTACACGCTGGTTCCGGCAGTGCGATCTTACCCATGGAGGTGGGAACTTCAACAGGGATATCTAAGTAGCAGCATCAAGGTCTTACGATGTCATCATGCGTATGGTCTTGTTATTTACTATCCATGCTCATATTGACTTTATTAGGTGTAATGTGTGGTTTTTATGCATTTATTGGACCAATATTACCAGCACCGGTGAGAAGGGAGCCTTTGTAGTAGAATATGGACTTACTTGGAGGAGAGTACAACCAATCACTCATCAGTTGGCTTGCCCTACCATTAGAGTAGTTTATGTGGAGAGTTATAATTTTCCTGTAAGGGTGGACCAGTATGTGGATTTCATCCCTGATGATGTTCTGGGTCTAACTCCTCATAGATAGGTGGAATTTTATATTGATTTGTACCTCGAGAAAACACGGATTTCTACACCAGCGTATCTGATGACTCTTGCGGAGCATCGTGAGTTGTGAGTACAGCTAACGGACTTTCATGGGAAAGGATTCATTCATTCCAGTGTTTCTCTATGAGAAGCCCCAATTCTGTTCACTAAGAAGTAGAATTTGAACATGGGTCTTTGTGTTGACTATCTGTGTCTGAATCAGGTGACCTTGAAGGAAAATTACCCACTCTCGAGGATTGATGACAACTTTGTTTAGTCGAAGGGAGAACGATGGTTCTTGAAGATAGAACCTAGATCAGTCTATCACCATCTCAGAATACATGATGAGGACGTGAAGAAGATTAATTTTAGAAGTCAATATGGCCATTACATGTTTCATGGTTATGCCATTCGGCATAACCAATTCTCTAGTAGTGTTCATGGGACTCATGAAAAAGATCAGTCATCAATACCTTGATCGCTTTGTCATAATCTTCATTGGTGACGTTCTTATCTACTCGAATACTCAGAATGAACATTCCTACCATTTTCAAGTAGTACTAGACACAATCCGAGATCACCATCATTATGGTAACCTTTCTAAGTGCCAGTTTTGGATACGATTGATCCACTTTCTATGACATGTCATATTAGAGGCTAGAGTTTTAGTGGATCCAGTGAATATTGAGGTGGTTTTTTCTTGGGATCCACCCTGGAGTGTGACAGAGGTACGAAGTTTCCTGGGTTTGGCTAGATACTACCATATATTTGTGCTAGATTTCTCCAGAGTTGTAGCACCATTATCAGCATAGACGAAGAAGGAGAAACCCTTCGTATGGTCGAAGAGATGTCATTGGAGTTTTTTGGATCCGATGCAGAGGCTGACTAGTTCCCCAGTCTTGATGCTTTTAGAGGAGGGCGTAGGGTATGTAGTCTACAGCGACGCATCAGGGACTGGGCTCAAATGTGTCTTGATGTTGGAGAAAGCAGTGATAGCTTATGGTTCTTGATAGCTAATACAACATTAGTCGAACTATGCTACCCATGACCTAGAGTTACCAGTAGTGGTATTTGCCTTGATAATGTGGAAAAATTAAATGATGGGCGAGCATTTTATGGTCTACAATGATAAAAAGAGTCTCAGGTATATCGTCTCTTCAAAGGACCTGAGGCTGAGACATCGACATTCACTTCATTTCTTCTAGGACTATGACTTCAACATAGTCTATAGATATGGGAAGGGGAACGTTGTAGCAGATTCACATAGTAGAATATCTGGTATACAACTTCTAAGTGAGGCGATAGAGAATCCGACCGATTTGTAGTAATCCATTTTGGATAAATATGGAGATGCTTTTCTTCAGTCTCATACAGCCACTCACCCACTTCTTCAGCGAGTTAGGGAGGTGCATCATGGGGATGTTGACTGCGAGACACGATGTGCTCAGATATCCATAGGACAGGCACCTTATGGATTTTCTGAAGGTGGGGAGATCTTCATCCACATCAGAGGACGTACCATGGTACCGATGTCACATCAAGAGGATGTATTGTGGGAGTTCCACACCTCCCCTATAATAGTTCTTCCAGGAGTGGCGAAGATGTACCATGATCTATGATGACAGCAATTGTGGACGAGAATGAAGAAATCAGTAGTAGAGTGGGTATCTCAATACCTCACAGGCCAGCATCTGAAGGCGGAGCACCAGGTACCAGCTAGCATGGTTCATCCAATAGAGGTGTCAAGTGGAATTGGGATAGGATATCCATGGACTTGGTGAAAGGACATCCATGTATATCCAGATGTCATAATTCTATCAGGTTGATTATCAACCGACTCACCAAGTCGGCCCACTTCCTATCGATCATAGAGTATGGTTCAGAAGAGAGATTGAGACGCCTCTATGTGTAGGATATTGTGAGGCTACATGGATTTCCCTTGACGATTATATATTAGAGTGATGAAAGTTTTACTTCTTGGATATGGAGGGGGTTGCATGAGGATTTCAGGATGAAACTTCATTTGAGAACCACCTTCCATCCTTAGATGGATGGGCAGACTGAATGGACCATTCAGACTCTCGAGGACATGTTGCGTGCTTGCGTCCTCGATTTCAGTCCTAGCTGGTAGGATCACTTTCCCTTGGTGGAGATTGCATAAAACATCAGCTATCACTCAACCATTAAGATGGAACCATTTGAGGCATTGTACGACCGACCATGAAGATCACCATTGTGCTAGACTGACCTAGGGGAGTCAGCACTCGGGGGACCAGAGATGGTTCGAGCTACTAAAGAGAAACTGTAGATCATCCAGGAGTGAATAAAGACTACATAGAGTATGGATAAGTCTTCTGCCGAATTGAAATAGAGACCTCTAGAGTTTGAGTGTGGTGAACACATCTTTCTATGGGTCTCATCCTGACGAGGTTTACAAAGATTTGGCTAAGGAGGCAAGTTATCTCTGTGGTTCATCGGACCTTTTCAGGTCCTCAGTAGAGTTGGCGAGGTAGCATTCTGCTTAGCTCTTCCACCTTAGCTGCACCAAGTGTACGACGCCTTCCACATATCCCAGCTGAGGAGATACGTGGACGGCCCTTCTCACATCATCAAACACAGCGATCTTGACATCAATGATAGGGTTACTTTTATAGAGGTTCTAGTAGAGATTGAGGATCAACAAGAGGAGGTCCTTCATGGGCGGTCGATACCTCAGGTTCACATTCGTTGGAAATACGAGAACCTCCAAGAGAGCAAATGGGAGCAGGAGGCACATATTCATGCTCTGTACCCCAACTTGTTTACATACTTTTTAGTTGTGTCTTACAGTGACACAAAACCATGAGGTAGGGAGAATGTAAAGATCTAGAAATTCCATGTAAATTTTATTTAAATAAATGGAAATTTTACAAATCCCTTAAAATTGATCGCATGTGATCTTGAGGCCCAGTGTTCCCAGATTGAATTTCTGATCTTTTTTTCGGGTATGTTCAGTAAACGTACAAGTAGGTTTTTTTATCTTTTGAACTAGTGCTAATAATTGAAATCGAAGGGCACCGTTGCACACACAACACAAATGTTATCATAAGGAGACCTTAACCTTGACCATAGTGTGTTGAGTGTGAATGATTGTTTTTTTGTTTCTCAAGAAAGAAAAATATAAAAATGTGTAACATTTTTATTTTTTTTTGTTGAAACCTTCAATGTGGATGTTTTAATATTGGGTACCACCTGTACTAAAACCACTCAACATAGGATATGTTGGGGGGACCACTGGAGCCTAACCTCCAATATGTGTTATGGTGGTGGGGAAAACCCTAGAATAAAAACCCCTTGAACCCGTTTGAACTCACTCTTAATGGGGAGAATTCTCTTGAGCTTCCCCACTTAATTTGGCCAACTATCTTCTTTAATTAATAAAGCCAAACCATTAATTAATAAATTAATAAATTTTGATATTATTCCAAGAAATATAATATATATCTTGTTCTATTTTTTGGGATACCATTCATTTTGGTGGAATTGGAGAGAGAGAAGAAATATTGGGAGAAAGCACTCCAACGAAGAACACCAATGAGGAATATCTCCAACGATGAAAAAACCGACGATCGAGGGGACACTGATTTTTCCGATGTCCGACTATCCCCAATGACATCCTCTCTTTCCTCATGGCCTCTGTAAAAGAATCTTCAAGGTAGGAGTTGTAATTGAATTCATGATATTCCTCATTCTTGGAAATCATGGCGATCAAAAATCAACCAAAACGATATGATCCATGATATGTATGAAAACGTAGAGTTTGACGACTCTTGATTCATAATTTTTTTGAGACGCTTGCAACAGCCCTAACAGAAAGGGTGCGGGGAAAACAAACATGGCTTGACCCCTCCACCATTCTTCTTTGGTGTGTTCTTCATGGTGGTGACGGAGACCAATGTCGGCATTTGGAATCGGAGGAACATGAGAATGGCGGCCGACACAACCACCGGCTATGACGAAGACAATGACGCACCCCACGACTTCCATGCCGCCCCGCCCGCTGCCCCCTCCATCTACATCTTCTGCCATCTACCGCCCCTTCATGCCTTTTGCGGCCCCGCGGCCTCGCCGCACTGTCCGCTGCGCCGTCATGCCGACCCGTGGCTCCTTTGCCCCACTCCACCGCCGCCCTGCGGCCCTGCCGCACCGCACACCCCCCCCCCCTCGCGGCTCCCCGCTCATCCCCGCTTCCTCGCCCACCGCTGTTCCCCATGCCGACCACGGCCCCGCCCCGCCGTGCCGTGCTGCCCATAGCCTTGTCACGCTGCTTTGTGTCTTTACCGCCCACGCGGTCCCGCGACCTTTGTGTCGCCCTCCTGCTTCGCCGCCCTTGCCTCCCCATGGCATTCGCACCGCCTGGCCGGGCAGCCCAAGGTGGGTCAGGGCGGACCCAGCAGCCCGAAACGCCCAGCGGGCCGGGCTGCACCATGGGATGGGTCGATCCGACCCGGTCGAACTGACTCAGACCTACTACGACCCATTTACGCTCTTCTGGCCATAAATTTGGCACCAATAGTTTATTTGATGAATTTTCAGTGGCGCTATAACCCTTGGAGCGAGATGGTCCCCTGAGTATACCCCACTAGAGTTTTTGGTAATTTTGGAGTATGTTCAGGTTGGATCGAGCATGAATCTAACAGAGCCCTCGAGACATAAAGGCTATAACATACAGACCGGATGTCTGATTAAAACATCATATATTGCGTTGAGACCCCTATGACGTGGTGGTCCATTATGATACTTCTTTTTGGTACATGGCATCAGTTCGAGTATCAACAAGTGTCTTGAAGAGAGGACCCTCCCGGAGATGAGAAAGTTAGCGCGGGAACCCAGTAGGTGGCTATGACTTGAGGAAGATATCTTTCATTGGTCTGTGATTGAGGGTCCCACATGGAACAACTATAGAATTCCATGTGGGCCTACCCAACCGATCTGTTGTGGGTCAGAACCTAGTGATTCTGTGTGGGTCAGCACCTAGCGATCCTGTGTCGGTCAGCACTGAGTGATCCTGTGTGGGTCAGCACCAGGCGATCCTTTGTGGGTCTGCACTAAGTGATCCTGTGTGGGTTATTACCTAGAGATCCTATGCGGGTCTTATGATGATTAGTGATCCTTCCTGGGTATTCCTCTTAATAGAGTAATATTATTCATTAGTTATATATAATCATCTCTACTATTGTACATATGTTATACCTTGTGTGAGTGGAGTCTGTACCTGTGTGGTACTATCCATTGCAGTAATACCTTGGTGGTATTCTTCTGTTTGGCATACCTATGTGGTACCTGCCATCATGTTGTTTTCTTCCTTGGAGGAACTATTGAGATTGGGGATATAGATTTGGACTCAATGTTTTCCTTATGCTTGAGATGGGCTTACTTGATTACTTAGGTATATGTATAGGCATATACCTATGTAGGGTTATCAGTTTACTTCATGCCACATGGTTTATCCTTGGTGGATTTTCTGAGACCTTGTGGGTCTCTGGGTCCCAACTGAGTAACGTTATACTCAACCCTGCACGAGATATGCCTGCACCCTGTTGTTTCTAGTGTTGATGATGGACATTGCAGACAGAGGACGAGGGTACCATGATTGGAGGTGGCATAGGGGTGGAAGTTAGATGAGGCGAATAGTAGAGACAACTGTTTTTGAGTTGTACCTACCCATCAGGTAGGATTCGTGGCGGACAATCTAGGAGCTTCTTTTCACCTCTCAGCTATCTTTTACATTCCAATTTTCCATGTGCGTTCTATTTGGGCTTGTATTCTTGCCCCTTTCACTTACTATACTCAATCTATTTAGTATTAATTTTACATGATTTTGTATCTTGATGTGTGCTTGGTTTTTTTTGTTATTGGATATAAACCAAATTCCTTCCCAGTTTTAATGAATATGCTTTTGGTGCTAGTCGACATCCTCTGGCCAATGGAGGATGGGCTTGGGGTAGTCACGACATGAGCCCTGGGTGACGGGTCCTGGCATAAATATTCTTTAGATAACATCTAATATACATGTTGTCTTGAGATATCCTCTCATTTACCTTTTGTTTTAGTATAACCACCCATGTATAATTTGGTTTTAGCGAACCTCCCATGTAACCTATATGATTGTTTAATCTTTCAGGTAACCATTCTCTAGTGATAACCTCCAATGTACGCTTTGGCATTGGATAACCTCCCATTTACCCATTGTTTTGGGATAAACTATCATATACCCTTTATCTTAGGATAACCAATTTTGTATCCATCATCATGGGATAACCTATGGGGCACACTTTAGAGATTGTGAGTTATAAAAAAACCAATACCTTTGACATATGTAAGCAATTTATCCAATCACATAATTACAAACCATTGATATGTATTTGATAATAAAATTTAAACATTCATCATTATATCATTATAAAATTTACCTATTGCTATGAAATATGTATCATGAAATATCGTAAAAATATTATCTTAAAATATATGTTGGATGAAAGATTATGGTATCATATGAACATATCCCAAGTGCAATTTATAAAACAAAAAAGTATGTTGACATAGTTTAAATAACCCTTTTAATAATACTAGATTAATCATATTGACCAACTAAAACAAATATCCTTTAATAGAATTTCATGAAATTCATATAAAATTGATTCCATTAGTATAAAATAATTTGAGATTCATAAATCATATTAAAAATTACCATTTAAAACACAAATAATGTTTTGAAAAATCAAATTTATAATTAGAAAAATATTTAAAATTAATTTATTTAAGAGGTAATAAATTATTGATGTCTATATTCATAAATCACATTCTACTAAAAACATTTTGGATGTCCAAAATTCAATTTTATGATAAAATATTCACATTTGGGAAAATGAAAAAAAATCAATTAAAATATATTAATAATTAAAAATAATTAGTGAAATAATTTTAAATTGTGAAATTAAAATTAGTAAAGAAGAATATGTATAATCAATAATGAATTCATTAATAAGGAATATTTTCATTATATGTTATTTTGTCACAATGGTCAAAAAATCATGTTGAAAATGATAAAATATTTCATTAATAAAATTAGTGAAATAAAAAATTATTAGAAAACATCCTTAAAAACTATTGAACACACAAAAATATATATATATATAATAATAAATTATAACAATGAATATTGACATAGAGGATAAGAATTATTGGATGAAAAGAATGGGTTGTGCCACTTTATCTCACAAACAAAATGTTTGAAAAATTATTTACCAATGGAAATGTTATTGTTAGATTACATTTAGAACAAAATAAATAACCATATGAGAAGAATATTTTTCATTTTTATATATTATTTTCACCCAATATTTTTCTATTTATAAAATAATTCTTGGAAATATTTATTTCAAAATGACATTGGGTGGAAACCCTTAAAATTTTATTACCGTCAAAATTGAAACCAAATTAATGGTATATCATAAAATGGATTTTTGAATCAAATTAATGGTTTTGAAATATAAATTGAAAAAAAAATATTGGAACTATATAGATCAAAAAAGGTAAAAAAATATATTTTATATAATATATTTCCTAAAAAAATAATAGCATGATGAAGAAACATTACATTTTACTCCTCAAATACGTTGAAAAAAATTAAGATGAAATATAAAAAACATTACCATAGTAAAAACGTATTTAAAAACATTATTAAATTAAATTACCGATTATACACTTGAATTATAATAATTAATTATACATTTATGTTTTTCCTATATATTATTTTTGGCATCTAATGTTAGATATTTTAATTATTTTGTGACTGTGTTAAAGTATAGATGTCAATCCCATTTCAAATAAACAATGTTACTATTTAATAAATTTTAAATGGTAGAATAATATATTACTTATAATGATTTATTAATACAAAATTATATTTCAAAACAATTTTAGTCAAGATCCATTTTAAGAGGATATTTAATGAGATTATTTCAAAAAAAATTATGAATAAAAATTTGTGGGTCAAAAAATTATCATTTTTAATATAACTCTTAAAACCCAATATAATATGTCATGAAATTTATTTTAATTCATTATATTAAATTTTATATTCCTCCATTTATGGTGGTGTTAAAACGAAATGATAGTATCCCTTAGAGTTTTTATTCTCCATTGTCTTATAAATGAAATTATCATTTTACATATAAAGGGGAATTTTCAAAAATGGATATAATACAATAGTGAAAATATGTTTTAAATATTATATTATTTAATTAAAACGAATTTTAATACTATAAATGTAATGTGGAAGTGGGAAAAATTTGGTTCTCTATAGATGTGGTAATTATTTCATATGCCAAAAAGACATTCTCACTTTTTAATGTGGGACGTGTAGAAAATGGTAATAACTTTAACAAATAAAATCATAGTATATAAATTATCAATAAAAAAATTTAATATAACATTATATATATTTTTTATGATAAATATATATATGAAAAGGGCTTATGAATTGATTAGTACGCATATTGAGGGTTTTAACTTTTACATGGAGTGTCTTAAGAATATATTCGATTTAGGAAATGTAGGTTCATTGAGTGGAATAAAAAAATCCTCAAGGGTGTGAAAAAGAAAATTTTCTTCATGTGTAATTCTAATTTTAGTTTTCTTGTAAATTGTAGATTAAATTATCCTTTTATATGTTTGTGGAGTGGAAATTTTTAAATAATTAAAAGGAATGGTAATTACGCAAGTAAAGTGAATAACAATTTAAAAAATAATATGGAGAATATGATTGTGGGTCAATCTATCTCTAAATATCTCATATTTATCTTTGTTTTGAGTGAATTTAGGTAGTTTAACCTTAGTTTTATCTTTATTAAACATTATATTTATAACATTAACTCTTTTTTGTTTTTGATATCTTCTTTTTATAACTAAAGAAATTAATCATTTAGTTAATAATGATATTATGATTCCCAATACAAGAACAATTTAGTACTAATTAATTTCTTACCATGATAAAAATTAATATCGAAATAATATTTGTATAAAAGGTAAAATAGTTAAAAAAAATTCATAGTTTTTCAAATGTTAATATATAGATATAAAGCAAAAATTTTATTTTTAATAGTTTAGTTTTGTTGATAAAATTAATATCTAGTTAAGAAAATTGTTTAAAAAATTATCTCATTCATATATGATAATTAATTCATAAAAGTCATGATATTAGTAAAAGTATTATTTTTGTACTATTAAAATATGAAACCATCATTCTTGAAATAATTAATAAATATCATTAGAAAATATTGACATGGTGAAAAAATATATAGTTATATTTTTCAAATTCAAATTCTAAAATTCAAAGAAAAATTAATGGAAATAAAATATATAATTAATGTAATATTTAATATAAAAATATCCGTTTAAATGTAATTATTTATGAATATTATTTCATATAAATTAAAAAAATGTTAAAATATTATTTCATGCATTAAATTGTAAAATATAATAATATTTTTATTTTTATTTGTAAGAAATAAATTTATTAGGATAATATGCACAACACATTTAAAAATAATTCTTTTAAAAAAATATCCATTTTAAACATTAAACCACATTCTTTATTTATCCTTATAATGTAAGAATTTTTAATTGATTGTCATATTTTTATATAATATAGGTTTTATTCATCATATAATTTTTCAAATAAATTACATCTAATATGTCACATCTTTATTTAGTTATTGGAATCACATATATATAAATCCATTTAATACAATATTTATATGAAGGTAACTCAATCCTAAAATACTAATGTGTTACATTGACCCCCAATTAACTGCATCAATTTTATCATTATAAATATATATGAGTATTAAATATCTATAAGAAACTAAGCATATATTTTATTTTGAGATATTAATGACATATTCATAGATTTTAGGAGACTCATCATTTCTGACATAATATTCATGTATTGATATTTTCTTTTATCTCAACAATATGTACCAAAATGATTCTATATCTAATTTATAGGATTTTGTACAAAAATAAATTTCATAGCATCATATTCATTATCATATTTCCAAACTGATAATAAATCAAAAATATTTATTGTAAAATACAATAAAATCATATTAAATGATCGCATTAATATGAAAAATTATTTTTAAGATGGCTTAACAAATTAATTTTCATGTATAAGAATGATAGTTTTGATTTAATTAATATATAATTGGGTCAATATATCATTCTTATAGTTATTCTGGGTTTTTCATGGTAATTTTTCTATTCAGTTATTCGAACTAACTTGTTATATGATACATAATATAATTCTATTTAAATATTTCATATTGATTTGTAAATTATGTGGGAATCACCAGAGAATATACTCCCATAGTATCAAAAACATTGTGTAGTAGGACCACTTTTTAATGTTATTAGTAAAAATCATGATAATATTCATCCAACAATTTCAATTATTATTACCCCATGATTTAAATGATCTAGAGCCTATTTCATTTTTTTATATCAATATAGGGATTTAATTACTCTAAAACCACATAATCTATATGTTACATGAACATTAGGATATTATCTTATACTTAGACTTATACCGAGGGTTTTTTATGAATAATATCTCCATAAAATTGCCAAAATATAAATATTAATCCAAAACAATTACTAAATAGTGCTCTAGTATCATATAAGTATCCTAATACCCATATTCCAGGATATGATACATAAACACAAAACTTTTATAATTCCATTGAAACCATGTGGGATGAACATGTATTTGAATATCAAAATATAAAGTTATTTCACTATTTTATATATTACATGTAACAAATAATTTCACTAATGATGAACTAAATATTTGTGATTTAAGTATAAGCTACATATTCCACTTATTTTATAACACATGATAAAATTTATACCAAATTAAATGATGATATCCTCCCTTATAAAACATGTATAGGTTATACTCATCTGTATATCCTTGGGAATTGATACATAATATATGGTTTATATCAAACACTCAAAAATAGAAAATACTATCAACCTATCATCAATTGTTAGATAAAAATAATAGAGGTTATGTGATAATTATAGAAAAATTATATCAATAAGAATACATTAAAATATTTTTTCCCCACAATTAAATATATATATTCACGAAATATAAAAAGGCTAAAAGTTAACCATCACACAATATTTCATTAACAATATGCAATAGTCATGGGTCATGGGACATAAAAAAAGTAATGTTAGATAGAAATATGGCATAAATATAGTCATTAAAAACATAACATTACAAATATATGAAAATTAAATGAGAAACATGTATAAAAAATGTTGAATTTTAAAAGCCACCCATGTATTATAATAGGATTAAAAATACCGCCAATGTATTAATAGGAATTGTATTACCACTTGTTTACCCATGGTTTTTGGCTTGCCACCCTTGTACCCTTATGCTTTAGATAACCTCATCTGTAATCATTTTCTTGGGATATTATCCCCATTACCATTTTGTTTGGATAACATCCCTTGTAGGTTTTTTATTAGGATAACATGTAACATAATCCTTGGCTTCAGATTACAACCCATATAAAATATTCATTAAGATAACCTAATATAAACCCTTTTTTTAATATCACATCATGTATAGAATTTAGAATGGGGAAACATCTGGTGTACCCTTTGGTTTTGGGAAACTATGTAATTACACATTTTCTTGGGATAAACTCCCATGTAACATTTCGCTTAGTTCATCCTTTTATTTAACCTTTAGATTTGAAAAATATTTCATCCACCCTTTATCTTGGGATAACTACACTCAAACACTTTGGATTTGGATAACATATCATATACCCATTTATTTAGTGAACCTAATGTATATGATATTTTATGTGATAACCTCTATTGTACCGATTTGATATCACAATGTTTAACACTTTAAAAAATTCATTGGATGGATTTAATAGAACAATCTCAACATAGAATGAATATCCACATGAAATAATAATAAAAATTATAATGGATAATTTCCTCAAATCCCATTACTATTGTAGTTTGGATGTTGGAGATTGTTGGAGGAGTGTTGATGATGGTTTGAGGAGTTTGGATCATCAATTATACTATGTTGGGTCGTTCACTTTATGAATACAAATTTATTAGGTGATAATATGTTTTTCTCATACATGATGTTGATTCAAATAGTGGATTTTTGGATGGGATATTTATTCTTTAGTGGATCACTATGTGAAATAATAATTCACTATATGAATTAATTTTGAGAATGGTGCTCCTTGAAAGTTAGTGATTGTTCATTGGTGTTTTAGATTTAGGAATTCAAAGCCTAAAATTATTTCCCACTCATCATTTTTCCCCTCTTGATAACTCATAAGGTGAATTTGTCTTTACTAAATGAATGTATAAAAGACCATATATTATATAAGTTCTACAGATCTCTAAAATTATTTCATTCATCTATCAATTACCTATAAATAAGTATAAAACATAGATTATTTTATAAGATATTGCATCCCCATTCATCATACATTTTCCATGGATTCTATAGGTTGATCTTTGGACATTAATTATTTGTAAATCCCATTTTTTCAATATATTCCTCATGTTCAAATTTGAGAATTGTTCATGGTGATGTGTTTTTAGCTGCCAGATTATTCAGTAAGGAAATGTTTTTTACCATTTTGTGTATTTTTCAAGACCCGTCCCCCGGGGCCCATGCCGTGACAACCCCAAGCACACCTTCCATAGGCTATGGGAAGGTTATTAGCACCATTGTTTTAATTCCCTAAATTCAGGAAGTCACAAACACTATAAACTGTAAACACACAAAACAGAGCACACGGCTGGATAAAAAACATTAAGTAAACTATATAATAGAAATATAATGAATAGTAAAAGGGTTCGGAAATACAAGACTAACAGTAAAGTACAAGGAACTGGAAGTACAAGTACAACTGAAGAAAAGAAAAATAGTTGATGGGTCGTCCTTCGGGATTCCTACCTGATGGGTAGGAACTGATAGCTTCCACAGTACACTACGTCTGCCAGTCTCTTACATATATCGACTTGTCGTATGGACTACCTATGGGTATTGTCCAGTCCTGGCACTCTCATCCTTAGCCAGCGTTGTCCATCGTCTGCATCCAACACAACACGGTGCGGTCATAGCCCGTGCAGAGGCGAGTATAATGATACTTAGTAGGGACCCCGATACCCTTATCGTCACACAAAATCCAGCAAGTATAAACCATAAAGTATGAAATCAGAAGAAAAAATTACTTAGGTATATGCCCACTCATAAAACTATGTTACCAAGTAATCCATCTCAATCATGAGGAAAACAAAGAAAAACCCGGTCAGCTCAACCATGATTTTTTTCACATTATCAACACATAGGATACAGGAGAACTCCTGCTCAATCGAGTAAAGTGGGCCTACCGTGTAACACTAATGTTCTTCCCACTAACGATGAACTACTGAGGTACATCTCTTGAAGATTATTGTGGGTCTACTGTGTCACACAGAGGCGCCCCCCACTATGGGTATGTCGCCACACCCAATCGATCCCCCTCATAGCCTACAGAGTTATTCCTCTAATCTAGTACCATGGGCCTGCCGCCAAAACCAGGCGCTCCTCCACCGTGGGTCCTCCAACACAACCAGTAAGTCCCCACTAGGCTAGTAGAATCACTCCGAGTCAAATGGTCAGCAGTCGTCAGGTCTCAAGCAACTACTAAGTCTCCATACTATGCTCACTCGTCGCTGGGAGGATCCGATCCACAAGTTACTATTCGATTCTAAACTGTCATGAAACCTCATAATGAAGAATCCCAAAGGTCCGCCAAGACAAAGGGGTCCCAACGCAATAGACGAGGTGTCAATCGGACGACTGGTCTATGAGTTATTAACCTTTCTGTTCCAAGGACCTTGTTTGTTTCGTGCACGATCCGACGTGACCATTTCTATAATGTACCCCAAACTCAAGTGGGAAAAACTCAAAAATATGTCATACTCCAGGAAAACAAGTGTCGTAGACGATTCGTAAAAATGACGCATGGTTCCAATGATATGGCCAAAAAAGGTAAAGGGTCGTAGTGGGCCCGGGTCCAGTCCAACCTAGTCGGTCCGACATAACCCAACCCAGCCTAACCCGATGGTTCTCACCCGGCCCGTTTGGCGGGCTAGCCCGTGGGTTCGTCCAGGCCCGATGGGCCCATCCTAGCACACTCTGAGGCATTACGGAGGGCCGTGAGGCCGCGGACCGGTCGTGAGGGCGCGGACCGGCTACAAGTCGGGGGGAGGGAGGCTCGACCTAGAGGGCGCTGCATGGGCGGCTCAGCTCGTAGGGTGATCGGAGGGTGGCTCAGCCCTAGGCATGGGGCCTATTTGAATTAGAGGATGGGGTGGCCGGGGGCCGGTTCGGCTGGGGCGTGGTGCAGCTGGGGCGCGGCCCATCTAGGGCATGGCATGGCTCATGCTGGTTTGGTCACGGGTGGCGCAGCCGGCAGGCAGTGTGGTTTGGCCCAGGACAGTGGAGGTGGTTTGGCCAGGGTGCGGAGATTCATGGGGGCAGCACGGGTTGCAGAGGCCACATGTAGCACAACTGTTGCCTTCATCACCTTCGTCACCTTCAACACTGTTTTGAAGAAAACTGAAAAAGTGATTGGTAGATGGGTCAGGCCATTTTGGTTTGGTCTGAACCCTCCGTGTTTGGGGTGGTAGCATTTGGCTCACTAGAACGAAGCACAAAAAACCCTCCCACAAAGATCAATATGAAAACCAGAAAAAAGAAAACATATTTGATTCAACTAGTTAGATGGTGATTTGTGTTCATTGTTTTAGAAGGAAACAAACACAGGAATATAAAATCATTCAAAAAAAATATGTACCTTGTTCATTGTTCGTCGACAGAGTCACGAGTAAAAAGACATATTGTTGGGAAAAGACGATCATCGGTGTCATCGGTGTTTTCCTCGATCACCGGTTTGTGCGCCGGCAAGTCTTAGTCAAAGACATCCTCATATTTGTTCTTCATTGGTTGAGCATTCTTCATTGGGAGACTTGTCCCAATATTTCTGCAAATATTTATCCGCTCCCAAATCCTCCTTTTCCAACCAAATGAAATTGTAACCAAAAATAATAGATAAAAATATATTGTTAAGTCATTGGAACCAATTTTAAATTAGCCTAATTAATCACCTAGGTTCTCAAGATTAATTACGGTGGATTGGTATAATTAAATTATGGGAGGTGGTGGCACCATTAATGGTAGAGGAGGTCAAGATTCTCTCCCTCATTTATGAGGGAGTTGAGAGGTTTTCTTCAATTAAATGGGTGGGGGGTTTAGTATGAGGTTGTCCCCACACCGTAACCTCTCGTGGGAGGTTAGGTTCGGGTGGGACCCACCACCATAACCTCTCATTGAAGTTTAAGGTGTGGTGGTCCCCACATCTACCTTCTACATGGGTGGTTATAATAGATAAAATAAAATAAAACATGCGTTTATTTTTTTATTATTTCCATAAAACCCCAAAAACTAACATTCACCCTCGACAAACTGTCATCGAGGTGAATGTTTTCTTAAGATAATACAAGCACTATGAGTTCAACGGTGTCCTCATATTTCAATTCTGAGCATCGGTTCACAAGTTTCAAAAACCCGCTCAAACGTTCACTGAACATACCCGAACAAAACTTCAGGAATTGATTCTGGGAACATCGGGCCTCAGAATCACGCGCCGCCAATTTTCAGAGACTCATAAAATTATTATATATTTAAACACAATACATGGAAATTTTGGGTCATTACATACTTCCCACCTCATGGATTTATGTCCCCATTTTCTACAACTCGAACTAAGGGAACAAGTGGGGGTACTGAGAACGCATATGAGCCTTCTACTCCCATGTGCTCTCCAGGAGATTCTCGTGCTTCCAGATAACACGCACCAGAGGTATCGACCATCCACAAAGGACCTCCTCCTATCGATCCTCAATATCAAATCGAACCTCCAAAAAATTCAACCCATCACCGACGTCCATCTCACCATGGTCGATGATGTGAGAAGGTTCGTGCACGTATCTCCTCAGCTGGTATATGTGGAAGATGTCATGCACCTGATGCAACTGAGGTGAAAGAGATAAGCGTTATGCAACATCACTAACTCTAAAGAGGACCTGAAAAGGCCCAATGAACCTCATAGATAACTTGTTGCCTCAACCAAATCTATTTAAACCTCATCTAGGTGAGACCCATAGAATGAAGTGGATGACATCCACCATCTATAAAGGTCATTGTCTTCTGTTAGCATAGGAATTCTGCCTACTCTGGGAAGTCTTCATCTGCTCCTAGATGATCTACACCTTCTCTATGGTACCCTATACAATCTATAGTATTACTAGTGATGACTCCTTTGGGTCAGTCCAGCAAAAATTTGATCAAAAACAACACCCGTACAATTACTCAAAAGGATACATCATAATGGTGGAGTGATAGTTGTCGTTGTACGCAAATTCCACCAAATGCATGCGATCCTATAATCTGCGACTAAAGTCTAGTACACAAGCACGCAACATGTCATCGAGGGTCTGAATGGTCTGCTCAGTCTGTCCCATGGAAGGTGGGTTTGGGGCAGTCAGAACACGGTACCCAGGGGGTGTGTCGTGAAAAATTGGAGAAAAACTAACTATGCTCAACCAGGATTTTATTCCCAATATCGAAACCTTGGATACTAGAGAACTCCAACACAATTGAGAACAATGGTACTTCCTTGTCACATAGAGGATCTTCCCACTATCCATAGACAACTGAGGTACTCCTCTTGTTTAGTATCGGGGGTCTATTGTGTCACATAGAGGCGCTTCCCACCGTGGGTCTGCCGCCACACCCAGGCGCTCCCCCTCATAGCCTGTAGAGGTACTCCTCATCTCGAGTATCATGGATATGTCGCCACAACCAAGTGGTCCTCCACCGTGGGTCTTCCTCCACAACCAGGCGCTCCCCACTGGACTAGTAGAATAAATCCGAGTCAAATTGTCATCTGTCGTCAAGTCTCAACCAGCTACTATGTCTCTACACTATTCTCGCTCGTCTCTGGAAGGATCCACTCCACATGCTACTAGTCGATTCTCTAATATTACGAAGTCCCACGAAGAAGTATCCCAACGGTTTTCCACACCATAGGTGTCTCAATGCAACAAACAACACATCAATATGACGCCTGGTCTATGAGTTATTAGACTTTGAGTCCTGGGGGCCTGGATTGATTCATGCATGATCTGACCTGTCTATATCCCAACTGTACCCTAAAATCTTGTGGGGTATACTCAAAGAGACTGTCATACTTCATGATTACAAGAATCGTATACATTTAGTCAAACAGACATCAGGTGCCAATGATATTGCCAAAAAAGGTAAAGGGTCATAGTGGGCTTGGGTCCAGTCCAACCCGGTCAGACCCACCCGGCCCATTGGGTTCGATCTGGCCTACTGGTCCTAGTCCAGCAGGCCGTGAGGGCGCAAACCAGTCACGAGGATAGGGACCTGCCATGGGTCGGTGCAATTGGTGTTCGGCTCGGAGGGCACCACATGGGGCCAGTTCGGGCAGTGCGCAATGATGGCATGGGCCGGTTCTGCAGGGGCGTCACATGGGGCGTGGGAGGCTGGTTTGGGTGGGGTGCCACGGGGGCGTGGGAGGCTGGCTCGGCGGGGGTGCCATGAGGGCGCGGGGGACCGGATCGGTATGGGCACTATGAGGGGGCCTGAGGCCGGCTCGGTCGGGGCGTTGAGAGGGTGTGGAAGGCCGGCACGACCGGAACACCGTGAGGGGCGCTAGAGGCTGGCTTGGCTGGGGTACCACAAGGGGCGTGGGAGGCCGGCTCGGCTGGGGCGCCGTGAGGGTGCGTGAGCCACGTATTCTGGGGAGATGCGTGGTTGGTTTGGTCGGAAGTCGCGGGCGGCCAAAGCCGGGGCGTGGCAAGGGCGGTGAGCGGCATGGCCGATGCGGCTTAGGAAGCAGGCGGGTGGTGTGGTGCGGCACAAGACGACAGACCTGGTTTGGTCAGGGAACCAGATCATCACGGGGGCAGTGCGGGTTGCAGAGGCCCTGCGAGTGCGATTGTTTCCTTCTTCGCCTTCATTTCCTTCGTCGCCTTCAATGAAATTTTGAGAACACCGCAAAACAGAACGGTGGATGGTCAGGCCATGTTGGTTTGGAATGCACCCTCCACATTTAGGGTGGTAGAATTTGGCTCACATGAATGAAGTACAACAAAACCTCCTGCAATGATCAATCAAAAAACTATCAAAAGAAAAACATATACATATCAAATTATTAGATGTTTATCATCGTTCTGTGTTTTAGATGGAAAGAATCATGGGAATATAAAATCATTCAAAAATATCCCCTACCTTGTTCGTTCATCGTTGACATTGGCACGAGAAGGCAGATGTCGATTCATTGTAGATTAACACATCCTATGTCGAAGAATGTTTTGAGAATGGAAGTCGAAGTCGAGGTCATTCATTATAGTTTAAGGCATTCCTCATCAGCGTTATTCATCAATGGAGTGTTCTTCTTTGTGAGCCGTCTCCCAATATTTCTCCTAATATACATTCTCTGCCATGTTCCACCAAAATGAAATAATAGACTGCAAATAATAGATTAAGTTATTAGAATAATATTAAAAATTGTTGAATTGATTAAGGTAGAGTTGGCACATTCACCTGGTGCGTCCCCAGAATTAATTTAAAGGAAGCTCAAGAGGATCCTTCACATTAATGATGGAGTTGAGGGGTTTTCCTCTCAATTAAAGGGGGGGGGGGGTTAGTCCTAGGTCGTCCCCACCACCATAACCTCTCATGGGAGGTTAATGTGTGGTGGTCCCCTCTTCTATCTTTCACCTGGGTGGTTATAAAAGATAAAATAAAATAAATTAAGTGTTTATTTTATTTTATTATTTCCATGGAAAACACAAAAACTAACTTTCACCCTCATCCAACTGTCATCGAGGTGAGTGTATCCTTAAGCAAAACCAGCTCTATGAGTTCAATGGCGCCCTCATATTTTAATTTCGAGCACTGGTTCAAATGCTAGAAAAACCCGCTCATACGTTTACTGAACGTACCCGAAAAAACATTAGAAATTGAATTTGTACCCATCGGGCCTCAGAATCATGTTCCATCAATTTCCACAAACTCGTAAAATTCCCATTTAATTAAAAAAATTAAATGGAAATTATGGGTCTTTAAATTCTCCCCACCATAGGGCTCTACGTCACCATAAGCCACAACTCATACTATGGGAAAAAGTGGGGGTACTGAGCATGTATCTGAGCCTCCCACTCCCATGTTCCCTCCTGGAGGATCTCATTATGCCAGTGAACATGCACTAGAGGTATCGACCTTCCTGAAAGGACCCCCTCTTGTTGATCCTCAATCACTACTCGAACCTCCGTAAAAGTCCACCCATCGTCAGCATCTAGATCACCATGGTTGATGATGTGGGAAGGGTCATGCACATATATCCTAGTTGGGATACGTGGAAGATGTCATGCACCCGGTGCAACTGATGTGGAAGATCTAAGTGGTACACCTCCTCGCCAACACTGTTGAGGACTTGAAATGTTCCGATGAACCTCGGAGATAAAATGACACCTCGACCAATTCTTCATAGACCCTGTCGGGGTGAGACCCATAGAAAGACATGGTCGCCATCCCCGGACTCTGGAAGTCTCTATATTCTGTCAGCAAACGACTTCTACCTGAACTGTATAGTCCTCATCTGATCTAGGAAAATCTGCACCTTCTTTGTGTTTTCTCGTACCATCTCTAGTCCCAGTAGTGCAGAAATCCCTAGGTCAGTCCAGCACAAAGGCGATCTATAAGGTATCCCATACAACACCTCAAAGGTTCCCTTCCCAATGGTGGAGTGATATCTGTTGTTGTATGAAAACTCCACCAATGGTAAGCGATCCTCCCAGATGCGACAGAAGTCGAGGACACAAGCACGCAGTATATCCTCGAGGGTCTGAATGGTCTGCTCAGTCTGACCATACGTTTGAGGATAGAAGGCACTGCTCAAATGAAGATATGTCCTGAAAGACTCCGGAAACCCCTTCCATATTCGGGAAGTGAACCATGTATCACGATTGGGGACAATCATCGAAGGCACTTTATGTAGCCACACAATCTCATGCACATAGAGGTGTCCAATGATCCTTACTAAACCCTTCTCTATAATCGGTAGGAAATGGGCCGTCTTGGAGAGTTGGTGGATGATCACCCAAATTGAGTCATGTTATCAGGATGTATGTGGATGTCATGTCACGATGTCCATACATATCCCATCCCACTTCTACTCTGGGACCACTAAAGGTTGAACCAATCCTGCTGGTACCTGGTGCTCCGCCTACACTTGCTGAAAAATGAGGTACCGAGAGACAAACACTACATCTTATTTCATCATTCCCAGCCACCTGTGCTATTTTTAGAGGTCATGGACCATCTTTGGCACTCCTGCATGTACCTCAAGAGGGTATGTGTGGAACTCCCTCAGCACATCCTCCTGAAGTGACCATGGTACCCTATTGCGTCCTCTGAAAAGGATGATGCTCTCCCCACCTTCAGAAAATCCATCAAGTGCCTACCAAGTGGATATTTGAGAAAGTCATATCTCGCATTCAGTTTCCCTATGTTGCACCTCCCGGACTCGCTGAATAAGTGGAGGAGTAACTGTAAGATACTGAAGAAAAGATGCTCCATCTTTATCAACAAATGATATTTTCCAAGTGGCCAGATACTCTGTCACCTCACCTTGAAGTTGTATACGAGATATCCTATTTTGTGCATCGATAACAACATTCCCCTTCCCTAGAGTATAGAATATCTCGATGTCATAGTCCTGGAGGAACTCAAGACAACATTGTTCTTTCATGTCCAGGTCCTTCTAAGAGAATATATACCTGAGACTCTTGTGATTAGAGTACACTGCAAAAAATTCACCCATTAGGTAGTGTTGCCACATTTTCAAGGTGAAGAACACTGCTGCTAACTCCAAGTCATGGTTAGAGTAGTTCTTCTCATGTTGTCTCAGCTGCTGAGAACCATATGCGGTCACTTCTCACTCCTACATCTAGACACATCCGAGTCTGGTCCCTAATGTGTCTCAGCAAACTATGTACCAGCGTCTTCCTCTTGAAGTGTTAATATGGGGGAACTAGTCATCCTCTACCTCTACTCTTGAAAGCTATTTTTGAATCTCTAAGAACACACAAAGGGTTTCCCCTTCTTCATCAAGGTTGGTAGTGGTGCTGTAAATCTGGAGTGATCTGGGACAAATCTCCAGCAGTATCTAGCCAGACCCATGATACTTAGTACTTTCCTCACACTCCTAGCTGGCTCCCATGCAAGTATCGTCTCAATATTTACTAGATCCACTGCATCTCCAGCCTCCCTGATTACATGTCCCAAAAAGTGAATCTCTCGGATCCAGAACTGGCACTTCGAGAGTATACCATAATGATGTTTCTCTCGGTGTGTGTCCAGTACTACCTACAAATGATAGGAATGTTCCTCCTCAATAGTCGAGTATATTAGAATTTCATCAATGAAGACTACAAAAAAGAGATCGAGGTCTGGCTGAAAGACCATTTTCATGAGTCCCATGAACACTACGGGAGCGTTGGTTATTTCGAATGGAATAACCAAGAACTCATAGTCTCCGTACCGATATCTGAAAGTCATATTCTACACATCAGAGTCTATAACTCTGAGTTGGAGATAGCCTGATCTAAGGTCTATCTTTGTGAACCTTCGTGCTCCCTTAGACTGATCAAAGAAGACAGAAATCCTCATGAGTGGGTACATGTTATTCATGGTCACCTGGTTTAGGTTCCTATAGTAAAAAAACTCACAAGACCCCATCAACCTTCTTGGTGAACATAATTGGGGCATCCCACGGAGAAAAATTGGGCCGGATGAATTCATTCCCTTGTAAGTCCTCTTTTTGTACACTCTGCTCGTGAAGCTTCGTGGGATCCATACGATACGCTGGTGTAGATATTGGAGTCATCCCGCAGTACAAGTCAATGTAGAATTCTACCTCTATGTGAGGGGGTAGACCTGGAACTTCATTCGGTAAGACATTCGTGTACTGGTCCACCACTACAAGATAGATCGGACTGTCCACATCAAATTCTTCGAGGGTAAGGCAAGCCAACTGATGAGTGATCGGCTACACTCTCCTCTGAGTAAGTCTATCATGTGCTGTAAAGGTTCCCTTATCACTAGTGAAGGTAAAATTGGTCACATCCTTGTGGACACACTACACATTGCCCCAAATACAGTCCATCAGATCTTGGACTGTATGTAACCAGTCCATACCCAAGATGATGTCGTAAGGCCTCGACGCCACTACTAGGAGATCACAGCTGAAGCTCTCTCATCATAGAGTAACTTCCATTACCAGTGCGTAATCATCAAATCTGCTCTCGTAGGAGTCTCTAGCCATAAGGATCAATCCAACGGTTCTATTGAAATCTCCGAGCTCCGAAAGAGTGTAGTGGAAATGAAAGAGTGACTGGAACTATTGTCTATTAGTATTGCATCTATTGTGTAGTAGACATAGGTCAAACCTCATATCCTCTCTAGATCTCCATTATCGTATGCCTCAGCTGCCTGGAGCTGAGCTCTCCCTTGTCGACCTTCTTCCTATGGTCGAGGTGTACCTCCGGGTGGTGGTGGCGATAACCCCTCGAATCATCGCCCACCACCTGATGCACGACCATCTCATCTTCCACATCCACCCGCTCCCTGTAGACCGCCTAGATCAAATATATGCCTCTACCTATGCGGTCCTTAAAATTCATGTTTATCATCAAAATGATGCGTTGGATATTCACAAGCCATGTGACCTTGCCCACCGCATGCATAACACTACATACTTTTGGCATGATTGTCTCCATTTTGGGTGCCCCGCACAATCGATCCTAAGTCAAGCGATCGTCCACATGTAGGTTTAGTACTCTTGGACCTCTATGACATCGTTCTGATGCCAGCTGTAGTAGACTCTGCTACATGACGACTAGTGGTGGATCTCTCTACAGGAGAATGCTCAGCAAGGAAACTCTCCACCAAGAGGGCTCTCTCTAACACCCCCACCTACATCGGGATACTGAGTGAGACCATAAAATCCCTGATCTTTCTCTTCAGTCCCTTCTCGAGGGTTCAGGCCCTGATGAATGGGTCTCACACCATATCAGTGGAGTAGCATGAGAGGTCTGTGAACCTCACCGAGTACTGAGCTACACTCATGATACCCTACTATAGATGAAGTATCTCTTATATGAAAACTGCGCAAAGAGTTTCTAGGAAAAAATCTACCAAAAACGGGCTCTCGTTGTCTGCCCGGAGAAGAATAATATTTCCGTGGACCTGGAGCACCATGATCCACCATCTGCTCGCTACTTCCTATAGGAGGCTGGCTGCAAGAATCACTGTGAGGTCTGCTAGTGTCTGTATTAGTTGGACAACTCTCACCACAGCATCCCACCAAACCTCAACTGCCTGTGGGTCCATCATTCACCTAATACTTGGTGGCCTCTGGAAATAGAACTCATAAAATTCTCTCAGGCTGTGTGCATCATCTGCTGTTGGGGCTGGTGGCATTGGTGGCCCAACCGGGAGTGGTACCGCTAGTGCCTCTCCTGAAAACTGGCCCCGCACCAAGGCCTCGTCGCTCGGTGGGCTATCAGTGTGTAAGACTCTCAGAACTCTATCCATCTGTGTGTGTGGAGGCATCCTAAAAATAAACAGGTGCACTAGGTTTTAAATGTTATACCTGGTTAGATGACCTGGATGAACTGACTTAATGAAATCCTTTGAAAACAAACACACAATCAGTGTTTTCGTTCACTAGGTCCGAAATCCGATGTCTAGGTCCTGGTGTATGGATACATCAGCCACCACAGCAACACTGGACTCTCTGAACTAATAACCAAACTCATTACCCATAATAGTATTGCTTCATAGAAAAGATCATAGTACTATGTTTTGTGGTATAACTGAATCCTCTAATACCAATTTTCCACGACCCATCCTCCGGGGCCTTTGTTGTGACTACCACATGCCCAGCTTCTATAGGCTAGGGGCTGGCGACTAGCACCAAAGGCATAATTCCCTAAAACTGGGGAGAAATTTCCTTTATAAACTGATTACACACACAATAGAGAAAAAATACGGATAAAAACACTATGTAAACTATACTACAATAGAGGGATGAAAAGTAATGGTGGCTGGAAATACAAGACCAACAGTAAAGTAGATGGAAATGTAAGTACAAGTACAAATAATGAACGGAAAAACATCAGTTGGGTTGTCCTCCATGATTTATACCTAGATGGTAGGTATGGATTGCCTCCTCAGCACTCAACGTCTATCAGTCTCCTACGTGTATCTACTCGTCGTAAGGTCCACCACTATGTAACGTCTAGTCATGTTTCTCTCAGCCTTAGTTAGCATTGTCTATCGTCTGCAACCAACACAACATGGTGTGGGCATAGGCTGTGTAGGGGTGAGTATAACGATAATCAGTAGGGACCCCGAGACCCTCAAGGTACCAAAAAATCCAACAATGATAAAAAACAAATCATGAAATCAACATATAACCTTACATAGGTATATTACCATACATATAAATAAGTTCTCAAGTGATCCATCTAAATCATGGGAAAACACAGAAAAACTAACTCAACTCAACCAGGAATTTATTAACAATATCGAAACTTTGGGTTCTAGAGAACTCCTGCTCAATTGAATATAGTGGGCCCACTATGTCACATAGAGGCACTTCCCAATAACATTGGCCTGTTGAGGTACTCCTTCCATTGAGTACCATGGGCCTGTTGTGTCACACAGTGGCGCTCCCCAACGTGGGTCTGCTGCCACTCCCTGGCGCTCCCCCTCATAGCTTGCAGATGTACTCCTCCTGTCGAGTATTGTGGGTCTACCGCCATAACCAGACACTCCTCCACCGTGGGTATTCCGCCAAAACTAGGTGCTCCACATTAGGATATTAGAATCACTCGGAGTCAAATAGTCAACAGGCCTCAGGTCTTAGCCAGCTACTAGGTCTCTACACAATGCTCGCTCATCTCCGCGAGGATATGCTCCACAAGCTACTGTTTGATGCTCCATAGTCATTCAGTCCCAAGAAGAAGTATCTCAAAGGTTTTTCTTGTCATAGGGTTCTCAACACAAGAGATGGTGCATCAATCAAACACCCAGTCTATGAGTTATTAGATTTTTAATCCCGGAGGCCTAGTTAAATTAATGCATGATCCGACCTGATTGTATCTCAACTATACCTCAAACTCTTGTGCGGTATATTAAAAGGTACTGTCATACTCCAAGATTACCAGTTCCACAGATGGTTCGTCAAAGAGACGTCTGGTGCCAAAGATATGGAAAAAAGAAATTATTGTGCCGTAGTGGGTACGAGTCCAGTCTGACCCAGTCGAACCATCCCGGGCTGACCAAGTTCGGGTTGACCAGGATAAACCCGTTGGGACTGGCTCGTCCCGTTGGGTTCCGCCCAGCCAACTAGGCCTAGCACAGTAGGACCTGAGGGTGCGGACTGGTCGTGAGGGAGTGGACCAGCTCAGTATGAACACCGTGAGGGGCGCGGGAGGTCGACTTGGTTTGGGCGCTGCGAGGGGCGTGTGAGGCCGGCTTGGTCGGGGCTCCGGTATGGCATGGGAGGGAGGCCCGGCCGGGGCACCGGGAGAGCCAGAGAGGCTGGCTTGTCGGGGCGCCGTGAGGGGCGTTGGAGGCCGGCTCTACCGGGGCACCGCAAGGAGCTCGAGAGGCATGCTCGGTCGGGTTGTCGGGGGGTGCGGGAGGCTATTGCGGACGGGGCACCCTGAGGTGAAAGGGAGGCTGGCTCGTCCGGGACGGCGTGAGGGGCGCGGGAGGCCAGCTCGGCCGGGGCGCCGCGTGGAGCGCGAGAGGCCATCTCAGACGGGGTACCACGAGGGGTGGAGGAGGCCGGCATGGTCGGGGCGTTACGTGGGGCGTGGGAGGCCGGCCTGGACAGGGCGCCATGAGTGTGAGGAAGGCCGGCGCGACTGAGGCGGCATAAGGACGGTTTGGCCAAATGGTGCGGGCGGCCGGAGATTGGGTGAGGCGCGGTCAGGGAATAGTGCGTTTTGAGCCGGTTCAGCTGACAGGGGGCATGGCTGTCGCGGCCGACGGGCGGCACGGCTGGCGTGGCCCAGATGCCGGCGGGCGGTGTGGTTCATCCCGGGACGGCGAAGGAGGTTCAGCCAAGGCACTGGTGCGTCACAGGGGTGGCACGGTTTGCGAAGGCTGTAGGGATCACCACAGTTGCCTTCATCGCCTTCATCATAATTGTCACCTTCAACGTTGTTTCAAGAACACTGAAAAAATAAAACATCAGAGGGGTCGGGCGATGTTGGTTTGGTTTGCACCTTCCGAGATTAGGTTTGTAGAATTTGGATCACAAGAATGAATCAAAACAAACCCTCCCTCTATGATCAATCCCAAAACCCGAAAATGGGAAACATAGGTGGATCAACTAGTTAGAAGTCGATCCACATTATTGTTTTAGAAGGAAAGAATCACAAGTATATAAAATCATTCAAAAAAAATACCATACCATTTTCAGTGTTCGTCGAAGATGGCACGAGAAGGCGTACGTCGATTCAATATAGACAAACACTTCATACGTTGAATTATGTTTCGAGAATGGAAGTCAAAGATGAGTTCGTTCTTCGTTTTCGAAGGTGTTCCTCATCATCATTCTTCGTCGGTGGAGCATTATTCATTGGGATCCTTCTCCCAATATTTCTCCCAATATTTCTTCTCTCCCATGTTCCAACAAAATGAAATAATAGCCTCCAAATAATAGATAAAGATGTTTTAATATTATTCAAAATGGTTGAATTGATTAATGGAGTGTTGGAAAAATCAATTGGTGCATTGGAAGAATTAATGTGGAGGAAGCTTAAGAGGATCCTCCACATTAATGAGGGAGTTGAGAGGTTTTCACCTCAATTTAATGGGGGGGGGGGTAGTCCCGGGTTGTCTCCACCACCATAACCTCTCGTGGGAGGTAAGGTTTGGGTGGGCCCCACCACCATAACCTTTCATGGGAGGTTATGTTGTGGTGGTCCCCACATCTAACATTCAAATGGGTGTTTATAAAAGATAATATAAAATAAAACATGTGTTTATTTTATTTTATTATTTCCACAAAAAACCGAAAAAACTTACGTTCACCCTCCACCAACTGTCGTCGAGGTGAGAGTCTCCTTAAGAGAATATCGGCACTGCATGTTCAATGGTGAAATTAGATTTCAATTTCGAGCACTAGTTCGAATGTAGAAAAACTCGCTCGTTCATTTACTGAACTTACCCGAAAAAAACTTCAGAAATTGATTCCAAGAACACCGGGCTTTTGAATCACGCACCGTCAATTTTTGTGGACTCATAAAATTCTCTATTTTATTTAAAAAATTAAATTGAAATTCCATGACATTACAAATTTTTTTAGATATATGATAATTTTATGAGTCCGCGAAAATTGCTTTCGCGTGATTTCGAGGCCCAGTGTGCCCGAAATCAGATTCTGATGTTCTGTACAAGTACGTTCAGTGAAAGATCGAGTGGGTATTTTTAACTTTTTAACCGGTGCCTAGAATTGAAATCCAAGGACACCATTGAACTCGCAGTACAGGTATTCACATAAGAAGACTTTCACCTCGACGACAGTTCACTGACGGTGAAAGTCAGTTGTTGCGTTTTTTTGCAAATAAAATAAAATAAAGACATGTTTTATTTTATTTTGTCTATTATAACTACGCATGTGGATGTTGTAGGTGGGGACCACCATACCTTAACCTCCAATGAGATGTTATGGTGGTGGGGCCATCCCAAACCTATCCTCCCATAAGAGGTTATGATGTGGGGACCACTCGGTACTAAACCCCCCATTTAATTGAGGATAACCTTTCAACTCCCTCATAAATGAGGGAGATCCTCTTGACCTCCTATACCATTAATGGTGCCACCACCTCCGTTAATTTAATTCTACCAATCCACCCTAATTATTCATTCCATCCAAGGTATTTAATTAGGCTAATTTGAACTTGTTTCCAACGACATAATAAGATATTTTTATATATTATCATTGTCTACCATTTCGTTTTTTAAATGGAAGATTTGAGAGAGGATAAATATTGGGAGAAATATTGGGAGAAGGATCCCAACAAAGAACGCTCCACCGACGAAGAATGCAAATGAGGAAGTCTTCGACTGTAAAAAGCTGGAACACAAACCGATGATTGAGGAAAACACTGACGACACTGACATTCGTCTTTTCCCCATAATCTGTCTTCTTCCCCATGACTCTGTCAACAAACAATGAATAAGGTAGGGATTTTTTTGTGAATGATTTTATATTACCGTGATTTTTTCCTTCTAAAACAAAGAACGTGGATAAAATTCTAATTAGTTGAGCCGCGTATGTTTTCCTTTTGTGGGTTTTGGGAATGATAATTACGGGAGGGTTTGTTGTGATTCATTCTTGTGAGCCAAATTCTACCACACAAAATGCGGAGGGCGAGGACCAAACCAACATGGCCCGATTTCTATGTCATTCCCTTTTGTGATGTTCTTCGAAACAGTGTTGAAGGCGATGAAGGAAACGACTGCGCTACCCACAGCCACTGCAACCCGCGCCAGCCCCGTGACACTCTGGTGCCCTGGTCGAACAAGCTCCATCATCCCGGGCCGAACAGCACCACCTACCGGCTGTGCCCCCCACCTGCCGAACCGGGCTGAGCCGCACCGCGCCTCGGCCACTGCGGCCCTCCCGGCCGAACCGACCCCAGCCACCCCGCCCCGGCCACACCATGCCCCAGCCACACCGTGACCCTGCCGAACTGGCCCCGACACTTTGGCTTCTGAGCCAAACCAGCCCTGTGCCCTGGTCCAAGCCTCCCTAACAGCACCCTCAAAGTCGAGCTGCCCTTGCACCGACTAACAGCTAGTCCTCACCCTTGCGACCATTATGTGCCTTCACGACCCTCCGCGGCACCTCGCAGCCCACTAGGCCTAGCCCAGCAGGCCGGGCCAAACCCAAAGGCTCAGGAAATGTCGACCCGAACAGGGTCGGTCCAGACGTGGTCAGGCCGGGTCAGACCAGACCCAGGTCCATAACGACCCTTTAAATTATTTTTGGCCATATAATTGGCAGCGGATGTACATTTGAGGAACTGTCTCCGGAATTGGTAATCATAGAGTATGACGGTCACATTGAGCTTACACCACCAGATTTTGGGGTTATAGTTGAGATACGGTCAGGTCAGATCATTTAGGAATCCAACCGGACCCCCAGGACTAATAGGCTAATAACTCACAGACCGGGCGTCCCATTGACGCACCGTCTCTTGCATTGAGACCCCTATGACATGACAGACCATTGGGATACTTTTTCTTGGGACTTCGGGACAGTATATCATTGACCAGTTGCTTGTGGAGCGCATCCTCCTAGATACGAGCAAGTATATTGCGGAGACCTAGTAGCTAACTATGACATGACGAATCCTGGACGTTTGACTCAGAGTGATTATATTAGCCCAATGGGGAGCACATGGTTGTGGAGACAGAACCACGGTACTCAACAGGAGGATAAAATTCTGCAGGATATGAGGGAGGGTGCATGGGTGTCGCGGTAGACCCACGGTGGGAAGTGCCTCTGTGTGAAGTAGCAGACCCATGGTACTCGACATGAGGAGTACCTTAGCAGTCAAAGGTTAGTAGGAAGTGCCTCTATGTGATGTGAAATGCCCACTTTATTCGATTGAGCAGGAGTTCTCCAGCAACCGAGGATTAGATAATGTGAATAAAATTCCGGTTGAGCTAAGTCATTTTATCTATGTTCTCCTCATGATTGACATGGATCACTAGATAACTTAGGTATATGTATGGGAATATACCTAAGTAGGGATCTCTATTGATTTTATACTTTTTAGTTTATACTTGATTGATTTTAAGAGACCTTGAGGGTCTTGGGGTCCATAATTAATATCATTATACTCACCCCTACACGAGCTATGCACACACCTTGTTGTGTTGGATGCAGACGACAGACAGTGTCGACTGAGGGTGGGAGTGCCAGGATGGGACAGTACCCGGAGGTGGACCTTACAAAGATTCTGTACACAGAGGAGACTGATGGATGTTCAGTACTGAGGAAGCTATTCATACCTACCCTTCATATAAGAATCCTGGAAGACGAACCAGTAGCTATTTTTCCTTTCTTTAGATGTACTTGTACTTCCAGTTTTTTGTAATTTATAGTTGGGCTTGTATTTGAAGCCCCATTTAATTTTCAACAAACATTTTTTATATAGTTTACTTAGTGTTTTGTATCCAGTTGTGTGCTCTGTTGTGTGTGTATACAGGTAATAAAGTTATTCATTCACAATTTTAGAGATTTACGCCATTGGTGGTAATCTCCATCCCCTACCCTGTTGAAGGCAGACTCGGGGTAGTCATGTCATGGGCCCTGGGGGCTAGGTTGTGACAAATTGGTATCTGGGGAGTCGGTTCTACCATAGAACATTGGACTCTTACCTTTCATTCTATGATGCAATAGTATTAACGGTAATGAGTGTGTTTCATAGTTCCGGTAGTCCAGTGTTGGTGCGGCGGCTGATGTATCCATACACCAGGACCCTGACTTCTAATTTATGACTCAATGCATGAAAACACTGATTTCTTGTGTGTTTTCAAATGTTTTCTTTATTCCACCTTAACCAGGACAACTCAATAGGTATAACTTTTAACCGTTGCACACTAGATTATTTTCAGGATACCCCCCACGTAGACAACCAGTGAGAGTCCCGAGATTTGTATGCACATATATCCCACTGAGCGATGAGGCTTCGGTGTAGTTACCTTTTCCAGCAGAGGCACAAGTGGTACCTTTTCCCATTGAGCCACCAATGCCACAGGAACCTACACCAGACGATGCATGCTACTTGAGCTCATTTCATGAGTTCCAGCGCTAGAGGCCACCCAGTTTCTGGGGAGAGACGGACCCACAAGCAGCTGAGGATTGTCTAGAGGCTCGGGTGGGAGTTTTTCGGCTTATTGGGACACTAGTCGATCTCATGGTTATTCATGCTGCCAGCCTTCTATAAGAAGTAGTGGGTAGATGGTGGAGCATGATGCTCCAGGTTAATGAGGAGGATAAGCTTAATTGGTAAGACTTTGAGAGCCAGTTTCGAGCCAGTTTCGAGCAGATTTTGTCCCAACAACTCTTCGCGCAGTGCGCATATAGGAGCTACTTCCTCTGCAGTAGGGCAGTATGACTGTAGCTTAGTACTCAGTGAGGTTCACAGACCACTCCCACAACTCCACTGACATGGTTTGGGACCGATTCTTCAGGGCCTGAACCTTTAAGCAGGGACTCAGGTGGGAGATCAGGGCTTCAGTGATCTCACTCAACATCCCAGTGTAGGCGGGGGTGTTAGAGAGTGACCTCCTAGTGGATAGTTTCCTTATTTAGAAGTCTCTAGTAGCGAGAGACACAAGTAGTCGACACGTAGCTGAGTATTCTTCTGCTGGAAGCATATAGATATCGTAGTGGTCAAAGAGGACTAGACCTACCGCTAGACGACCACATGATTCAGAGTCGGTTGTGCAGGGAACCCAAGCCGAAGACAGACATGTCAAGAGTGGGCAATGTAACTCATGCAGCGGCCAGGGTCACATGTAAAGACCCGTAAAATTCAAGGGAAATTTTTTCTTAATTTTATTTGGAATTTTACAAGAACGCGGTTTCTGACAGCACCTGATTCCGAGTCCCAGTGTGCCCGGAATCATTTTCCAAAGTTTGTCTCGGGTACGTTCAGTGAACGAATGAGCAGGAATTTATAAATTTTGAACCGGTGGTCGGAATCGAATTATGAGGGCACCGATGAACTCACAACGCCGGAAATCGTTTAAGGGAACCTTTACCGTAGTTGCGTTTGTGCGGGTGAAGATGTTAATTAATGGGGTTTAAATAAAAGGAAAATAAAATTGTTAAATCAATTTTATTTCTTATCAAAGTGGTTATTTTTCTCCCATGGGAAGATGGTGGTGGGGCCCACATCCACCCAACCTCCCATGTGTGGATAATTGAAAGGGTTGGGTCCACACGAACCCCCCACCTTTTCAAATTTCTTATACTCCCTAACCCCTCTTAACCCCTCACCTTCCTAACTCCCCATTAACTCACTTTCATTAATTTTTGACAACTTGTTATAATTAATAAAGTGGGTTACTTAATTTCAAACTCTTGAAATTCAAATGGTTAGGTTGTGTTAATAAAATAAGACTTGGTCTTATTTTATTACTGTTAGTGTTTTGCAACCTTGGGAGGATTGAGAAGCGTAAAGTCTTCTTCTTCTTCAACCTCGACGAAGAACGCGAAGAACGCCGTTCTTCAATGAAGAACATCTCCTCTGAAGAACGCGGCGTCTTCTTCCAACGACGTTTCCTCTTTGGACGCGCCTCGATGACAACAGAATCGACATTCGTCTTCCGCGACACCGTATCCACGACGTGACGTTCTTCTTCCGCGTCGTCTCTTCCACGATGGTTTTCCGCGACGAAATCTCCGTCAACGACTTCGAATCCTCGCTTCGCGACGTTGACGTTCATTTTCCTCGATGCCCGACCTCCGCGACGTTTGTCTTCCGCGACTCTTTGACGTGAACCATTCTTGAAACCGAGGTAGGGGATTGTAATTAATTCTTTTGTTCGTGTTACATTCCTGAATTTCATCGTGAAATTTTAAAAACCTATTGTTATCGAATAACACAAGGGGATCGGACCGCACAAACACGGCCGACCCTCCTACTTATTTTCATGATTGATTCCTCTGTGGATTGGTACGGGAAGGCGTGGTGTCGTCGCACAATGCGGAATCAAGAGAAAGGAAAATGCGTGGCGCCGTCGCGCCGCGCCATGGAAAAAAGTTTAAGAACGCGATGTCGTCGCGCCGTGTCGAAGAAAACTGAAGACACCGCGGCCGGAGTGGGGCCGCGGCGGAGGGGTGTGGTGTCGTCGCACCATGCCAGACGACAAGGGTCGTGGTCGGTTCTGGGCCGCGGCGGAGCAAGGTGACCGGCGGCCAGCCGGGCTGCTGGTGTCGGAGCTGGAAGGGGACCGGCCACCGCCGGTCCCGTTGAGAAGGAACCGGCTGGCCAGGTCAGGCCGGCCGGAAAAGGGGAAAGCCGGGGGAATTAAATTCCCCCGGCCGGCTTCAACTCCCCCCCATAAATTGGGGGGGGGGGGGGGGTTACACAAGGGGGGCAGGCACCCCCCCCCCCATTTTTTAACAGCTCGGCCGAAGGCCGAGCTGGAAGCGCGCTGGGCGTGCTGTGCCCAGCCGGTCCGGCGCCTGGCCTGTCCACCAGGTCGGGCCGGGCCACGCCCAGCCGGGCCGGGCCTACCCGGACCCGGGGTGGGTCGACCCTGTTTGAGCCAACCGGGGGGTCTCAGGCCGAGTCGGTCTAGGCCCAAAACCCCCGTTATCGGACTATTTGGTTCAAATGCCCATAACTCGGGCTACAGACCTCCAAACGACGCGCCGTTAGTGGAGATGTGATCCTTGGATCGAGACGGTTATTTTCGCATATCGCACTCAAGGTTTCGGAATACTTTGAGTTTGGCCAGGTAGGTTCGTACACGAAACCAACCGGGCCCTCGTAGCGGAAACACTCATATCTTGAGCTACGGACGTCCGATTGACGTGTCATCGACTTTGTTGGTTTCTCTTAGTGAGAAGGATCTTTTGGCATAATCCGCCCGAGGTTTGGACGTAGGTGGAGTACGGTCGAGTTGGTTTTCCCTTAAAAACCAACTGGGCCCCTGGGATGAAAAATCCAATAACTCTCAGACCGGGCGTCCGATTGACGCGTCGTCTGTGACGTTGAGTTTCTATTGGCAATACGGAACTATTGGATACATCAACTCTAGACTATGTGTCAGTTGATGTATCAGCCTCTCGGCTCGTGGAGCGGACCCTCCCGAAAGAGCTTGTTGTGTGCGGGAACCCTAGAGCTGGCTGCGACTGCTACTATGACTACGACGACGACTGTGCAGAGATCCTCAGTAGATTCGACGATGACGACTACAGCAATCAGTGATCCTGTGTGGATCAGTGCTACCGATCCTGTGTGGGTCAGCGCTCAGCAGTTCTGTGTGAGCCAGCGCCTACTGATCATATGTGGGTCTGATCTTGTGTGGGTCGTTGCGGGGGTTAGTACCTATCGATCCTTTGTGGGTCCGATGACATAGATGGATCAGTGATCATCTCAATCGTCTTTAGAAGAAGTATTCATGTGTGAGCTGAATCATGTTTGCTTTCCTGTGTGGATTATGTTGTGCTATCCTGTGTAGATTACGTTTTTCATTCCTGTGTGGAATACGTATACTTTCCTGCGTGGACTGGGTTGTACTTGGGCTCGGAGGTTAGAGCGTATTGGAATTGATGTCTTAGGTATATGTATGGGCATATACCTAGGCAGTGTCGGTTGTTACTTCGTGATTGTATCTTTCCTTTGTGGTTTATCTGTTGTGGATTTTGGGAGACCTTTAGGGGTCTCGGGGTCCCTACTGAGTAGCTTATACTCACCCCTTCATGGGCTATGCCCGCACTACGTTGTGTTGGTTGCCGACGACAGACAACATTGATCGTGGTTGAGGCTTGTTGAGCAGGACGGTACATGGAGGTGGACCACTGGGCGGACGTACTCGGAGCAGACGGCGGGACCCGAGGAGCAGTGGAGCTATCTGTACCCACCCTTCAAGTGGGATTTCCAGTGGAAAGCTCGGCATAGCAGCCTATAATTTTCAGTTGTTGTTTTTTCTTTCGAGTGGTACTTTACTTTCAGTTTGGGTTTGTATACTGGTCCACTTAATTTTCTCCACATACTGTTCTACTAGTTTTTACTTAGTGTTTACTTTTCCATATGCTTACTCTGTGGTGCTGGTTTAATTTACAAAGGCAATTCCTTCCCTTTTTACTAGGATTTACGCCTCGGTGCTAGTCGCCAGCCCCTGGCCTATGGAAGGCGGGTTTGGGGTAGTCACGGCACGGGCCCCGAGGACGGTTCGTGACAAATTGGTATCAGTGGAGTTTGGTTCTACCGCGAACTCTAATATTTTCTATGTGAAGCAATAGTGTTTAGCGTATTGAGTGTGGTTATCAATCCAGGGAGTCCAGTGTTGGTGCGGCGGCTAACGTATCCGTACACCAGGACCCTGACTTCTGATTTCCGACTTAATGCTCGAAAACATTGATTGCATGTGTCTTTCAAGTTTTCTTTGTGATTACTTTGTATCAGCTCACCAGGTATGCTGTTCTGACCGTGGCACACCTGTTTCCTTTTCAGGATGGCCCCACGACGGCAGCCAGCTAGGGTTCTGAGAGTTGAGCGTGATGATAGCCCACCGAGCGATGAGGCCTCGGTGCAGGGCCCTTTGTCAGCAGTGGCACCGGCAATAGCTCTACCCGCCGAGCTATCGATGGTTCCAGCACCAGCCTCTGACGATGCACGTCGCCTCAGTGCACTGCATGAGTTCCAGCACCAGCGACCACCCAGGTTCCGTGGGGAGACGGACCCCCAAGCAGCCGAGGACTGGCTGGAGGCAGTTGTACGAGTTTTCAGGCTAGTGAGGACACCAACATACCTCATGGTGATCCTCGTTGCGAGCCTTCTGCACGCAGCAGCGGGCCGATGGTGGAGCTTGATGCTCCAGGTGCACGATGATGCATCTCTACTTTGGACGGACTTTGAAAGTCTCTTTCCCTCGGAGTTCGTCCCAGCCATCCTCCGTGCGGTGCACATTCAAGAGCTTCTTCAGCTGCGGCAGGGCAGTATGATGGTCGCTCAGTACTCGGTGAGATTTACTGATCTCTCGCCCTACTCGACCGACATGGTACGAGACCCATTCTTCCGGGCCTAGACCTTTGAGCATGGATTGAGACACGAGATCAGGGCATCACTGATCTATCTCAGCATCCCGACTCATACAGGAGTACTGGAGCGGGCCCTTTTGATCGAGAGCTTCCTTGTTGAGTCTACACCAGCACCGAGACCCACCGTAGGGCGGCACGTAGCAGAGTATTCTGCAACAGGTAGTCGACGGATGACTCAAGGGTCCAGGCAGACCAGACCCTCAGGCAGACGACCTCAGGACACTGGCTCAGCAGTGCGGGGCACACAGCGCGGAGCCAGTCTTTCGAGAGGCAGACAGTGCTACTTGTGCGGCGGGCAGGGCCACATGGCTTGTGACTGCCCGACCCGCCATGCCGAGGAGTAGCAGACGGTTGAGGGACCACCGAGGCAGAGGCAGAGGATCGACCGTGGCGGTCATCAGGGAGGAGGCGGACGAGGCAGAGGAGCTGGCCGAGCAGCAGGTTGTGGGCGACGCTTTGAGGCTCAACCACCACCACCACCAGGAGGTCCACCCCGACCATAGGGAGCTTGCGGGCAGAGACAGGCACAACTCTAGGAAGCAGAGGCCTACGACCATGGCGTGCCCGAGATGATTTGAGGTAATATCTGTGTCTATTACACCCTTGCTGCAGTACTTATAGACACAGGAGCGAGTCACTCATTCATAGTCGCTGCCCTTGTTCAGAGCTCGGAGATTCCGATAGAGCTGTTGGCTCGATCGTTACGGCTAGAGACTCCTACGGGAGTAGACTCGATGATTACGCACTGGTGCCGGCAGTTGCGAGCTTACTCTAGGAGGTGAGATCTTCGGCTGGGATCTTCTTGTAGCGGCGTTGAGGCCTTATGACGTCATCTTGGGCATGGATTGGTTGTCTACGGTCCATGCATAGATTGACTGTTTTTGGCACAAGGTGTGTTGTGTACGCACCGACGGGAGCAGGTTCACCTTCACTGGTGAGAAAGGAGCCTTTGCAGCACATGATGGACTTCCGCGGAGGAGAGGACAGCCCATCACTCATCAGTTGGCTAGCCTCATCCTAGGAGCAGTTGACGTGCGGAGTGCTAGTTTTCCTGCAGTGGTGGATCAGTTTGCGGACGTTTTTCCCAACGACATACCAGGGTTACCACCTCACAGAGAGGTAGACTTTTATATTGACATGTACCCTGGGACATCCTCGATATCGACTCCAGCATATCGAATGGTCTCCGCCGAGCTTCGTGAGCTACGGGTACAGTTGGAGGACTTGCAGGGCAAGGGATTCATCTGACCCAGTGTTTCACCCTGGGCTTCCCCGATTTTGTTCGCCAAGAATGCGGGCGGGATCTTGAGACTATGTGTCAACTATTGTCGCCTGAACCAGGTGACAGTGAGGAACAAGTATCTGCTACCGAGGATTGATGACCTCTTTGATCAGCTCAAGGGAGCACGATGGTTCTCGAAGATAGACCTCAGGTCAGGCTATCATCAGCTTAGAGTTCGAGACGAGGACGTGCAGAAGACGGCCTTCAGATGTCGGTATGGCACTATGAGTTCTTGGTTATGCCATTCGGAATAACAAATTCCCCATGAGTGTTCATGGCTCTCATGAACAGGATATTTCAGCCATACCTCGATCGATTTGTCGTGGTCTTCATCGATGACATTTTGATTTACTCGACGACTGAGGAGGAGCACGCCTACCACTTACGGGTTGTACTAGACACACTCTAAGAGCACCATCTTTATGGTAAGCTCTCGAAGTTCCAGTTCTGGATACGTGAGGTCCACTTTATAGGGCACGTCATCTCTGAGGTGGGAGTTGCAGTGGATCCTGCGATGATTGAGGCAGTGCTAGCTTGGGAGCCACCCAGGAGCGTGAAGGAGGGGCAGAGTTTCTTGGGACTAGCTGGATACTAACGTAGATTCGTGCCTGACTTCTCTAGAGTTGCGGCACCACTCTCAGCTTTGACGAAGAAGGGGAAACCCTTCGTGTGGTCACAAAGATGTCAGCAGAACTTCCAGGAGCTGAGATAGAGATTGACCAGCGCACCTATCTTGAGGTTGCCTGAGGAGGGAGTAGGGTACGTAGTCTACTGCGATGCATCACAGACCAGACTCGGTTGTGTCCTGATGCAGGAGTGGGTAGTGATCGCCTATGGATCACGTCAGTTGAGGGCGCATGAGCAGAACTACGCTACCCATGACCTGGAGTTAGCAGTAGTGGTCTTCGCTCTGAAGACATGGCGACACTATCTGATGGGCGAGCGCTTTATAGTCATTTCTGACCATCAGAGTCTCAAGTACATCTTCTCGTAGAAGGACCTGAACCAGAGACAGCGGCGATGGCTTGAGTTCCTCCAGGACTATGACTTTGAGATAGTCTATACTCCTGGGAAGGGGAACATGGTAGCCGATTCCCTCAGCAGGAGGACGGGAATTCAGCTACTTGAGGAGGTGACGGAGCAGCTATCCACTTTGGAGATATCCTTTTTGGATAGAGATGGAGCAGCCTTCCTTCATTCTCTCACAGTCACTCCTCCACTACTACAGCAGGTCAGAGAGGCACAGCATGGGGACGCGGACTGTGAGATGCGGCGTGCATAGATATCCTCATGACAGGCACCTGATGGTTTCTCCTTTGGAGCAGAGCACGAAAACCATTTCAGAGGACGTACCATGGTACCAGTTGCTTTACGGGAGGTGGTGCTGAGAGAGTTTCAAACTTATCCTTTGGCAGTACATCCTGGAGTGGCAAAGATGTACCAGGATCTCAGACGATAGCACTGGTGGCCGGGCATGAAGAAGGATGTGGCAGAGTTCATTTCTCGATGCCTCACCTGCCAGTAGGTGAAGGCTGAGCACCAGGTACCAGCAGGCTTGGTACAACCCTTGGAGGTTCCAGAGTGGAAGTGGGATGACATATCTATGGACTTCGTGACTGGACTTCCTTGTACTTCCAGAGGTCATGACTCCATTTGGGTGATTGTCGACCGACTCACCAAGTCGGCTCACTTCTTACCCATCAGAGAGCAGGGCTCAATGGAGAGCTTGGGACGACTTTACATTCAGGATATTGTTCGGCTTCACGGTGTGCCATCATCTATCGTCTCCAATTGAGATGCTCGCTTTACTTCCTGGCTTTAGAAGGGGTTGCAGGAGGCATTCGGGACGCAGCTACGTCTGAGCACAGCCTTTCACCCTCAGATGGATGGTCAGACGGAGAGGACCATTCAGACTCCCGAGGACATGCTCCGCGCATGTGTCCTCGACTTTGGTCGTAGCTGGGAGGAACACCTACCCTTGGTGGAGTTTCCATACAACAACAGCTACCACTCAACCATCGGGATGACACCGTGTGAGGTGTTGTACGACTGACCCTGTAGATCTCCTTTGTGCTGGACAGACCCTGGGGAGTCAGCACATGTGGGACCGAAGATGGTCCAGGCCATGACAAAGAAGGTCTAGGTCTTCCAGGAGTGGATGAGGACAGCTCAGAGCTTGCAGAAGTCATACGCTGACAGGAGGCGGAGGCCACTAGAGTTCTAGGATGGCGACCATGTCTTCTTGCGTGTCTCACCTCGACGTGGATTACAGAGATTTGGCCGAGGCGGAAAGTTATCTCCGCACTTCATTGGACCCTTCCAGGTTCTCAGTAGGATTGGCGAGGTGTCTTATCGCCTGGCTCTACCACCTCAACTGCACCGAGTGCACGACGTCTTCCACGTGTCTCAGCTGAGGAGATACGTGCACGACCCGATGCATATCATTGACCATGGTGAGATTGACGTTGATGATGGTGCGACTTTTACGGAGGTCCCGGTGGAGATCGAGGATCGACAGGAGCGGGTCATATGTGGACGGTCGATTCCTCTAGTGCGCATCAGATGGCATCACGGGAACCTCCAGGAGTGCACTTGGGAGCAGGAGGCTCAGATGCGTGCTCAGTACCCTCATTTGTATCCATAGTTTTCGATTTATCTTTATAGGGACGTAAATCCCTGAGGTGGGAGTAATGTAAAGTCCCGTAAAATTCAAGGGAAATTTTTTCTTAATTTTTTTTGGAATTTTACAAGAACGCGGTTTCTGACAGCACCTAATTTCGAGGCCCGGTGTGCCTGGAATCATTTTCCAAAGTTTGTCTTGGGTACGTTCAGTGAACGAACGAGCGGGAATTTATAACTTTTGAACCGGTGCTCGGAATCGAATTCTGAGGGCACTGATGAACTCGCAACGCCGGTAATCGCTTAAGGGAATCTTTACCGTATTTTCGTTTTTGTGGGTGAAGAAGTTAATTAATGGGGTTTAAATAAAAGGAAAATAAAATTGTTAAATAAATTTTATTTCTTATCAAAGAGGTTATTTTTCTCCCATGGGAAGTTGGTGGTGGGTCCCACATCCACCCAACATCCCATTTGTGGATAATTGAAAGGTTGGGGTCTACACGAACCCCCCACCTTTTCAAATTCCTTAAACTCCCTAACCCCTCTTAACCCCTCACCTTCCTAACTCCCCATTAACTAACTTTCATTAATTTTTGACAACTTGTTATAATTAATAAAGTGAGTTACATAATTTCAAACTCCTGAAATTCAAATGGATAGGTTGTCTTAATAAAATAAAACTTGCTCTTATTTTATTATTGATAGAGTTTTACAACCTTGGGAGGATTGGGAAGCGTGAAGTCTTCTTCTTCTTCAACCTCAACGAAGAACGTGAAGAACACCGTTCTTCAACGAAGAACATCTCCGCCGAAGAACGCGACGTCTTCTTCCAACGACGTTTCCTCTTCGGACGTGCCTCAACGACAACATAATCGACTTTCGTCTTCCGTGACGCCGAATCCGCGACGTGGTGTTCTTCTTCCTCGTCGTCTCTTCCGCGATGGTTTTCCGCAACGAAATCTCCGTCAACGACTTCGAATCCTCGCTTCGCGACGTCGATGTTCTTTTTCCGTGACGCCCGACCTCCACGACGTTCGTCTTCCGCGACTCGTTGACGTGCACCGTTCTTGAAACCGAGGTAGGGGATTGTAATTAATTCTTTTGTTCGTGTTACATTCCTGAATTTCTTCATGAAATTTTAAAAACCTATTGTTATCGAATAACGCGAGGGCGTCGGACCGCACAAACACGGCCGACCCTCCTCCTTATTTTCATGATTGATTCCTTTGTGGATTGGTATGGGATGGCATGGTGTCGTCGCACAACGCGGAATCAAGAGAAAGTAAAATGCGTGGCGCCGTCGCGCCGCGCCGTGCCATGGAAAGAAGTTTAAGAACGCGACACCGTTGCACCACGTCGAAGAAAAATGAAGACGTCGCAGCCGGAACGGGGCCGCGACGGAGGAGAGCAGTGTCGTCGTACCGCGCCGGATGAAAAGGGCCGCGGCCGGTTCCGGGCCGCGTCGGAGCAAGGTGACCGACGACCAGCCGGGCTGCCGGTGTCGAAGCTGGAAGGGGACCGGCCACCGCCGGTCCCGTTGAGAAGGAACCGGCTGGCCAGGTCGGGCCGGCCGGAAAGGGGAAAGTCGGGTGAATTAAATTCCCCCGGCTGGCTTCAATGGCCCCCCATAAATTGGGGGGGGGGGGGGTTACACAAGGTGGGCAGCCGCCCCCCCATTTTCCAACAGCTCGGCCGAAGGCGGAGCTGGCAGCGCGCTGTGCGCAGCCGGTCCGGGGCCCGGGCGGTCAGCCAGGCCGGCCCGAGCCCAGCCGGGCCGGGCCACACTGGGTCGGGCCGTGTCGGGCCTGTCCGACCCGGACCCAGGGCGGGTCGACCCGGTTCGGGCCAACCGGGGGGTCTCGGGCCGGGTCGGTCCGGGCCCGAAACCCTCGTTATCGGACTGTTTGGGTTTAAATGCCCATAACTCGGGATACGGACCTCCAAACGATGCATCGTCAGCGGCGATGCGATCCTTAGATCGAGACGGTCGTTTCGGTATATCGCACTCAAGGTTTTGGAATACTTTGAGTTCGGCCGGGTTGGTTTGTACACGAAACCAACCAGGGCCTCGGAGCGGAAATGCTCATATCTTGAGCTACGGACGTCCGATTGACGTTCCGTCGACTTTGTTGGTTTCCTATTAGTGAGACGGATCTTTTGGAATCCTCCTCCTGAGGATTGGACGCATGTGGAGTATGGTCGGGTGGGTTTTTCCTTAAAAACCAACCGGGCCCCTAGGACAAAAAAGCCAATAACTCTCAGACCGGGCGTCCGATTGACGCACCGTCTGCGACGTTGAGTTCCTGGTGGCGATATGGAACTTTTGGATACATCAACTCTGGACAATGTGTCAGTTGATGTATCAGCCTCTCGGCTCATGGAGCGGTCCCTCTCGAATGAGCTTTCTGTGTGCGGGAACCCTAGAGCTGGCTGGGACTGCTACTATGACTGCGACGACGACTGTGCAGAGATCCTCAGTGGATTCGACGACAAAGACTACAGAACTCAGCGATCCTATGTGGATTAGAGCTACCGATCCTATGTGGGTCCAATCCTATGTGGGTCAGCGCTCAGCGGTTCTGTGAGAGCCAGCGCATACAGATCCTGTGTGGGTCCGATCCTATGTGGGTCTTTGCGGGGGTTAGTATCTATCGATCCTTTGTGGGTACGACGACTTAGATGGATCAGTGATCATCTCTATCGACTTTCGAAGAAGTATTCCTGTGTGAGCTTAATCCTGTTTTCTTTCCTGTGTGGATTGTGTTGTGCTATCCTATGTGGATTACATTTTGCTTTCCTCCGTGGAATATGTATACTTTCCAGTGTGGACTGGGTTGTACTTGGGCTCAGAGGTTAGAGAGTATTGGAATTGATGACTTAGGTATATGTATGGGCATATACCTAGGCAGTTTCGGTTGTTACTTCGTGATTGTATCTTTCCTTTGTGGTTTATCCTTTTTGGATTTTGGGAGACCATCGGGGGTCTCGGTTTCCCCACTGAGTAGCTTATACTCACCCCTGCACGGGCAATGCCCGCACTACGTTGTGTTGGTTGCAGATGACAGACAACGTTGATCGTGGTCGAGGCTTGCTGAACAGGACGGTACCTGGAGGTGGACCACTGGGCGGACGTACTCGGAGAGGACAGCGGGACCTGAGGAGTAGTGGAGCTATCTGTACCCACCCTTCAGGTGGGATTTCCAGTGGACAGCTCGACGTAGCGGCCTTTACTTTTCAGTTTCTATTTTTCTTTTTTGAGTTGTACTTTACTTTCAGTTTGGGATTGTATACTAGCCCACTTACTTTTCCGCACATATTGTTGTACTATTTTTTACTTAGTGTTTACTTTTCCGCTTGCTTACTCTATGGTGCTGGATTACATTACCGAGGCAATGCCTTCCCTTTTTACCGGGATTTACGCCTTGGTGCTAGTCTCCAGCCCCTGGCCTATAGAAGGCGGGCTTGGGGTAGTCACGGCACGAGCCCCGAGGATGGGTCATAACATCACATGGCTCGTGAATATCCGACCTACCGTTCGGATGGTCAGTAGACGGTAGAAGGACCACCCAGGATGAGAAATAGAGTCGATCGAGTTAGTCGGTAGGGAGCAAGAAGACGTGGAAGAGGAGTTGGCCGTGAAGCTGGTAGTGGGAGATGATTTGAGATGTTACCTTCATGGCCACTTGGTGGTCCACCCCAACCGTAGGGAGTAGCTGGAATGCAGAGAGCTCAAATCTAAGAAGCTGAGGCTTATGATCACAATGCACTGGAGATGATACGATGTATGATCTGTGTCTATTCCCCCAAAGCTGTAGTACTTATAGAAACAGATTCTAGTCATTATTTTATTGCCACTTCCCTCTTTCAGATCTCAAAGATTCTGAAGGAGTTTTTGGCTCGATCCTTATGACTAGAGACTCCTATGAGAGAAGATTTGATGATTATAACCTTGTTCTGGTAGTGCGAGCATACTCTAAGAGGAAAGAGCTTTGGATGGGATCTCCTGGTAGTAGCATCGATGCCTTATGACATCATCTTGGGTATGGACTGGACATCTACAGTCCATGCTCATATTGATTGTATTAGGCGCAAAGTGCAGTCTGTCCATTGTGATGGGACCAGGTTTACCATCATTGGAGGGAAGGGACCCTTTGCAGCACATGATGCACTTACTCAGAAGAGAGTTCATCCGATCACTTATCAGTTGGAATACCTTACCCTTGGAGTTGTAGATGTGGATAGTCCGAGTTATCCTGTAGTGGTGGGCCAGTATGCAGACGTTTTCCCTAATGATGTCCCAAGTCTATCTCCTCATAGGGAGGTTGACTTTTACATTGACATGTACCCCCAGACGACACCGATATCTATACCAGCATATCTGATGGCTCCCATAGAAGCATCGTGAGATGCGTGTACAGCTGGAAGACTTATAGGGGAAGGGATTCATCTGGCCCAATGCTTCTCCCAGGGTAGCCCAAATTCTGTTCGCCAAGAAGATGGATGGGAGCGTGAGGCATTGTGTTGACTATCGGAACCTGAACCAGGTGATCATGAAGAACAATTACCCATTATTGAGGATTGCTGACCTCTTTGATAAGTTGAAGGGAGAACGGTGGATCTCGATGAATGACCTCAGATCAGGCTATCACTTGATCAGAGTTCGAGATGATTATGTGTAGAAGAAGACCTTATGATTTTGGTACGACCATTTTGAGTTATTGGTTATGCCATTCGGTGTAACCAATGCTGCAGTAGTGTTCCTGGGGCTCATGAATATGATATTTCATCCATTCCTCGATCTCTTTGTCATAGTCTTCATAGATGACATTCTGATCTACACTACTCCTAAAGAGGTGCATTCCTATCACTTTCAGGTAGTACTGAACACACTCCGAGAGCACCAGATTTATGGTAACCTATCAAAGTGATAGTTTTGGATCCGACACGTTCAATTTCTAGGACATTTCATCTTAGAGGCTGGAGTTGTAGTGTATCCAGTGATGATTGAGGTGGTAATTTCCTGGGAGCCACCCTGAAGTGTGATGGAAGTATAGAGTTTCTAGAGATTAGCTGGATACTACCGGAGATTTATTCCATATTTCTCTAGAGTTGTAGAACCACTATCAGCCTTATAAAAGAAGTGGAAAACTCTTGTGTGGTTGGAGAGATTGAAGGAGAACTTTCAGGTGCTACGGTAGAGGATGACTAGTGCCCCCCATATTGAGGCTTTCAGAGGAAGGCTTCAGGTACGTAGTCTACAACGACACATCAGGGACAATACTCAGATATTTCCTGATGCAGGAGTGAGAAGTGATCACTTATGGCTCTCGAGAACCGATACAACATGATTAGAACTATTCTACCCATGACCCGGTGTTAGCAACAGTGGTCTTCACCTTGATGTTTCAGCTGCACTATCTGATGTGCGAGCTTTTTACCATGTACTCTGATCAGATGATTTTTAGGTATATATTCTCTCAGAAGGGCCTAAACCTGAGACAATGATGTTGGATTGAGTTCCTCCAGGAATATGACTTCGAGATAGTCTATACACTGGGAAAGGGGAACGTTATTACAGATGCACTCAGCAAGAGGTCTGGTATACAGCTGCTTTGTGAGATGACGAAACAGCTAGATGATTTTTAGATATAAATTGTGTATAGAGATGGAGAATCCTTCCTTCAGTCTCTTACAGTCACTCCTCCACTTCTTCAGTGAGTTAGAGAGGCAGAACATGGGGATGCCAACTACGAGACACAATGTTCTATAGAATCAACAGGGTAGGCACCTCGTGGATTTTCTGAAGGTGGGTAGCACTTCATCCTCTTCAGAGGAAGTACCATTATACTCATGTCACTTTAGGAGGAAGTGTTGAGGGAGTTCCACACATCCTCTCTAGAGGTATATCTAGCAGTGGAAAATATGTATCAGGACCTCCGATGACAGTACTGGTGGTCCGGAATGAAGAAGGCAGTAGCAGAACTTGTCTCTCGATGCCCCACTTGTCAGCAAGTGATTGTAGAGCATCAGGAACGGGCAGGCTTGGTTCAGCCCTTAGTGGTCCCAGAGTGGATGTGGGATGGGATATCCATGTACATCATGATAGGACATCCACGTACATTTAGGGGACATGACTTGATTTAGGTGATCATCAATCGACTCACCAAGATGGATCACTTCCTACAAATCCAAGAGCAGGGATCAGTAGAGATCTTAGGATATCTCTATGTGCAAGATATTGTGCGAATACATGGAGTACCCATGGTGATTGTGTCCAATCATGATACAAGTTTTCTTTCCATGATATAGAAGGGGTTGTAGGAGTCTTTTGGGATGAGTCTTCTTTTGAGCACTGCCTTCCATCCTCAGATAGGTGGCCAGAATGAGTGGACCATTTATACCCTCAAGAAAATGTTGTGTGCTTGTATCCTCGACTTCAGTCGTATCTGGGAGGATCACATGCCTTTGGTAGAGTTTTTGTAAAACAACATCTATCACTCCACCATTAGGATGACACTTTTTGAGAATTTGTATGGGTGACCATGCAGATCAACCTTATGCTGGACTAAACTAGGGGAGTCAGCGCCAGTGGGACCATATATGATACGAGCTGCCATAGAGAAGGTGAAAATCATCCTAGAGAAGATAAAGACTGCACATAGTAGGTAGAAGTCGTATGCTGACAAGAGACATATACCTCTAGAGTTTGAGGATGGTGACAACGTCATTCTACGGGTCTCACCTTGACAAGGTGTATATAGATTTGGATGAGGTGGAAAGTTATCTCCGAGGTTCATCGGGCCTTTTTAGGTCCTCAGTAGAGTTGGTGAGGTGGCATACCACTTAGCTCTTCCACCACATTACACCGGGTGCATCACATATTCCATGTATCTTAGCTGAGGAGATACTTGCATGGCCCTTCTCACATCATTTACCATTGCGAGAAGGATGTCGATGATTTTGTGACTTTTACGGAGGTTCTAGTATAGATTAATGATTGAAAGAATAGGGTCCTTAATTGTCAGTCAATACCTCCGGTTCACATTATATGATAGTACGGGAACCTCTAGGAGAGCACATGGGAGTGGGAGGCTTAGATTCATGCTTAGTACCACCACCTTTTCCCTTTGTTCGAGTTGTAGCTTATGGGGATGTAATTCCCTTTGGTGGGGCGAATGTAAAGACCAGAATTTCCATGTAATTTTTTTTTAAATATAGGGGAATTTTATGAGTATGTAAAAATTTGAGGTTCATGATTCCGATACTCGGGGTGCCTCGAATCAATTTCTGATGTTTCGTTCAGGTACGTTCAGTGATAGTTCGAGCATGTTTTAATAACTTTTAAACCAGTGCTCAGAATTGAAATCCGAGGACACCTTTGAACTCATAGTGCTGGAATTTGTTTAAGAAGACTTTCACTATGACGATAGTTGGTCAAGGGTGAATGTTAGTTTTTCTGTTTTTTTGAGAAAAAAAAAATAAACCCATGTTTTATTTTTTTTATTCATTTTAACCACCCATGTGGATTTTAGAGGTGGGGAGCACATCACCATAACCTTCTGTGGGAGGTTATGGTGGTGAGACCCACTAGAACCAAACCTCCCACGAGAGGTTACAGTGTGGGTAGCACCAGGTACTAAACCCAACATTTAATTGAGGAATCCTCTCTACTCCCTCATAAATGAAGGAGAGCTCCTTGAACTCATCTACCATTAATGGTGCCACCACCTCTATTAATTTAATTCTGTCAATCCACCCTTATTAATCTGGAAAACCTAGGTGATTAATTATTTTAATTTGAAATTGGTGACAATGAAATAATAAGATATTTTTATCTATTATCATTGGCTACCATTTCATTTGGTTGGAAAAGGAGGATTTGGGAGAGGAGAAATTTTGGGAGTAGTATTGGGAGAAGGCTCCCAACGAAGAACACTGCACCGATGAAGAACACTGTGGAGGAATTCTTCGACTACGACCAGCCGAAAAAAAAACTGACAATCAAGGAAAACACCAATGACACTGACGTCCATCTATTACTTACGATCCATCTTCTTCCCCGCGACTCTGACGACGAACAATGAACAAGGTAGGGATTTTTTGTGAATGATTTTACATTTCCATGATTCTTTAGTTTGAAAACAAAGAATGAATATCAACTTCTAACTAGTTGATATGCATAAGTTTTCATTTTGCATGTTTTGGGATTGATCATTGTGGGAGGGTTTGTTGTGCTTCGTTATTTTGTGCCAAATGCTACCACCCTTAACACGGAGGGTGTGGACAAAACCATCATGGCCTGACCACTCTATCATTCAGTTTCACAGTGTTCTTCAAAACAGTACTGAGGGAGAAGATGGTGATGATGGAAACAGCTGCACTACCCATGGCCTCCGCAACCCGCGCCGCCCCCGCGACGCTCCGACACCCCGGTTGAACCGACTCTTTCATCTAGGGCCACACTGCCTCGCCCGCCGAGCACACCCCCCACATGTCGGATCGGCCTGACCGACACCACACCCCGGCTGCCCTGACCCTCCCATCCGAACAGGCCTCGACCGCTCTACCCCGGCCGCGCTGCACCTCATCCACCCCGCGATCCAGCCGAATCGGCCCTGGGTCCCGGGCCAAGCCACCCTTACAGTGCCCTCCGGGCCGAGCCACTCTCGCGACCGGTCCGCGCCCTCGCGATGGATCCGCGCCCTCATGGCCCTCCGCAGCCTGTCATGGCCTCTTGCGCTGGCCCCAGTGGGCCGGATCAAACCTAACGGGCTTTTGGGGTCGACCCGAACTGGGTCAGACTAGACTAGGTCGGGCCGGGACGGTCCGACCAGGCGGACCGGACCCGGGCTCAATAAGACCCTTTACCATCTTTTAGCCATATCTTTGGCACTGTACGTCCGTTTGACGAACCGTCTGTGGGGCTGGTAATCATGGAGAATGAAAGTTCCTTTGAGATTAAACAACTAGAGTTTGGGTTATATTTGAGATATGGCCAGGTCGGGTCATTCATAAATCCAACCGGGACCCTGAGTATAAAAGGCTAATAACTTATAGACTGGGCATCCGATTGATGTGTCGTCTATTGTGTTGAGACCCCTATGACATTGCGGTCCATTGGGAAACCTTTTTGTGGTAAATTCTGATAGTGGATAATTGAATAGTAGCTTGTGGAGCATATCTTCCCAGAGTCGAGCGAGAATAATGCGGAGACCTAGTAGTTGGCTGAGAGTTGACGAGTGCTGGTCGTTTGAATCATAGTGATTATACTAACCCAGTGGGCAGCACTTAGTTGTGACGATAGACCCACAATAGAGGAATGCCTGGTTCTGGCAGCAAACCCACTATACTTGAAAGGAGGATTACCTCTGCAGGCTATGAGGGGGAGTGCCTGGGTGAGGCGGCAGACCCACAGTGGGGAACGCCTCTGTGTGACACCGCAGACCCATGATACTTGACAGGAGGAGTACCTCCGCAGTCCAAGGCTAGTGGGAAGCTCCTATGTGTGATGCGGAAGGACGACTATAGTTGGTTGAGAAGGATTTCTCCTGCAGCCATGGTTTCGATAATGTGACTAAAATCTTGGACAAGTTGAGTCAGTTTTTCTGCGTTTCCCTCATGATTGAGATAGATCACATGATAACTTGGAGATATGTATGGGCATATACCTATGTAGGGATATATGTTGATTTTATACTTTTTGGTTTATCCTTTCTTGATTTTGTGGGACATCGAGGGTATCAAGTTCCCTACTAAGTATCGTTATCCTCACCCCTACACAGGCTATGATCGCACCTTGTTGTGTTTGATACAGAAGATTGACAACGCTGACTAAGGCTGAGAGTGCTAGGACTGGACGGTACCCAGAGGTGGACCTCACAACGAGTCAGTACACGAAGGAGACTAACAGACATGGAGTTCTGAGGAGGCTATCTATACATAACATTGAGGTAGGAATCCTGGAGGACGACCCAACAACTATTTTATCTTTCATCATTTGTATATTTATTTCCATTTCCTTTTACATTACAGTTGGGTTTGTATTTCCAGCCCCTTTTACATTTCAACACTCATTAGTTATACATTATACATAGTGTTTTATATCTAGCTGCATGCTCTGTTGTGTGCGTTTACAAGTTATAAAGTCAATGCATTCCTGTTTTTATGGAATTATTCCTTTGGTAATAATCTCCATCCCCTGGCCTATAGACGGTGGTCTTGGGGTAGTCACAGCAGGGGCCCCGGAGGACGGTTAATGAAAAATATGTATTATAGGAGTCGGTTCAATAAAAGAACTCAGGACCCTGATCTTTTTTTCTATGAAGAAATAGTGTTATGGATAATGAGTGTGGTTCTCAGTATTGGGAGTCCGGTGTTGTTGCAACGACTGACATATCTATACACAAGGACACTGACTTCTGATTTCCGACTCAGTTCACAAACAAACTGATTGCATGTGTGTTTTAAAAATTATTCGTTAAGTCATCTCAACCATGTATAACTTTTAACAGTAGCACACCTTTTTCTTTCTAAGATGCCCCCATGAAGATATCCATTTAGAGTTCCGAGAGTTGTATGCACATATATCCCACCTAGCGATGAGGCCTCGGTGCATGGAACTTTTCAAATAGAGGCACTAGTGGTACCATTTCCTGTTGGGCCACCAATGCCACAATCCCTAGCATTAGATGATGCACGCTACATGAGCGCATTTCACGGGTTCCAGTGCTAGTGGCCACCCATGTTCAGTGGAGATATGGACCCACAGGTAACTGAGGATTGTCTGGAGGCTGTGGTGAGATTTTTCAAGATGGTAGGGACGCATGCCGATCTCATGGTGATTATTTCTGACAAGTTTCTACAGGCACTAGCGGAAAGATGATGGAGATTGATGCTCCAGGTTCATGACGAGGTTACACTTTTCTAGGCAGACTTCGAGTGACTTTTTCAGGAAGTGTTTGTACCATAAACTCTTCGCGCCATGCGCATATTAGAGCTACTTCATCTGAAGTAGGGAAACATGACTATAGCTAAGTACTCAACAAGGTTCAAAGACCACTCATTCTACTCTACTGATATAGTGTGGGAACCATTCTTCAGAGCATGGACCTTCGAGCAGGGATTCAGGCGGGAGATCAGGGCTTCAGTGATGTCACTCAGCATCCTGACGCAGGTGGGGGTGTTATAGAGATCCCTCCTAGTGTAAAGTATCCTTGATGATCAGTCTCCAGTAGTAAGATCCACCACCAGTCGACACATAATGGAGTCTTCTGCAGGTGGAAGCAGACAGATGTCACAGAGGTCCAACAGGACCTGACCAATTGTTGGACGACTGCAGGATTTAGAGTAGGTTGCGTGGGGTACCCAAGGCGAAGACATACATGCCATGACCGAGTAGTGTTACTCATGCGGCGGGTAGGGTCACATTGCTCAGGATTGTCTGAACCTCCGTTCAGATGATCAGAATATAGTTGAAGGACTTCCCAGGCAGAGAAAAGAATCGATCAAGGTGGCCCGTAGGGAGCAAGAAGACTTGGAAGAGAATCCGACCATGTAGCTAGCAGTGGGAGACAATTTGATATGTTACTGCCATCACCATCAGGAGGACTTCTCTGATCGCAGGTAGCAGGTGGATAGGGGAGAGCATAGTTCTAGGATGATGAGGCTTACGATCACGGTGCTCTAGAGCTGATATGAGGTACAATATGTATCTACTCAATAATAGTTGCATTACTTATAGACACAACTTCTAGTCAATATTTTATTACCACTGCCCTAGTTCAGAGCTCAACGATTCTGACAGATCCGCTGGCTCGATCCTTACGGCTAGAGACTATTATGGGAGCCGATTCAACGATTAGGCATTAGTGCCGGTAGTGCGGGGTTACTCTTGGAGGTGAGATATTCTCTTAGGATCTCCTTGTAGTGGCATTGAGGCCTTACGAAATCATCTTCGGTATGGACTGGTTATCTACAGTACAAGCTCATATTGACTGTATTTGGTGCATAGTGCGGTGTGTCCGCATGGATGGGACCAGGTTTACATTCACTGGAAAGAAGAGATCCTTTGATTATAGGATGGACATTCTTGGAAGAGAGTGTAGTCGACACTCACCTGTTGGCTTACCTTACTATCAGAGTAGTATATGCGGAGAGCCCGATCTATCATGTAGTGGTGGATCAATACACGGATGTTATTTATGATGATTTTGATGGTCTCCCTCATCACAGAGAGGTGCCATTTTACATAGACCTGTACCCTAGGACGACCCCGATATGTAAACCATCATATCAGATGACTCCCACAAAACATCGTGAGTTGCAGGTACAGCTAAGGGACTTCTAGGGGAAGGGATTTGTCTAACTCTAGTGTTTCTCCCTAGGAAGCCCCGATTTTGTTTTCCAAGAAGGCATATGGGAGCTTGAGGCTTTGGGCTGACAATCGGTGCCTAAACCAGGTGACTGTGAAGAACATGTACCCACTCTTGAGGATTGAAAACCTCTTTGATTAGTTGAAGAGAGCATGATGGTTCTTGCAGATAGACCTCTGATAAGGCTACCACTAGCTCATAGTTCGATATTAGGATATGCAGAAGATGACTTTCAGATGTCGGCATTTTTCATCGGGGGAGCATTCTTCATTGGGAGCCTTCTTCCTATATTTCTCCCAATATCTCTCCTCTCTAAAATCCTCCTTTGACAACCAAATGAAATGGAAGCCAAAGGTAATAGATATATATATCTTTTATAGTTGTTGGCACCAATTTCAAAATAGCCTAATTAAACACCTATTTTTTCAATATTTATTAGGGTGGATTTGAATAATTTAATTAAGGGAGGTGGTGGCACCATTAAAAGTAGAGGAGCTTAAGAGGTTCTCCCTTATTTATGAGGTAGTTTATAGGTTTTCCTTAACTAAATGGGTGGTTTAGTACCGAGTGGTCCCCACACCGTAACCCCTCGTGGGAGGTTAGCTTCGGGTGGGCCCCACCACCATAACCTCTCATTGGAGGTTATGGTGTGGTGGTCCCCACCTCCAACATCCACATGGGTGGTTATAGTAGATAAAATAAAATAAAACATCCGTTTATTTTATTTTCATTATTTCCATAAAAACCCAAAAACTATCTTTCAATTTGGACCAACTACCATCGAGGTGGAAGCCTTCTTAAGAGAATATCAGCGATGGAAGTTCAATGGTGTCATCAAATTTCAATTCTGGGCACTAGTTCAAATTTTATAAAAACCCACTCTAACTTTAAATGATCGTACCTCAAAACTATTTCAGAAATTTATTCCGAGCACAGCGGGCCTCAGAATCACGCACCGCCAATTTTTGTGGACTTGTAAAATTCACATATATTTAAAAAAATACATCGAAACAGTACACAAATGTGACATTTACCAACATAAAATTATCGACAGATAATATATTTGTCGGTAAAAATCATCAATTCCAACAGATAATAAATTATGTTGATATTAACTAGAGATACCAAAAATAATTTACCAACAAATATATTTTTTTATATTAGTAGTTCAATACCAACAAATCTTTTACAAACATTAAATCTGTTGTCATATCATAATAATACCAACAATTGATTTATCGATAAATGAATCTGTTATTATAAATTATTATTACCAACAAATAATTTACCATTATAAAAATCTATTGAAATAAAGAATTCAATAATTTTAAATATTTTACCAATAACTGAATATATTAATATATACATATAAATACATATACGTATATATTACTAATTACAAACATATCATTTTTCATATAAGTGTATAAATAAAATGAAAAAAGTTATAAATTTATATATACTTCATAAGGACCTCTCAATTCTCCTCAACCCTACCTCCTTGTTCTCCCCCTTCCCAGCTGACAGACGTTCCCCCCGACCCTGACCCTACCTCTCAGTTCTGCCCCATCCCAGCTTGTGTCCCCCTCCGACATTAGCACCTCCCTGTTCCTCGCTTCCCGACTGGCATCCCCCTCTAACATCTGTTCACGATTCACCCTCCCTCTTCCTGGCTACCCCGCCTAACATCATCGCACGAAACTACCTCCCAAGAGATCCAAGCAGTCATCCCCTATATCAACGGCCATCATCCACAACATTTTATACCAGTGGCCCCATGTGAACCCTTTGTCCTCGACGCCCTAGCTTAACCCTAGCCATACCCGGGATCTCTTCCCATCCTTCACTATCATCCCTTCCCTCTCACTGTGGATTCTTTTGATTTCCGGTGTTTGGTTTGCATCGAAGAACATGTATTTTTGTGGGAAGGAATCGGTTCAGATGAAGTTGGTATGATTTCGCTATTACTGTCACTTCTTTATATGTTAGCATATTAAATCTTCTAGAATAATTATTTTTTTGATCTTTTTCTTGTTGAAACCTCTCTTCACCTTGTTCTTGGTTCTATATGTTAGTGCATGCTGGCATTTTCCATTCGATTATTCTCAGATGGGGATTTACTGGGATTATTTCATTTTTTTGGTTTTTGATGTGTGGATTCTTTTAATTTCAGGATTTGTGTTCACATCGAAGAACATGTATTTGTATGGGAAGGTGTCGGTTCTAATGAAGTAGGTACATGGGGATTCCTTCGGGACTGTCACTCCTTTCTATGTAAGCTCATCAATCCTCTAGACTAATTATTTTTTTTATATTTTCATCTCTCTATGATTGATTCAATCATTATGTTCATGTTATGGGAAGTGGGATGAATCTCTATATATTTGTGTGAATTCATTGATGGGTCCCTTGTCCTCTTTTTAATGTGTTCTTTTCATTATAGGGTGAAGAAAACATCGTTATTCCCTTTATTTCACCTCCTAGGGTCATTACAGTCTAGTGACTCTATTGGCATCTCCTTCAAGTCTCTATCATGCATAGATTTTAATGGTTTGATGTCACTTTCCGGTTAATTATTCAATGATTAAAGAGAACTGTTTCATGGGTTCCTTTGATTTATTCACAAGTGGATAATTTAAAGTGCATTCAATATGGTAGATGTCATAAGACTCGAGTTTCTGGGAAGCTTGAGTGGGGAGCCTCTTCTAGTTCAGATGAATGTGTATGTTAATAGAGAAGGGAACCAGGAGAAAAGGATAGAGCTCTGGTTCGACCCCACTGTGGATTTCCACATGTAATCTCATCACTGAAACCTTGTCCAAGTCATGTAATGCTTCTTTATCTTTTTATATTGGTCATCCGTTAAAGCATCTTCTTTCTTTATTTTTCATTCACATTTCATTTATTATGTTTATTCAATAGGGTAAACGATAAATGATTACAGAATATTTTTTCTTTCATTGTATCTGATGCTCCATGATCTGATTAAGTGTTTGTAAAAGAATATGCAAATAATTATGCAGTTTCAACAAAAATGCATATTATACAACTTTGAATTTATATTTAGTGTCATCATGCCTTCAATATGCATGCTTCTCTATAATATACAATCAAAAAAGTTACTATAAGTTGGATTTAGCCGTCTTTGTCATGTACGGTTTCCAGTACCACTATTAAATTTCAATAACAAAATAATATGCAGGTTCAATATGTAGTTTCGATACAACCTCTATTATATACTATTCATTCAGTAGCCTTTGTAATGTACAGTTTTAATATACTTAAATATAACTATAAAGATTTACTATGCAGTACTATATGTTTCTTTATAATATGCATTGAAAAATTTAACAACAAGTGAGATTCAATAGATTTTGAAATGTAAAATTTCCAGTACATTATACTTTCTTCTTCTTGACTGAATAATTTTATCCAAACGAAGTAAATTAGTATCATTATCTTTATTTGTTCTTATCATTCTAGGTTGGCTTATATGATTTGGGATCTTGGTCTCCTGTATTATTTCTCTTTTTATTTTGATGGTTATGCTAACTCTTCTAGGTTTTTTTGAACATCAAATATTATCCTTCCTTGTATTAATATATATTTTTATGTTATGAAAATCCTCTTCCTAGGTTAGGTGGGAACAACTAAAACAAAAGCATGAAAAAACTAGACACCAAGAATCAAACCGGACCAAAAAAAGTCAATAAAAATAGTTTAAGGAACTAATGAGTTGACCCAGTATTCCCATGACAAGTATTTAAGGCCTTGATCAGGATGAAGTCGAAGATATCCTTTGATGTTGTAGGTTAAGAAAATAGAGGCCTTAATAAAATCTGCTAAAGAGAGGTTGACCTTGTTCAAGCATATGAAATAAACATCCAGCTAGAGGTCATGTTACGTACACAAGTTCCTCTTATGGCCATGAGGGCATGATCAGCTAGACATATCTCCCCACTCTATAGTTGAATCCAGGTAAAAAATTCGAGCATCCTGAATTTCTTCTTCTATGGATTTCCCAAAATAATCATAAATTTATATAATTTTTCCAATGAAATGAGGAGGGAAAAGTTCCATGGAGACCTAACCTCCTAGGAAGGATAATGTCCCTTGGTTATTAGGCAGCAACTTTTCCCCATACCCAACATGGCCATTCTAAGCCTCGCCAACTGCTTTTGTGTCTTCCACTGGGCCCTTAAATTCCTAATGTGTATGATGTTCATCTGTTAAGACCTCACCTACTTTTCTTACTAAACATTTCTTCATTAGATTAAGAAATATAGAGGAATATTTTCAATGCCTTTACATCTTACCCAAAGTCAATGGATGACACCCTACTTCGATTAAATATTTTCCCTTTTTTCAATCCTGAGCGAAAGTTTCTCTTTTAGATGATTACTTCCTCATTTTCCCATGAATCATCCCCCACCATGTCCTCAAAGACCTGTTGTTTTTTCTTCCTAGGTTGTACCATTTTCCACCCTTCATTATCTATTTTTGACCTCCTATTACTTTTGAAAATGGTTTCTGAGCTCCATTCTAGTATGGATTTCTTACATTGGATACTTGTTGCATACCTTCCCTTCAAAAGCCTGCTCACCTATTTTTCAGCCTCTACCCAAGAACTGATAAGCAGACTCAGCCTGGTCATCAATTGAGGTCACTGAAGGTGATATAGATGACTTTCCAACAACTGCTACTTGGAGTTTATCTGATGTATTTGGAATAAAATCCACATAATAAGGGTGCTCAATTCTTCGGACTGAAGGCGATAAATCAACGGATCCAGTCTAAAAACACATGCCTTATTTTTCTGGGGGATTTAAGACCTTTGTGTGTATTGTAGGTTCGAGATCATGCCTCAACCTAGAAAATATTCTATAGATAGGTGGATCTGGTTTCTGAACACTCTTCGTCCTCCATGCTACTGAGATCCCATGCTTCAAAGCATCTGATGTGTAGCCATAAGAACCTTACTAGATCATCTTGGGTTAAATATTGAATTGTTATTGGTGACGATATCACCTTCCTATGGAGCCAAAATTTCTGCTTTTCTGAGAGTACTGGGAGAACTCGAACTGTCCAAAACATCACTGGAGGGTTTGATATAAAACTCAACTTTAGCATGAACTTCCTTCTCTAAATTTCCTTCAATTTAAACATCATGGGATGTACCTTTCCTAGGAGCTTGCAGACAGGCAGTTTGGGCATGACCTAGTTGATTAAATGAGGAACATAAGTCTACCCTGGATTCATAGCACACCTATTTCTTACATTGATTCTCCCCTTTAATCTCAATCCAAATATCTTCCATATACTCCTTCAAAATTTCAATGTCAACACAAATCTAAGGAGAAATGGGATTAATAATAAAATGAAGACTGAAAGGAGTTATTTCAAAATTACATTTTCATTCCCATACCATGTATCCACTAGCATGAAAAACACTTTCAATTAGGAAACTCAAAATATTATATAATGTTTTCATGCTTATTATATAACTTTTATAATGTTATAATGTTATATAAACATTATATAATGTTTTTGTGTCGGATATTCATGGTAACAATTATATTTTAACATTCTTTTTCATCACTGTTTACGTGATTCTAATCTATTTTGTTCACTTTAAAAAGATTTTTTAACTGTATTTTTGTTTCCATTCATTGGCATCATGTTGTGTTCTTTGTGCGTATGTTGATCCCACTGTAAATTTGTATCAACTTAATATTAATATGGTGTCATATATGTTACTATACAATTGGTATATACTCTTTGTATGTTTTCATCTACATTAACATGTTCTATTTGATTTTCTATTCAAAAATAAGCTAGAAGTAAATTTTCTATTGATCATATTCTTTTATGTTATATTACTATTGGTTCTCACCAAATAATATAGTGACACCTATTTCAAAAAAAATTATTTTCATTTTCACTTCGGCGATCTGATTTCTTCTAGACTATGAAATTTAACATGATAATATGTTTTAGGAATACTCATTGTGATTATTATAATTTTTTATATCTAAAACAGTAAAATTCCTTTTTGAGAGGGTTTATTTTTTTATAATTTCAAAACCAAACATTGAAAGTGTGTGTTCTTGTGTGTGTTAATATATATATATATATATATATATATATTAGTTCTATAAATAATCCAATATTTGATTTAATGATTCAGAATTTTTTTGATTGGAGTCGTTCTGAATCAACCAAGGAAATAAAATTAACTACATTTATGAATTTATATTTTGAAGCATGTCATTGAATTAGAAGTGAATATAAATGTCTTTCACTCACAAGAATGAATAACGTCTTGGGTTTCCATTTTTTTCTTGGGTTGGGTTTATTCAAAGCTGCACTAGCTACATTTCTGAAGGTAGCTATTGGTTTTCATTTTCTTTATTTCAATTTCAAGGGAGATGTTGAAAGTGGTTGTGTTGTTGCATGGAAATGGATACAACTGGTCTTATGGTTGATGTTGAGTTTGATCTAAAATTATTAAAAACACATACTTTTGTTTTAACCGTGAGTCTGATATAGATTGAGAAAGCATGATTTAGTTCTCATCGTGGTATGTATTTTTTTGAGCCCATAATATTTATGCCTACCATTTAGAAGTACTATTATATTTTTATTAACATTGGATTTGTTTTGATTCTAAAATAATCATGAAATATATCATTCACCTTCACTTCATTTTTTTAGACATTCATTTATTTATATTGTGGTTTCAATTTATGCAGATATTTTTCACGTATTTATGGGTTTGCTATTTTGTTGTTTGTGGTGTGGATCTTGCAGCTGAAGGGTGTGGCATGGCATTGACTTGAGGTTCCTCATAGGTACCATAGATGAATTGATTTGTTGATGTGTCAACAGAGATGATGAATAAAATATTCCCATTCTATGTAGATCAATTTTTTATATTTTCATTTATTTCTATTTTAGTTTCAATTCTTGTGGATATTTTGGGCTGATTTGTAGGTATGTTCATTGGTTGTGTTGTGAAGATTTTTTAGCTAAAGGGTGTGGCATTGCAATGACTTGAGGTTCCTCACTGGTATTGAAAAAATACTCATTCTATGCAGATTATTTCATTTACGTTTTTTTCTTTCAATTCATGCAGTTATTTTTCAATGATTTGTGGGTTTACTCTTTCGATGTGTGTGGTGTATATTTTGGATCTTAAGGGTGTGACAAAACAATTACATGAGGTTCAATAGTTTAGATGACTTTTTTCATTTGGTGGAGGTATCAATTACTTTACCATGATGGGTGCTGGAGGATTGCATTCAAGAGATGACATGCCCTTTTTCCTATTTGGGGGAAGTAACTATTATTCTACCACTTTAGAATGATTGGTGTTGGAAGAGAGCATTCACGAGATAGCATGCCCTTTTTTCATTCGTTTGACAGAATAATTATTCTACCATTCGACCATGATGGGTGCTAGAGGATTGTATTCAAGAGATGACGTGCCCTTTTTTCATTTGGGAAGAGGGGGTGTAAGTGTCGGCAAGCATCTGCGGCGGAGTGGATTGATATTGAGTTTTCGTGTGTTTATGATCTTTTTATGTATTAATCAACCTCAACCATGTATGAGTCATTTTGTATTAAATTTCACTTAATAAAATTAATTTTTTTTCTATGTTTTCATGTGTTAAAATCATCATTTGTTTGATAATTTATGAAGGTGTTATATATGATAAATTAATAAATAAAATATGAAATTTTATTAGTAATAAAAATTTATAATTTTTATTTAAATATAATTTATAAAAAGATTATATATGTTGATAATATTATGACCAACAGAAATATATTTCTTATGAATATGTTGCTAAACATTTTGACCAACGTTTATATGATCTGTTGGTATTATAATATTTGTTACAGAACTATTTTATATGCCACAATATCATTTATCATCACTGTTTTTACCAATAGTTTAGTGAAAGGAAACTTTTTTTTCTTAAAATGTTTTACCAACAGAAAAGACACTTTTACCAATAGATATACCCATGTTGGAAAAAGCTAATTATTTTGTAGTGAAATTACAGGTCTTTACATTCTTCACACCAATGGGATTTATGTCCCTGTAAGCTATAATATGATCTAAAGAAACTGGTGGGGGTATTGAGCATGCATATGAGCCTCCCAATCCAATGTGATCTCCTGGAGGCTCCCGTACTGCCAGCTAACGTGCACCAGATGTATCGACCATCCACAAAGGACCCACTCCCGTCGATCGTCAATATCCACTGGAACCTTCATAAATGTTTCCCCATCGCCGACGTCCATCTAGCCATGGTCAATGTAGTGAGAAGCGTCATGCACATATCTCCTTAGCTGGGAGGCGTGGAAGACATCGTGCACCTGATGCAACTGAGGTGGAAGAGATAAGAGGTATTCCAACTCTCCAACACTACTAAAGACCGAAAAAGGGTCGATGAACCTCAGCGAAAACATGCCGCCAAGGCCAAACCTCCATAATCCTCATCAAGGTGAGACCCGTAGAAAGTTAGGGTCGCCATCCTCGAACATTAGAGCTATTTGTCTCATGTCAGCAAACAACTTATGCCTACTTTGGGCTGTCATCATCCACTCATGGATGATTTCCACCTTCACTGTGTTAGCCCGTACCAGCTTTGGTCCCAGTAGTGCTGACTCCACTAGGATAGTCCAACACAAGGGTGATCTGCATGGTCGCCCGTACAATGCCTCAAAAGATTCCATCCCAATAGTGGAGTGATAAATGTTATTTTACACAAACTCCACCAAAGGAAAGTGATCCTCCCAGCTGTGACTATAGTCGATGACACAAGCACACAACATTTCCTCGAGGGTCTGAATGGTCCGCTCTGTCTGGACATCCGTCTGAGGATGGAAAGCGGTGCTCAAATGAAGATGTGTCCCGAAATCCACTTGCAACCCCTTCCATAGCTAGGAAATAAAAACATGTATCACGATCAGAGTCAATTTCCGTTGGTACTCCATGTAGACGCATAATCTCTTACACCTAGAGGCGTCCCAAGCCCTCTATTAAACCCTAGTCTCTGATCGGTAGGAAGTGGGCCGACTTGGTGAGTTGGTCATCAATCACCCAAATCGAGTCACGTCTCCATGATGTATGTAGATGTCATGTACCGATGTCCATGGATATCCCATCCCACATCCACTCTAAGTCCTCTATGAGATGATCCATGACTACTGCTACCGGATGCCCCACATTCACTAGATGACAAGTGAGGTACCGAGAGACAAATACTACTTCTTCATTCATCATTCCTAGCCACCAGTGCTGTCATCATATGTCCTAATACATCCTTGACACTCTTGGAAGTACCGCTAGAGGGTATGTGTGGAACTACCGAATCATTTACTCCTGAAGTGACACTGGTACCATGGTACGTCCTATAAAGAGGATTATGTGGTCCCCACCTTCAGAAAATCCATCTGGTGCCTACCCTTTGGATATCTGAGCACGTCATGTCTTCCAGTCCACGTCCCTAGGCTATGCCATCCTTAATTGCTGAAGATGTTGGGGCAGGACGGTAAGAGACTAAAGGAAGGATGATCCATCTCTATCCACAAAGGATATATGTAAAGTATCCAGCTGCACCATCGCCTCTCCTAGAAGCTGTATACCCGACCTCCTACTAAGTGCATCTACCACAACGTTCCCCTTCCCAGTAGTATAGACTATCTCAACGTCATAATCTAGAAGGAACTCATGAAAACATCATTGTCTCAGGTTCAGGTCCTTCTGAGGGAAGATATACCTGAGACTCTTGTTATCAGAGTATATGGTAAAATTATCTCCCATGAGATAGTGCTTCCACATCTTCAAGGTGAAGACCAATGTTGCCAACATTGGGTCATGGGTAGCGTAGTTCTTCTCATGTTGTCTCAGTTGTCGAGAGCCCTAAGCAATCACTGCTAACACCGGTATCACAACACATCCGAGTCCGGTCCTTGATGTGTCAAAGTAGACTATGTACCCTACACCTTCCTCTAGAAGCCTCAAGATGGGGGCACTAGTCAGCCTCTTCCTCATCTCCTAAAAGCTTTGTTGGCATCTCTCTGACCACACAATGTTTTTCCCTTCTTTATCATGGATGATAGTGGTGCTGCAACACTGGTGAAATGTGGCCCAAATATATGGTAGTATCTAGAAAAACCTAGGAAACTTCGTACTTCTGTCACACTCCTAGGTGGATCCTAAGAAAGTACCACCTCAACAATTGTTGGATCCACTGAAACTCTAGCCTCCTATATGACATGTCCCAGAAAGTGAACCTCTAAAATCCAAAACATGAACTTCGAGAGCCTAGCATAAATCTGGAGCCTTAGATTGTGTCCAATACTACCTGTAATTGATAGGCATGCTCCTCCTCATAAGTCGAATAGATTATAATGTCTTCGATGATGAATACGACAAAGCGATCTAGGTATGGAAGAAAGATCATATTCATGAGACCCATGAAAATAGTAGGAGCGTTTGTTACACCGAATCGCATAACCAAGAACTCATTATGGTCGTACCGACATCTAAAGACGGTATTATGAACATCCTTATCTTGAAATCCGAGCTGGTGATAGCCTGATCTGAGGTCTATCCTCGATAACCACTGTGCTCATTTTAACTGATCAAAGAGGTCTTCAATCCTTGGTAGGGGGTACTTGTTCTTCATGGTCACCTTGTTCAGGCGCCGATAGTCAGCACAAATCCTCAAGCACTGATCCGCCTTCATGGCGAACAAAATCAACGTTGCCTTGGGAGAGACACTAGGCCAGATGAATTACATCACCTGCAAGTCCTCTAGCTGTACTCGCAGCATGCGAAGGTCTGTGGGAGCCATCCGATATGCTGGTGTAGATATTAGTGTCATATCGGTGTACATGTCAATGTAAAAGTCCACCTCCCTGCGAGGAGGTATACATGTGAGGTCATTAGGGAAAACATCTGCATACTGGTCCACCAATACTAGATAGATCAGAATCTACACATATACTACTCCAAGGGTATGTCATTCCAACTGATGAGTGATTCATTGCACTCTCCTCCGAGTAAGTACATCTTTTGCTGTAACGACTCCCTTCTTACCGGTGAAGGTAAACCAGGTCTCATCCATGCTGACACACCGCACATTAAGCCTAATATAGTAAATCTATTCATTGAATATAGATAACCATTACATACCCATGATGACGTCGTAAGGCCTCGAAGTTGATACAAGGAGATCCCAGCCAAAGGTCTCGCCTCCTATAATAATCTCACACTACCAGCACCAGTTCGTAATCGCCTAATCTGCTCTCATATGAGAATCCATCCGTAATGATCTAGCCAATGGATCCATCTAAATCTATTAGCTTTGAACAAGGGAAGTGGTAAAAAATGAATGACTAGAACTTGTGTCTATATGTTCTGAATCTAAAGTGGAGTAGACACAGATCGTACCTCATATCATCTCCGGAGTGCCGTGATCCTAAGCCTCAGCTATGTGGATCTGAGCTCTCCCTTGTCCACCAACTCCCAATGTTCTGGGTGGACCACTTGGTGGAGGTGGTAGTAACATCTCATATTGTTTCCCTCTGCCAGCTGCACGACCAGCTCCTCTTCCACTCCTGCTTTCTCCCTACTGACCAACTCGATTAAATCATTGGCTCTGCTAGGGCGGTCCTTCGACCATTTGATGATCATCCGAAAGGCTGGTCAGACAGTCACATGCCATGTGACTCTGCCCACCGCATGAGTAACATTACCCACTCCTGGAATGTTTATCTCCACCTCGGTTTGCATGCAAAACCGACTCTGAATCATGTGGTCATCCACCTATAGGTCTGGTCCTCTTGGACCTCTGCGACATCCCTCTGCTGCCAGCTGTACAGGACTCCGCTACATGTTGACTGGTGGTGGATCTCATTGCTGGAAACTACTTAGTAAGGAAACTCTCCACTAGGAGGACTCTCTCAAACACCACCGCCTGTGTTGGGATACTGAGTGAGATCACCGAAGCCCTTATCTCCAACCTTAGTACCTGATCGAAAGTCCAGGCCATGAATAATGGGTTCCGCCCCAAATTGGGAGAGTAGCGTGAGAGGACTGTGAACCTCATTGAGTATTAAGCTACATTCATGCTACCCTAGTGCAGATGAAGTAGCTCTTTTATGAGAATTGTGCGAAGAGTTTCTAGGAAAAACTCTACCTGAAACAGTCTCTCAAAGTATTCTTAGAAAAGTTTCACCTCGTCATGAACCTGGAGAATCAAGGTCCACCTTCTTGCTGCTCCTACCAATAGAAGGATGGCAGCAAAAATCACCATGAGAAATACTGACATCCATACCAGTCAGAAAACTCTCACTACAGCCTCCAGGAAATCCTTAGATGCATGTGGGTCTATATTACCCAGGAACCTGGGTGGCCTTTGGAACTAGAAGTCGTGCTACACGCTCAGGCGGCGTGAATCGTTTGTTGCTAGGGATGGTGGTATCAGTAGACCAATGGGAAAAGGTACCAATGGTGACTCCACTGGAAACGAGCCTTACACCGAGGCCTCATCGCTCGGTGGGCTATCTGTGCATATAACTTTGCGTGGTGCATCGTGAAAAGAAACTAGCATGCTACGGTTAAAATTTATACTTGGTGAGCTGACCTGGTTGTGATGACATAAAAAAAACTTTTGATAACAGACACGTAATAAGTGTTTTCATGCACATAGTAAGAAATTAGAATTTAAGGTCTTAGTGTATGGATATTGTGGCCGCAACACCAACACTGGACTCCCAAAACTAAGAACCACAATCATTACCCTTAAAACTATTGCATCAAAGAAGGAAAGATTAGTGTCCTATGTTCTGCAGTAGAACTGACTCCTCTAATACCAATTTGTCATGACCCGTCCCTCCGGGGCCCATGCCGTGACTACCCCAATCCCGCCATCCATAGGCCAGGGGCTAGCGATTAGCACCAAAGGCATAATTCCCTAAAACCAGGAAGAAATTTCCTTTATTACCTGTAAACGCAGACAATAAAGCAAACAGCTGGATACAAAACACTAAGTAAACTGTATAACAAAAGTGTGTTTAAAAGTAAAAGGGTCCGAAAATATAGGCCCAACTGTAAAGTAAAAGGAACTGGAAGTATAAGTACAAATGAAGAAATGAAAAATAGTTTTTGGGGTGTCCATCATGATTATTACCTGAAGGGTAGGTATAGATAGCTTCCTCAGCACTCCACATCTGTTAGTCTCCTCCGTGTACCGACTCGTTGTAAGGTCCACCTCCAGGTACCGTCTAGTCCTGGTGCTCTCAGGCTCAATCAGCGTTGTCCGTTGTCTACATCCTTCACAACAAGGTTCGGGCATAGCCAGTGCAGGGGTGAGTATAATTATACTAAATAGGGACCCCGAGACCCTCAAGGTCACACAAAATTTGGAAAGGATTATCCACAAAGTATGACATCAATAGATAACCATATTTAGGTATGTGCCCATACATACACCTAAGTTATCAAGTGATCTATCTCAATCATGAGGAAAACCCAAAAAAAACTGACTGAAATCAACTAGTATTTTATACACACTATCCAAACCTCGACTGTTGGAGAACTCCTAATCAATCGAGTACAGTGGGCCTGCCGCATCAAACAGAGGTGCTTCCCAATAACTTTGGAATCCTGAGGTACTCCTCCTATTGAGTACCTTGGGTCGGCTGCATCACACAGAGGCACTCCTCTTCATGGGTCTTCCGCCACACCTAGGTGGTCCCCCTTCACAGCCTATAGAGGTACTCCTCATGTCGAGTACCGTGGTTCTTCCGCCACAACCAAGTTCTCCTCCAACATGGGTCTGCCTCCACAACCAAGCGCTCCCCATGAGGCTAGTAGAATCACTCAGAGTCAAACGGTTAGCAATCGTCAGGTCTCAGCCAGCCACTAGGTCTCAGCACTATGCTCACTCAACTCCAGGAGGATCTGATCAAAAAGCTACTAGGCGATGCTCCACTATCACAATGTCCCATAAGGAATTATCCCAAAGGTCCATCATGTCATAGGGGTCTCAATGAAATAGACGGCGCGTCAATCGGATGCCTGGTCTATGAGTTATTAGCCTTTTACTCTAGGGGTCCCAGTTGAATTTGTCAATGATCTGACCTGACCATATATCTATTGTACCCCAAACCATAGTGTGGTTAGCTCAAAGGGTCCTTCATACTCCACGATTACCAGAATCGCAAACAGTTCTTCAAACTGACGTTTGGTGCCAATGATATGGACAAAAGAAGGTAAAGGGTCATAGTGGGCCTGCGTCCGGGCCATCCCGTCCAGACCCAGTCTGGGTCGACAATGTTCGGGTTGACCCGACCTGACCCGTTGGGTCTGGAACAAACGGTTGGGTGGCCCAGTCAATTAGGTTCGGCCCAACCCAGTGGGCCCAGCCCAGCAGGCCACAATGGCCCGCGGTTGGCCGTGAGGGAACATGCTGGTCGCGAGGGTGCAGACCGGCTGTGAGTTGGTGCAAGGAAGGCTTGGCACAAGCCACATGGCTAGTTCAGGATAGAGTCCAGGGTGGCTGGGTTGTGGTTCAGCTTGAATGTGGCACAATTGTGGTGGCGCATCCGGGGCTGGTTCAGCCGGGATGGTTGCAGCAACCGGGGGTCGGTTCGGCTGGGGAGTGGCATAGCCGGGGCGTGGCTCTTCTGGGGTGTGGTGTGCCTTAGGCCAGTTTGGACGGCGGGTGGCATGGCTGGATGGTGGTGTGGTTTGGCCTAAGATGGCGGAGCTTGTTCGGCCGGGGCGCCGGAGCATTGCGGGGACGACACGAGTTGTCGATGCCGCTGGTTGCACGACCGTTGCTTTCATCTCTATTTCAATGAACACCACAAAATTTAATGACGAAGGGGTCATGCCATGTTGGTTTGGTCTGTACCCTCCGCGTTTATGGTGGTAGCATTTTTCTCACAAGAATTAAGCACAACAAACCCTCCCGTAATGATAAATCCCAAAACCTGTAAAACGAAAACATATGTGGATCGACTAGTTAGATGTTCATCTACTTTCTATGCTTTAGAAGGAAACAATCACATGAATATATAATCATTCACCAAAAAATCTCTACCTTGTTTGTTGTTCGTCGACAAAGACACGGGGAAAAAGACAAATCATTCGGAAAAGACGGACATCAGTGTTGTTGGCATTTTTCTCGATCGTCGGTTTGTGCGCCGACTTGTCGTAGTCGAAGACGTTCTCATAGGCCTTTTTCGTCGGTGGAGTATTCTTCTTTGTGAGCCTTATCCCAATATTTCTACCAATATTTCTCCTCTCCCAAATCCTCATTTTCCAAACAAATGAAATGGTATCCAAGGATAATATATAAAAATATCTTATTATGACATTGGCACTAATTTCAAATTAGCCTAATTAAAAACCTAGGCTGGAAATATTAATTATTGTGGATTGGAAGAATTAAATTAAGGGAGGTGGTGGCACCATTAATTATAGAGCAGGTCAAGAAGATCTCTCTCATTTATGAGGGAGTTGAGAGGTTTTCCACAATTAAATGCGGGGTTTAGTACTGGGGGGCCCACACCGTAACCTCTCATGGGTGGTTAGGTACGAGTGGTCCCCACCACCATAACCTCTCAAGGGAGGTTAAGGTGTGGTGGTCCCCACCTCTAAATTCGTCTTGGGTGGTTATAAGATATAAAATAAAAAAAACATGTGTTTATTTTATTTTTATTATTTCCATAAAAACCCAAAAAACTAACTTTCACCATAGAGCAACTGTCGTCGAGGTGAAAGTATTATTAAGAAAATATCAGTGCTGGGAGTTCAATGTTGTCCTCATATTTGAATTCCGAGAACCGATTCAACAGTTATAAAAACCAACTCAATCTTTCATTGAACATACCAAACAAAATATTTAGAAATTGATTTTGGGCACACCGGGCCTCGGAATCATGCATCCCCAATTTTTGCGGACTCAAAAAATTCTCATATATTAAAAAAATGGAAATTACGGGTCTTTACAGATTTAGTTCGATTCGTGTTTTGTTAGCGAGTTGATGTCTCTGATATTATTCAGATTCATATTATTTCATGTTGTAATTCATAAAGTTTCATTAAGGATGGATATCCTTATTCTCCCCCAATTTACATATTTTTGTAAAGATGGAATGTTTTTTCTTCAGTTAGGATGATAGTATTGGTCGACATAGTAATATAAATAACTGGATAAATATTAAATTTATAGGAATGGTGGAAACTATAATTTTTAATACATTTTAATAAAATTACTACTTTGAATATACAGTCTTACTTTCATTAATGAAAATCAAAGTTATTGGAAGATTACTTGTTCTATAGTTGTGATAAAAGTGAACCACTCATTGTTTTTATTGATTAATCTCACTCTAAATGAAATGGAAAATCAAATATATATGGTTAAGGAAATTAAAAACCATGTAATGATGAAATATTATTATAATAATAATTCTAATTAATTATGTAATGTAATAAAAGTCATTTTTATTGAATCGTTAATACGATATTGTGTAAGATGAAATTATTAGATATATGTGGATATTCAAACTATATTTAGAGGTGTTATGTGACTTATTATAAGTGTATTGTGTTGAAATTATGGGTTACAAATTTTTTTGGTTACCGATATAATGATTTTATGGCCCTGGATGTAACATGACATTGTGTTTGGTAATTATGATGTGTTGATGTTGGAGTGAGATGGATGGTTTTTGGAGATGTGGAATTAATTATATAGTTTTTTTAGCGAAGTTGGATGTGATATAGGTGATATTTTACATTGTGTTAATTTGTTAGATTTCATTTTTCCACATAATGAATTTCAAATTCCGAAAATCAAATTCTATGGGTTTATAACAGAATATGTATGGGAAAATTTTAATTATGAGAATGGTGTGTAATTAATTTATATTAATTAGAGTTAATGAAATGTATAATAAATAAATTCGTTTTAATAATGTGAATAAAATATCATATTAAATGAGAGTTTCTAGAAAATCATTAACATTTGAATTATTTGAACTATGATTGTAAGTGGAATTATGTGGTTTTGTGTCATGGTTGTGTGGTGTGATTAATTTATTTATTGCATTATAATTGAATTATTTTTAATGGTTTCATGATTTTTTTTGAGTATGATATTGAGAATTTTGTTAACATATTGTTTTTGTATTTTTTGGTATCTATATATCTTATATTTTCAAGATATTTCTATATACACCAAATTGAGTTTCACAAGATTTCCAATGCCCATAGGTATTTTTTGTTTCCATCATTTTCCCCTAAAAAATCAGGATGGTGGTGAATAAGATGGTGGGATACTCCCTCATCTCCTCTTTCCCATAAAAATTATTGCTGAAATAGGTTGGTGTTGTCGATTACCATATGTTAATATGGGTTTGTGTTGGAGATTACTGTAACACCCGAGATTTTTATGAGAAATATTTTGTTATCATCAAAGGAATCATTCACTACACACAACACTAGCTTGGATTACATTACACGCAATCACGACCTTCCCCGATAGCTTGTGTTGTACGCAATACCAAGTTTCACTAAACAATGATATCCTATTGAAATATTATTAAAACTAACCGTTATAAATAGTAATAACCACTTTTTGAAATTTTATAAATTTTATCCCTTAAAATGGACTTCATTTTTGGATTCAGAATATCGAAATTATCCTAGGGTGAATTTTTGTTATTTGTCTGAAAACATTCAATTTTTTATGAATAGTGAAAACACTGGGTTACTATTTAAAAACCGACTTTTTATTTAAATAATTATTTATTTTATTTAAATTAATTTTATGTCAAAATTGATACATAATTCAAATATTAGTTCAATGTAATTCATTGGAGTCATTTTATAATAATTTTAGATATAAAAATTTTATTGAAATTTTCACCGTCTTTTACCCACCTCCTAAGAGAGTATGAAAATTTCAAATAAAACATAATTTTACCACTTCTGTGAGTGGAATTTCGAAAATCCGAGAGACATGGTTAACATCAAGGAGTAAAATGTGGTTCAATATGATAAAAATAATTTTTGGTGAATAGTATCTTTTTACTTTTATTTACCACGGTTAAAAGTAAATAGGGTAATTAAGGGTAAAAATGGTATTATTATTACCCTATCACAAGTCCTAATTCTATTAGATAAGTTTAATTCGACCAAAAACAACCTTAGGAATAAAATATGACCATTTGGTCTACATCGATTAGATTAGCACATTTATTATTATTTTATTTAAATAATAGTTAAAATAGTTAAAATCAAAGTTTAATAACTAAAACATTTTTAATATAGGGTTATACATAAGATAAATTCGACTATAAATATACATTAGAAATATAAAAAGATTTCCCACATAATGGAATTTTAATTATAATTTTTAGACTATAAATAATTTAATTTATTTATGACACAATGATGATGCTATAATTATCTTATTACAGAAATATTAACATAATTGATATTATAAATACCCAAATAAATGTAATTTGGGACTATTTGTGAATTAAACTAATTTTATTGGTCAATATGACATATTAGTATTGATATAATTAACTTTTTTAGAACAAATAATGCTGTTATAATTTTCAAAAAAATCAATTACCAAATAGTGTCAAATTGACATAAAATAGTTTTTAAAACAAATATTATATTATTTATTATTATTTTATTCCTAAAAATCTATGTTTTGGCCAAATGACTTATATAAGGTTTTATATATTAATAATTAACCACTTGGGGTTTGTTGTCTTGTTATAGTAATTTTATTAACCATATAGTGTAAGAAAACAAGAAGACATGGTAAAAGTAAAATTATTTAACTTAAAGTTAAATCTAAATGATAAGGTTAAAATAGTATCCTAAACATGTCTAAAATCTATTTTTTGAGATGATTGCGACCCATCCCCAACTTATCTTTGAAAAAAATCAATTTGGAGCTATTAAAAAACGAATATGACTTTATAATAAAATAATATTTTATGTTTTTTCTAAAGTGCCCCTCTCCTCCCTTATAAAAGGGCACATCTGTTGTACCTCTCGTACCCCTCGTGGTTTAATTTTCATGATCACAATCACTCTCTTACTTATCTATTCTTGTTTTAAGTGTTTTTGGATGATAGGCATGATTTCAGGTTGCCAAGGAATTGGGCCAAGAAAGCCAATAAGGAAAAAGTGGACTGATTTTCAGTTCACCGGCCAACCGGTGGACGACCACCGGCCAGCCGATGGAGCCTGGACAGAAGTCATCCCTCTGTCCAGACCACCGGCCAACCGATGTCCCACCACCGGGCAGCCGGTGGAACCCAGACAAATAGTGTCAGCCACTGCCTCAGCACCGGCCAACCGGTGGCCTCCTCACCGGCCAGCCGGTGGTGCCTGAGCCCGAGCCCTCTCCCTTTTTCAAAGCACCGGCCAACCGGTGGCCAAGCACCGGTCAGCCGGTGGAGCCCGTCAAACTAGTCGTTGGGCTTTGACCAGACTTGTCCACTTGACTCCCAACGGCTCCGAAGGCCTCTCCAACGGCTCCAAAGACCTCCAAAGGCCATATGAGGGTTCCCCCTCTATAAATAAAGGACTAGGAAGCCCCGGAATAGTACGAAAGCCCACGGGAACATTTGTCGATCATTTTGCGAATCTCCGGCGCATACCTTCAAGGATCCCCACTTGCTCCAACTCAATTCCACAACCAAGGAGCACCACCATAGAAGCTTGGGAGCGCCCTTCATCAACTCCAATCAATCCTTTGGCGCCCAAGACTTCTCCCATTACGGTTTTTCTTGTTTTATCTATTTTGAGCATAAATTTGGGTTTGTGCCTACAAACCCCTCATTTCTCTCATCCTCTCTTCTTTGGGTTTTCACACCACCTTCAAGGTGTGAAGAGGTTAGTCAAGCCTTCCCTTTTAAAAGGCTTGAATCAAAGGTGAGCTAGCCTTCACCTGTAAGAAGGCTAGTGGGTTCTTGCTCAACCATTAAAAGCAAGTGGGTTCTTGCATAACCATTAAAAGCAAGCTGTAATAGGTTCTAGACTAACCTTAAAGTCTAGTGGGTTTCTTGCTAAAACCATTAAAAAGAAAGCGGTAGTAAATCTCTCAATGGTTGAGTTGGGAGCGGAGACGTAGGCTTTGGTTTAAGCCGACCTCCGTTATCAATTTTGTGTCTTGCCTATTTTATTTCCGCTGCACTTTTAGCTTTGTTTTCAAATTGTTAATTAATTTTTAAAAGGCAATTCACCCCCTCTTGCCATCACTTCTCCACCCAACATTTGGTATTAGAGGTAAAATTTGAGTAATACCTTCACCGGTTTCAAATTTAAGATCCATTGTGATGGCTTCAACTTCTTTCGCCCCCGAAGGCTATTCATTGGGTCGTGCTCCATTTTTTGATGGAACCGACTATACTTATTGGAAAACCCGCATGACCACTTTTCTTAGAAGTATAGGTTATCCTATTTATAAAATTGTCATGCATGGTTACACTCTCTCTTCTCCCGATGAATCCAAATGGACTCAAGCCGATATTAAAAATTTCGAGCTTGATGGCAAAGCCATGAACGCTCTACATTGCGGCCTTGATCGTAATGAGTTCAATCGAGTTTCCACATGCACATCATCACATGAAATCTGGAAACTTTTGGAAGTTACCCATGAGGGGACCAACAAAGTCAAGGATACTCGATTGGATATGTACCGTCAAGATTTTGAGTCTTTCACCATGCATCCATCTGAAAATATTTCTGATATGTTTACTCGTTTTACTGACGTTTGCAATGGAAGAAAATCTCTTGGAGATGAAGTGTCTGCAGAAACAATGGTCAAGAAGATCCTTTGGATCTTACCAAGCACATGGGCACCAAAAGTCACGGCAATTCAAGAAGCAAAAGATATCAAGAACATGTCGGTCGAAGAGCTCATCGGATCCCTCATGACCTATGAGATCACCATGAGGAGGCAAGCTGAAAAGGAAGGCAAACCGATCAAAGTTCCAAAGAACATCACCTTCAAAGTTCAAAAAGAAGAAAGCTCCTCCTACTCATCGTCTTCCTCTTCAAGCGGCGATTCAGAAATGGAGAATCTTGCCTGCAAAATGCACAACTTCATGAAGAAGCACAAGAAGAAGAAATCCTGCAAGGCTCGAAAGGAAAAACATGACGAAAAATCCGAGCCTGAGGTAACATGCTATGGGTGTGGCAAGAAAGGCCATTACAAGCCCGATTGTCCACTCAACAAGAAAAAGGCCAAGCAAAAGGAAAAGAAGAAGGCATTCAAGGCCACATGGAGTGATAGCTCCACATCCTCCTCCTCCTCCTCCTCAAGTGACAACGGTAAAAAATGCCTAATGGCATTTCATGAGGTAACCTTTTCCGACTCCTCATCCTCTAGTTCTTCAAATTCTTTTAATCATTTGTCTTATGAGGATCTCCAACATGCTAGAGATCAATTGGAGGAAGGTTGTCATGAACTTTCTTCCAAATTTGTTGCTTTAAAAAAGAATTTCAAAAAACACTCTTCCGAAAAGGAACAACTTCTCAAAGAAAAGGAGGAGTTGTCCCTCAAAGTCCAAAACCTTCCCGATGTTGATTCTATGGAATCAACAATCAAGGATTTAAGGGAATCCCTAGCCAAGTTCACCCAAGGTGAACAAAATTTAACCAAATTGCTCGGTTCCCAACGCATATCTAGAACCACCGAAGGGCTTGGCTATTCCAAGAAAGCTTCATCTTCCCATGCTCCAACTATTTTTGTAAGGGGGAGCTCCCAATTTAAATTTTGTAACTATTGCAAAAAACCCGGGCACTTAATTTATGAGTGCAATTGCAAAAATGCCCAGTATGGAAGGCCGAAAACTATTTTCTTTAATGATGAATTTCATAGGAGAAGACCCACCACTAGACATGTATGGATTGAAAAATCCCTTTTAGCGAGTCTCACCGGACCAAAATTTGTCTCGGTTTCAAAATCTTCTCCCCGGTGATTTGTTGTTTTTATTTAGGGGGAGTTAGGATCGTTTAAGCCTTTTTGCTTTATTTTCAAACTTTCAATTTTCAAAACCTTCAATTCAAAACTTTCATTTCAAAACTTTTAATTCAAATCTCAAAAATTTCAATTGGTTTAAAATCTCTATCTTGTTTTTCAATCTTTTCCCTCAATCCAGTTTTATGCCCCGTGCTATTTTGATAATCACAAAGGGGGAGAAATTATTGGTTGATTGGGGGAGAAATCTTTCTCTCATGCTTCGCTTTACTTTTCAATTTATCCTTTAAAGCATGCCTTTCATTTCAATTCTTTACATTGCTTGTTTTGGTGATTGTGATCATCAAAATAGGGGGAGATTGTTGTACCTCTCGTACCCCTCGTGGTTTAATTTTCATGATCTCAATCACTCTCTTACTTATCTAATCTTGTTTTAAGTGTTTTTGGATGATAGGCATGATTTCAGGTTGCCAAGGAATTGGGCCAAGAAAGCCAAGAAGGCCAAAGTGGACTGATTTTCAGTTCACCGGCCAACCGGTGGAAGACCACCGGCCAGCCGATGGAGCCTGGACAGATGACATCCCTCTGTCCAGACAACCGGCCAACCGGTGTCCCACCACCGGCCAGCCGGTGGAACCCAGACAAATAGTGCCATCCACTGCCTCAGCACCGGCCAACCGGTGGCCTCCTCACCGGCCTGCCGGTGGTGCCTAAGCTCGAGCCCTCTCCCTTTTTCAAAGCACCGGCCAACCGGTGGCCATGCACCGGTCAACCGGTGGAGCCAGTCAAACTAACCGTTGGGCTTTGACCAGACTTGTCCACTTGACTCCCAACGGCTCCGAAGGCCTCTCCAACGGCTCCAAAGACCTCCAAAGGCCATATGAGGTTTCACCCTCTATAAATAAAGGACTAGGAAGCCCCAGAATAGTACGTAAGCCCACGGGAACATTTGTCGATCATTTGGCGAACCTCCGGCGCATTCCTTCAAGGATCCCCACTTGCTCCAACTCAATTCCACAACCAAGGAGCTCCACCATAGAAGCTTGGGAGCACCCTTCATCAACTCCAATCAATCCTTTGGTGCCAAAGACTTCTCCCATTACGGTTTTTCTTGTTTTATCTATTTTGAGCATAAATTTGGGTTTGTGCCTACAAACCCCTCATTTCTCTCATCCTCTCTTCTTTGGGTTTTCACACCACCTTCAAGGTGTGAAGAGGTTAGTCAAGCCTTCTCTTTTAAAAGGCTTGAATCAAAGGTGAGCTAGCCTTCACCTGTAAGAAGGCAAGTGGGTTCTTGCTCAACCATTAAAAGCAAGTGGGTTCTTGCATAACCATTAAAAGCAAGTTGTAATAGGTTCTAGACTAACCTTAATGTCTATTAGGTTTCTTGCTAAAACCATTAAAAAGCAAGCGGTAGTAAATCTCTCAACGGTTGAGTTGGGAGCGGAGACGTAGGCTTTGGTTTAAGCCGAACTCCGTTATCAATTTTGTGTCTTGCCTATTTTATTTCCGCTGCACTTTTAACTTTGTTTTCAAATTGTTAATTAATTTTTAAAAGGCAATTCACCCCCCCTCTTGCCATCACTTCTCCGCCCAACAACCTCCTCCCTCTCCTCTTTACACAACATTGAGCATTCATGCTCGGAAAAACCCTGCCCATTTCTCTTCTCCACTACCCTAGAAACATCCTAGGGGTCCTGGTATTCTTCAAAAACCATCTTTTGTGCCCTAAGAGGAGGTTATAAAGAGGCTCTTAAAAGAAGAAGTAATGTCTGTTACTGATTCTTTCAACTTTATTTCTTCTTCTACATCCTCTTCTTTATTTGTTTCATTATAAAGTAATAACATAAGTATCGATCATATACTGATATGTTATTATAAATATTAAACAAACCTGTTTCACCTTCTATCCATCCTACGGAAAACAAAATCAGCGCGTGTGCGTACATAAAGAATACCGTATCCACGTTGTGGTGTAATCTGTTTTCCACCACCACCTGACATGGATGGGTATAATGGTGTAAATGATAAATATATGTGATTATTGTAATTTGATTTTGATACTTAAATATTATACATACACTTCAACACAATTCCACGATCATGGGAACGATATCATCGCTCGTGCGTACGTACGGCCTACCGTCTCCATGATGTGATGTGACTCGTTCTACATGATCTTAAATAAATAATGATTATATAAATGAATTGAATGAATAAATAATATATATATATTACACTAATACCATTCTATAAATGAGGTATATATAACCCAAATAAAAGAATAAGAATTTATTGGACAAAACACGCATAAGAACAAAAAGCAATAAACACCCGAATAACTAGTAGCAATGAATTATTACAAATACGAAGCTAAGAATATGACCATATATGATATAATAACAATGAGTATGATTCGGTAATAAGTCAATAACATTATTTAAATCATTATACAGGAGCTTCGGAGACGTACGAAGTAAATCATACATAAGGTAAGGGAAAATCTCGCAATATCATTTTTATCCGAGATTGTTTATACTTCAGAATTTACTGGGGAATATTTATCATCCACATCCATGTTTCCTAAATATTTAATATTATTTCTGTCCTCCTACAATTGTTTAAATCCAATTTTACCCATTGTTGAGTTTTTTGTAAAATATATGAAAGGAATCTTTTTTCATTTTTGGAACGAGGTACTTTTTGACTTTTCTAGTCAAAGTACAAGAAGAATGTTTTTTAACTTATACGAAATGAATGGATTCATAGAACATTTTTTCCATGAGTCTTCCTTTATAAGTTTTCATGTTTATTTTTAATCAACTTATTTTAGTTTAAAATTATATGACATGTTAAGAAATGAAAAATTCTTTTGAAGTAGAAAAGATATTTTCCCTAAGAATGGAGTAGACATATTTTCTCAAAATTAATTTCCATCTATGAAAATATGGGCTTCTGTTTCAATCCCTATTTTTACATTGATTTGATTATGTTATTATGGAATTAATTTTATGATGTCCTTTTATCTTACATAGATTTTGTTATGAGGGCCTGACGTTTAAGAATCCTATTTTTATTACATGGGTTACGCTATGAAGTATGATTTATAATTTTGTGGCACACATAAGAATGGTTTAATTATGAGATGGGTGGGACCTATATCTCTCTCCAATGTATTGGGTAAATATTTATATATCATGAGATAAACATGGCTGGAATGGAAGGTTAATCCAGTTCCTAGATACATGACTAAAACGAGGAGTGAACTCGGTTCAGAAATGGACTTTGTCCGCTAGGATAGTATTCACAATGAGTCTTGACTACTATGAAATTATTCTCTATGATTATGTGTATATGCCACAAAGTTACATGTCTTATGTTATGATAATTGGGATTAAATTTCACTACTATGATTTATCCCATGTTATGAAATTATTATCTCTTTTGCAGGTTAAGATTTCCAAAAAGATATGTTCTTATTAATATGATGTGATTGATATTTCTTTTGTTTACCCTTACTGAGAATTTGAGCTCACACTTTTGTATGTTTTCTTTTCCCCAGGTCAGGAAGAAGTGTATTAAGTATGATATGCCAAAAGGGACTCTTGAAATGATAAAATAAAAGTGAGATAGTGTAGATGATTTATTAACTAGTTGTTTATGTTTCCCAGTTTCTAAAGAAACTATACCTATACGGTCCTTTCATGGTTTTGTTATATGTTGTAATAAGTATTCTTCAATTCTGAAGTAATAAAAATGTATGTAAAGTATGGGTCATTATAGTTGGTATCAGAGGAAGGGTATAGTCAACATTTGGAAACTAGGATGTGAAATCCTTTTTAAGAACCCTAAGGATATGTCTAATCATAGGACAAAATCATAGAGTTTTAGAAATGGCCTTGAATAACCTATGATAAGACCTTAAGTGTGAAATTTATTCTTGATTATGTGGTTTTCCTATTATAATTAGTGTCTCTCACTCTATTCTTCTTGGTTTTAGTCAATGGCTGGAACTTGAAGTAATCGTGTTAATGCGGAATGTGATGGGCAATGCAATGATTGTCCCCCTGAGCAACCAAACATTATGGGAGCTGGAATGAAAAATCTTGTCACCATGCTCATACAACCTTCTCAATCTATGAATCATGTAGGACATACAAATGAATAAAGGGAGGAGCAACATTCTGTTTAATCCTTCATGAGGTAGTTTCCACCCTCATTTTGCGGGTCTACTGATCCATTAGTGGTTGAACAATGGATCAATACCACTAAAAAGATATTTGCAGTTCTTCAATGTTCTGAACATGATAAATGCATCTTAGCAGTATATCGTTTGGGATGTGCAGACAATCAATAGTGGAATATTATTAAGAATACGAGGAAAAGGGATGAAATTGAGTCCATGGAATGGGACGAGTTCAAGAACTTATTTTTCAATAAGTACTTCCATCGTATTCTTTAAACAAAGATGGAGAAGGGGTTTCTTGAACTTAAGAAAATGGATGATGAATCTATTGGTACCTACGAAGCATATTTTACAAGTCTTGCAAGGTATGCATCCAGAATTATTATCCAACCTGAGAGTAAGATTGATCGATTTATTAGTGGCTTAAAACCAAGTCTTCGAAGGGAATTTTCCATAAGGGACTTCAATAGCTATGAGAAAATCATTCGATGTGCTCTCAAGGTTGAGATGGAGATTGGAGTAACCCATCAGTCATATGGGTTTGATAAGAAGAGGAAAATGGAATCCCAAGGGAAATCGAAAGAGCACACTGAAAAGAAGATGAGTTTTCCCTAATGCTCAATGTGTGCACCCGCAAAATGAGGGTGGACTAATTTTGCGGGTCTACTGATCCATTAGTGAGCACACCCTCATTTTGCGGGTCCACACATTTCTGGTCTATTTCACCTTCTATCTACCCTCATTTTGCGGCACCTGTTCTGTTTGTTAACATGAAAGATGGATCAATGAGACTCTGCATTGATTATTGTGAACTTAACAAGATAACCATCAAGAAAAAATATCCTCTCCCACGCATTGATAAATTATTTGACCCACTACGGGAGCTCAATACTTTTCCAAGATTGATCTTCGTTCAGGGTATCATCAATTAAGGGTCAAAAGGGAGGATATACCAATGACAGATTTCTGTACAAGGTATAGACAATATGAATTTATAGTGATGCCATTTTGTCTTACTAATTCCCATACTATCTTCATGGATCTAATGAATAAGGTCTTTAGAGACAATCTTCATCAGTTTTTGGTAGTCTTTATAGACGATATTCTTGTCTATTAAATGAACAAGGAAGAACATGATGATCACTTGAGAATTGTATTCAAGACCCTGAGAAAGGAGAAACATTATGACAAATTTACCAAGTGTGATTTTTGGCTTCAAAAAGATTCATTTCTGGGTTACATAATCTCAAAATAGGGGATATCCATGAATCTAGCAAAAACAGAGGTTATTGAAAGATGGTCGAGACCAACAACAATAACTGAGATCTGAAGTTTTCTTGGTTTAGCTGGATATTATCGATGTTTTGTTAAATATTTTTCACGATTATTTAATCCCTTAAATAGGTAGACTTGAAAAGGAGATAAGTTCGCATGGACAGAGGAGTGTGAAGAGAATTTCATGGAGATAAAAAGAAGGTTATCCAGTGGACCTGTACTCACACTTCCTTGTAGTGGAGAAAGGATTGTGATTTACAGTGATGCATCCAAGAAAGGACTGGGGTGTGTTCTCATGCAAAATTATATGGTGATAGCTTATGCCTCACAACAGTTGAAAATACATGAGCAATATTACCCAACTCATGATTTGGAGTTAGCTGCGGTAATATTTGAATTAATGATTTAGAGGCATTATATTTATGGTGAAAGGTGTGATATTTATACTGATCAAAAAGTTTAAAGTATATTTTCATAGAAAAGGAGATGAATATGCCCCAAAGAAGGTGGTTGGAGCTGATTAAGGATTACGACTTCTCAATTCATTATCACCCTGGGAAAGAAAACAGGGCGGCAGATGCATTAAGTCGAAAATACCATGCTAGATTGTCCATGATGAGGATAAAAAAAGATCCAATATTTATGGATTTACAAATGATGGATCTTGGAATTATAATGGAAGGGGAAATATTATCTTTCTCAAATTAATTTTCAACCATCTATACAATTGATGATTAAAGAGGAACAAAAAGAAGCTGTAGAGTTACAAGTGAAGGTGAGAAATGTTCCTGAACATAACCTTGATTGTGATGGGATAATATAGTTTAGGAATCGAGTTTGAATTCCTCCCATACAATAATTAATGAAGGAGTTGCTGGATGAGGCTCATAGTTCTTCATTCCCTATTCATCTTGGAGGCCCGATGATGTATAGGGACCTAAAAGGGTACTTTTGGATAGATGGCATGAAAAGAGATGTTTCTGAATATGTCTCTCGATTCTTTGTTTGTCAGCAAGATAATGCTGAGAGATAGAAGTCTAAGGGGATGTTACAACCATTACCCATACCCGAATGGAAATGGGAAAACATAACTATGTCCTTTGTCACCGGAAATCCTAAAACAGCCAAAGGGAATAATACTATCTGGGTCATATTTGATCGTCTTTCAAAGTCGGTGCACTTCTTTGCTATTAGAGAGGATTTCTCTCTTGATCAGCTTGCAAGTATATATGTAAAGGAAGTGGTAATATTGCATGGAGTACCACTTTCCATTATATCTGATCGAGATCTGAGGATTAACTCAAAGTTTTGGTGAATTCTTCAGCATACTCTGGATACATAGTTGAGTTTCCGCACTACTTATAATACTCAGACAGATGGTCAGTCTAAGAAGACAATTAAATCTGTAGAAGATATGTTAAGAGAATTCTCTATGGATTTCAAAGTTGGTTTGGATCGACACCTACCTTTGGGGGAATTTTTATATAATAATATCTTCCACTCCAGTATTCAGATGGCTCCTTATGAATCTCTCTATGGAAAGAAATGCAGAACTCCAACTTGCTGGGATGATGTTGGGGAAAGAAAGCTATTAGGACCGGATCTTGTTGACTACATGGACAAAAAAGTCCGATATATTCAACAACACATAATGGAAGCTCATTGTCTACAAAAAAGTTATGCCGACAATCGAAGAAAAGACATAGAGTTTGTAGTGGGTGATAAAGCATTCTTATGAATATCTCCTTAGAAGAGAGTAATGAGATTTGGAAAGAAGGGAAAGCTGAGCCCTAGGTATATCGGTCCTTTCAAAATACTGGATCCTGTTGGGAATGTAGCTTACTGATTGGTTCTTCCACAAAATCTCTCTCAAGTTCACAATGTCTTCCATGTATCTCTCTTGAGAAAGTACATCCCTGATCCTTCACATGTACTCAGCTCAGAAGTTGTACCGCTGGAGCAAGATCTTTCTTATGAAGAACAATCGATAGAGATTCTGGATCATAGCGAAAAATTCCTACGGAACAAGGCCACTCTCTTGGTGAAAGTTTTATAGAGAACCACCAATTAGAAGAAGCTACATGGGAGCTTGAGGATATGATGAAGGAGAGGTATCCTCATCTAGTTGTTACAAATTGACAAATTTTGAGGGCGAAATTTATTTTAAGGGCGGTAGAATGTAACACCTGAGATTTTTATGAGAAATGTTTTGTTATAATCAAAGGAATATTTCACTACACCCAACACCTGCTTGGCTTGCTTTACACACAATCATGACCTTCCTTGATAGATTGTGTTGTACGCAATACCTAGTTTCACTAAACAACGATATGCTATTAAAATATTATTAAAACTACTTGTTATGAATAGTAATACCCACATTTTTAAATTTTATAAATTTTATCTTTTAAAATGGACTTCATTTTTGGATTCGAAATATCAAAATTAGCCTATGATGAATTTTTGGTATTTTTATGAAAACATTCAAATTTTGAGGAATAGTGAAAACCCGAGGTTACTATTTAAAACCCAACTTTTTATTTAAATATTTATTTATATTATTTAAATTTATTTTACGTCAAAATTGATTCATAATGAAAATATAAGTTCATTTTAATCCATCGGAGTCGTTTTATAATAATTTTAGATAAAAATATTTTATTGAACATTTGACCGTCTTTTACCCACCTCCTACGAGAGTTTGAAAATTTACCTAGAACTTAATTTTACCGCTTCTGTGAGTGAAATTTCGAAAATCCGAGAGACACGGTTAACATCAAGGAGTAAAATGTGGTTCAATAAGATTAAAATAATTTTGGTGAATAGTAACTTTTTTACTTTTATTTACCACGGTTAAAATTAAATAGGTTAATTAAGGGTAAAAATGGTTTTATTATTATCCTAAAACATGTCCTAATTCTATTGGATAAGTTTAATTCGACCCAAAACAACCTTAGAAATAGAATATTTCCATTTAGGTCCAGATGGATTAGATTAGGACATTTATTATTTTTTAATTCAAAGAATAGTTAAAATAGTTAAAATCAATGTTTAATAAATAAAATATTTTTAATATAGGGTTATACATAAGATAAATTAGACTATAAATATTCATTAGAAAGATAAAAATCATTACTACATAATGGTATTTTATTTATAAATTTTAGACTTATAAATAATTTAATTTATTTATGACACAATGACGATGTGTTAATTACCTTATTAAAGAAATAATAACATTATTGATATTATAAATACCCAAATAAATGTAATTTGAGACTTTTTATGAATAAACATAATTTTATAGGTTAATATGACATATTAGTATTTATTTAATTAACTTTTTTCGACCTAATAATGGTGTTATAATTTTCAAAAAAATCAATTACCAAATAGTGTCAAAATTGACATAAAATGCTTTTTAAAACAAATATAATATAATTAATTATTATTTTATTCCTAAATATCTAAGGATCAGCCACATGACATAGAGAAGGTTATATATATTAATAATGAACCACTTGGGGGTACGTTTGGATTTTTATTTATGTTTATTAACCATATAGTGTAAGAAAACAAGAAGACACAGTAAAAGTAAAATTATTTAACTTAAAGTTAAATCTAAATGATAAGGTTAAAATAGTAACCTAAACATGTATAAAATATAATTTCTGAGGGGATTTCGACCCATCCCCACCTTAGATTAGAAATAAATGAATTTGGAGATATTAAAAACCGAATATGACTTTATAATAAAATAATATTTTATGTTTTTCCTAAAGTGCCCCTCTCCTCCCTTATAAAAGGCAACCTCCTCCCTCTCCTCTTTACACAACATTGAGCATTCATGCTCGGAAAAACCCTGACCATTTCTCTTCTCCACTTCCCTAGAAACATCCTAGGGGTCATGGTCTTCTTCAAAGACCATCTTTAATGGTCTAAGAGGAGGTTTAGAAGAGGTGCTTCAAAGAAGAGGTAATGTACGTTACTGATTCTTTCATCTTTATATCTTCTTCTGCTTCCTCTTCTTTAGTTGTTTCATTATAAAGTAATAAAATAAGTATCACTCATATAATGATATGTTATTATAAATACGAAAAAACCATATTTCACCTTCAATCTATCCTACGGAAAATGAAATCACCGCGCATGCGTACGTACGGAATACCGTCTCCACGCCGTGGTGTAATCTGTTTTCCAGCACCACCTTACTTGGATGTGTATAATGGTGTAAATAATAACTATATATGATTATTGTAAAGTGATATTGATTATTAAATAGAATACATACACTTCAATACAATTCCAGGATCATGGGAACGATACCATCACTCGTTCGTACGTACGACCTGCCGTCTCCATGATGTGATGCGACTCGTTCTACATGATCTTCAATACATAATGATTATATAATTGAATTGAATGAATAAATATGATATATATTACACTAATAAAGTTTTTCAAATGAGGTATCTATAACCTAAAAATAAGAATAAGAATGTATTCGACAAAACACACATAAGAACAAAAAACAATAAACACCCGAATAACAAGTAGTAATGAAATATTACTAATATGAAGCTAAGAATATGACCATATATGATATCATAACAATGATTATGATTCTGAAATAAGTTATTAACATTATTTAAATCATTATAAAGGAGGTTCGGACACATATGAAGAAAATCGGACCTAAGGTAAGGGAAAATCTAGCAATCTCATTTTTATCTGAGATTTTTTATTCTTCAGAATTTACTGGGGAATATTTATCCTCAAAATCCATGTTTCCTCAATATGTATTATTATTTCTATCCTCATATAATTTTTTTAATCCAATTTTACCCATTGGTGAGTTTTTATTAAAAGATATGAAAGGAATCTTTTATGTTTTTAGAACGTGGTACTTTTTGACTTTTCCGACCAAAGTACGAGAAGAATGTTTTTTAAACATGTACACCATGAATGGATTCATAGAACATTATTTACATAATGATTCCATTACAAGTTTTCAAGTTTATTTTTAATCAACTTATTTTAGTTTAAAATTTTATGACATGTTATGAATGGAAAAATGGTTCTGAAGTTGAAAGGATATTTTCCTCAAGAATGGAGTTCAATTATTTTCTCAAAATTATTTTCCATCTAAGATAATATGGGCTTTTTTTCTATCCCTATTTTTAAATTTATTTTATTATGTTATTATCTAATTAATTTTATGATTTCATCTTATCTTACATTGATTATGTTATGATGGCATGAAGTTTAAGAATCCGATTTTAATTACATGGGTTATGCTATGATGTATGATTCATAATTTTGTGGAACACATGAGAATGGTTTCATTATGAGATGGGTGAGACCTATATCTCCCTCCAATTCATTGGGTGAAGATTAATATGTCATGTGATAGACATGGCTGGAACGATAGGTTAATCTGGATCAGTGATACATGACTGAAACGAGGAGTGAACTCAGTTCAGAAATGGAATTTGTCCGCTAGGATAGTCTTGGAAATGAGTCATGACTACTAAGAAATGATTATCTATGATTATGTGTGTAGGACACAAAGTATCATGTTTTATGTTATGATTATTGGGATTACATTTCACTATTATGGTTTACCCCGTGTTATGAAATTATGATCTCTTTTTCAGGTTAATATTTCCAAAATGATATGTCCTTTTGAATATGATGTGATTGGTTTTTCTTTTGTTTTCCTTTACTGAGAATTTGAGCTCACCCTTTTGTATTTTTTCTTTTCCCCATGTCAAGAAGAAGGGTATTATGTAATATATGCCAAAAGTGTCACTTGATATGATAAAATGAAAGGGAGACAATGTAGATGATTTATGAACCAGTTGTTTATGTTTCCCAATTTCTAAAGAAAATATACCTATACTGCCCTTTCATGGTTTTGTTATAGGTTGTAATAAGTGTGATTCAATTCTAAAGTAATATCAATATAGGTAAATTATGGGTCTTTATAATTAGACACTAATAAAACATGTTAGTTTTGGATATTACCAAGTGATGTTGATGATATCGTATGTGGTAGGGGTCATGCATGGTCGAATGAGGGGATGAGGTTACTGTATTCTACATTCATTACACACCACTACCCTAGTTATGTGATGTGGTGGTGATGTAATTTTATTTTATTTGATGATGCAGTTGTGATGTGATGAGTTTTTCAAATGAATATAACTGACGATATAACTATATTCTAAACATTTCATGAGGTTATTATATATAGGGTCGAATCCTATCATACAATATAGAGAGATGGAAATGTGGTGAGATTTTTATGGAACGTATGGGAGAATATTATGTCAAACATTGGGGTGCAAGAGAGGAAAATAAGTGTGTAATGTATCTCATGGAGATTTTTCATTACACATTTGATAATATGTCACTATATTGGAAGCATGATTTAGTGAAAAATAAGTGGTGTGGCAATGATTGGATTTTCGAAAAGGTTATGAACATGTTGGTTCTTTTATATTTTAATTAATTAATTATTTCGATCTTTTAAAAAATTAAATTGATAATATGGGTATGATGTAACACCCCAAGATTTCATAGGAAGTTATTTTCTTTAAAGTAATTTAATAGATTGCGCTACACACAACACCAAGTTTGAGCGCACCATGACTTACCAAATTAGAAATTCAAAAAGAGGTTATGAATATTACTAACTGAATTTTGAATTTTATATACTCCATATAATGTTATAATCAATATTATGTGTTTTTTAGACATAATATAATAACAAAAAAAATTATATAAAATAAGTATTTTTAAAAAAACTGTTATTTTACAACATTTTAATGGAAAACCCTTTTTAATACAAATATATGACCCTTTTATATATTAAATTTAATGAAATTAAATTCATTATTTAGAATTGGGTCATAATAATTTATTTTGGATTAATTTTTGGTATTTTTCTGATAGCATCCATATTTTGATGAATACAAAAAAAATATCTAAATTTTTATTGAAACCATCTTTTTTAATCAAAATAATTTATAGTGTTATATTATGTATTTGAATGGTTTGTATGTATAATTAGATTATATTTTTATCTATTAATACAATGTAGGCTATTATAAGTAATTTCACATATATATTTGACATAAACACATGTCAATCTTTTCATAGTTTTTACTTTTAAAAAAATCCCTTTTCAGTTATGACCATAGGAATTAGTTATAAATTAAATAATGTAACATAGATGTCTTTTATTTGGTTAAATAGAATTTATTTTTGAATTTGGAATATCAAAATTATCTTAGGGTATATTATTGATATTTTTCTGAAAACATTCATTTTTTGATAAATAATGAAAACACTACGTTATAGTTTAAAACAGACTTTTAAATTAAATATTTATTTATTTTATTAAAATTTATATTAAGTATTAATAAATATATAATAAATATATATGTTCAATGTAATTCAATTCAGTTATTTTATAATAATATTAGATGTATAAAATTTTATTGAACTATTTACCGTCTTTTACCCACCTCTTAGAAGCATTAGTAAATTTACATAAGACATCATTTTACCACTTATGTGAATTTAATATCAAAAATATGGGAGACATGGTTAATATTTCCATTTAAATATTGGTTAAAGAAAAATAAAATAATTTTTGGTGAATTATGATTTTTGACATTTATTTACCGCTGTTAAAATAAAATAGGGTAATTAAGGTTAAAAATGATATCATAATTACCCCAAAACATTTCCTAATTTTATTAGATAATTATAATTTGACCGAAGATAACATTAAGAATAAAATACTAACCTATTTGGTCCACTTTCATTAGATTAATACATTTATTATTATTTTATTTAAAGAAGAGTTAGAAGAGTTAAATTCATGGTTTAACAAATAAACCATTTTTACTATAGGGTTACACACAATATAAATTCGACTATAAATATTCATTAGAAATATATAAAGATTTCATAAATAATGTTATTTTATTTATAATTTTTAGACATTAAATAATTTAATTTTTTAGGACACAATGATGATGTAGTATTTACCTTATTAATTAAGAATTAAAATAATTGATATTATAAATGTACAAATAAAATTAAATTGATACTTCTGATAAATTGAACAAATATTATAGGTTTATGTAACATTTAAAGGTTAGTTTAATAAATTTAATTTGATGTATTAAAATATTTATGGCTTTCAAAAAAATCAAATACTAAATAGTGTCAAAATTGACATAATTGTATTTTTAAAACAAATATTATATTATTAATTGATATCATATTCATAAAAATATAAGGTATGGCCAAAGGATTTATATAAGCTTATATATATTAATAATGAACTATATGGGGTTTTCATATAGTATGTTTATTAACCATATTATATAAAAATACAAAGAGACATGGTAATGTCAAACTATTTAACTAAGAGTTAAATGAAAAAGATAAGGTCAATATGAGGACAAAAAACTGTCTAAAACCTATTTTTGAGCTGTTTTTGACCCAAAACCACCTAATACATTAAATTATTTATTTTTGAGAAATTAGAAACCGAAAATGTTTATATTAGAAAATAATATTTCAAGAATTTCCTAAAGTGACCCTCACCACTCTTATAAAAGGTCACTTCCACTTCTATTATTTTAACACCTCTAAGGCCTTCTATATCGGAAAATACCTTCCCAAATATCCTCCCAACTTTCCTCCCATCATACTAGAGGCCTTAAATTGGTAATACATCCATCTTTTGGATCCCTTTTGATCAAATCAAAAAGAAGAACATGAAAAAGGTAAATATTTCATCATCACTTCAAAGTTCTTTTCTTCTTCCACTTACTCCATCTTTGTTGTTTCTATTCTAAAATAATAACTCTAGTAACATTTATATATTGTGATGTTATTATGAAAATGGTACAACAATATTCATTATTCTATCCTCCCCTAAATGACAAAGTCACCATACTTGTATACTTACGAATTACCGTCCCCACGTCGTGGTGTAGTTCGTTATTCAAACACATCATTTTTTGGATGGGTATAATAATTAGTATAACTGATGTAAATAAAAAATATAACATTTTAATGATACTTAATATATGATAGAACTTCATATTATATACGATTTCACCATCAATATAATGATATTGGCACTCGTGCATACGTATAGATTATCATCTCGACCAATGTGATAAGATTCATTCCCCATCATAATCAATATAGAATAATTTTCATTTTATGACTATAAATAATGTTTATGAAGATAATATCACTATTTATAAGAATGAAATACATCCTATCCATAAAAAATGGCTTACGTAACCGATTTTATAAAGAAAAATAGATTAGTTAACACCCACAATGATGACACTACTAAAATAATATTAACAATGCATTATTAAAGGATTATATATGGTATCATATTTATGAATATATTTATTTTATATTTAAATAAAAACTATTTAACTATTTTATAGGAGTTTAACCAACCCTCAACCAAGGAAAAATTACAAGGTAAGTGGTTTCTTAGGTCATTTGTAATTCTGTGAGATTTCCATTGTTCGCCACCTATTTATTGAATCTGGTGTATCATGTACTTATATTTGATATATATTATCATGATTCACTTTATAAAAATGGAATTATGTGAATAATAGTGTGGTTATTTACTTTTTATCATACGACTCGATTTATTACAATGTGGAAAAGGGTTTTCATCTCACTTATTATTCTCGTGAGATTCAAGCTTATTTCCACTATTTCGTTTTGTGTGATGTATAAACTGACCATGATTGTATTCTATGGGTAATTTACTTAAACTTATAAGTATTTAACTCATAATTGTATGATACTTCTTTCATAGGGTGTATTTTTCGTATGTTACCAAATCGGTAAGGTAATTTCAAATTTTAATTTCCACTCATTTGGCATTGCACATGCGTGATTGATTATTTTACTCCATGATTATGTGTGGAATCACTATTTATTTTTGGTGTCGTAATTTTCACTACCTTTCGATGGATATAAATTTGAAACACATAATCACGTAATTGATAATTTCTCATTTCATCAATATGAACTTGATAAGAGTAATTTTAACTCAATCTCCATTCATGGAGGTCAACATCCATTTCATTGGTGTTGTTTTTACATGAATATGTGTGAATTTCCTCTGATTTATTTATAGTGAATATCAAATCATAATTAGTGTATGTATATTTATCACACTTAACTATATAATTGATTTATCTTAACCAAATGATACGATCTTTATAAGAGATTTTATCTCAACTTACATTCCATTGAGTCTTCTTTGTTGTTATGCGCCAAATCACTTTTGTTTGGTGTATATAATGTACTTTGACATAGTATATCACAAATCCCATTATTATCAGGATATTATAATGTTATGATTAACTCAATTATTTGTATTCAAATGTCTCACATTTGGTTAGGAAATCTATATAAAATATCTTTTTAAATGTTTTAAAATTTTTATCTTCTAAATCTTTCTCATTAATGTCCATGTTTTAAAAATGGTTTTATGGATTTATTTAAATGGACCTGAATGTTTCATAATGTTAATTTCTTTCAAGTGCTTCAATGTGTTATAGGACACTTTGATTCAAAAATCTATTTTTAATAGCTTTTTTATCAATAGTGAGACTTGTACATTTTTTCAAGGAAAAGGGGGATATTTCTCTAAAAATGTTTTGATGATTATTTTCATCTATTTCAATATCCTTTATTATTATAGATGGAGGTTAATTTGTTATAATAAAATAATTCGTATTTTATTTAATGAGTTATGTTTGACTATGGATGTGCTATTTTTATTCCATTCATGGTTTGTGGTTAAAATATTGACATTTTGTATGATAGTTTTAATTAGAATGTTTAGATTATGTTTCAACCATTTCATATGAAGAATGCATTGGAATTAGTAAGTGATGGGTGGATCCCTCTATAGCTCCTCGATGCATCAGTAGGTATCATGAGACAAACTAGTGTCTTGGTACAAGGCCTTGACAAAATCTTATTTGTAGTATTGGCCCAAGGCCTTGAATATGTGGTTATGAAGTGTAGAATTATGCATTCCATCATTATGAAAGTGGCAATTGATAGTTCATGTGATTATTTGACTAGTAAAATAACAATGTGAATAAGAAAATGGCATTATTTTATTTTTTCTTTTCCTTATTATGCTGATGTTTATGTTTAAAAGGCTTTTTTTAGTCTTGTACACTGCCCTAAATATTTATGCTTATTTATGAAAGTTTCTGACATATTTTTATCCTTAATGAGCATCTGATCTCACCCATTTCTATGTTTTATTTATCCCAGGATGTGAAGAAGTATTTTTTGGTTGACCTGCAGGGATAGGCTAAGGATATATGTGTGACTAAAATGGGGACTAAATGTTGTTGATGTTTTTATTTCCTAATGTAATGTAAAACTTATTAGTGTATCCTGTAATTCCAAGGCTATTAAACTGATCATTATTTCATGACATGATTCCATCTATCATGCCAATGTTATGTAATAATTCACGAATTCTTTGTAACTAGGGTCGGGGCGTTACTGATGGTATCAGAGGATGTTTAGTACAAACCGTTGAATCTAGATTTAGAAAAAAACACTGATTAGAAATCTCTACCCTAATATAGACATTTAGGATTAGTTTATAAGAACATCCAAAAATTTGGTTAATGTAAATATAATGTAGGATTTCCAGAAATACATCCATTTTTTTGATATGAGTAGTTTGAGGCAGTTCTGAAACATATGTACCTAGGAGTGAAAACTCCGAAATGGAGTTTCGGGCCTGACCCAGAGTATCCTTGTACAGGACAACAGACCTTGCTCTACTCTTGGTTGCGTCACTCTCAAGGGATATGCTTAGGAAAATTTACATTTTCATTAAAAACTGATTTGAAGGATTTTAATATAAGATGATAATAAATAACATTGTTTAATCCTAAAAAGTTTTATATTGAAAATAACTTGTTATGATATTCTCTAAATTATTTTTTTACATACACTATACTTTCTTGTGTTAGTTAATGACTGGATTCCATGGAAGTCATAGTGACATTGAACATGATGTACAAGGTGGGAATGATGGTGAAAATGAGCAATGATATGGAATATTTATAGGTATAAATGATATATTGTTCTTGCTGAATCAGGTTTCCAAAAATATGATCATCAGTATATATATATTTATCAACTCCCGGACTCAAAGAAGAATGGAATGGCATTGAATGATAAGAGCTCCAGTAGTGGAGACCATGGAGAAAATAATGCTCAATTTCTATCATGTAGGAAATGTGGAAGGAGACACCTATGAAAGTGTCTCAGTGGAAAAAAGATATTATGTATGTGTGGGGAAAAAGGACATAAAGTAAATAATTACCGAGAAAAAACAGATTACTATGGAAGAAAATAAAAATGATCCCAAAAATCCATTTGATGTTATTTTTCATAAATGTAGGGGACCTGTGCATTACCTAAGTGAATTCTATATTCTATAGGATACCATCTTGGTCAAGAATAACCTATGTGGAAATAAATGGATGGAGAAATGTTTAAAAGTATTAGTGATCTTTGTTAATGAGATTACATTGGGAGAATTTTATCTTGTATGTGTAACCCTATTGTTTGTTATGTGAAAATTCATTTTTCTGAAAGAATTGTATTTTATATTGTTGATATAGTTATAAATAACCATTTGGGTTTTTATAATCATAGAATGTTAGGAAATTACATGTTATTAAATTTTGTGATGAAAATGCGAGGTATGAGATAACATTTGTGGTGAAATTATGTTATGGTTATGTTTTAGAATTTATATCATTTTGGGATTGTTATAAAATATTGTTTTTGAAAAATGAAAACATGCAGACAATGTGACATCCCATCGCATCGGACCAAGTTACGAGAATCGAACCCACAACCAGAGTGAGATTAGGATTTAACGCCTACAATTGGACTACGTGAAGTCCCTGGATAGTGTGACTAATTATTTTGAGTTAAATGATTTTATTTGTTAATAATAATTTGATTTGGGATATTATGTCTTATGTAATGGATATACTTAATATAATAAAATGATTTGGTGATTAAGTGATAAATGTTATTTTGGAAGATGTTCACTTTGTTGGGAGCACTATATAACTAAAGAAAATAGTATACTATGGGATTTCATTTGGAGGGTAAGGGTGGATTTTTATCTATTTTTTTATTGTGGATTTATAACTATTTGGGTTATTTATGTAAATGATTAACCTATTATAGAGAATACATTATTAGGTTAATTAGATTTAATTATGAGACCTTATGAGTAGTTTTGGTTATTTGGAGATACAATTTAATGTTGAAGACTGCGTAATAATATTCTTCTATTTTTTGGGGTTCAATATTATTTTGGATTATATTGTAGGATTGTAAGGACAATTGTTTATTGAATGGTATTTATCTAACTTTGGAAAAAAAAAATTTAATTAAATAATTTAGGATTAGTATTTCTTTCTCTAAATGACTATCCTTTTGGGGATTATGTGATCATGTACTAACCATTTTGGTTTTGGTTAATCTCCAAAGACAGGGGAAATATATAGTTTATCATTTGTGGATAATGTGATTATCTAGAAATTGATTCTAGTTCTTCTGGTGTGACCAAGTCATCTTGCATGCTAATCATGTAACACCCCGACCCCATTTACCCAGAGTGAGTGCATTATTACATAAAATTGGCATGATCACAAGAATGATCAAATCTCGAAAGACCGATTGGTTTAGTAACGTTGGAAACACTAGATATATTCATAAGGTTTACATTACATCAAAAAATGAAAACTAAAACAACATAGTCTCCATAGTCCACACTCTTATCCCCTCATAATATCCTTGCAGGTCATTCATAATTTAATTCTTCACATCCTGGATAAAATAAAACATAGAAAACGGGTGAGCTCAAATTCCTAGTAAGGATAACAATATATCGGAAACATCCATAAATAAGATTAAATATTTAAGGCAATGTATAACTAAAACAAAATCTTTTTAAACTTGAACTTCAACATAGTATGGCAAAAATAAAATGAAATAATTCCATTTACTTATTCACATGGATATTCTACTAATTGAATAATCACATGCAATATCAATAACCACTTTCATAATGATGGAATGCATAATTCCAGACTATCATAACCACATAGCCCAGGACTCGTGCCAAGACTAAAAATACAATTTTTTCAAGGCATTGTGCCAAGACACTAGTTTGTCTCATGAGATCTACCAATGCATCGAGAATCTATAGCGGGCTCCACCCGTCACATATTAAGTCCAATGCATTCCTCATATGAACAGGTTTAAACATAACATAAACATTCGTATTAAAACTAGCATATGAAATGTAACTACTTCATCCAAAATCCATGAATGGTATTAAAACAGCACATCCATAGTCAAACATATAAAAAACCTTCAATACAATATAGAAGTTTTGTATCGTAATAAATCAACTTCAAATAAGCGTAAAATCCATCAAAGGATGTTGACATAGATGAAATCAAAACTCTTTTTAGAATAATATCTCTTTTTATTTTGAAATCATTGAAGAGTCATATATTTAAAAAATATAACGTTTTCTATGAAAATATTCTTATAAGCTAGTAAGGGAAGCTTCGAAGATTTTATAACGGCGGAAAATAGCCGCACCCTCCGTATAATTTAAAAAAACATTCTTACCTTAATTCTGTCGAAAAGGTTAAAAAGCACCTTGTTTGGAAAACGACAGAAATATTCCTTTATAAACCTCTTATTAATAGTCAAACAGGGGTATAAATGACTTTAAACCATATTCTTGTACATGGTAAAGATGTTTTGAAATACATTTTTAAGAAACATGGATGTGGATGATAAAGAAATCCCAGTAGATTATTACGTATAAACAACCTTGGATAATGAAGAGATTGCAAAACAAACCCCTACCTTGTACTTTTCCTTGGTTGGGGGTAGGTTAACCTCCTGTATAATGGTGAAATAATTGTTATTAAATTATACAAGAATCATATACCTTCATATGATATAATATATGATCTTTTATCATTGATTTGTTAATAATATCTTAGTATTATTGTTGTTTCGGGTGTTAACTTACTCATTTTCTTTTATATGTTCTGTTACGTAAGCCATGTTTGTCATGGATAGGTTGTATCTTATTGATATCCAGAATGATATCATATCCTTAAACATTATTTTTAAATCATCAAATGATAATTATACTTGAATGGATATGATGGAGAATGAATCTAATAGCGTTCGTGGAGACGGTAGTCCGTACGTATGCACGAGCGACAATATCATTCTTTTGATATGAAAAAATATATAATTGGATGTTATATCATATATACAGAATCATTATCATGTTATATTTATTATTTACATGAATTACACATCATTATTATACCCATCCAAATAATAATATATTGAATAACAATTACACCACGACGTGGAGAGGGTAAGCCATACGTATGCACGTATGGTGACATGTTATTCAAAGGATGGATATAATACGTAAATATAGTTTTAAATAACATCAATGTATATATAATATACTATAGTTATTATTTTATAATGGTAATAACAAAGAAATAATAAGTGGAAGAAGAAATGAATTTGAAAAAGGGTGGTGAAAACATTACCTCTTCTTCGGGTTCTTCCTTTTGATTTGATAAAAAGGGCTCCATTGGTTGGCTTTCTGATCCAACTAAGGCCTCTAGGTTGTAGTGAGGGAAGTTGGGAGAGTATTTGGGTAGAGGTTGGCGGAACCAAAAGGCTTTGAAGGTGTGAAGTAATGAGAAGGAGGAGCGACTTTTTATAAGAGGGGTGAGGGGCACCTTTGGAAAATCTAGAAATATTATTTTATAATAAATACATATTCGGTTTCTAATGGATCCAAAGTGGATTATTTATAGGTTAAGGTGAGGATGGGTCTAAAACCACTCAACCAATTAAATTTAGATAGGTCTGGGTTACTATATTAACCTTATCTTTAAGTATTAGCTCTTAGTTAATTAGTTTCACTTTTACAATGTCTCTTTGTATTTTTATATTATATGGTTAATAAAGTTACTATATACATCCAAGCGACCCCCACGTGGTCCATTAATAATACACCTATCATGATATAAGTCTCTTGGCCGAACCTTAGATTTTTAAAAATTTACTATCAATTAATAATATAATATTTGTTTTAAAAACTCTCTTATGTCAATTTTGACACTATTCAATAATAGATTTTTGTGAAAATCATAACAGAATGATTACTTCGAAAAAAGTTACTTATGTCAATCCTAACATGTCATATTAACCTAGAAAATTAGTGTAATTCATAAAAAGTCTCAAATTATATTTATTTGGGTATTTATACTATCAATTATTTTAATTTTTCACTATTATGGTAATTACTGCATCATCATTGTGTCATAAATTAATTTATTTAATGTCTAAAAATTACAAATAAAATATCATTATGTAGGAAATCATTTTAGCTTTCTAATGAATTTTTACATGAGAATTTACTTATTTATAACCCTATATTAAATATGTTTTAGTAAATAATCTTTGATTTTAACTCTTTTAACTTTTCTTTGAATTAAATAATAATAAATGTCCTAATCTAATCCAAGTGGACCTAAATGATAATATTTTATTCTTGAGATGGTTTTTGGTCGAGATACACTTGTCCAATAGGATTAGGACATGTGTTAGGGTAATATTAATATCATTTTTACCCTTAATTACCCTATTTACTTTAAACCGTGGTAAATAAAAGTAAAAAAGTTAATATTCACCAAAAATTATTTTCACCTCATTGAACCACATTTTACTACTTGATATTAACAGTGTCTCTCGGATTTTTTAAATTCCATTCATAGAGGTGGTAAAATTATGTTTTATGAAAAATTCAGTTTTTTAACTCCCACTTAGTGGTTTCACTATTCATCAAAAATTGAAGTTTTTCAGAACAATGCCAAAATTTTACCCTAAGCTATAATTGATATTCCGAATTCAAAAATGATGTCTATTTTACAAAATTCCAAACATATAATTTGAATTAATTAATTTTATAATTAATTCCCATTGTTACCACAAATAGCGTGTTTTTACGAAACAATATATATCAAAAGATTGGCAATTGTTTATGTCCAATTTCAAAGTGAAATTAATTCTAATTAACACCATTGGATAAAATGGTAAAAATATATTCTAATTATACTTTAAAACCACTAAATAATATAATTTATCACTATAAATTATTTTGATTAAAAAAGTTGTTTTTAAGTATTTTTTACTATTCATAAAAATTGGAAGTTCTCAGAAAAATACCAAAAATTCAACTTAAGATAATTTCGATATTCCAAATCCAAAAATGAAGTCCATTTTGAAATATAAAATATATATAATTTCAAAAACTATGTATTACTATTCATAACGGCTAGTTTTTTTGGTTGTGGTGTGTTAAAACTCGATGTTGCGTACAACACATGCTATCACATTATTCAAAGAGAAGCGTACCGTAGAAGCATGGGGTGTTACATTATCCCCTCCTTTAAATAATTTCGTCCTTGAAATTTCTAGAATACTACCTCATGAAAAGACTCAGGTGGTTCTTTATCATAAGTTCCTCGGGTTCCCACGTTGCCTCTTCCTTCTTATGGTTTCTCCACAAGACTTTTACCCGACGAGTCGTCCGGTTTCTCAGTACTTGTTATCTCGTATCAAGAATCATGATGGGCTCTTCACAATAAGACAGATCGGGTTCCAGTTATAATTCCTCATAGGTGAGTACATGCGTTGGTTCAGGCATGTATTTCCACAATAGAGATACATGGAACACATCGTGAACTTTGGAGAGACTTGGCGGAATTGCCAATCGGTAAGCTACGACCCCAATTTGTTCTAGAACTTCGAAAGGTCCGATGTACCTGGGACTCAATTTACCTTTTTTAACAAAACATATGACTCCCTTCCATGGAGATACCTTCAAGAAAACATGATCACTGACTTGAAATTCCAAATCTTTCCTTCGATTATCGGCAAAGCTCTTTTACCTACTTTGAGCTGCTTTTATGTGATTTTGGATTACCATCACCTTTTCCATCGTTTCCTCCACCAGTTCTGGACCTATATGTTTTCTTTCACCAACGTCAACCCAACCGGTTGGTGTGCAACATCTCTTTCTGTATAACGCTTCATATGGTGCCATCTGAATACTCGAATGGAAGTTATTGTTATAGGAAAATTCTACCAAAGGTAAATAATGATCCTACATACCCTGAAAGTCAAGTGATAAAGATCTCAACATGTCTTCTAAGGTTTGAATAGTCCTTTCTGATTGTCCATCTGTCTTAGGGTGGTAAGCAGTGCTCAAATGATGTTCAGTATCCAAGGATTTCTGAAGACTCTTCCAGAATCTTTAAGTAAAATGGGGATCACGATCTGAAACAATCGATAGGGGTACTCCATGAAGTATCACAACTTCATTAATATATAGTCTTGCTATAATTTCTAGTGGTAGATATTCTCTTATAGCAAGAAAATGTGCTGACTTGGTAAGACGTTCAACAATAACCTATATTGCGTCATTCTCTCTAGGAGTCTTTGGTATCCCCATGACAATGTCCATCGTAATACTGTCACATTTCCACTCCGGTATGGGAAGAGGTTTCATGACTCCTCCAGGCTGTTTCCTTCCATCTTTCACTTGTTGAAAAACCATACATCTTGACACAAAATCAACAATCTCCCTCTTCATGTTGTCCCACCAAAAATGTTCCATAAAATCTATATACATTTTGGTGCTCCCAGGGTGTATAGAGAAATTGGAACTATGATCATCGTCTAGCAATTCCCTTTTTAGATCAGGTATATCAGGAACACAAAGTCTCTTCTTGAAATTAAAAATTCCTTCTTCATACCCAAAGTCTCTCAATCTCCCATCATTCACAGCTTTAATCTTCTTATGAAATTTGTCATCATCGGTCTGAGAACTCTTAATCTTTTCTAGTAAAGATGGTTTGGCTACCATTTGAAAAAGAATTGATGTTTCACCTTCCCTGGTTATTCCCATGTCAATCTTCACTAGATCAATGAAAATTGGATCCCTTTCAATTCTCATCACGTTCAAAATTCCATGGTCCTTTATGCTCAAAGCATCTTCCACCTTGTTTGCTTTCCCCAGGTGGTAGTGTATCGTACAATCATTATCCTTGAGTAATTCAAGCTATCTCCTTTGCCTCATGTTGAGTTCTTTTTGTGAGAAAATATACTTCAAACTCTTGTGATCTGTATAAATCACACATTTTTTTCCATAGAGGTAGTTCCTCCATATTTTTAAAGCAAATATCACATCTCCTAACTCAAGATCATGAGTAGGAGAGTTTTGTTCATTAATTTGCAACTGTCGTGATGCATAGGCAATAACCCTATCATTCTGTATAAGGACACAGCCAACTCCTTTCTTCGATGCATCACTATAAATAACGAACCCATAATTCCCCGATGGTAGAGTCAATATAGGATCATTGACTAATATTCTATTCAGTTCTTCAAAAAATTCTTCACACTCTTTTGTCCAAACAAATTTAACCCCTTTACGTGTGAGCTTAGTTAATGGGTTAGCCAACTGGGAAAATTTTTGGACGAAACGTCGATAATAACCTGCTAAACCAATAAAACTATGCACCTCAGTTACACTCGTAGGTGATGGCCATTCTTGGATTTCCTTGGTCTTAGAAGGATCAATAGAGATTACATCTTTAGAGACAATATGGCCAAGAAAAGAAATCCCCTGAAGCCAGAATTCACACCTGCTAAACATCCCATATAATTCATATCTTCTCAGAGTCTTCAGGATAATACGCAAGTGATTTTCATGATCTTCTAAGATTTTGTAGTATACCAAGATATCATCAATAAATACCACCACAAATTCATCGAGATATTCCTTGAAAACTATATTCATCAGATCCATGAATACAGAGGGTGAATTAGTTAATCCAAAAGGCATTACTGTAAACTCTTAATGCTCATACCGGGTTCGAAATGTTGTCTTCAGAATGTCTTCCTTCTTTACACACAACTGATGGTATCCAGATCGAAGGTCAATCTTTGAAATGAATTGTGCTCCATGCAGTTGGTCAAATAAATCATCAATGCGAGGTAGGTGATACTTGTTCTTTTTTTTATAGCATTGATCTCCTTGTAGTCGATACATAACCTAATAGATCCATCTTTCTTTTTAACAAAAATAACAGGGACTCCCCATGGAGAAACACTAGGGTAAATAAATCCATTATTACTCAATTCCTCTAGTTTTTTCTTTAGTTCAACTAATTATATAGTGTCCATTCTATAAGGGGTCTTCGATATAGGCCTTGATCCAGGAATTAAATCAATGGAAAACTCAACTTCTCATTCTAGAGGATGTCCAGGTAAATCATCCAAAAACACATCTACATATTCTTTCACAACAGGTACATTATCTATTTGAACAATCCTTTACTCACCCATAGACATTTCATTATCTTCCTCCCAAATAATTGAATTTAGTTGAGCTACTGGGTGTGGATCTAGATAAGAATTAGTTGGTGACGATTCTGCTCTAAAGATAAGGTGTTCTTTATAATTATCATCAAGAATCCTAACCTCTTTCTTCTTACAATAAATTTTTGCATCGTAGTCTGAAAGCCAGTCTATAACGTGGATTATATCAGACTAAATCATAGGAATGACGATGACATTAGTAGATAAAAAACATTTATGTGCTCTAGTAGGGACTGATTCACAAAACTTTGTTACAATGATACTTCCCTTAGGAGTTTTAACTAACAACTTCCTTGTTAAATCAAATTGAAAATATATAATTTTCATAGAAAACTGGAAAGATATGAAACAATGCAATGATCTAGAATCAAATAATGCATTTTATAAACTTGAGGAAACCATTAAATTACCTGCCACCATGATTTTTAGAGCTTCTACCTCAGCAGTAGTGATAGCATAAGCTTGACCTTGATCCCTTGGCCTTTTCTGAGGTAAGTTCCCATGATGATTAGGAAATTCATTTGCATAATGTCCCATCACCCTGCAATTGTAGCATTGAACATTGGTAGCTTCCTTCTTCCCATTGCAATCACGAGCTTGGTGGCCTTTTTCACCACACTTGTAACAGACACCCATTCCCTTTAAGCAAGTACCGTGGCGTTTCTTCCCACATTTACCATAGGATGGATATTCAATCATTCCCTTCTTCCACTTATTTACATTCCCATATTGATCAGTGTTTCTGACGCTTTTGTCTGGGAGTGCGCCCGTCCGTCCGTGGGGGAGGACGTGTGGCGCTTCTGTTGCCCCGCATTCCCGTATTCCAAAGGCGGGCGGCATTCGCTCCTTATTTAGGGAGGTCTGATCCTTGATCGAAACAGGATGATGGGATGTCAGTTCTTCCTCCTGTGGATTCCTCCTCAGAACTCATCACCTAGTACGGGTCTCCCTTATAGATTTAATACGTAGTTCGTGAAACTCTTCCCAGTGCCCTGTTTCCATGGACGTCGGTTAATTACACTGCTTCTGTCGGGACATTCCAAAGGGTCCAGTCAGGTCAGCAACCTTTAGTCAGGGGAGTAGTCACGTTGAGGCATCAGTAGCGTGTCTGGATGCTGGGGTACCTAGCATGTCTGTCTGTTATCCTTGACCACAAGGCTTCTCGAGGGCGTGGAAGCCCGAGGCATCCCACATCAAGCACGGGGAATTATATGTCATAGACACATATCTGAGGTTTTCCTCAGCTTCCTGTGCTCAACACAGGGTATGCCGCAAGTTTAACGTCCAGCGGATACGGATCAACCCAACCAGAGCATTAGCTAGGATAGATCGGATTGAGGGATCCTCCTTGAAGGGATATCGATACCGGGGCCAGCCCATGGGCGACTGTGAAGAAGAGCGTACCGACATGGTCTCACCAGGATAAGACGGTCCGGGCGAGAATCGGAACGGGTGGTGGGTTGATGAATGGAGTGGAAGGAGTGTGAAATGAGACCATCGCAGGGGCGACAGTGAAGTTGGGCTTGAGCCTTGGCGAGGCTTCCTACATATCCCCGTGGCAGGGAATCAAAGTCCGCGTAGTTCGGGATGACGTCGATAAACTGACGTGAAGGTGGACCTTGGCCCGATGAGCATTGTCAGAGTACCGACATGAAATTAGACCCGTGGGTCCACTAGTGGTGGGCTTGACCCTTGGGAAGGTTACTACGTACCATGCCTTGACATGGATCAATGTCCTCATAGTTCAGATGGGGCTTTGTCGGTGAACCGATGTGAAAGTGGACCTTGGTCCGATGGGTGGTTGGCTTGAACCTTGAGAAGGCTTCCTATGTACCATGCCTTGACATGGATCAAAGACCTCGTAGTTCGGGTTAGTCACAATGGCTTTCCATCGGACTAGAATTGAGTGTACAGTTTAATGTCATGTGGGACAAAAGGAGGGATGCAGTTTAACGTCATGCTGGACGAGGGTGAAACTCGACGTGAATGAACGACCGAGCAATGTGGCTTGAACCTCATGGAGGCTTCCTACGTACCATGCCTTGACATGGATCAAAGACCTCGTAGTTCAGGTGGGAAAGGGTCGCAACAGCTTACCACTGGACCATAATGTAGTTTAACGTCATGCTGGACCGGGGTGAGACCCGACGTGAAATAACGGGTGGGCTTGAACCTCATAGAGGCTTCCTACGTACCATGCCTTGACATGGATCAAAGACCTCGTAGTTCAAATGGGATGGGTCGCAATGGCTTACCACTGGACCAGAATGGGACCCGATGTGAATGGATGATGGGTGGGCTTGTACCTCGTGGAGGCTTCCTACGTACCATGCCTTGACATGGATCAAATACCTCGTAGTTCAAAGGGTATGGGTCGCAATGGCTTACCACTGGACCAGAATGGGACCCGACGTGAATGGATGATGGTTGGGCTTGAGCCTCGTGGAGGCTTCCTACGTACCATGCCTTGACATGGATCAAAGACCTTGTAGTTCAAATGATGGGTTTGTCGGTGAACCGACGTGAAAGTAGACCCGGGGGTCCACTATTGGTGGGCTTGAACCTCTTGAAGGCTTCCTACGTACCATGCCTTGACATGGATCAAAGTCCTCATAGATCGGAGGATTGATGGAATACATTTTAACGTCATGCGGGGCGGTAGTGAACCCTGACGTGAATAAACGATGGGTGGGCTTGAACCTCATGGAGGCTTCCTACGTACCATGCCTTGACATGGATCAAAGACCTCATAGTTCATAAGATGGGGGGGTCAGGGTCGGTGCTCACTCTAAGCCCACGTGAGTAATGCTCAGTGTGAGAAACAAGAGGTTGCAAGGACCTGAAGATCACGTCGCAAAGGGTGCATCTGTGAGAAGCGAAGAGGGGCTTACGTGTTGAGCGGCCCATGGTGTTGGGACTTACTCCAGGATGGAGGCCCATGGAGCGACAGAGTGCGGGAAAGATGGACCTTGGTCCGACGATGGTAGGTGCCTCGTTCCCTATCACGCCCTCCATTGACCTTGGTAGTGGGGAAGTACGAAGATTCAGAGGTGCAGCCATCCGTTGATGGGGCTAGGGTCGCCCTTCTCTTACGAACATACGCCACTCCGACAAGGAGGATCTCATTCCATGTGAGGAATAGTTTAATTCCCGTGGAGACGAGTGGTGTAAAAAATGTTCGAGCTGGGGGGACCCTTCGCGAGGGGACGAGGTCGGATCACAATTTAACGTCATGTGTTGGGGACGTGGTGCTTGGTAGTTTAACGTCCTGTAGCTCGGACGAGGTGGGTTCACTCCACACCCCTAGGACTTACATAACCGGTACCCTCTGGTCCTTGGGGAAGGGAAGGTACCGTTAAGGCCATGGTTAAGGGGGGTCATGGAACGAACCATCGAGGGGTCCACATTAGCATGGCTATGCGAAGAAGCAATAGCCATTAGCATGCCTATGCGAAGAAGCATTAGGAAAAGCAACGCTATGGGTGGTATTGTCCCTGGGACATTGAAATTACATCGTGCAACCCGGGAGGGTCGCATGGGAAGAGGAATTTCTAAGCAAAGGGGTGCGATTCACGAAGTGGAGTTCCTTGGCCTTAGCATGGGGCATAGGTGTGAGTGGGAGGTGATTCGCGAAGTGGAACAGTGTTCGCGATGCACTGCCTCGCGAAGAAGGGGTGCCTCGCGAAGCAGGGTCCTGCGAAGCAGTGTGCTTCGCGATGTATAGTGATCCTGCCTTGGCATAGGGATCACTAGCACGGGTTGGGTGTTTCGCGAAGCATAAACGCTCCACGGCTGCCCAGGTTCCCTTGGGAATCCCCTTCCTTCGTGGACACCCTTGAGCTTCACGAAGGGCATCCCTCTCGGAAGAGGGGCTCAAAACGAGACAAAGCAGTGGCGTCTTGCGAAGTAGAAATACCTCGCGGAGCTCATGATTCATGGGGCAAAGAGTGCTTCGCGATTCGGGAGAGGAGAAGCCGAAAGGTCGGATTGTCTGTCTTCGGGACTCAGGGGGAGTTCAGTATTTATAGGGAAGGGGCGCTGCGAAGCTGGGCTCACGCGCCGCCTCCGGAGGTTCTCGGCGCGCTCGCGAACGTCAACGCCAGCCGCAGAGGGGATCACCTCAGGAGCTTCGTGGCGGCTCGCGAACATCAAATGGGTTCGTAGAGCATTACCTCCTCCAGAGCTTCGCGGCGGCTCGCGAACGTCAAATGCGTTCGCAGAGCATTACCGCCTCCGGAGCTTCGCGACGCTGCCATGGTTGGGGCGCTTCGCGGCGGGGCATCACGGCGGAGCTTCGCGGCGGAGCTTCGCGAGGCAGTGCGCCGGCCTTTTTCGTTCCTTTCTTTCAGGCCACATTTTGGGCGCCAACAAATTCCCCCCCTCAGACATGGAGCCGCGGAGGGATAAGGGTCTAAGTCTGAGGGAAAATCGCCAAAATTGACGGTGGTTTGCGATGCAGCATCGCGAAGGGGCCCCGCGATGCTCGTCGGGGCCGCGGATCCGGACGCGCCGCGATGTTTCGCGCGGGTGAGGTGCGCCGCGATGCTCCGGGGTCACCGCCTATAAAAAGGTGGTCCTCCCTCTTTTGTATTCATGTGCCTTCCTTGTCTTTTTGTGCTCTCTACTTTGCGAAGCTCCGCGTACTCCGTGACAGCCCTCCGCGAATCGAGCTTCGCGGCGAACCACGGGTCTCCGACTCTGCGTCCGCACCAAGCGAACCTCTGCTTGTCTGCCTTGGCCAGACTTCGCGGCTTGGTCTCGCGACCGATCTTCGCGATCCGGATTCACGATCGAGCTTCGCGGTCGAGCTTCGCGATCCATCCGAAAGAATCCTTTTCTGAGGGCCAGATTTAAAATGGCCCATCAAGAAGCTGTCTTGGGGGTCCTTGCAGATGATGCTCGTCGAGAGGAGATGGCCAACTGTCCAGGCTTAGGGGAGATGATCCGGAGCCACTCGGACCACACTTCTTTGACATATCTGCTCTCGGAGGGTCAGAAAGATTATCCGCATTGCAAGAAACTGCCATTGTACGGCTTCGGGCGGAGGGATGACGTCTTCATCCCTGAGGCAAGTAGGGATGAACCAGATTGCTGGTTCAGGAGTACACCGTGCCAGCTCCAATGGTTCTGGGAAGCCGATGGTCACGCGTGGGAGGACTTCACACCCGTCACTGCTAACTGTCTCTACAACCATGTGAACGATATTGACGGGAAGCCACTGCAACTGATGAATTCCCCTCCCCTCTATCCTGCCATGCTGAAGGCGGATTTGCAGGATTCGAATAAGGGATGGTCCGATGAGTGGGACCTATGCTAGGGCGGCAACATTACTGATGACTGGGCCTGGGCCTACTGGGTAGGCGCCTCATGCGAGGAGTTCAGGGCCGAGTTGAGGAGAGTGGGGTTGTATGAGGCGGCATGGGCCTCCCAATTCCACATTTACCAACCAAAGCAGCTAATGCCGGAGTTGCTGAGTAGATGGTCATCTAGGACCAACACCTTTCACCTGCATCACGGGGAGGTGAGCATCAGCCTGTGGGATGTCCACCAGATTTCTGGGGTCCCGATCTTGGGGGCCATGTATGAAGAATTCCTCCTCGTTGCCAGCGCGTGGGGGGATGCGGAACAAATGCCGCGACTGGCATCAGCGCTGATGGCGCTTGTCTTTGGAAAGGACAAGGAGGCTGTGAGGGACGTCCACATCAGGAGGTGGTTCAAATGTTTCCTGAATCTCCCAGAGAATCGAGAGTTCCCTCCAAGGCCTCGAACTTGTCCAAGGGCATCCAAACGGGGCAAAGGGCACTCGTATTGGCGGGTCTTGGAGGAAATCCCATGGAAAAATTGGGGTTTCAGTGTCATCACTGAACAACAGCCGATAGTCAGGCTGGCGGCGTTCATCGCGGCTCTCATCTGTGGTTGGATCCTACCGGTGAGAGATACAAGCATGGGGGTACGGCACAACTCGTTTATCATGGCGTCGATGTTGGCCATGGGGCAGCGGATCAACCTGGGGATCCCGATGCTCACCAAACTGTACATAATGCTGCGGCATATTAGCGAGGGAAAGAAGCCGCCAAGAATAAGCGGGCCCTTCCACCTCGTTTATGGGTGGATCGCAACGCATATCAGGGGGATTTACGAGTATCCAAACCCCATTTCGCCGCCGGGATCAAACTTTCGCCCCTCCATCCTGAACGCGGTCGGTAGCTTCCCCTTCAAACTGGCCGTTCCAATGGCGATGAATCGGGTGTGGAGGGCGGATGAGTTCAATTTCCATCCCTTCCCGTTGCCGACGGGGATGCTTACTGATGACGGACGGGGAAAGGAAGAACATCGTGCTTACCTCCTGGCCTTCCGAGGTGGAGTTTTGGTGGCACGAATTGATCGTGAGCCGCTCTTTGAACCATACACTCTGCATCGGTTTGTGAGGCAGTTCTGGTGCCTCCAGCGGCTGACCCCGCAGGTCTACTGGGAGGTGTGTCACGAGGAGCACCCATGTGTGATGAGGAAGCTGTGGCTCATGTTCAAACGGGAAGATGGAATGATGCGGATTGAATTGCCTCCATCCACCGCCGCCTTCGGATTAGTGAAGAAGTACGCCATCAGTTGGGAGGTTGCTTACCCAGGGGAGATTCTAAAGCAGCCAATGATCCGGGTTGGTGACGGTGGGCCTCCTCTATCTCAAGGTCGGGGTCGGAGGGCAGCTAGGGCCGCTCGCGGTTGCAGGGCTGCCATGGCGGCGACACCCACACCGGCCGAGGGTATGGCTGCAGCGGTGGATCCGGTGATTTCGGGAGAGCAGGGTCATTCGGAGGGGCGGCCACCGAGGGGAATCCGTAGGATATCCACTCAGGCTCCAGGGAAGTGCCTGCATCACATTGACATGGCAGAGGATGCCGTCTTCCCGGAGGCTTGGGACATTTGGGATGTTATCCGGCAATTCCTCTGCCCATCCGAGATATGGGCCCACCTGAATCGCCTCGGGATGGAACTACCGGGTATAGGCCCAGTTCGGGCTGGATTCATGGCATCTCTGGCGGAGGCAGAACAATACCTGGAAGAGCTGGAGGATTACGTCCACTCCAGTGGTGTCCCTCTCCCAATGATAGACCGGGTGAGGGTACTGTTGAATCAGATGGTCCCCCCACAGTTATCGGCTGCCGATCTGAGGGAGCGCTTCCCCTAGCCGGAGGAATCAGAGGACTCCTCTCGGGAGGATGAGGCTGGAGGAGGGAGCCCACTGGAGGAGGGCGAGGTCAGAGACCGAGGCTCAGAATCCGATGATTTTGCGGAGGCTCTCGAGGTAGCATTCCGAACTTCTCTCCTTACGATCTGTTCTTGGATCCCTATGGACTTCTCACCAATGTTTGAGCCATGCAGGAGGAACTTGTTCGCAGGCCTCGTTCTTTCTCCTTGGCGGGTGATGATGCGGGACCTTCAGAACCCACGCCTATGGCTGCGTCCAGTTCTGCATCTGGTGGGACAAGGGGGCCCGAGGTGGCTCCTCTGGAATCTCCAGACCTTCCAACAGTATACGGGGGGCCTCGTCTCGGGGTCCCATCAGTACCGGCTCAAGAGAAACGCTCAGAGGTCGATCTTCGTAAGTCTCCTCCACCGGTCTCCTCATTGTCACATGTAGGCCATGCCAACTAACGTTTATGTCCCTCTTTGTCGTGCAGTTCTTCGACTGGTGTGGGCTGCTGTGGCAAGGCTGGTCGGGATGTCTGGTGGCGTCCCTTCTAGGGTCATGCCAGTGATGGTGGCAATAGTCCCTTTATCTCCTCAAGATGTGACACACATCATCACTGGCGGGTCCGCCAGCAGGGCCGTACCCAAAATCATTGAGGTGGACTCCGAGGAAGAGGATCAACCGGTCGGTCCCAGCTCTGTCGCGCCTACTTCGGCACCATGTGTCGCACTGGATTCGACACAGGATGTTGATCCTGCCGAGGATTTCCTGCGGGCGTATCCCGTGTATGAGGCTTTCAATCGCGCAGACTGGGACGAAACGGCCTCCGACAAGGAAGACAACAGCATAGTTCGTCGCCGGTCGTGGAAGCTGATCGCACGCTTTATCAAGGAAACTCCCCAAGCATAATTGCTGGCTGAAATGGATAGGCTTCGCTCGCGGTTTCACGAACTGTGTGCTGAGGGAGTGGATTCCCAACGTCCTCATGCACTCATCCGAGATCTTATGGCTGAGAAGAACCAGGAGCATGATTGTGGGCTCAGCGTGGGCTAGCAGCGGAGGAAGGCGACCAACATCAAGAAGCTCCAGGAGGCTGGAGGCGAGGTTCAACAGATGCAAACCCGAGCAGATGAGCTTTCAGCCTCTCTTGATGCACAAACTGAGCTGGTCTCACGGTTGAAGGCCCAGCTGGCAGAGGCAGAAGAGCATATGAGGCAGACCTCTGGAGAGATGGCTGTCGTTCAAGCTAGCGTGGAGAGGGCCAAAGCCAGGACTGACGAACTGCACCCCGCCGCTGCGGAGGAAGAGCGGGAGCTGGTTCAGCGGCAGCAAGCCTTGGATGACGCAAGTCAATGGGTGGCAGAGCTGCAACGCTCTTTTGACGGGGTCAACCTGTCCATGGGGTAATTCAACCCCCGCGTTTTGTAACAAACCCAAAACCCTTTTATTGGTACTTTCGTGCTTCCAAATTTTACCTTTGTTTTGAATGCCATAGCACGCACGATTTCCACTGTTGAATTGCCTTGTTATATCCCTACAACGTTTGCGGGGAGTTTGACGAAAATTCCTCAAGCCAATCCAGATTCCCGAAAGATGGGGAAGGATTGATCGGAGGAGGAACTTCCAGGATAGCCGAATTATCGTTTCTTCAACGTGCTCATATGCACGAACGAGGCAATTCCTGGGGCGCTGAAATCGGTCCAAACAGATGAAAATGGGAAGTTTGAATCAAGATACCCAAGATTCGGAACACTGTGGGGATGGCGTGACAATAAGGGATAACTGTTAACCTTGGAGGAGAAACGGTAACCTCACTGCGTTAGCCTGAAATGGGGACAACAAATGAGCATCGACCGCTGACTGTATTCGCAACGCGGTATTTTATCAATTTATTGTCGATCAATCCTTCGGGACGTTGGCCCAGGACAGTAGGCGGACCATAGGTCGAACACCCATACTGTTAGGGGATCCTTCCAAACATGACCAGTCTTCCGGAACGTTGGCCCAGGACAGTAGGTGAGCCGATGCGGCATGAGACCAGGCCGTTAGGGGATTTCATTTGACACGAAAGAGGATGAGGGTCCGAATAAGGGGCACGCAAAGCGTGGAATATGGAGTGATGGTCTGTCCGAACAGAATCCAACACTTAGGTAGTTACACCACCGTGGTGGGAGTACGTCTGATAGGCGCATCGGTTTGATCATGGATCATTCCTTCTTTTAGACAGGGCCTCTCTGGCAAGGGGATCCGTCACTTCCCAGTGGGATCTTGGGGCATCCTGAACTTGTTCAGGGCAGAACCGCAGTTTATTGTCATGCGTTGAGGACACATAGACTCCTGTAGTTTAACGTCATACGATAGGACGTGGAATAAGAGGGATGGAAGCGTGTGGCGCGGTAGATATGAAACCGACGCGAATGAGGACTTGGAGTCCAAATCACACCATGTACCCCCGGAGGAAACTCTTCAGGTCGAGGGACCAAGAGTGAGGATTGGGCTGGGCCCAAAGCAAAGTGGTCGGGCATTCCTACGTACCCCATGAGGATGGGAATCAAGCCATATGTAGTTCTGAAAGCGCATTTTAACATCATGCAGGACGATGAGCAGTCCGACCGTGTTGGTACACATCTCGCCAAAACTACTAAGCCCACGTGAGTCGTGCTCAGTGTGGGAAACAAGTAGTAGTGGTGGGATTTTCCCGACACAGAGAGGGGCAGGTTAGGGAAAAGGGACGCTCAGTGAATACCGGCCCAATGACACTAAAATGATTATTTAACGCGCCTAGATGTGCGAAGAGAAAGAGACGAGTATGGTGGAATTCCACATGAACATGAGGAAGTGGAAACGTGTGAATCATGGTGCTCGAGATTCGGATCACGATGATGGAGGCGTGACGATGGAGGATAACTACTGACGTATTCGCAACACAGCACCCTATCGTGTTAGCCTAGAATGGAGACAGACAAATGAGGGTCGACCGTTGACCATGTTCGAAACACGGGACCGTGTCACAGATGTTGTCAAATATCTGTAGGGACGTTGGCCCAAAACGATTGAAGGGCCCTTAGGTCCAGCAATCATGGAGAGATATTAAGCCAAGTATCCATGTCGCCTGGGGGTCCTTCTGGACGTGGAAGAGGATGAGGATCCAAATAGCGAGTTCACGAAGCTTGGTCGTGGGACTAAGGGAATGTCCGCATGAAAGTCCCACACTTCGGGTTCTTTGTCGAAACACATATGAATACGACAACGAAATGTATTAGAGAGAGGGAGCAGATTTCTTTCCCTTGGGGAGATCATAGTTTAGGGTCGTAGAATTCGGACCATGAAAAGTTAGACTGGGCCCGCTGGGAAGTGCCCGGGCGCTCTTACGTATCTCATAGGGATGAGAATCAAGCCTTATGTAGTTCTTGATGGACCTTAGACAATAAATGGGTAAAGGGAGCAGGGGACGCATGGCATCAAAACCCGACGTGAAGGAGGACCTAAGACCTACTTACCATGCATTCTCTGGGGTAACGCTCAAGTCGAGGGACCGAACACAAAGGTTAGGCAGGGCCCGCGGGGAAGTGCTCGGGCGCTCTTACGTATCTCATAAGGATGAGAATCAAGCCATACGTAGTTCTGGATGGTGACACGATAGGATACCAGTGTCAGGGGAAAATAGATGTGCGGGCTTGGACCTTGCACTAAAAGAAGCGGAATTTGATGCATCTTGTTTGTTCTTTAGGGTGAATGGGTTTTTTTTGTGGAGCGACATGCCTAGAATAGTAGGCCGTGATGTCGCCGCAAGGATCAAGCCGCGATGGGCGTTGACAAATGGAATGGCGCGTGGCCAGTACCCAACGTGATGTCCTCTACAACGAGGTTACCACAATGCAGTGCCGTTTTTCGTCGTGCAGCCAGGACGATAATGTCACAGTTTAAGGTCATATGATAGGACCAAGCATGCATTTTATCGTCATGCAGTGCAAACATAGCAGAGACGATGCTAGGCGGGAAATGTGCGCAGTGTTGTAAAACACAATTGACGGAGAGATGATCCCACATCAGATTGTACGCCGTTCGGAGAGGGAAACCTTAGGCCAAGGGGCCCTTATAGAGGGGGAACAGGGGGAGAGACTGGTTTCCTGAATGGGTCTTACCCGGAGACAGGGAATCTCGGCGGTCCTACGTATCCCACGAGGATGGGAATCAAGTTGAACGTAGTCCCGAATGGATCATAGTTTATGGTCTTAGATCTTGGACCAAGGGAGCCCCGAAGGATGCCAGATTGCAGCTTTGTCCCCCTGACATGCAAAAATGCACTGAGGGATAGTGCCAAAAGTATCGAGATTCCACATGGACATGATGGGGTGGAAAATGATGTGAATCATGCAACCAACATTCAAGGACTGAAGGGGCTGGCATGACGATAGAGGATTACTGCTGACCACGTTCGCAACACAACATCCTGTCACGTTAGCCTGAAATGAGGACTAACAAATGAGCATCGACCGCTGACCATATTCGCAACGCGGGATTTTATCGATTTGTTGTCCAAAACCCTCGGGGGCGTTGGCCCGTAACGGTAGGAGAGCCCTTGGGCATTGTATCCAGGCCATTCTTGGGGGTCCCTCTGGGTGTGAAAGGTGATGGAAGTCCGAATAGAGGGGAACACAAAGCTTGACAAGTGGATGGAACTTGATCAAGTTGAATCTGACACTCTTGGTCCTAGACCAGAGTACTCTTAATACATGGGTGAACCACTGCAAGGAGTCAAGGGACTCAACTTTGAGGGTGATCGGGAGATGGCAGGTTCCCGGGGGAAGGGGGCACGATGCCCAAAACCTTGTATCATACCTACACATCCCTCTCCTGGAGAGGGATAGGCCAAGTGGCCTAGGTGACTGGGAAATCAGGAGATCTCCAAGAGGTGGGACTGGACCCGCATCTTAGACATTCAGGTGGTCCTACGTATCCCATGGGGATGGGAATCAAGCCACACGTAGTTCTGAAGGGTGCCTTTTAATGTCATGCAGGACAAGGAATAGGAGGGCCAACTCTCAGAACGGGGTGTGCGTGGTGCAGCTATTGCAAACTTGACGTGAATGAGGACGTAATCCTACACTACGCCACGCGGTCCGGTGATCGGGGTCCCAATGGTAGGACCCGAGAGAGGTGAACTTGCTGAACTCAAGCTTTACCCAATGATAAGGGGTCTTGAACGTAGTTCCATATGAGAGTCTTAGTTTATGGTCTTAGTGCTCGGATCGTGGAGGGTGACAACTCCCGAGCAAGCATAGGTGTCATCCCAATCCCTAAGCCCGCGTGAGATAAACTCGGTGTGGGAAACAAGGGGGGGGGAGATCCTTATCGAAATACTTGGGGTGTCCATCAAAGGGGAGTCGGCGGAGAGTTTCGAAGGACAACATTGATGCAGCTTGTTCTCCCAACGCGCAGACGTGCACAGAGGAAAAGTACCAAGAGTTCTGAGATTCTACATGGACAAGATGAAGTGATGAAGGGTGTGAATCATGTACCCGACATTTGGGCTTAATGGGTTGGAGTGGCGATAGAGGAAAATTGTTAACCATGGAAGAAACACAGCTTCCATAACGTGTTAGCCTGAGGTGGGAACAAAAAACGAGAATCGACCGCTGACCATATTCGCAATGCAGGATTTTATTGATTTGTTGTCCGAAACCCTGGGGGGCGTTGGCCCGTATCGATAGGAGAGCCCTTGGGCGTAGTATCCAGGCCGTTCTTGGGGGTCCCTCCGGGTGTGAAAGATGATGAAAGCCCTGATGCGGGGATACACAAAGCCTGGAAAGCGGGTGCAGATGTGTCCGAGTAAAGCTTGGCATTCCAGGTAATACACCAGAGTACTCTTAAGAACATTGGTGAACCACCGAAAAAGGGATCGACGAAATAGCTCAGTAGGGGGTGGGGAGCATGGAGTGGTCATTATGATATCGTCGTGAATGAGGATATAATCCCACACCACACCATATAATCATCTCATGGATGAAGGATAGGCCAACGGGCCGGGATGGGATGAGGATTCACGGGAGATGGGGCTGAACCCGAATTTTGGACATTCAGGTGGTCCTACGTATCCCATGAGAATGGGAATCAAGACACATGTAGTTCTATAAATGTAGTTTAACGTCATACTGGACGCTAAGGGGAGCAATATACCCCGAATCAAGGGAGGTGTGCGGTATGGCGAAGAAGCCGACGTGAATGAGGACATAGTCCCACACCACACCATACACCCTGGGTAAGAGGGGACCTGGGCCGTGGCCCGGAAAGGCCAAGGGGCCTATGGTCAGGCCTCAGAGAGGAAGGCCTGACTGGTTTGCAGTTTAACGTCTTACATGAGGATGAGGGTCGGGGACCAGAGAAGGCCAAGGGGCCTGAGGCTGGGCCTCGTAAATGGAGGGCGTACGACATGGCACATGATCTTGACGTGAATGAGGACATAGTCCCACATCACAACGTACACCCTTATGAGGAATCCTGGGCCGTGGCTCGGAGAAAAGGGAAAGTTATCAGTCAGAAAGGCCTGACCGGTTTGCGGTTTAACATCTTACATAAGGACGAGGGTCGAGGACCCAAGAAGGACAAGGGGCCTGAGGCTGGGCCTCATAAAGGGAGGGCGTACGGTCATGGTACATGATCCCGACGCGAATGAGGACATAGTCCCACATCACTCCGTACACCCTTATGAGGAATCGGGGCCGTGGGCCCGATCGCTAGCACCACCTGGGGAAGTTTGTCACCTCGGGATGGGGCAGAATGAATCATTATTCTCGATGCCTGGGACATCTCAGGGTGGACCCGAAAATCCAGGACACTGTTGACCATGCTCAAAACACAGTGTTCCTTTGGTGACCCGTATGGGGCAACAAATGAGCATCGACCGCTGACCAAATTCGCAATGCGGGACTTGTATCGGCTTGTTGCTTGAAAACCCTCGGGGGCGTTGGCCCGTATCGGTAGGAGAGCCATTGGGCATTGTATCCAGGCCATTCTTGGGTGTCCCTCTGGGTGTGAAGAATGACGGAATCCCAGTCGAGGAGTGGCTGAAGCATATTTGTATCCATACACGAAAGGGGAAAACACCTCCAGGGGGGAATGTGTAGTTGGGTCGAGGCTTGATCGATGTGGGTCGGGGAAAAAGTGTGCACCCTGCCATGTCTTGACCCGAGGGGAAGATTTTGGCTTTTGGGATGGGCCAACGGACAAAGTGTCCGGGCGTTCCTACGTATCTCATAAGGATGAGAATCAAGCCATACATAGTTCTTGAAGGCCATGCAGTTTAGCATCATGCAGTGAGGACGTGGGAGGATAGAAGAACGGGAGTGGGCGCATGGTGCGACCCTTAAAATCTTTGTGCGAGCGGGGTTGCATAAGCGGGGCCAAGAAAGCCTACTCCCTGCTACACAAAGATCCTCCAAGAAAACTATTCCTAGGGGGGATAGTGGAAGGGAAAAGCTTGGGGCTGGGCTCAAGACGAGGTGTCCGGGCGTTCCTACGTATCTCATAAGGATGAGAATAAAGCCACACGTAGTTCTAGAAGTGCAGATTTACGTCATGTGGGACGATGAGAAGCACCTCATTTGGGTATATGTACGGTACGACAAGTAATCTGACGTAAATGAGGACGTAGTCCTATGCCATACCGTACAATCCCGCAAGAGGGTAAGTCGAGGAAAAAACAAGGGGGGCCTGGGGCCAAACCGCGGTGGAGACGGGGCCAGGGGCCCAAGGAGGCCAAGGGGCCTGAGGCTGAGCCTCGGTCAGGAAGGCCTGACCGGCTTGCAGTTTAACGTCCCGCGGGACGAAGACGCAGTTTATGGTCGTGCAGGACTTTACGGTTTAGAGTCATGTTGGACTATAGTGTCTAGTTTAAGGTCATGCGGGACCATTTCACAGTTTATCGTCTTCCAGGACGAAGATGTAGTTTCAGGTCGTGCGGGACCATTTTGCAGTTTAAGGTCGTACAGGACCTTTACGCAGTTTAGGGTCGTGCTGGACCATAGTGTCCTAGGCGAAGTACCACTTGAGGAACATGGCATTGGTGGGAGGGGTTATACGCTCTCCATCCGTGGTCACCAAGGAGTATGCTCCATTGGGGTAAACCTTATGGATGATACGAGGCCCTTCCCATTTGGGTTCTAACATGGGAGGTTTCCTACCGGGAATCATTGGTGCTCAAAGGGACAGTACCAGGTCACCCTGTAGAAAAGAGCGGAGACGAACCTTCTTGTCAAAGGCTCTCGCTATCTTGTCCTGATGCCTTTCCAGATTGTGTAGGGCACAAATACGGTTCTCGTCCAGTGCCTCTAATTCTTCTAGACGGATCTCGGCTACCTCATCTGATGTCTGGTGATCATAAACTGTAGTGCGTAGCGACGGCAGCAGGATATCAATGGGTAGGATGGCCTCAGCTCCATACACCAGGGAATATGGGGTCACCTGGGTAGAGTTGTGAGTCGTCGTCCGGTAAGCCCAGAGGGCGTTGGGGAGCTTATCCGGCCAACTCTTCTTGTTCTGACCAACCATCTTCTGCAGAATGTTAGAGAGGGTCTTGTTGAACGCCTCGATCTGTCCATTCGCCTACGCGTGGTAGCGGGAGTTATGGTTCTACCGGATGTCGTACTTAACTTACAATTTCATCAATTCAGCTGCTCGGAAGTTGGTGTCGTTATCGGTGAGGACGGCGTGAGGGACTCCAAACTGGTGGATAATATTGGATCTCACAAAGTCAACGATGGAACGGGCCTTGACCTCTTTGAGCGAAACTGCTTCTGCCCACTTGGAGAAGAAATTTGTAGCAGTCAAGATGAACCTACACTGGCGGGCTGTTGCCGGTGGATACGGTCCCACTACATCAAGTCCCCATACCGAAAATGGCCAAGAGTACTTGGCGGGGTGGAGGGGCTCCGGTGGCCGATGCACGAAGTTGGCGTGTACTTGGCACATGTGGCATCTCTTGGCGTATCCAATATAATCGTGGATCATAGAGGGCCAAAAGTACCCCAACCTCCGGATTTGATGGGACAGTTTCGGCCCAGCTTGATGGGCGCCACATGAACTGGCGTGAACCTCTTGCATAACTTGAGGTATCTCCCCTCCTTGGAGGCAACAGAGAAGGACACCATCGAAACTCCGCTTATAAAGGATATGTTCCATATTGGGGCTGCTCTGGAGGGTAAATTGCAGCGCACGTCGTCGAATTCGCTTGCGCTCGGCCTGATCGTCCGGGAGCTAACCATTTTGGAGATACTCGACAAAAGGTGCTCTCCAGTCGGGGGTGGGGGGGGGGGGGTTCAACCACTGCGTCTGACGAACCCGGGACTCCCGATATGGAGGGTCCGGCGGTGAGATGGCTTACCCGCTGGCCATCATGGTCCTCTTGGGTGACGGGGGCAATGACTCTCTGGTGGGCCACGTGTATGACCAAATCATCTTGCTCGGGTTCTGTAAGTGACGCGGATAAGCCAGCCAGGGCGTCCGCTTGGCCGTTCTGCGACCGTGGGACATGGGTAACCTCTAGTCGAGAAGATAACTGGGCCATTAGGAGGAGGGTGTACTCCAGCAACGGTGCAAGCTCTGGATTCCTGACGACGTAGTCTCCATTAACCTGTTTGATTACCAGCTCGGAATCTCCCTTCACATTTAGATGGGGAACATGGATCTCAAGGTCCAACTCGAGGCCGGTGATGAGAGCCTGGTACTCTTCCTCGTTGTTCGTACAACCTTCTGACAACAGGAACGAGTATGGAAGGACAGCTTGCACCGGGGTAATGAAGACAACACCCAGGCCCACTCTGTTGAGCTTGGGATCGTTGAGCCTCCTACCGGTGGGGCTCCGGGAGGCACCGTCGAAATGCATTTGCCAACACGGGACAACATGATCGACTGAGAGGATCATCTCATCAGGGTAATCCAGGTCCAGGGATTGATCTGCGGAGGTTGGATGGGCAGCTAAAAAGTCTGCCAATGCCTGTCCCTTAATGGCCTTCTGAGGTACAAACTTGATATCAAACTGCTGGAGAATCACCTCCCACCGTGCTATTCGGCTAGTCAGCATGGGACGACTCAGGATGTACTTCAGTGGGTCTACCCAGGAGACCAATTGCACCTCATTGTGCTGCAGTTAATGTCGTAACTTCTGCACGGCGAAGACGAGCGCAAGGCAGCTCTTTTCGATAGGGGAGTATCTGACCTCCGTATCGAGAAGCATGCAGCTGAGATAGTAGAGACTATTCTCAGTACCCTCATTATTCTTCTGGGAAAGTAGTGCACCGAGGGACCTCTCCAGGGCGGTCACATAAAGGACCAGTGGCTTTCCGGAGACGGGGGGCATCAAGACCAGAGGTTGGAGCAGATACTGCTTGATTTCCATGAAGGCGGTCCGACACTCCTCATCCCATTCATAGGTGGCGCCCTTCTTCATGAGCCGGGAAAAGGGCTTACACTTGCCAGCCAGATTCACAATGAATCGATGTATATAGGCTAAGTTCCCTTGAAGGACTCGAAGCTCTCGAATGTTGCTCGGGGTAGGCATTTGACTGATGGCCTTGATCTTCTCCGGGTCGATCTCGATGCCTCAGTATCTGACAACAAAGCCCAGAAACTTCCTGGAGGTGACCCCAAAAGCACACTTCAGCTTCTTCATCTTCAGGTGACGAGAACGGAGGAAGCCGAACACTTTCTCAAGGTATCTGAGATGGTCCTGGCGCTGGCATGATTTGACTACAAGGTCATCCACGTAGCATTCCACCAATGTCCCGAGGATCGATTTGAATATGCGATGCCTGGCCCTCTGATAAGTGGCACCTGCATTTTTCAAACCGAATGGCATTAACTGGTAGCAAAAGGTACCCTGGGGAGCCCTGAAGGCAGTGGACTCCTCGTCTTTGGGGGCCATACGGATCTGGTTATACCCGGAATACCCATCCATGAAAGAGAGGGCTTGGAACCCGGCTGTGGCATCAATCAACAGCTCCGTCACCGGGAGTGGGAAGTCATCCTTTGGGCAGTGGCGATTAAGATCGCGGAAGTCGATATAGACTCTGATCTTCCCATTCTTCTTCCTGACTGGCACAATGTTGGCAAGCCACTTGGGGTACTGGACCTCTTTGACGAATTTGTCTTTGAATAGCTTATCAACTTCGGCCTCAACCATAGCACCATGGGAAGGGTCCGTCTTCTTGGGAGGCTGCTTAAACCCACGATGTTTTGCTGGGAGGCCCAGACGATGAACGACTACTTGGGGATCTAGCCATGCATCTCATTGTAACTCCAAGAAAACACATCACGATGTTGTTTGAGGAAGTCTACGTACTGCTGCCGCTCCTCGAGGGACATGGCTGCGCTGATCAATGTGGGTTTTGGATCTGCCTTGCTACCAAGGTTCACCTGTACCAGTTCATCAACCGTGGTAGAGACGCCTTCTTCAAAGGCTAGGGGAGCATCCTCCAAGTCTTCCTCCCCACCCGTGGGGGGACTTCCCGCGATGGGGGGGGGGGGCTTCTAGGCTATCAAAATCCGAGGGGAAGCTGGTGTCGGCTTGGGCAGCAGCGGTCATCACATCAGGAGACTCGCTTTCTATTGAGACCATAGCAATGAAGGTAGTCGACCCTATCCCATCTGGCCTTCAGCCTAAAGGGCCATGTTTGATGATATCAAAGAAGTGGTGACGTGTCGGCCTGAGTCGGTTAATTCCAGCCCGACGGAAGAGACACGTATGGCGCACCGCCGTTGTCATGAGCTTGACGTCCCGGTACCGTAAAGGGGTAGGGGGTTCCTGGATGACTTGAGCCTGGTTGATGTAGGAGTACGAGGTGATTTTCCGCCGTCGCTTGGACACGGGAACATGTCTTCCTTGCGTACCCGAAACAACAAAACATTGCCCCATGTCGGGGGTCGTGGCCTCCAACCGGTGGATTGGGAGGATGTCGGTGTCATCCATGCTTTCCCAGGATCACTTGTGATCGGGGCGGGCTCATCCTCGCTTACCAGGACTTTCTTGTCCTTACTTTTGTAATAACCCGCATCCAGATAGCGGGCCTCACAAGAAGAGAAACGGGACGCGTCTCCTTGGATCACGCCTACTCGACCATTTAGCGAGTACTTGAGTCACTGGTGATACAACGAGGGGACCGCTGCATGCAGATGGAGCCATGGCCTACCCATCAATGCATTGTAGGCGGTGTCCTGAGAAACAACCATGAACTCGGTGCTGGCAATTAAGCCACCGAACTGAGTCTTCAGGCAGATCTTGCCGACCGGGGTTTGCTCTGTCCTGTCGTACCCCTGGATCCTGAGGTCAGAGGGAGTTAAATCACATTCGGACAGACCCATCTTTCGTAGAGTCCAGGTCGGAAGTAGATTGATTCCAGAACCTGTGTCAATGAGGCAATGGAGGACTTCCACACCATTGAAGTGGCCAGTGATGTACAGCGGGCGAATGTGCCCCTGTATAGGAGGGTCCTCATCTTCACCGAAGAACGAGATAACCACCTGACATTCGGCGTTTTCGATCGTCTCGGTATGGAAGGCTTCCGTAGCTGCTACTTCTGTCTCGAACTGGAGGGGGCTCCTTAGGGCCTCAGCAAGTGCCTCGCACATTTCAGATGACAGGCGAAGGGCCTCAAGGATGGATATCCTCGCCGGGATGCCATCCAGGTGCTTCAGAACATCGTACTTTCATGCCAAACGCGAACCTCTTTTTACAGGAGGTCGTTCGGCATTTGGAGGCATAGCGGGTCCGGCTGGCTGAACCGGAGAGTGACTAGTACTGGGTACATCCTGCTGCCTACCAGTAGAAGCCTGAAGAGTAGTCGCCAGACTAAGATCGGACAGCGGGGGCTGGCCTGTAGCCGGGCAAGACTGACTGTGATACGAACGAGGCAGCTCCCCCTGATCCAGTAGCACGAATGGCGGTGGAGGTAGAGCCGAGGGTGTTGGATGGGTTTGTGCGTGCTGAGATCTGCGCTGAGCCTGCTGCTTGGTCTCGGTAGTGTGCACGGCTTGGCCAAGAGTGCCTGCTGACGTACCTCGATGACTGGAGCGATTGCGATTCTGCTGACGTTGACGTTGGCTGGAAACGTTGGGGAGGTCTGCCTAGCATTCCCACTCGTCGGGGGTCATATAGGGCTTTACCAGCTCCACGTTGTTAACCGAAGCGTACCCCTGGCTGTCGCTCGAGGAGTCATCCACCGCTGGGCGGATTCTGGGAGGGATCCCCATTTCGTGGGGCATAAAGTCGCCAAGAGTGCGGGATGAAGACGGCACTGGCGGTGCATGTTGCTTCTTCTTGCGTCGCCGCTGCTTGCCCTTTTGGGCAGAGGTCGACTGTGAAGACGATGCAGAGGCACCAGCTACTTCTTCTGAAGGTTCTGACTGCTTCAGGCACGCCCGGATGATACCCTGGGCATGGACGACGGTTTTTTGAGCCATCCAGTCGTCATATTTCTGGGATCCGCGGCTAGGGACCTGCTGCCATTCACCTTCACTGTCGCTGCCGATCTCTGATCCTGCAAAGACACCTGCCACTTGCACTGGTGCTGGGCCCAACTTGACTATGTTGTTGTTGACATGGTCCTGAATCTAGTCTTTAAACACATAGAATCACTTGAGTGTGTGCCCCCGGATCCGATGATAAGGACAGTAGTTGGGGTGATCGGTGAGATGCGCCTCTGCCGGCCTTCTGCACTCAGGCAGACGCACAATCCCTTGCTCTAGAGCACTTCGGAAGTAGCCAGGGACCCGATTTTCGTTGAACGAATAGGTCTGGTACCTTCTTTCCAGATAGGGGGCCCTGGGGGCCTGGTCCTGATGAGGGTCTGGAGGGGCCTGTCGAGGATGCGGCGCCTGATTGTATCGCCTAGGTGGTGGTGGCGCGTTGCGCGGGGGAACCTGTCGGTTCTGAGGCGGTCGCTGCTGGGCGGGAGCCTGTGCTTGAGGTGGAGGACCTCTGCGGGGTTGCGGGGGTGGTGCTGCCGACAACAATTCCAGCTGCCTCGGGGCTTCTATTTGAGCCACCGTGGCGGGTTCAGCCCTGGCGGTCCTCCTGGCTGGGATCATAGGGTGCAGAAAACGGGCCTGACTGGCCTGTTGCAGAGATTCCTCGAGGCGTTGAGCCTTGTCCAAGAAATCTATGAACCCTCCATGGTAGTTCTGGGTAATCAAGGAGGGTACCAGCGCTGTCTTGATGTTCCCTACACACATCTTCAGTAATTTCTCCTGTGTTAGTGGCATATCGAGGGAGTATGTAAGTCCCTTCCACTGGGTGATGAAGTCTGTGACTCGCTCATCAGGCCTTTGCTTGCACTTGAAGAGGTCTGCAATGTTGGTCTTTCACGTGGTGGAGCTGAACTGGTATAAGAACTGCCTGCGAAGATCCTCCCAACCGGTCACCGATCTGATAGGGAGCTGGCTGTACCAGACGAACGCCGGACCTTCCAATGTCTGTACGAAACATCGGATCTTGGCGGCTTCTTGCTGATCTGGGGTCCCCAGCATGGGGCCACACCTGGAAGAAAAATGAGCCTAGTGCTAGGGCGGGTCCCCTGTCCCGTTAAAGGGCGAGAAAGTGGGGTTCCCAAAACCCGGAGGCACGTGAATATCATCCACCCACGCGGGATAAGGCTTTCCATCCGGTGGGACCGCCACCTGCTGCGTTTCCAACGCCTCGAGGTGGGCTGTGAGTACCGCAATAAAGTCCTCCGGGTGGGGGTACCTGTCTTGACGGGGATCCCTAACCACAAGTGCATTGCCAGGTTCTTCAACACGGTAGGCGGCTTCGGCCGCTCGTGGGTCAACTGGCTGGACGACCTGCGGGGCGACTGGGGGAACCCGGGTTGGATTCTTCAGATTGCCCCGTCGCTCGGGGGGGGGGGGGGGGGGGGGGGGGTTAGCGAGACGTATCGCGCCCTCTTGCCGTATGTTCCGGCTTCCTCCCTGTCTGCGGCAGTAGCATGATCAGGGTGGCCCGGAGGCATCTCACCGGGGGGAAATTGTTCCTGCCCCTACTACCCCATCATGGGATTACCATAGTCGGGTCATCACTCTGCGGCTCGTTCAGCCAAGAGTTCGTCAACCAGCCTCTTCTGATCATCAAGCTGTTGGCGTAACGTGGCCTTCTCGGGATCTTCGTCCGTTTTCTGCACAGAGGCGGACGGGTCGGAGTGCTTGACTGTTCCGACGTGCTCCTTACCATTGCCAGTGTTTCGACCGAGTACCAGTGACTTGGTGGGTACATGGAGGCCTAGCAGGTTTCTCTGCTGACGGGTAACTCTCCCTGACGGGTCGAGCAGCGGCGGTACGCCCTCGGGTGGTAAGTATCCATCAAGGAACTCAAGCTCATCTTCCTTATCCACAACGTCGGCCATGTGGACTGCGACCCCTCTTGAGGGCATATCCTCGATGTCGCATAGTGAATCGGGCTGCCGTCGGATAGGGTCGAAGAGGAGAGCGACATAGTGTCCCCAACCACGGACTTGCACATGGGGGGTGGCTTCCCTGACAATTCTGCGGAGTGCTTTAAGACACTGAACGCATTTTCATTGAAGGGCGCTATAGTGGCCTGGCGACTCCGGGTGCTGGGCTAAAAGAAGTGAGGCTGCATCGATCAGGCGGCACTGCTCGCCGATTTAATCGAAGTACTCATGACTTCTGGGGTACACCACCCGTTCATAACGGAGGTGGAAGTGTGTCGCCCACAGGGTTCGACAAAATCACCCCACGCCTTCAGTGGTAAGAGACTATGGTATGCGGAAATTTAGTGCCATCGTCGGCCAGAACTTCTCCGAGAAGTATTCCACTGGAAGGATACTCTAGAAGATCCTAGGCTCGGACTCAGGGTTTGGCCCTGTGTTGCCCCACTCGTCAACCGGGGGCGGCTGGGGGACCGGTAGTGGTACTGAGGCGGACCTTTGGGATAGTAAGCTCGGCGGTGGAGAATACAGGAAATGAGCTGACTGGCCGTCGAATTCCGGGCCATCCTCATAAGAGTGAGGTGACCTGGCCATAATGTCATGATATGATGGGCTGATCATCGTAGCTTCCGAAACAGGAGCTGCGGCTACCAGCGACAGGTCGTGTCATCGCTCTACCGTCGTTGGCCCCCAAAATAACTCTATGTGATCTCTGGTTGAGGTAGAAGGCTCTTCTGGTGATAGAGGCGGTGATTGTGTGGTCTAGACCTGTGGAATTCCCAGGATTTCTTCCTCCTGGATGTACCTGCGGAGAGAGACGAGAATCTGGTGGACCTCAAATTCTGGGAGAAAGAGGCTAACGCGTCTGGTTCCTGCCCTAGTCCTTGATACAGAGGAGCGGGGAGAAGGTTCCATCGCTGAATTGCATTCCGCTTCCGAATTGAAGAAGCGGGCAGGTTTGATCGCCACCTGGGCCTTCCCAGGATTCTTCTTGTGGCGGTGACGACCCGCTCTTCTGCCCCGGGGTGGCTCTTCGGGACAAGGTTGACCCCTATCAGGCAGCCTCGGGGCGGCGCTGGTGCCGTGGCGGAGAGGGCCCCCACTCGAGATAGCCGGGGTGCTAGGGGAACCAGGGAAAATGTCGAAGGGTACATGGGGAGGAGCTCCATGAACAGTACCCATGTGGGCGGGGCCTCTGTTGGAATTGGAAGGAGCATGGGGAGGACCTCCATGGTCACTGCAGATGGAGCGAGGCTGACCTTCACTCCTCGAGTTGCTGGTGTGAGGAGGACCTTCGCTGGTTGCAGAGAGGACATAGGGAGGGCCCCCACGTTGGAGAAGGACCAGATGGATGGTTCCTTCAGGAGGATGGACTCCATACCCTGTACAGCGGGCGCGGGAAATGTTTCTGCGCTGAGCGTCACTGTCGCGGGGTAGGTCTTCGTGTAGGATGGGGGTAGCACGAGGCATGCCCCCATGACGAACCTCGGAGCGGGGAAGGCCCATGCTTTGTGGAGCAGTGGTACTGTGAGGACCTCCGTACGGGGTGACATTACCGCGGGTTAGCTCGCGGCGATCACCACTTGGGCCTGCAACCTGGAGAGTCAACCCAGCCTGCCCGTGGGTCGGTTGGGGTCTCGATCCTGGTTGGGTGAAGGAGTGCCCCTGCTTAGTGTATGCAGGGGCTTCACGATACACGTCGGAGGTGGCTCGGGCCACTGTAGCTGTCGAAGTTGACGCGCCTAGGCGAGCGTCCTCAGCCCGGGCCCGACGCTGACGTCGGGTCAGGCGGGCTAGCGTAGGTGGTGCAGGGATGTAGCCTGTCTGCTTTTCCTACGGGGCCGGATGGCGGCGCTGACACGGCCGGGTGGGAGCTCTCGCCTGGAGCCCTCGGGTCGGGACCCTGAGCGGGCTATGTCGGACGGCGCCCGCCTCTTCAGCGTAAGGTGAGGAGTCGTCAAGGCGTTCCGGAGACAAGCTCCCGAAACGGTTGAATGTTGGGGTGGGGAGCAGAGGCTCCCTGCGCGGCCTGTTAGGGCGGCATTGACGGCGGGGCCTGGAGGCCTCCAGGTCCAGGCGGGCCATATCCCGGGTTGGGATGACCCCTTCTTCCTCATACCTGCACACGAGGTTGTTGATCACCCTTCGCTGGATGACCTCTGATGGGGAAAGGGGATGTGGGCACCCCATATTCCGCGATGCGGTGGCCATCGTGGCGGCAGCGGCGTTACATGGGATGGCCGTCATGGTGTTGCCCCTGCCTCTGCGTGGGCGAGGAGCGGACAGTGATCGCGTCTCTGTAACAGCAACCTGGTTCCTGAGAAACGAAGGGATCAACTCATCAGTACTGAGAGGAAAAGGATTGACAGCTGGTGCCCCAGCGTTCTTCCATTCTCCATGTCTGTGAGAAGGATCCACGCCGATACACTACAGAACGGAGTGCCCCATGTTCTACTGCCCCGACTTCCGGTGAGTTTCACGACAGGCCCGCTATTTGCTTGGCGGGACCAGGCACCAGATATCTGGATCCGGTGACACGTCAATCTACTGGTGTCTCGAACGCTACTAATCTCCATATTGAGGAGAAGAATTTCACATCGGGTTCACCTTTTATATTTCCGACGCTTTCGCTGGGGCGCGCGCCCATCCGTCTGTGGGGGAGGACACGCGGCACTTCTGTTTCCCGGCATTCCCGCTTTCCAAAGGTGGGCGGCATTCACTCCTTATTCAGGGACGTCTGCTCCTTGATCGAAACGGGATGATGGGATGTCGGTTCTTTCTCCTATGGATTCCTCCTCAGAACTCATCACCTAGTCCGGGTCTCCCTTATAGATTTAATACGTAGTTCGTGAAACTCTTCCCAGTGCCATGTTTCCATGGATGCCGGTTAATTACACTGCTTCTGTCGGGACATTCCAAAGGGTCCAGTCCAGGCAGAATCCTTCAGTCAGGGGAGTAGTCACGTTGAGGCATCAGTAGCGTGTCTGGATGCTGGGGTACCTGGCATGTCTGTCTGATATCCTTGACCACAAGGCTTCTCGAGGGAGTGGAATCCCGAGGCATCCCACATCGAGCGCGGGGGTGACAGTGAAGTTGGGCTTGAGCCTTGAGGGATCCTCCTTGAAGGGATATCGATACCGGGGCCAGCCCATGGGCGACATTGAAGAAGAGCGTACCGACATGGTCTCACCAGGATAAGACGGTCCGGGCGAGAATCGGAACGAGTGGTGGGTTGATGAATGGAGTGGAAGAAGAGTGAAATGGGATCATCGCAGGGGAGACAGTGAAGTTGGGCTTGAGCCTTGTCGAGGCTTCCTACGTATCCTCGTGGTAGGGAATCAAAGTCCGCGTGGTTCGGGATGACGTCGATAAACTGACGTGAAGGTGGACCTTGGCCCGATGAGCATCGTTAGAGTACCGACGTGAAAGTAGACACGTGGGTCCACTAGTGGTGGGCTTGAACCTTTGGAAGGTTTCCTACGTACCATGCCTTGACATGGATCAAAGTCCTCGTAGTTCAGATGGTTATTTGTCGGTGAACCGACGTGAATGTGGACCTTGGTCCGATGGGTGGTGGGATTGAACCATGGGAAGGCTTCCTATGTACCATGCCTTGACATGGATCAAAGACCTCATAGTTCGGGTTAGTCACAACGGCTTGTCGTCGGACTAGAATTGGGTGTACAGTTTAATGTCATGCGGGACAAAAGGAGGCATGCAGTTTAACGTCATGCTGGACGAGGGAAAAACTCGACGTGAATGAATGACCGAGCAATGTGGCATGAACCTCATGGAGGCTTACTATGTACCATGCCTTGACATGGATCAAAGACCTCGTAGTTCAGGTGGGAAAGGGTCGCAACAGCTTACCACTGGACCGGAATGCAGTTTAACGTCATGCTGGACCGGGGTGAGACCCGACGTGAAATAACAGGTGGTCTTGAACCTCATAGAGGCTTCCTACATACCATGCCTTGACATGGATCAAAGACCTCGTAGTTCAAATGGGATGGGTCGCAATGGATTACCACTGGAACAGAATGGGACCCGACGTGAATGGATGATGGGTGGGCTTGAACCTCGTGGAGGTTTCCTACGTACCATGCCATGACATGGATCAAAGACCTCGTAGTTCAAAGGGGATGGGTCGCAATTGCTTACCACTGGACCAGAATGGGACCCGACGTGAATGGATGATGGGTGGGCTTGAGCCTCGTTGAGGCTTCCTACGTACCATGCCTTGACATGGATCAAAGACCTCATAGTTCAAATGATGGGTTTTTCGGTGAACCGACGTGAAAGTAGACCCGGGGGTCCACTATTGGTGGTCTTGAACCTCGTGAAGGCTTCCTACGTACCATGGCTTGACATGGATCAATGTCCTCGTAGTTCGGAGGATTGATGGAATACAGTTTAACGTCATGCGGGATGGTAGTGAACCCTAACGTGAATAAACGACGGGTGGGCTTGAACCTCATGGAGGCTTCCTACGTACCATGCCTTGACATGGATCAAAGACCTCATAGTTCATAAGATGGGGGGGACAGGGTCGGTGCTCACTCTAAGCCCACGTGAGTCATGCTCGGTGTGAGAAACAAGAGGTTGCAAGGACCTGACGATCACGTCGCGAAGGGTGCGTCTATGAGAAGCAAAGAGGGGCTTACGCATCGAGCATCCCATTGTGTTGGGACTTACTCTAGGATGGAGGCCCAGGGAATGACAGAGCGTGGGAAAGATGGACCTTGGTCCGACGATGGGAGGTGCCTCGTTCCCTATCACGCCCTCCACTGACCTTGGTAGTGAGGAAGTAAGGAGATGCAGAGGTGCAGCCATCCGTTGAGGGGGCTAGGGTCGCCCTTCTCTTACGAACATACGCCACTCCGACAAGGAGGATCTCATTCCATGTGAGGAAGAGTTCCATTCCCGTGGAGACGAGTGGTGTAAAAAATGTTCGAGCTGGGGGCACCCATCACGAGGGGCACGAGGTCGGATCATAGTTTAACGTCATGTGTTAGGGACGTGGTGCTTGGAAGTTTAACATCTTGCAGCTCGGACAAGGTGGGTTCACTCCACACCACTAGGACTTACATAATCGGTACCCTCAGGTCCTTGGGGAAGGGAAGGTACCAGTAACGCCATGGTTAAGGGGGGTCGTGGAACGAACCATCGAGGGGTCCACGTTAGCGTGGCTATGCGAAGAATCAATAGCCGTTAGCGTGCCTATGCGAAGAAGCATTAGGCGAAGCAACGCTACGGGTGGTATTGTCCATGGGACTTTGAAATCACATCGTGCAACCCGGGAGGGTTGCACGTGAAGAGAAATTGCTAAGCAAAGGGGTGTGCATCGCGAAGTGGAGTTCCTTGGCCTTAGCATGGGGAATAGGTGTGAGTGGGAGGTGCTTCGCGAAGTGGAACAGTGTTCGCGGAGCACTGCCTCACAAGGAAGGGGTGCCTCACGAAGTAGGGGCATACGAAGCTGTGTGCTTCACGATGTATAGTGATCCTGCCTTGGCATAGGGATCACTAGAATGGGTTGGGTGTTTCGCGAAGCATAAACGCTCCGTGGCTTCCCAGGTTCCCTTGGGAATCCCCTTCCTTCGCGAACGCCCTTGAGCTTCGCGAAGGGCATCCCTCTCAGAAGAGGGGCTCAAAAAGAGACAAAGTAGAGGCGTCTCGCGAAGTAGAAATACCTTGCGGAGCTCATGATTCCAGGGGCAAAGAGTGCTTCGCGATTCGGGAGAGGAGAAGCCAAAAGGTCGGATTGTCCGTCTTCGGGACTCAGGGGGAGTCTAGTATTTATAGGGAAGGGGCGCTATGAAGCTGGGCTCGCGCGCCGCCTCCGGTGCTTCGCGGCGCGCTCGCGAACGTGAACGCCAGCCACGGAGGGGACCGCCTCAGGAGCTTCGGGGTGGCTCACGAACGTCAAATGGGTTTGCGGAGCATTACCGCCTCCGGAGCTTCGCGGCGGCTCACGAACGTCAAATGCGTTCGCAGAGCATTACCGCCTCCGGAGCTTCGCTACGCCGCCATGGTTGGGGCACTTCGCGGCGGGGCTTTGCGGCGGAGCTTCGTGAGGCAGCACGCCAGCCTTTTTCGTTCCTTTCATTCGGGCCACATTTTTGGTGCCAACAATCAGCATATCTCTTCCTCTCTTGCTTTTCATTAAATTCATAAGACTAAGAGAATTCCTTTTCCGTCTTGATAGCACACGAGACAATGTATTCGTACAGTGAAAAGGATTGTGAGACTAATGCTCAACAGAGAAATGGTTTTAACCCATCAAAGAAATGATAAATCTTACTTCTTGGGTTACATATATAATCTCCAGCATACCTAGCTATCCTTGTAAATTTAGCCTCATACATTGCGACATTCTCATACTCCTTTTGTCTTAGACTCAGAAATTTTCATTCCATATCTGATCTATGGTCACGAGGAAAGTATTTTTCTAAAAATAGGTCTTTGAACTCCCTCTATTCCATATTTGATACTTCATCATCTTCCTTTGTGTTTTGAATCAATGACCACCATTGATCAGCATCTCCAGTGAGGCGGTAAACTTCCTTGGTAACTTTTTCCCTTTAACTACTCCCCAAAGCCTAAAATATTTTCTCTACCGAATTTATCCATTGCTCACCTACTAACGGATTTGTACTCCCATTGAACATTGGTGGTTGTTGCCTGATTAAGCTATCTAACATTGATCTCTAAGCTTCAGGTCAGGGTGCTCCATACGAGTAAGGTTATTATTCATAACCTGAGTGTGTTTTCCCAGTATGGTGATTAGCTAATCGGCACCAGTTGCATCACCAACTCCACTATAATTTTCCTGATCAGTAGGTAAATCTCTACATGGAGTGCGTGCATTGATACTGTTTCCACTTCTTCCACTAGGTTCCATTTCTAAACAATGGCATAAATTAGATCAGTTTATGAATCAAAATACATAATTCCATACTTATAAAACACTTATCATAAATTGTAGTATTTATCGATATAATCTATAATCATAAAAATGTTTTCTCTGAGGAATTATATACTCATAAACTCTTTATAATTATTTTTAAAGAAAATGAGAGTTATCCTAAGCATATCCCACGGGAGTGTTGTAACCAAGAGTGCAGCAAGGCCCGTTGTCGTGCACCAGTTATCGTTCGAGTCTAGCTCAAAGCGCTGTTTTCGGGTTTTTCCCCTTGGTACATATGTGCAAGAGCCGCCTCTACCTGCTCATATCCAGACAGGGATGTATTTCTCGGAAAACTCACAAAATATCTACAATACCAAATTTCTAGGAAGTTCTTCTATACTAATCCACAAAGTCCATCTTAAATCTATGTGTTCTAATTAGAGTTTATCTAAATCTAGCTTCCATGGATTGTACTAAACTTCCTCTAATACCAACTGTAACGCCCCGACCCCAGGTACCCAGAGTCGGTGCATTATTACAAAACATTGGCATGATCACAAGAAAGATTAAATCTCGAAAGACTGATTGGTTTAGTAGCCTTGGAAACACTAGATATATTCATAAGGTTTACATTACATTATAAAATGAAAACTACAACAACATAGCCCCCATAGTCCACAATCTTATCCCCTCATACTATCCCTACAGGTCATTCATAATTTACTTCTTCACAACCTGGGAAAAATAAAACATAGAAAAGGGGTGAGCTCAAATACCCAGTAAGGATATCAATATAGCAGAAACTTCCATAAATAAGAATAAACATTTAAGGCAATGTATAACTAAAACAAAAGCATTTTAAACATGAACTTCAACATAGTATGGAAATAATAAAATGAAATAATTCAATTTACTTATTCATATGGATATTCTACTAATCGAATAATCACATGCTATATCAATAACCACTTTCATAATGATGGAATGCATAATGCTAGACTATCATAACCATATAGCCAAGGCCTCGTGCCAAGAACACACATAAGATTTTGTAAAGGCCTTGTGTCAAGACAGTAGTTTGTCTCATGAGACCTATCGATGCATCGAGGAGCTATAGTGGGCTCCACCCGTCACATATTATGTCCAATGCATTCCTCACATGAACATGTTTAAACATAACATAAAAATTCGTATTAAAACTAGCATACGAAATGTAAATACTTCATCCATAAACCATGAATGGTATAAAAATAGCACATCCAAAGTCAAACATATCAAAAAACCTTCAATACAATATAGAAGTTTTGTATCATAATAAATCAACTTCAAATTAGCGTAAAATCCATCAAAGGATGTTGACATAGATGAAATCAATACTCTTTTCAGAGTAATTTCTCTTTTTATTTTGAAATAATTTAAGAGTCATATATTTATAAAATATAAAATTTTCTTTGAAAATATTCTTATAAGATTGTAAGGGAATATTTGAAAATTTTATAATGGCAGAAAATAGTCGCACCCACCGTATAAGTCAAAAAAAAAACATTTTTACCTTAATTCTGTCAAAAAGGTTAAAAAGCAACTTGTTTGGAAAATGACGGAAAGATTCCTTTATAAACCTCTTATTAACAGTCAAACAAGGGTATAAATGACTTTATCCCATATTCTTGTAAATGTTAAAAAAAATTGAAATACATTTTTAAGAAACATGTATGTGTATGATAAAAAAATCCAAGTAGATTATTATGTATAAACAACCTCGTATAATTAAGAGATTGTGAAATAAACCCTTAAATTGTACTTTTCATTGGTTGGGGGTAAGTTAACCTCCCGTATAATGGTGAAATAATTTTTATTAAATTATACAAGAATGAAATACATTCATATTATATCATATATGATCTTTTATCATTGATTTGTTAATAATATCTTAGTAATATCGTTGTTTCAGGTGTTAACTTACTCATTTTCTTTTATATTTTTTGTTACGTAAGCCATGTTTTTCAGGGATAGGTTGTATCTTATTCATATCCAGAATGATATCAAGTCCTTAAACATTATTTTTAAATCATCATATGATAATTATACTTGAATGGATACGATGGAGAATGAATCTCATCGCATTCGTGGAGACGGTAGTCCGTACGTACGCACGAGCGACACTATCATTCTTTTGAAATTAAAAAAATATATAATTGGATGGTATATCATATATAAAGAATCATTATCTGTTATATTTATTATTTACATGAATTACACATCATTATTATACACATCCAAATAATAAAATATTGAATAACAATTACACCACGGCGTGGAGACGGTAAGCCGTACGTATGCACGTATGGTGACATGTTATTAAAAGGATGGATATAATAAAGAAATATGGTTGTAAATGACATCAATGTATATATAATATTCTGGATTTATTATTTTATAATGGTAATAACAAAGAAAGAATAAGTGGAAGAAGAAATGAATTTGAAAAAGGGTGGGGAAAACATTACCTCTTGTTTGGGTTCTTCCTTTTGATTTGATCAAAAGGGACCCTTCGGTTGGCATTCTGATCAAACTAAGGACTCTAGGTTGTAGTGAGGGAATTTGGTAGAGTTTTTGGGCCGAGTTTTTCTGACGCAAAAGGCTTTGAGGGTCTGATGTAATGAGAAGGAGGAGTGCCCTTTTATAAGAGGGGTGAGGGGCACCTTTGGAAAAGCTAGAAATATTATTTTATAATAAATTAATATTCGGTTTCTAATGGATCAAAAGTGGATTATTTGAAGTTTAAGGTGGAGATGGGTCAAAAAACACTCACCAATGGAATTTATACAGGTTTGGGTTCCTATATTAACCTTATATTTAAGTATTAACTCTTAGTTAATTAGTTTCACTTTTACAATGTCTCTTTGTCTTTTTATATTATATGGTTAATAAATTTACTATACACATCCAAGCAACCCCAAAGTGGTCCATTAATGATACAACTATAAATATATAAGTCTCTTGGCTGAACCATAGATTTTTAGGAATTTAATATCAATTAATAATATAATATTTTTTTAAACACTCTTTTATGTCAATTTTGACACTATTCAATAATTGATTTTTGTGGAAATCATAACAGAATTATTACTTCGAGAAACGTTACTTAATTCAATCCTAAAATGTCATATTAAACTATAAAATTAGTGAAATTCATAAAAAGTCTCAAATTATATTTATTTGGGTATTTATAATATCAACTATTTTAATTTTTCACTACTATGGTAATTACTACATCATCATTGTGTCATAAATTAAATTATTTAATGTCTAAAAATTACAAATAAAATATCGTTATGTAGGAAATATTTTTATATTTTTAATGAATATTTACAATATAATTTATCTTATGTATAACCCTATATTAAAAATGTTTTAGTAAATAATCTTTGATTTTAACTCTTTTAACTCTTCTTTGAGTAAAATAAAAATAAATGTCCTAATATAATACAAGTGGACCTAAATGATAATATTTTATTCCTAAGGTTATTTTTGGTCGAGATAAACTTGTCCAATAGGATTAGGACATGTGTTAGGGTAATATTAATATCATTTTTAACCATAATTACCCTATTTACTTTTAACTGTGGTAAATAAAAGTTAAAATGTTAATATTCACCAAAAATTATTTTCATCTCATTGAACCACATTTTACTACTTGATATTAACAGTGTCTCTTGGATTTTCAAAATTCCATTCACATAGGTGGTAAAATTCAGTTTTATGAAAAATTCAATTTATTAACTACCACTTAGTGGTTTCACTATTCATCAAAAATAGATGTTTTTCAGAACAATGCCAAAATTTCACCCTAAGCTATAATTCATATTCCGAATTCAAAATTGAAGACTATTTTAAAAAATTCCAAAAGTATATGTTGCATTAATTAATTTTATAATTAATTCACGATGTTACAACAAATAGCGTGTTTTTAAGAAACAATATATATCAAAAGATTGACAATTGTTTATGTCCAATTTCAAAGTGAAATTAATTCTAATTAACACCATCGGATAAAATGGTAAAAATATATTATAATTATACTATAAAACCAATAAATAAAATAATTTATCAGTATAAATTATTTTTGATAAAAAAGTTGTTTTTAAGTATTTTTCACAGTTCATAAAAATTGGAAGTTCTCAGAAAAAATACCAAAAATTCCACTTTGGATAATTTCGATATTCCAAATCCAAAAATGAAGTCAATTTTGAAATATAAAATATATATCATTTCAAAAATTATATATTACTATTCATAACGTCTTGTTTGATAGGTTGTGGTGTGTTAGAACTCGATGTTGTGTACAACACACGCTATCACATTATTCAAAGAGAAGCGTACCGTAGAAGCTTGGAGTGGTATAAATCATTTGAAAAAAAAGATGAGTTAGTGGTAAAAATTTATTAAATGATGAAACTCTACATAAAAATTATTTATATACTTTATGGTTATTAATCAATATCAAATATAATTTTTTTACATTATGAAATGGAAGTTAAAAAAATGTTTCCTTTTTACTTTTCCTACTGGGAAACTAATGACCGTTTATCCCATCACATGTTTGTGTTTTTCTTATTGTAAAATTTCTCCTAATAATTATTTCAATAAATCTCCATCAGAACATGACGCTTAGTTTATCTTCCATATCCATGTTTTCTTACATGGAATCCTAGTGTGGGTTATATCGGATGACCTTTTTACTTCTCTTTATTTATTTTAAAGTGATAGGTTTTTTGACTCTTTTGTTGATGTGGGACTTTCAATGAAGTTCCCAAGCCCAATTTTAATATTTCAAGGATTCAATTTTCAAAAGGGGGAAGAATGTAACACCTCAAGATTTTGTAGTATATTATTTTCTTTAAAGTAATTAAATTGTTTGATTTACACGCAACATCGAGTTCAAGTGCACCAAGACATCCCAAACTAGCTGTTTAAAAAAAAGTTATGAATAATATCAACTTAATTTTTAATTTTATATAGTTTATATAATTTTAAAATGAATATTATGTGTTTTTTAGACATAATATAAGAACAAATTCATTTCATTCAAACAAAATAAGTATTTTTCAAAAAATACTATTTTACCACATTTTAATGGTAAACCCATTTTAAAACCAATATTTGACACTTTTATATTTTCAATTTAATTAAAATAAATATTTTTTTAGATTCAAGACATAAAAAATTATTTTGGATAAATTTTTCATATGTTTCAAATAACATCCATATTTTGATGAATACTGAAAATTACTAAATTTTACTTGAAGACAACTTATTTAATCGAAATAATTTATAGTGTTCAATTATGAATTTGAATGGATTAGTAGTATAATTAGATTATATTATTATCCTTTAATATAATATAGGTCATTATAAGTAATTTAACATTTAAATTTGATATAACCATATGTCAATCTTTTGATAGTTTTTACTTATTAAAAAAATCATCTTTTCAGTTTTGACAATGGGAATTAATTTTAAATTAATTAATGAAACATCTATGTTTTGAATTTGGTAAAATAGAATTCATTTTTGAATTTTTATATATAAAAATTATCTTAGGGTAAATGTTTGGTATTTTTCTGAAAACATTCAATTTTTGATGAATAGTTTAAAACTTTACGTTATAGTTTTAAAACAATTTTTTATTTAAATAATTATTTATTTTATATAAATTTATATCAATTCATAATAGATTTATAATAACTATATAAGTTCAATGTAATACATTAGAGTTATTATATAATAAAACTAGACGTATAGAAGGTTATTGAACTTTTTACCGTCTTTTACCCAATTTTTAGTAGCATTTGAAAATTTACATAAAACACAATTTTTTCTCTTCTGCGAGTTAAATTTAAAAAATCTGAGAGACACAGTTATTATCAGTATGTAAAATGTGTTTTAATAAGATGAAAATTATTTTCGGTGAATAGTAATTATTGAATTTTATTTACCAGGGTTAAAAGTAAATATGGTACTTAAGGTTAAAAATGATATCATAATTACCATAACATATGACCCAATTCTATTGGATAAGTATAAATAGACCCAAAAAAAACCTTAGTAATAAAATATTACCTTCTCTGGTTCACATGATTTAGATTAGGACATATATTATTATTTTATTTTAAGAAGAGTTAAAATAGTTAAATTTATCGTTTAATAACTATACCATTTTTAATATATAGTTAAAAAGAATATAAATTAGACTATAAATATTTATTAAAAATATAAAAATATTCCCTACATAATTGTATTTTATTTATAATTTTTATACATTATATAATTTAATTAATTTATGACACAACGATGATGCAGTAATTACCTTATTAATGAAATATTAACATAATTGATATTAAAAATATCCAAATAAAAGTTAATTGAGACTTCTGATGAATTACACTAATATTATACATTAATATTACATGTTAATTATAGTTGAATAAATTCAATTCAAAGTAATACAGATTTTATGGATATCAAAAAATCAAATACTAAATAGTGTCAAAATTAACATAATTGAGTTTCTAAAACAAATATTATATTATTAATTGATTTAATATTCCTAAAAATATAAGGTTTTGAAAAAGCACATATATAATGTTATATATATTAATAATTAACCACATGTAGTTCCATTGGCATGTTATAGTATGTTTATTAACCATATAATATATAATTACAAAGTGACATGGTTAATGTCAAACTATTTAACTAAGAGTTAAATATAAAAGATAAGGTTAATATACTATACAAAACCTATATAAAACCTATTTTATGAGAGGTTTTATACCCATACCCACCTTATCCTTTAAATAATTCATTTTTTAGCCAATAGAAACCCAAAATGATTTTATTATAAAATTATATTTACAGCTTGTCCTAAAGTGAACCTCACCTCTCTTATAATAGGGAACGTCACCTTCTCTTAATTTAACACCTCTAAAGAATTTTTTTGGCCAAACCCTTCCAAAATATCCTTCCAACTTTTTTCACTTCATCCTAGAGGCCTTTCTTTGTGCATAAAGTCATCCTAGGGATCCCTTTTGATAAAATCAAAAGGAAGAACCCGAAGAAGCGGTAAATATTTCATCATCTCTTTCAAGTTCTTCTCTTCATCCACTTCTTCTTTCATTGTTGTTTCCATTATAAAATAATAAATCCAGATTCTTCTATATACTAGGATGTTATTATAAAAATGGTACAACCCTATTCATTATTCTACCCACCCAATAAATTAAAAAAGTCACCATACGTGTGTACGTACGGATTACCGTCTCCACGTCGTGTTTTAGTCTGTTATTCAAACTCTTCATTTTTTGATATGTATAATAATGAGTATAACTGATGTAAATAAAAAATATAATATGTTAATGATTCTTAATATATGATATACCATCATATTACATAGTATTTCACCATTATTATAATGATATTGTAGCTCGGGCATACGTATGAATTACCGTCTCTACGAATGCAATGAGATTCATTACCCATTGTAATTATTCAAGAATAATTTCTTTTTTATGATTAAAAATAATGTTTATGTACATAATATCATTCTGGATATGAATAATATACATCCTTTCTATAAACATCATGTATTACGTAACCGAGTATATAAAGCAGAACAGATCAGTGAACACCTGAAACGATGATACTACTAAAATATTATTAACAATGCAATATTAGAGGATCATATATGATATCATATTTATGTATATTGTTATTTTATAATTTAATAACAGTTATTAAACTATAATACAATATTTTAACGTACCCTCAACCAAGGAAAAGTACAAGGTAAGGGGGTTCTTATCTCACTTTTAATTCTGTGAGATTTCTATTGTTCACCACTTATTCAATGCATGTGGTGTGTCATATAATTACATTATATATATAATTAATATTATATTTATATTCATGGAATTATATGATTCATTTAGTGGTTATTAAGTTTTGGTCACATGAATCTATTGATTACAACGTGTTATGTGTTTTCATCTCATTTCTTATTCTCGTGAGATTCATGCTATATTGCCACAATTTTCTTTTGTGTGGTTTATGTACTGACCATGATTTTATTATTTGGGTAATATAAATTAATTTATGTGTATTTACATATTCATTGTATGTAATTATTTCATATTGTTTATGTTTCATTATATACCAAATCAGTAGAAGAATTTCAAATTTCAATTTCCACTCATTGGTCTTTAGACATACTTCATTGAATATTTTACTATATGATTATGTGTGGAAATCTATATTTATTATTTGTGTAGTAATTTCCACTCCCCATTCAGTAAATATTCTCTTTGGGGCTCATAATAACTCTATTTTTAAATTCCCTATACATCATTATGAACATGATAAGAGTAATTTTAACACAATATCCATTCATTGAGTTAAACATACAATTCATTGGTGTTGTTTTTAGAAAAATATAAATTAGAATGTCCTTTTATTTATTTAAACTTAATATTCAATCATATTTAGTGTATTAATATTTGTCACACATAATTAATTCATTGATTAATCGTTAATCTTAGGATAAAGTCTTTATAAAGGATTTCTTCTCAACTTACATTCCATTGATTCTTATTTGTTGTTATGCTCCAACTCACTTTTGTTTGTTGTATTTACTGTACATTGACATAGAATATCATGAATCCATTACTTCTCATGATATTATAATTTTTTTATTTTCTCAATTATTTTTATTCTAGAGTATATCATTTAGTTAGAAACTCTAATTATTTTAACATTTTAAATGTTTAAAAAATTTATTCTTCTAAATATATCTCATTAATGTCCATATTTTAAAAATGGTATTAAGGATTTATTTATATGGAAATGAATTTCTTCAATTTTTTATATTTTTCAAAATCATCATAGTGGTATGGGAATCTTTGATTCAATAATCTATTTTAAACATCTTTTTGTTAAATAGTGAGACTTTTAAATGCTCTCATGAAAAAGGCGGGGTGGGGGGGGGGGGTTCTGTCAAATGTTTTTGATTATTATTTTCATCTATGTCAATATCATTCATTATTATTGATTAAGGTTGATTTATAATAATAGATTCATCCATATTGTATTGGATAAGTTCTGTTTTACTATGGATGAGAAATGTTTATTAAAATCATGGGTTGTGGTCAAAATATTGACATTTCATATGATAGTTTTAATATAAATATTTAGAATGTGATTCAATATTTTTCATATGTATAATTCATTGGACATGGTAAGTGATGGGTGGAGCCCGTTATAGCTCATAGCTGCATCGGTAGGTCTCATGAGACAAACTAGTGTCTTGGCACAAGGCCTTGAAAAAATCTTATTTGTAGGCTTGGCACAAGGCCTTGACTATGTGGTTATGAAGTCTTCCATTACGCATTCCATCGCTATGAAAGTGGATATCTATATTGCTTGTGATTATTCTAATAGTAGATTATCCTTGTGAACAAGTAAATGGAATTATTGGATTTTAGCTTTTCCATATTATGATGATGTTTATGTTTAAGTGGTTTTGTTTTAGTCTTATACATTTCCTTATAGGTTTATGTGTGTTTATAAATAATTCAACTATATTGTTATCCTTACTGATTATCTGAGCTCAACCCTTTCTATGTTTTATTTTTCCCTGGATGCGAAGAAGTATTTTATGGTTGACCTATAGGGATCAGATAAGGATATAAGTGTGTTTAAAAAGGTGATGGAATGTTGTTGATGCTTTTATTTCATGATGTAATGTAAAACATATGACTGTATCTAGAACATCCATGGCCATTAAACTGATCGGTCATTTAGGACAAGATTCCATGTATCATGGAAATGATATGTAATAATGCACCAATTCAGGGTAACTAGGGTTGGGGCGTTACATACGATCCTACTATGCATACACTCTATTTTCACCCCTAAATATATATAAACTATTTTTCATACATAAAGAAATATTTTAGTGCCAAATATGGAAATTTATTATTTGGATGTAGATCCATTGTTCAGTCACTACTATATGACTTATATTTGGTTTTTACTTGAAGGATTTCATTTGTATTTTTTAAATTTTATTCATACAATGAGGGAAATTTTGATTAATTTTTATATTATATAATCGATTTTCTGGGATATTATTAATTCTATCCCCTGGTATTATATTAAATAGAGAACTAGGATTATTATATATGGATATTACATCGAATTAGATGAATATTAATTACATTTCCCAAAAAGAAACCTCTACAACCATATTAGTATAGTGCCTTTGGAATCATGGAATATTTTATTCTTATATGGTGAAATATCATAAATGTTTTCATTAGTAATATTCCCATTTAGAAATATTTTCATACAAACCATATGGATAACCATTATTAAAATCCTAGGGAATGGTAACACAATATAAAGTGATAATTGATTCCCAATGAAGAAAAATATAAGAGATATGAATATAAAATTATATGAAATAATAAGATAATAATAAGTTTATATTATAATTAACATGTCTTTTGATGTTTTTACCCACCATTTCATCTATCATAAATAATAGTTAGGTCATAAAAAATTATCAATTATGAATAGAAGGGATATTTGTGTGATAAGTCAATATCAATCAATCATGAACGAAAATCTAAATTCATAGAATTATAAAACCAATATAAATATAGAAAACCATTTCATTCATCAAGGATAAATTCCATTTCTATTAACACAACAATGCATGGAATATTACTTGTTACCCATTGTGGATTAGGGGACACTAATTTCCCATAGTGGATGATGATACACATTTTCCCCAAAGTGAATTACGAAACACTTGTTTCAACAGTGGATCATAAGACAAATGTTTCCCATATCGAAACAAGACACACATGTTTCCCATAGTGGATCAGAACACTCATGTATTCCATAATGAATCAGCAGTCACCTATTTTTCATAGTGTGTTATGATACACTTGTTTCATATATTATATCAATATCTTTGACTTGGTTCCCATATTTATATCGTCTAATGTAAATATTTACCATGTACATTGTAAGTATATATAGGTCCCACCAATAATATAATGAAAATATTCATCATGTGTTCAATATTAACTAAAATCATTCTCTATATCATAATATATAAAATGACACGGGTTTCGTAGAAATTTTTTCATAATAATCCCATTAGAGAAAGAGAAAAAATCGTGTCCTTAATACATACCCATTGTAAAGAATTGGTTACATAAATGGAGGTCATCTTATATTGAAAATAATTTGGAAATATCAGTTGGGATTATTTTGAGGAATGTATATTTTCATTTTAATTCAATTTTTTAAAAAATATATAAATTTGAATGTCATTTTCTTTAAAATAACCATGAAAACTTATAATGGATCATTTGAAAAAAACATTAAAAAATTTTAATGTAGAACATATATTTTACTCTTAAATAATAATACAAAAAACATTTTGGAAATAATTTTTTTTAAATATAATAAATGAAATATAAAGAAGGATTTAAGGTAATGATTTATCAGGTTATTAAGATGTTTTGTTTATAGTTTAGATATAAAAAAGTAATCTTTTCACATTCTTTGTAATATTCAAATAGTTTCTTCTAAAAATAAATTAATATTCCTTCAAAAAAAATTATATAAATATTCAATCATTTGTATAAAAATATTATTAGTCATATGATAATAATAAATAAAAATTTTAAACATTTTTGGATAACGTGGTTTTTAATGAAAAAATTTCCAAATGAAGAGAGAAATAATGTTTATTTTTAATAAACAAAATTCTCAATTATTTTATATACTAAAGAGTGTAAAATAATAATATTACCAAAAATTACCATTTATAAATGAGATAATAAAATTAATGAGTTTATTATGTGACATTTCATAAAATTTAATAATTGGAAACCATATCATAATTACTGTAAAAAATGATGAGATCGTAACATAAAATATTTACCTCTTTTTGAAATTTGAATTACAATATCCCTAAATTAATAACATAAAATAGAAGATATAATTTAATAATTATACATAAATTTAGGATATTAAATTCTAATTTAGATCGACATTTAAATCATGAAATAATATAGGTTCATAAAATGACTTCGATCTCCTCAGATCCCAATAGACAAAAAATCCCTTAATATACCGGTAGTTTTTTAACCGTAATACTGATGAAAGAGAGAAAATAAAATGGAAATTTTAATATCAATAATTAAATGTGTAGTAATAATATACGACATTCATGGGATGTCTATATACTACATAAAATAAATTTGAGGTAATTATTGAATATGTGTTGTGGAAGTAAAATGTGAGATGGAAATCCTTTACTGTGTGTATCGATTTCCTTTGTAGTCATTAAAACGAAATTTTTTATAACTATAATATTATTTTAAATATATTAACTAATAGTTTTTACATATATTATACCATATATGATTTTCTTATTTCCATTTACTACACCTTTTTTAACAACATCAAATTATAGTCACGCTTCACATAATAACCACTTTGTTTTTTCTTATTTATTTTTATTTTATTTAACTTTTTCTTCTTAATTTAACAATGGATCCATAATATATCAAATCTCAACCATGATATTAATATAATATATATTCAGTATATATGTATTTGGAGCAATCCATAAAATTTATTGATGGAAAATGAAATTAAGTGTTCATGGTGACCATATATTGTACGAAGGCATGAAAAGTATTTTAATTTTATTATAAAATGGTATAGTTTAAGGGTAAATGATATATTAAAATTCAGTAATCATTTTTATTTAATATAAATTAAATCTATTAATTAAACCCATCCTTTATACCTTCCATTTAAAATGTGATAGAATTACATCGCTTAAAATGGTTGTAATTTTTCGTGCACACAAATGACATTGTTGTATTCCTACAAAATGGAAATTTTGTGGTATGTTTGATATAATAATTTGAAAATGATAATAAAAACATATATATATATATATATCATAAATATAATATGAAAAAATAAATCCACAATTATTTCCATCCTCAAGTTGTGGAAATGGAGAAACAAATGACATTAGTTAGTAAGGTTGCAGTATGTTGTGTACATGAATGATGAGTTAGTAAAATAGTTGATGGAAGTAGAGATAGTTAAAAATCATGAAATTAAGATAAAAACATATAATTCTATGTAGTATATTATTTTTATAGTATATTCATCATAATAAAATAATTTAATATGGTTGAAAGAAAAAATAAAATTGAAATTCAAGTAGATGAACATTACCTATTCTTTAGGTATCCTCCTTAGGTTTGAATTAAAAGACATCATAAATTGAATTTATGAGAAAAAGGATTATAGAATTTAGATAGGGAAGTTGGGATTTCATTTTTGTAGTTATTGGATGAACTAAAATGGTGTTAATGTGTGGATATGAGAAGTGAGTGAATGGTTATTTATATGTGCGAGAGAGGACACATTTCAAAGTTTTGGAATGAATTGTGTTCAACCAAATTTTTCCTTTGTAAAACAGTTTAAAATTTGAACATTATCAATCCTTTAAGGATTATGGTTATAAAAATGTCAATAAAAATATTTTTTATACTATTATATAAGTAAGTTGATTCCTTATCATTTTATTATAACCCCAAATAAACATATTTTTACCATAATTGCGGTAATTAATTTTTAATCCATTCACAATTCATTTTGTTTTAAAATTAAGTAAAACTTATTAAATAATATAATATATTATTTTTACAAATATGTAATACATTTTTTAAATTCTATTCACATAATAAGAATGTTTTAATTTATATTTAATCTCACATATGTTATGTGAAGCGGGGTTTTAAAATGTATCTTTGAAAAAAGTTCACAATGTTTTTCTACCAAAAATCAACATCAAATTGAATTTAATGACCCTAATTAGATTAAATATATATATATATATATATTAAATTTTAAAACATATTAAATTATAATATATATTTATAATTTAATTAAACGTTAATGTATTTTTCATGTAAAATTTTTAATTTTCCATTATTTAGAAAAATGAATCATATCCAAAAAATTCCAATAAATTCAACATAAACAATTTTAATATCTTGATTTCAAAATATTAATATTATTTTTCAAAAAAATCATTTAATATTGGTAAAAATTAATTATAATATATGTATTCTGTATGATCACAAATTCTTTTCAGAAAAACAATATATTTTATGTGAAGTTAGATTTATTATTATCTCTCATTTGGTAAAATCAGAATATTAATGTTAAATATTTTACTGAATATAATATATATATTTCATTAAAATAAATCAATAAATGATTTTTTAAATTTTTTTATGTAAAAGTCATTTATTTTCATAAAAATTGTTCTTGTGAAAATGATTTTCTTAATTTTGAAAATGTTTTTAATTTTAGTTATAATTAATTGACAACCAAAGAATTATTTTTATATATGTGATTAAAACATATAATTTCATAATTTACATAATCATTTTCATACGTTCCATTAAAAAAAATATTTGATACATAAAATTTTAAATAATAATATTCTAATAAAATTAAATGTATTCTTTAAACTCAGGGTTTTGTATAATAAAAATTATTCTTGCTGTGGTGTAGAATGAAAATGAAGCCCAATATTTCATGTAATAAATATTGAAGAGAATAAGTTTATTTGAATTTTATTTATCATAAAAATATAGTTGTGTTAAAATATACTCCCCCTATAAGTTATTTCACCCTCAAATTTATTCTCGACATCAATGTATTGACATTGAAAAATTTTATTCAGTGTATCCTAGAACATTGAAATATGTAATAAAACATTCATTAAAATGGGAAATGTTAAAAGAACAACATTTTTCAAACGTAACTCCTAACTATGTTTTCAAGTATAAGGACAAAGATGAGAGGTGAATATTTGTACATTGAAGAAAATGATAAATAATTATTGAGACTGATTAAATCACTAATTATAAGAATGTGTGATATAGAGAAGGTTAGTGATAATAAAACCATATACTAAATAGGTCTGAAAATGTTCTTTGATATCATAAAAATGATGACAACTATAAAAAATTTATCTTCATGATCATTATCCTAAATTTGGATAATTTTCATGAGAATATATACTTACTTAATTTAATTAAATTTTGAAATAGAAATATCATCTTTTTATAAAGCCTAGATTAATATCACATTCATGACTTATAGTAAGATATAATTGGGAATTTTCATACCTAAAGATCTATTAGAACATTGAATCCTTAGATTGAATGAAAATTCATTTCCTTTATCATTATGTATCATCCCAATAATATGGATAACACATATTAACCAATATGAAAAAAATCATTATATGATTAAGTAATACATAAATATCTAAATCCCCATCCAAAGATCAAATTTCACCAATCAATAAAGGGACAACCTTTTGACCATTAAAAAATATTTAAATAAAAATTTAAAAAATATGTTCTCTGTATTTCTAAACTGAACTTATCATTAATCCCCATATAACATAATTTAGGTCTGGATTTTCAAGTTAGAAACATGTCAATAGCATTATCATATATTATCTAGAAACACATTAATACCCTACCATAATATAAACATTATTGAAAACATGACTGGTTCTTTGTTTGATAAATAAAAAAATATTATAAAATATTTTACATAAATAAAAAAATTTGTAACTCCAAAATTAATGAAAGACTACTTTTTCAAAAAATATTAATCTATTTCATGTTTCTCAATACTATCAAATATAAATTATTCACATAAATCATATCATTCTCAAAACTAACCACACTATTATCAACACCATGATTTTATAAAGAGTTTTATTACCCTAATAATGTGTTTTAAATAAAATATAAAATTTATATTAAATAACATATATAGATCATCAACGTCATTAAACAAATTTTAAAAAATCCATAATGAAAAATATTTAGTTGAAAACATCAATTATTTTTCATTAGGAATTAATTAAAATAAATAAATACATCAATTATCCCACTTCTTTATCAAACCAGTAAATTGGCTTTATCATCTCCATTTTTAATACCTCCTTCCTTTCATATATTATCTTTAGTATGTTCTTCATCAATAAAAAACTATTACACATACAACTATAACGATTTACTTCAAAATATTTATCCTTTGGACATAAATTTTAATAATTCCCATTATTTATATATTATAAACTTCATATATTTGATGATAAATTTAGGGGACCATTACTCTAATCCATTCACTATAAAAAATTCTCATTTTTATTTTATTAATTAAAATTTTTGTGTCAATATTTTATACACTCAAAACAACTTCGTATCACTATGATACATTACTTTCAGTGATTAATCCCACATTCCCAACATAGAGAAATCTAAATCTTCTCTCATCCATGGTATCCATTACCCATACTCATAGTGAACTAGACCATTATATTCTTTGTTGAGTAAAATTGTTTGGAAAGATGCACATTATTTATCAGGGTCCTTGATAACTGATTAGGTACAATCACAATATTATTTATTATAGTCATCACAAAATTTGGATGTTTATCAGATAATTTTCTATCACATTTTTTGTAATAGTAGTTCTATCAGGTTTTTACCATCGACTAAAATAAAATATAATAGTGTAAATCCATAGAATCAGAAAAAATCACATATTATATGTTGAAATCATGAATAAATATGTCAATATATGATAACATAATTTTATCCTAGGTTCATTCTTAGTCATCATATATTTGAATCCTTCATGATTGTTTATAAACTGTTCACGTGTCTCCATTGAATACCCATAGAGACTGTCAAACCAGGTGTCTAGTAAGGCTCGATTTCATGCCATAGTTCTCGATCGAGTTATCCTCAAAATGTTTTTTGGGGTTTTTAACCCTTAATGAATAAATGTGAGAGCCAAATCTACTTGTTGTATAAAAACATGAATGTAATTGAATAAAATCATATTACATTATCCATTTACAAAAATTTATCACACATTTGTGTAATCTGACTCATCGTTAGACTTATCCATAGAGACATAGATACAAATATATTTTGGAATGTCCCTACGGCTCTTACAAAGATTTTTTAATTCTACTTTCCAAAAGTTAAATATACTATTTCCATGATACTTACTATAGAAAACCATGTTTGTCATACATGGATATTTCATCTTATAAGATTAATAAAATTTTCATTACCTATACACATGCCTAAGGACCAATATAGTTTAGTTCCACTAGAAAAATGGAAAAAATATTATAATATAGAAAACGATCATGAATTATTTCCCACAATGATAATCTTATTTAGTAGTCTTCATAGAAACTATATACATAAATCCCTTCTTACTAACCATAGTGAATGAAACATGAAAATGGGTGATATTTACTCTCATTATGGGAAAAAATAAGTGTTATAAATCTATTATCATATGAGATAATTAGACCAAAATAAGGGTATGTCATTAGAAATAAGGATTATAAATTTTTTACCAAACCTGCCATAGATTATAATCCCATTTCCTAACAGAAAAGATTATCATTTCAAACTACACAGACTATAAGGTTTATATGTCCTCATAAAGCTATGGTAAACAGTAATATATTATCATAATAGTGTGGAAACAACAAAACATTTTAAATCCATTTCATACATCAAGTTTAACCGTCAACTCTATCATAATAGTGTATCATGACTCATCACTTATTTCCCCTTGTGGATTTGAAAACATCTATTTCCCATAGTGGTCATGAAACACCTATTTATCATTGATTATTAGGACACACATATTTTCTATAGGGAATTATAAAATAGATCATTCTTATAGTGGATGGAGACACGCCAAATTTCCATAGTGGATCTAGATATATCTATTTCATATAAGTTATCAAAACACACATATTTACCATTATGGATTATGACCCAACTATTTCTCATAGTGGACAAGGACACACCTATTTCCTATTTCATTGACGGATTATACGGGTCTCATCTATCAAAATTTTAAAATCATTATCACATGTTTTATAATATCATGAAATATAAATCATACAATAACCCAAAAATTGAAACTTGAATCATAAGGGTTTTTCTATTATAAAAATTTCAATGGGAATAAAAATGGTATTAATGGTTTATATTGCAGTACCCTTGGTTTTGGGTATATAACCCATTTCCTCATGTTTTTTAATTGGGGTGTCTTTAATTGTGATTTTCCATAAAATATAGAGTTTATATAAAATATATAGTTTCTACAAATTTTGTGTTTCCCTAATGTTTTTTGTTTCCATAATGTGGGTTGTTTCCATAAATGTTGGTGTTTCCATAAAGTGGGTTGTTTCCATAAGTTGGGGTGTTTCCAAAATTGGGTGGTTTCCATAAAGTGGGGTGTTTCTAAAAATTTGGATGTTTCCTTAAATAGTGTTTTTCCATAAAAATGGTAAAAGTGAATGATGGTAGAGTTTAGGGGTTTATTTGTAATGTTGGGACCAAAATTATGATCGCACGATCCATACACAGTTATCCCACACCGTCTGGTCAAACCTTGTGCAGAGGTCAAATCTAGATCCTATTTTCTAGGAGCTTGCTTGTTTTTTATCTATATATTTTTTTGGCTTACAAAATCCTTTATTTCTATATTACTCTCTCTAAAAGGATGGATAACCCTCCCAACATGAGTTAGAGCCTTCCAAGAGCCTTCCCTTAGTGATTTCGAGTCCGATTCATGATGTATGTCACTATTCATTACTGATTTTTCATCTATTCTTAGATCTGCTTAGATCTACTTGCTTGATCTCAATTATTTCTCCGATCTGAACCTATAATGGGTAGATATACGTTTTTGGATTACAAATAATTTTATTTTGAGTCATGATGTTTCTAGTATAATATTACTATGGATGTTCATAGAGAATTGTCTATCTTTCTTCTGTGTTCATCGTCTGTTGTAAATGTGTCATCAAAACCATCAAGGTATGTGACTTAAACCTCGTATCCTATTTATATAATTGATTTTCTTAGAATCATATTGATTTATTGATTTTGAAATTCATTGAAAAATATTCATTTGAGATGATTTATTACATTTTTGAAATTGGGTGATCTAGTGAATTGTTGTATAAAAGGGAGATTAGTTTCATGAATTTAAAATAAAAATTTTAAATAATGAATTTTTTGGAATGGATAAATGGTTGATGACAATGATATTTTTAATATAAATGGTCATCAATAAAAATTACTTTTTATTGAAATGGATTGGAATTGAATTGGATTTGATGGAAATGGTTTTCAATAAAAAGGTGTTTTAATTAAAAAGGATTGTTTTGACATGATCATTGGGAATATGTGTTGTGTGTTTATGTTGCATATATATTACTTGGTTGAAATAAGACCTTGTTCTAGGTTCCAAATTTTTATTGGCACATGTGAATTTCATACATGGGGCTGGGTGGAAATATGTCCTTGTGCTCAGTTCCCAATGGTTAATGGAACATATGAAAAAATTACCTTATGACGACATGGTAGATAGACGAGAAACTTCTCATGAGTAAGGTATTTCATAATGTAGAATTCATGGTTGGTTTAATGGGATTGAAGAATGGTTTTTATGCTGATAAATGGATATTGTGAAAAGGTTGAAATTATTGTTTCATTATTTTTCTAGAAAAATATCTTTCTGGGAAAATAGGTTTCAATTTCAGATGTATGGTTTTGGTAATGAATGGGTTTGAAAATGTGTTTATATTTAGTGATAAACTATTTTTGAGAAATTTTTCTATATAAACATTTTTATATAATTGTTTCTAACACTTCTATCCTAGTGGAATGAGTAGCGAAGAATTTGGGGAAAACATTCTATGTTTTATAATCACCCATTCTTTGTCACTTTGGTGATTTTGTAGATGTTATCTTCTAGGGAAAGTAAGAGGTAATGTTTCATACATGTTATGCACTACCTTTTGATTTTTGGGATGTTTTAATATTTTGGAGCTTAGAGCTTGTGTATCATCGAGTCATGAGGTCTTTTTAGAGTTTTGTGTAGTCTATCCACAATGTACATTGATATTTGGTTATTATTCTACTATTTCTCTCTCGGATGTGATTTTTAGATACATTAGGTTGTTGGGTTGTCTTCCATTTTTTCATGCATTATATAGTGAATTTTTTTTATTGTTGGTAGGACTATTGGTTTATTTCTTAAAAGGGAAATTGTCCTCTATGTGAATTTGAAACCCTTAAGCATTTATTTTCATCCATTGACGTCTAGGGGATGTTTAGTAAGGCCTATTAATGACTCTTTTTACTCTAATGCCAATGATAATTAATGGGTTATTACAAATGGTATCATATTTTTCAGTCCATTCATACCAAGTACTTATCGATGTTCCACATATTGGAGATGAAATCACTTCTTGTCTATTCCTTGGGTAGGATTCTTATAAATGAATAGGATTATTGAAACATGAAATGTAATGAATAAAAGAGTGTTTCTAACCTTTTTATGATGAACTTCATGTCAACTATGAGTTTGGTAATTTTGTGTTTAGAGACATATTGAGAATTTTGAAATCACATTGTCCTGGGTTTAACCAATGAGATTAGCATGGAATGCATTGTAGGGGAATAACATCCCACTAAGACTACATACATCATTTTAAGGAATGATTCATGTAGTGAAAAAAATAAGAGTTAATCTTTTAAAATGAATGGAAGTTGTTTTATAATGAATGATTTTGAAAAAGTGAATACTTATCATATTTTGAAAATGGTTTAATTTTAAAAAGCATGCGAAGTGTATTAAAAATTTGTTGAACATGGGAAAAGGATGTTTAGGAAAACAATGTAATGATAGTTTATGTTATAGAATTTTAAATGACAAGACAACCATTTCTAGACAGTGATATTAAAATATTTTGTTGTTAGTTTTGAAAATTGCACCTACTAGGCATCGTCGAAACTAACCTAAAGAAGATGTAGATAATGTGGTTTCACATGAACAACGTGTGACCCAAGAGCTAGTTCAGAGTATTGTCCATTGTTTTCAAGATTTGGACATGGGGAATCATAGGAATGAGCCACGACATATGGATCATACTATCTAGTTCATGATGTAGAATCCACATAATTTCTAGGGTGATTATGATCCCAAGAAGGTGGAGGTGTGGATATATAGGATGAATCATATATTTTACTTCATCGGCACAACAAAACAACTAATGGTCAAACTGGAAACATATATTCTTGAATATATTTCACATTATTGGTTTGATTTATTGGTGTAGGCTTAATTAGATGAAGGAATTACATGGGAGGATTTTGAGGAATTGTTCAAAAAACAATTCTATCCTCACACATTCATGATCTAGAATACAATTTACATATTCATCCTAAAACAATAGAGTCTCCTTTTCATAGAGTATGAAGTGAATTTCATGAACATGGTATTATTTTCACTAGAATTTTCGGTATGTGCCTCTTTGAAGGAACAAATCTTCGAATCAGTGCTATGATATGAGATTTGGTTAATGATTGTAGTACATTGTACTCCAGATTATACATAGATGGTGAATAGAAAAATTGTGGCTTACAGTGAAATCTCAGGAACTATGGGAGGTTGCATGATTATACCTACATGTAATGGTGGGAACTCATCCATTGGGAACCATCAGAAAAGGGACACATATTTCCAAGGTGCAAGTGGAAATGAAAATAAGATGAATGGATCCATAAACTTTACCCCACGACCTGAGAGAAAATAAGGTTGTTTTGAATGTGGTTCCCTTGATCACATAAAGAGTTATTATACGACACAACCTAGATCATGCCATAATTGCTACAAGATGGGACATATTCAGTGCTATTGTCACAGTGTTCCATGTTCAGGTGCTCGAGAAACTTCTCAGGTGCCGCAAGAATCGTATGCTTCGATTGGACAATGAAAACAATATTAGGCTCATCTGAAGAGCAGAGCAATCCATCATGATAGTAGAAATACCATAACTCATCAACTAGGGAAATATCAGCAAAGAAAAAAGGAGAACTGTATTGTGAAGAAACAATTGAATGGAGCTGAGCAGATGACTTTTGATGATCATGATGAACCATCTATAGCAAGAGGTATGATTCTATTGAATTCTAACTTTATAAAAGTATTATTTTATACTAGAAAATCACATTCGTTTTTTGCTTCCCGTGCTGTTGACATTATATATTTAAAACATGAAATGATACCTTCTATTATGAAACTGAAAATTTCTCTATGTGAATGAGAATGTGAAGCCTTTGTGTGTAGAGAATGTTCTATAACATTTTATGGTGTTGAGTTAAAATGGTACTTTTAGATGTTGGTTATGGATCTCTATGATGTAATCCTGGGTATGGATTTCCAGACAATTTTATAGGGTCAAATCTACTTTTATAGGAGAACAATTAGTTACATGATTGAGGATGGCATAGAGCATCTCTTTAGAAGAGAGAGTATTGTAAACAAGGGTGAAATGAGCTTGTTGGCACCAATAGTGGGATTGATCTCTTACCCATTGCCTGCATTGACTTTTTCATAAATGTAAGAGATCTTGGAAAAATTTTTTCTACCTATTGTGGATAAATTTCTAGATGTATTTTCTGAGAACATCTCATGGTTACCACCCCTAAGAGAAGTAGAGTTTATAATTGATCTCTTTCCGAGAACTAGTCTTATTTCCCTTTCATATTATAGTATAGCGCAAACAGTGTTACTGGAAGTGAATGTGTAGTTAGAGGAGCTATAAAGTGAGGGTTTCATTCTCCCAAGTACTTCTCCATGGGAAACACCGACATTGTTCGTGAAAAAGGTATATTGAACTATTTGGTTGTGTGTTGATTATTTTAAGCATAACCATGTTCTGATAAAGAACAAATATCCACATCCATGCATTGATGATCTGTTTTATCAGTTAAGGGGAGCTCAATGTTTCTCTATGATTTTCTTGCAATTAGGATATCACTATTTGAGAGTTCGAAAATAGGATATTCCAAAGACGGCTTTTATATGGAGATATGTCCACATTGAATTTATAGTCATGAATTTTTGTCTAATGAATACAAAATAGGCAATCTTAGCATTAATGAATTTTATATTTCAATAATATCTCTATTTTTGTTTTGGTGTTTGTGGATGAAATTTTGGTCTATTCAATGACAAGGGGTGATCATGAGGATCAATGGAAACAGTGTTACAAATCATGAGAGATCACCAAATTTTTTCAAAATTATCAATGTGGGATTTTTGGAAATAATAAGTACATTCTCTTGGCCATGTCATATCTGAGAAAGGAGTTTTTGTTGACCCTGAAATTATAAATTCCTTTATCTCTTGGAAACCACCAAAAAATGTTTTTGGGATTCCAAATTTTCTTGGTCTAACGGGTTACTACTGATGATTCGCACATGATTTTTCATGACTATCTTCACCAATGTCAACTCTGTCAAAGAATAATGCTCCATTCCAATTGATAGAGGAATATCAGAGGTATTTCCATGAACAAAAACATGGTCTTACATCTACACCTATCTTGCTATTTCCAAAATCAGAAAGAGGTATACGGTGTATTGTGATGCTTCATGAACAGGGTTGGGTTGTGTTTTCATGCATACCGATCATGTGGTTCCTTATGGTTATGGTAGATGAGGGTGCATGAGTAGAATTACAAAAAACATGATTTGGTTTTAGCTTTAGTCATTCATGCTTATAAACATGGATACATTATCTCTTTGTTGAGAATTTTACTATTTTTATTGATAACAAAAGCTTGAAACACATTTTCTCAGAGTGAAATTTTAATCTAAGGTAAAGGAGATGGATGGTGTATCTATAAATAATTGTCACTGAGTTGATGTACACATTGGAGAATTGAAATTTAGTGGCAGATGCATTGAGTAGAAAGTCACTACATAGTCGTCGAAAGAGGGTTCATATGAATTGTATTTGATATCAGTCTTAACCAACATGCATGTGGAATGTGAAGACTGAGGTGATGTTTCAGTTTTTTAAGCTACACATGTTTCTAATTTAGTAAAAATTATCAATGAGGCACAAACATATGATAAAAAATTCATGGTTTTAATTTTAAAACTCAATGCTGGGATGACCATTGAGGGATGGAAAATTTATGGGGGTTCAGTTTTGTGTTTCAGAGATAAGCTATGGGTTTTTATGAACAACTCCTTCATTCATACCTCTATACAATATGGGATGTAAATCCACGTACACAGAATATATATAAGGCATCGAAGGCATAGTTTTAGTAGAGCATCATGAAAAGGATGGTGGCTGAGTTCATTCGAGAGGTGCTTCAATTGTTAGCAGGTTATAGAAGAGCATCAGAGGCCACCTGTTATGTTGCAATCTTTTCCCATACCAGTGCTGAAATGGGATCAGATAACTATGTATTTTGTTATAGTACTTCCAATAACGGTCCAGAAATAGGATTCCATTTGGGTGATTATAGATCGTCTAACCAAGTCATCTTACTTCATACATATTTTTGAAACACATATGGTGGATGATCATTCAAGAATATATATCCAAGAAGTGGTAACACTACTGGAAAACTAACCTTTACAAACAGTTTGGAACCATTGTTATAGGCCTCCAAACCGTTGGTATAGCCTATACCAACGGTTTGGAGAACCGTAGCCAAGTAAGCCGTTGGGATAGGTCTATACCAACGGTTTTCCAAAAACTGTTGGTATAGACCTATGCCAACGGTTTTGGAAACCGTTGGTATAGGAAATATGAAATCTATACCAACGGTAATGGAACCGTTGGTATATAAATTCCAAAAATAAAACATCCGCGGGGATTTGATCCCAGGACCCCTCGTTTATAATCGAACGACTTAACCACTAAGCTAATATCACTTTTGTAAACATAATTTCATTAATATATATATGTATTATCATAATTATTTAAAATTTTGATTTATATAATGTTCTCGGTTAGTGGATCTGGAAAAAAATTAAAGAACCTATCCCAATGGTTTTGAAAAACGTTGGGATAGGTTCTGGTTGGGTGAATTTTAGTTGGTAAAATGTTGGTTTTTTGATGGTTTTTCCCAAGGGTTCTTGAGAACCGTTGGGAAAGAGTGACATTTCCCAACGGTTTACCAAAACCGTTGGGAAAGGGGCTCAAAACACACCATTTCCCAAAGGTTTTGGTGAACCGTTGGGAAATGGTAGCTATACCAACAGTTTTTACAAACCGTTGGTATAGAAGTGTTGGGAAAGATCATGTTTCCAGTAGTGTAAAGAGGAATGGTGTACCAGTTTAAATTGTCTTAGATAGGGATATGAGGTTCACATCACAGTTCTGGAAATACTTATAGTAAACCCTTGGGACTCAGTTGAATATGAGCATGGCGTGTCATCCTCAGAAGAATGGGAAAATGAAGTGGATGATAAAAATATTGGAACACATTTTGTGGGCTTCTGTAATTGATTTTGTTGGATCATGGGAGGATCATATAGCATTAGTGGAGTTCTCATATGATAACAGTTACCCAGCCTCAATACACTTGGATCTATTTGAAGCATTGTATGGGTGTCCGTGTTGTTCTTTAAAATGCTTAGTGGAAACGGGTGAAACATCAGTAGTAGGTCCAAGGCTTGTCCAGGAAACAACGGGGATGATATAGTGGAATAGAAAGAATATAGAGACATCTCAGAGTCATCAGAAATATTATGTAGATAACCTTTGAAGATCATTGTCATTCACTGTGGTTGATCACATCTTCTTGTGGATATATCCAAGGCTTATAAATCATTTCATTGGGAAGAATAGAATGTTATCTCCTGGATATGTTGTCTCTTTTGAGATACTAGAATTGGTTGGAGAGGTGGCGTATCGGTTGGTATTACCGACATGGTTTAGTTCAGTGCATAATGTGTTCAATGTATCACAATTAAAAAAGTATCACCCTTATCCTGACCAAGTTATTTGACAGGATGACATTGAGCTAGAACTATATTCATAACTGATACAAATCCCAGTGTGGATCATGGATAGACAAGAGAAAACCTTATGTGGGAAAATCATCCACCTACATCGGGTTTTATGGCCACATGGTTAGATTCATTAAGAGACTTTTGAATGTGAGAAGGAAATGAAATTGAAGTGGTCAGAACTCTTTTTTGCTACAAGGGTTTTCTTCTTTCTGAAGATGGAAAGACCAATTGTGGGGACAATGTAGTACCCCGGTTTTTGGTACATAACACCTTTATTCATGTATTTTAATTGGTGTGTCATTAACTGAGGTTTTCCATAAAATAGAGAGTTTCCATTAAATATTGTTTCAATAATTTTGGGTGTTTCAATAATGTTGTGTGTTTCCATAATGTGGGTTATTTCAATAATGTGTGGTGTTTCCATAATGTGATTTGTTTCCATAAAGTAGGGTGTTTCCATAATGTGGGGTTTTTCTATGAAGTGGGGTGTTTCCATAAAGTGGGATGTTTGCATAAAAAATGTGTTTACAAAAAAAAGTTAAAGGTGACTGATGGGAGACTTTGGGGGTTTAATAAGGTGTGTTGGGAAAAAATGTAAGGCTAGACGATACATATACGGTTGTCCCAAACCGTGGGGTCAAACCTTGTGCAGAGGTCAAATCTAGATTTTATTATCTAAGAGAAAAATCATTTTTGATATATATATATATATATATATTGTTTTACCTTTAAAACTCCCCTATATCAATATTACTCTCCCTAAAAGGCTGTATTACCTTCCCCACAAGAGTTTGAGCCAACCCAAAAACATCCCATGGTGATTTCGAGTCCGATTATTGAAGTATGTCACTATTCCTTCTGGATTTGTCATCTTTTCTTAGATCCGCATAGATCAACTTTTTTGTTGTCCATTATTTCTCAGATTTGAACCTATTTTGGGTAGATATATGTTTTTTAGGCCAAATAATTCAATTTTTAGTCGTGATCCTTCTAGGATAAGAGAACTAAGTCCTTTCTTGGAGAATCGGTCTGCTTTCTTGTGCGTTCGTTGTTTGTTGCCATTTTTTTTCAAAACCATCAAGGTAGGTGGCTTCACTCTCATATCCTCTTTCTAGAATTGATTAGTTAATATTAAAATTGGTTTATTTATTTTTAAATGAGTCTAAAATTATTCATTTTTGATTATTTATGGTTTTTGTGAAATTGTTTGATCTTGGTGAATAGTTTTGAAAAATGTGGTTTAGTTTCATTAATTTAATATGATGATTTTAAATTAATGATTTTCTGGAATTGAAAAATTGCTGATGAAAAATATATTTTCTGTAGAAATTGTTTTCAATAAAAATTGTGTTTTGTTGAAATGGATTAGAATTTAAATGGTTTGGCATTGAAATGGTTTTGACATATATGGTCTTCTATAAACTGGTGTTTTTATTGAAAGGGTTGTTTTGGCATGACCATTGGGAATATGTGGTATGTGTTCATGTTTCATATACAGGGATTGGTTGAAATATTACCTTATGCTTTGTTCCAATGTTTTAATGGCACATTGAAAATTCATACATGGGGCTTTGTTGAAATAGGACCTTCTACTCGACGCCCAAGGGTTAATGGATCCTGGGAAACAATTACCCTGTGAAAACCTGGAAGATCGATGGAAAACCACTCATAAGTTTGGAACCGTCATAACATAGCATGTGTGGTTGATTTTATGTGTTTGATGAAGGGTTGGGTATGCTGATAAAGGGATATTGGGAAAAGCTTGTAAAGACTGTTTGTTATTTTATCTAGAATAATATCATGATGGGAAAATACGTTTCAATTTCCCAAGTATACTTTTGGTAATTAATGGTTTTTGAAAAATGTATATATTTAGTTATAAATTTTTTTATGAATTTTTTTTGTATAAAAAATTATATATAATTTTTTCTAACTATTCAATATTATTGGCTTGAGTAGGGATGTCATTGGGGAAAACCGATGGAGTTTTATACTCACCCTTACTTTGCCACTTTGGTGATTTTTTAGATACTATCATATGGGACAATGGAAAAGGTAATTATTCACACGTATTTTACACTACCTGGTGATTTATGGGCTGTTCGGAGATTTTGGAGATTGGATCTAATAGAGCATGGAGTCTTGAGGTCTTTGGCGAGTCTTGTGTAGTCTATCTGCAGGTTACATTGATACTTGGTTATTCTTCCATTGTTGCAATCATTGATGTGATTATGAGATACATGAAGTTGTTGAGTTATCTTCCATTTGTTCATGTGTCATATAGTGAATTTTTGGTTATGGTTGATAGGTCTATTGGTTTATTTAATAATGGGTAAATCATCCCCCAAGTGTATTTTAAACCCTACAACATTTATATCCAGCCTTTAGTGTCTTGGGGATGTCACTAAAAGCCTAATAATGACTTGTTGTACTCTCAAGCCAGTGGAAATTGGTGAGTCAGTACACATATATATGGTAAATCATAGGTAACATCAACAGGAAACATATTATATAGAAAATAATTATTAATGTTTGCACGATAATGTTTTTGAGGAATATAGATTTTTTCTTTAAATAAATATTTTATAATAGAAATCATTTTTATAATTATGTTCATTGAAAATAACCATGAAAACATATAATGGATGATTTGAATAAAATCATTTAAAACATTTCTTTAGAAAAATATACATCCAAAATTTAGAAAAAAAAATTAAAGTACTAATTTTTTTTAAATAGCCTTATTTGAAAATAAGAATCAGAAATTAAAAATCAATAATTTATTTATTTGTTGGTATTATTGTTTGGAAGTTGAATTCATGTTGTAAATGTTGAAAACTATCCTTTTCACATTTCTTATAGAAAGTAAATTCTATTTTTTTTGAAATGTACAATATTTTTCCATGCAATTTTAAAAGAAAAGGAAAAACATGGAAAAATTTTATTTTAAAATTATTAGAGAATAATAATTCGTTTGAAAACATTTTAAGAGAACATAGTTTATAAAGAAAACATATTTCTAAATAAAGAAGGATATAAAACTTTATATTATTAATATATATATATATATATATATATATATATTATGTAACATATTGTAAAATAATGGCACTATTAATTGAAAATATCATTAAAAATAATAGAATAAAAAAATCATGTGTTTATATATTTATTTATTGTCAGATTATATTATTGGAAATATAATAAAAAAATAATTATAAATGTTGAGATTGTAAAATAAAATCATTACCAAATTTGGTAACATAGATTGATAATAATTGTGAATTAATTATATAAAATAGAACATAATATGTAATGAGGATGAAATAAATCAGGATATTACACATCATAGTGGTTTTTATATACATCACATAAAAGACATTATGTGTATAACATGACTTATGTATCACAGAAGACATATTGACACAATAATGACCCAGTTGTTTTTTAATATTTAAATATTAATCCCAGTTAAAATGATATCCTAATATAGATATTTAATGACCTATAATTCGTATCAAAATAATTGTAAATTACATTAATGATATATATACACACTACATAAAAGGAATACTTGGTGAAAATGGTATGTGTCTCATGGAATTAGAGAGTCAGGTGGAAATCTCATACTTTAATTCTTGACATCCATTGTAGTTATTCCAAACTCTTGTATAATAAATATAATATTATATTTAATTCATTAAATAACCATAATTACATATATTATACCATGTATTATTTACTTATTTCATTTTGTGGTATGTTAATTAAAAATCACATTTTAATGTTTCATTTCAGGTAATAACCATTTTATTTTTCATATTTGTTTTGACTTTTTTAATTTTTATCCTCTTAAATAGATCATGTATACATAATATATAGATTTTTAAAAATGATATAAATATCATATATATTCAATATATATTTTACTACTATATTCTATTAAATTTTTTGATGGAAATTGAAATACATCATTCATTGAGATGGCATGTCGTACTTAAACATGAATATTAATTCCATGTTCAATTCATAATAAAAGAATGATATTTAAATAATATATATAAATTAAAAAATCATTTTTGTTTAATCGATATCAAAATGTTTTATTAATAACATTTTTAAAAACATCAATGAAAAATGTTAATGAATCAGATCGCTTCACGAGGCAGTAGTATTCAGTACAGTTGAATATTCTAACACATTCCCCCATAATAAGAAAAATGATTTTATGAGTGATATAATAATTAAATAATTATTATTGAATTATAAATATCATATATATTATATAGGAACAATAAATCCATCATTTTTCCAAACCATGATTAGTGGAAATGGAGTAATGAATGACATCATTTCATTAGGGGTAGTTAGATATGCACATGAACGATGATTTTATTACCCATTTAAGAGAAGTTTATGTAGTTTTATGTTATTAAATTAACATAAAAATAACTAAGTATATTTAATATAATTATGTTTATATACAATCATGTCATAAAAAACATTTAATTTGTGGAACAAAAAATATAATAAAAAAACCCATTAATGATCATTTCCTCTTCATCAGGTAATATCCATAGGATTTCAATAATAACCATCCTAGAATGAAATTATAAACAATATAAGGATTCTAAGATGAGAGGAAAGAATTTGGGAAGTGATTTAGGATGATAATAGAAGAACCAAATCTAATTGGGGAGGGGTGAATAAGAGAGGATATGTTGTCGGCTTTTATACATGGGTGAGAGATCATGCTTGGAATTTTATAAAACAGTTGAGTGCTCCCACCTTTCTCTTTTATCATAGGCATTAAAAATGGTGCATTATCAAAACATAGAGGTGGAATTATCTAAATATGTCCATAAAATATTTTTGGACAAGTGTATAGTTAATTTTAATAATTATATTTTTTTATTTACCAGTACCAAATAAATTTTTAATATAAGTAAGGTAATAAATTTTTACATCATTCACTATTCTGTTTTGTCAAAAAATATTTTGAACTAATTATATAATACAAATTATTATTAATACATACGTGGAAAAATATTTTTTCTATAAATAATTCACAAAAGAGTAAATTCTTCGTTTAAAATTGGTCCAATAAACTAGATGAGAAAGTATTTTTTCAATAGAATAAATGATAAAATGTTTAAAATGGTTTGATTTCCAAATTCAACATTGAATTGATTACTATAACACAAATATGATAATTTGGTTGTTAATTTATGTAATGTTACATTAAACTAATTTTAAAATATAATATATGATTACTAGAAATTAAATAAAATTTTAGTTTACAATTATTATTTATTATTTTTCATTATTCACCAATCAATGATATTTTTTAAAAAAACCCGAAAAAATCAGTATAATATATTTTTGATAATCCAGTTTCAAAAATGAATATTTTTCTAAAATAATTATTTATATGTTATAAAAATTTATATTGAAATAATATGCCTAAGGAAACAAGAGTTTTTTATAAAAATATAATTTTTAGCATAAAATTTTATTTATTGTTATCAATTATATAGAATATACATATGATAAATTCTAAATATTTTAATTAATTTATAGTATATAGATTTAAATAAATACTTCTTAAAAAAAATTAGTTTGTTAATTATTTGAGGTAAACTCGTTTACATAAAAAAATACATCGTTTATAAATGTATATCATTTAATTTGTACTGTTTTTGTTATAATTTACAATTAATTTGAAAAACATAATAATTACATTTATATACCATTGTAAGCCATATATTTAAATAATTTAAATAATCATATTTAGGCCAACCATTCTATTATAGAGGTTATTACAATCATATTAAATAATTAAATTATCATTTTATGTCATGTTTTGTTTATACTCAATTTTTTGTTTTCAAAAAACAATGATCAGTGTTGTGTGTAACTAAAATATCAATAATATTCAATTCATTGGAATAGAATTTCACAAAATCATAGGGTAATACTTATCAATAGCTGGGGTAATGCATTCCATGTGTGATATTATTATACAGTTAGTGCTAGTCACCAACTCGTGGCCTATTGGTAGTAGGACTCATGTGTCATTATTGCTCTTCCTTCATTGTCAAACTACGAGGGGTACCCTTGGAGTTAGGGTGTTGGGATATAGTGCATTAAAGGCTTGGGTTGAGAGGTAATATGACATTTGGAGATAGAAACTATGTGGATTTTAATTATTTCTTTGTTAATAATTATGGTTAATCATGGAGACAAACATAAGAAATGCAGAGCACCTATGACATGGGATTTTTGGGCCCCCAATGATTAATCAAAAGGAATATTATCATATTAAGTAGAAAATTATGTTGCACTAGTTTATAAAAAATACATAGGATAAGCACAAACATCATGTTTCATATTATTTATGTCTCAATGCTGTGGTATTGGAAATATACAATGAAATTAATTAAATAAACCATAATAAAATACAAATATAATGGGAATAAAGATTACAATTTCTATTTTGGAATAGATCATGGTTATTATACACATATATCTCAAAAAATATATATTCATCTAGCTGATCTTGTTAGTCAGCATAGGATTGACCAAATAGAGTAATATTAGGCATGAAAGAGTGCCTTGCATGCCTTTTAGTGTAATATCATATGGATGTGTGGTGAGATAATAACCAATACAGAGATTGAGACCTGGTTGGAGTACAATGACATTAGAATCAGTATTATTCTAGTGCTATCTATCTTTTTGGTGTGCTTCATAGTAAGTCAGCTACAACATTGTTTGCATAAATGGTCGATGTTGATTCATGGTGAACAGATGGAGACATATGTTCTGTGGGATATAATTCAAAAATTATTCCTCGTAGAATTCATGTAATTGATTATCATAGAATAAATTTATACGAGAAACTATACCATCAATAATTAGGGATATGTATGTGGGAGATTTATATCAAGATCATTGATCTCCAACATTTTTGTGCTACAATCAAGTATGAAGAAAATTCTAGATAATGTCTTATAGATAATGAATTTCTCCCAAAAATAATGTATGATGTCACCATAAATACAGCTCATCTTTATGGATAAGTGCTTAATTAAATAGTTGTTATTAACAAGATTCAATTTCATAGATTTTCTCCTTAATAGAGTGGACATTTGGGAATCAAATGGATCAAAGTTCTATATAGTTTTTCAAATATTTTCATATAGTCGACATTTTAATTAAAGGGGTATAAACTCAAAAGAACTTTACAGAGTTTTCTAGGGTGGTTAAATCCAAATAACCTTATAATGGATTCCCATTTTCATGATATATTAGTGGTGGTGGTGGAAAACATCATGATCAATGAATGAGAGGCCAATGATTAATTAATTCAAATAGGTGGTCATACCCCATTTCATCAGAAGTAGAAGTTTCCTCTTAGGTTGTATCAGTATAATAGATGATGAGTTAATTTTCAACAACTGAGGGTAGATTGGTTATTTATTGTGAAGACTTTTGATGATTCCTATATTATAAGACCTATTCAAGAGAACAATCATGGAGTCAATTAGTAACGATGTATAGAAGCAAGGTGTCAATAGATTCATGAGATAGAGATCCAACTCTAAAACTTATATAGAATGAAAAGGTTATAAATAATTTATATTCTATCCTTGTTTGTTACTTTTGATTTTGGAGACTCATGACCCTCTTTTAGCTGAAAATTTGACCCATTCATTGAGATTGGATGCAATGTTAAATTATTTTCCGCCAATGATATTTACACAGATTGGATTTCTAGAAATATTGATTGATGTTTTCTAGGGATGAATACTAGTAATGGGGAATCACCAGTTCATTGTAATTAATTTTTTCAATTGATATATAAATACATTTTTATACAAGGATTGGATGACTTATATTCCATCCACGATGACCAAAAATGATTTCAGTGGACGGTATCCATTTCAAATATGGCAGGCTAGTGAATGAAATTTGTTAGTTGGTTGGTTTATCATATGGGTGTTAAAAAATGGAACACCTTTATTATTAGTTGATATAGAAAACAATAGACACTCATGTATATGATTTCCCAGTGTTATGGACTATTTCCTTTATTTTTTTCAAATGAGTTTATGGTGATACCCATTGTTGTGATTCTCTGTATGAGACAACATTGCAACCTTGAATATCTAAATTTTTTACAAATCTTTATTGAATATTAATTATAGAGATGTGAGAATTTAAGATTCGGTTTTCTCATCTTATACAAGAGGGCTTCATGAGACCTTCTTTATCTAACTATGATTATTTTGTGTTATTGAGCAAGAATTATAATGTTAATTTTTGGTTTTGTATTGATATATAGATTTTAGATCAAATAAAGTTAAAAAAAAGTCACCAAATTCAAAGGGAAAACTTTATGGAAAATCATATGAGGGGTTCACATTGGTTTTCATAAATCAACATATAATCTAGATATCACCAGATGCGATTGATGGATTGTGATATATGGAGACTACCATTATGCTATTATATGGGTAGATAGAGTATATGGATAGTCTATTTAGTGTCATGATAGCTCTCTCTTTGTTTTATGGGGTCAAGAATAGTCTATTCCATGAGTTTCAATAATATTTCATATACATGTTCATCAATGAAATCTTTATTTTCTCTAATTCATATAGGGATCATACTATTAATATTAATGTTTTATTTAAGGGAATTAGACAACAATCATCTCTTTGGTATAATAAAAAGTTACATGTTCTGTATGCAAGAGATAAACATCCTTTGATATGTTTTGTCCTATAAGGGGGTTTTCATGGATCCATATATGATTTATGTAGTAGTTTCTTGGGCGGAAACCAAAATGAGTCATATTTTTTTAGTTTTTATAGGCATGTTGGATATAATTGAATGATTATTTTATATTTCCCTTACATTATATCCCCATTAATATATTTAACTATGAGAGACTAAGATTATTTATGGACTAATATGATCTATATGTTATTAATTTACCTAAATATAGAGATCATCCTACGATAAATCTTTAATGTATATTGGATGGTGAACAATTTGATGTTTTATTTGAAGATATCATCTAACATTGGGATTTAACATGATTTATTTGTGGTAAATGATCACATATGGGATTATAAAGTTATATACCCATGAACATAAATATTCTAAACATGATCTGTAGTTAGGGGTGGTTGTGTTCTCACTAGTGGTAAAAAAAATTATCTAACGAAGAAAGTAGTTTGTGATTTTCATGGAGTACATAATCATAAAATATTTATTCCCCTTAATAGATCTTAATATACTCAATTGGAGGTGGATAAGGTTTATCTAGGATTATTATTTTCATATCACATACACTCTAGTAAAGGGTAATATTTTATACAATGTGGTATGGAAATAGTCTCAAGGGGATGTGTCTTAGGATTACATGGTTTTTTGGATAAGGGTGGAGGAGCTTGAAGGAATACATGTTGAAATGAGATAAATTTGTGAATATGATTTCTTTTTTTGATGACTATTCAATTAACATTGATGTATATGGTGGATGAGTCTCTATTCAAATACATAGTGGTAGATATGATATTTGACTATGTGGTCAATGGTTATGATATAAGGGGATGGTCATAAATGCATGTTGTTTGGGGGAAGGATTCTTATTCCCTTGGTACTAAAAGAGAGTGTGCAGAAAGAGATTTACAAATCGCCCATAATGATATATCTTAGTTTGGCTAAGATAAATAATATCTTGAGGAGTCAATGTTTTTCACTTGGGATGAACTATTTAGTGTTAGAGTTTTTTTTCTAGGGTTCAAGTTATTTAGTATGTGAAAATCATTAACCATATTCATGTTTGTTTTTTTGTAAACCTTGTAATTCCATAGGTGGAAAAGGAAGTAAATCATGATTGATTTTACGACATGGTTAAATCCTTATTTGAATGGATGTGACATAGTTTTTGTTATTTTGGATAGACATATGAAGTTATTTGATTTTTTTATGATCAATGAATAGAGTTTAATCGATTTTTTCGAAAGGATATATGTATATGATGTGAATATGACTATTGGGGTACCATGGAACATAATATCTAATTGAGATTCTCATATTACATTTTATTTCTATTGGGTATTGTAGCATTCCACTATCTCACAGTTTTTTTATAACAACTTTTCACCCACAAAATGATACATACATAGATCGGTCCATCTAAATGATTTATAAAATAATACGAGATTGTATTTTGTGTTTTCTATGGTCATAGGTAAATAATCGTCCCTTTAATGAGTTCATATAAAATAGAAACTATAATTCATCCCTTGGTGTGGATCTATTTGAGGTATTTCATAGAAGTGAAATCCATGCTCCATTGATCTAAAATGTTTTGGGGAGTTATTGTCTCCTGGAACTGATATAGTAAAGAAAATAACATATATAATCTATATAGTTTGAGCATGTATGAGATGATTTAAAAATATTCATGTGTGTAACTGTCAACCAAAGTGGACATTATCTTGAAATAGTTGGTGGGATTCTATGATTTTTGTGTTTTCAGAATAGTTTCATTGTGATTGTTATTTGTTTTTTATTATGAAATGGAATAGTTGAAATGGTTATGTGATTGGTTATATGTTTTATATGATAATTATAGATATTGTGATATAGTTTGATGTTTATCTATGTAATTTGATGATGTGGTTTTGTGGGGTGTTTCATGGATGGTTTTCTTGTTTCCATGTGTATGGATAGTGATAGTGTTTTGGGTGATATGAGATCCCGGAGAGGAATCTAAAGGGATAGTTTTCTTGAACCCCACTCTTTCATTTCGAAATTATGTTTGATTTTTGAGGATGAAAATCATTTGATATGTATTTATTAAAATGTTACATTTCTTTTCAGCCTATTATATTTCATGTTTTAGAGTTAAAGATGTTCAAAAGAGTCTTTATAAGGGTTAAATACACTATTTAGATATAAAATCTATGTAAAGGGTGGTTTATGACATGAAAATGTGATAATGAAATAATTCCATGTTCATAGAAAGGGGGATGATGATTCACCTATTGATGTTTTAGATATTATATTGGTTCTTATGTAACTCATATTGAAAAATAGAAAATTATTTCATGAATTAATTAAATACTAATCTTCCATAATAATATTTACATGTTCATCATGTATTGAGTTTGAGGAACTCAAAACCTTAATTTATTTCATGGGTGGAATTATTTGTCTTTTTTAACACTCAAAATTTAAATATTGGTTTCACAAATTAAATGTCTCGAATAAAAAACAATTTATAAATTCTAGAAATCTCCCAAATTATTTCATTCCTCAAACTATTCATTATAACATTTGATGATCCCTATGTGATTTTAGATGATATTTTATCCCCATTACTCTTTCATTTTACCTTCAAATTTGATGTTTGATCATTTTTCATCCATGATGAGTAAATCCCATTTTATTTCTCAATTTATATAGTTCATATTTGGTAATTATCAATGGTGATGTTGTTATATTATAGGGAGAGTTTTGGGATATAAAAATTTTCAACCACCTCAATACTATTTTTTAGTCAATGTTTCCATTTATTATTTGGTCACCCAGTTGTTTCTACACCAATCAATTTGGAACAGATAATCAAAAACCATATTGGAGGTAGGGTTCCTCATTCCCTTCATATTTATAGGTATGTACCAAGATTATGTTATTTTTTCTTTCTACGGTTAGATATTAAGGTCCATATTAAGATTTCCAATAATATTATATATCTGAAATTGAATATAATGGGAAGATATGACATGTTTTAATTATTTATATTGGTTTTTTTGAAAATAAACATCTATGTTTCCATTTACGAAAATAATCATTTTTTGGGAGCCTATCTTGTGATGTAGTTGTGAGAATAATAAAAACCATAGGGGTTTTGTTGTTTGATGTCAACTTGAATGAAATTTAAAAATAATTATATATGGATAATGATTTTTTCCAATTTAAACATGTAATTTCCTAATAATATCCACCATATTTAATGAGCTAATGTAATTAAACCCCATTTTGTAGAATTAGAAATGTCGTGTTTTGGAAGGTGGAATGTGTTTCAATATATGGATTTTATTTCTATGATTCCTTATGTGATGAGATATATTGTGTTTTGATTGGGTTGATTGACTTTATTTTGCAATGGTCACGCTTGAGATGTGATTCTTTGATTTTATATGATGTGACATTTTCTAGTTTGTGGTGGTCGTAATGTGAATTTTTTGCAGCCACTTTTTAGATTCTAGTGAGACGGATCATCATTATTAGTGTTGTGACCATGTAGTATGATAGATGGATGTGATGTTAGGAGGTGTGGTTTTATTAGATTCTCTAATAGTCACTAAATGAATTTGAAATAATGAAAAAATTATAGGGTTTATTAAAGAGTTAATCATAATATTATTTTGTATATGAAAATTGTATATAATTAATTCCAATTTAATGGATTAAATGAAATAAATAATAAATTAACAGGTTGTGTAAATGTGGATTAATAAATTATAGATATTATGAAGTCATTAATTTTGTAAATGGGGGAAAATATATTTTAAAGTTGAATTGTGTGTTTTTGTAGAGTGGTTGTGTGGTATGATTCTTTTAGTGGGGGTATGTGTTGTGATGATGTTTTTTTCTGTTCGAAGAAGGATATGTGAAGTATATTAGTGCCGATGAAAAAATTACAACAACTAAGGATTCTCAAGAATAAGTATTATATATTTTTATATTTATATTAATTAAATTACACAAAAACATGGAAATGTATAATAATAGTTTAGATTCATTGGAATCACATGACACAATCATCCAATCTGGTGAATGATCTAAATTATTTCCACTGAAGATCTTCTCATTTAGTACCGGTCAATATCATACCCTATATTAGACCATTCGTTATAACCTGGGGAAATTAATCCTAATAAAGTGTTAGATTATATTATCAGTATGGGTATCTATTTCAGATATCCATTGATGATCATATTAATAAATATGTTAAGAATAATGGTATGTGACTTTGAACGTAAAATGCAATGTTTATAAATAACTTTTAATTGGTCATGAACATGATCCACTGAATAAAAAATTATAATTTATGAAAACATGTATCATGAGGGTGAAATTTTTTCATAAATAAATCATAAACCATAATATCATTCCACTAAAGTGTGGAACCATCATAAATATAGAAATCCTTTTCAAATGTAAGGCTTCGCTACAAAGACTATCCAAATAGTGGATCCTATCTTCTAACCTATTTCACAATTTGGATCTGGACACACATGTTTCCAATAATGGATAAAGAGAAACATATTTCCTATATTATATTATGAAACACATGTTAACCATGCCCATAAACATGTTCCCTATATTTATCTAATGAGATAAAAATCATAACCTAATGAATTAGAGGGATACATAGGTCACACCTATATCATAATGAAACCCATAATTATATGTTCCTCCATATCATTAAAAATATACATATGATTTAATCATACTTTTTGTAAATAAAATAGGTTACAAATATATATTACTCATTATCTATAGAATTTACAATAATAAATAAATGGGTTTCATAATAATTTCATTTTCATAACAATTAACCTTCGAGGGAAAAAAGATGGTGTCATTAAATATTTTCCACATTAATGAATGGGTAACATAATAAGATTTAATCATAGAATGACAAAAAAATAATGGGAAATTTTTATATTTCATGATGAATATTTTCTTTATAAAATATAAAAAAATTAATATATTTTTGAAATTGTTTAGGAAAACATTGTTTTAAGACAAAATTTGTTTTCAGGCAAAAATATATATTTTTATGAAGAAAAATATTTTCTACAATTCATAGAATAACCAGAGTAAAATGAATGGATAACATATATTATAAATTAAAAAATATATAATAATAAAATATATTATATTCTAGATATATGGGACATAATATTTCATTATTGGAAGCATAATAATAAAAAACCCTTTCAATTATGTGTTTGTAAAAAAAACTCTAAAAAATATTTTAACATTTAATTTTAAGTCACATTAATGAATTTATTTTTATAATTAATACAATTTATTTTATAATGATATTTATGATATTAAATGTTTATTTGATGTTATATACACCTTATAGAAGAGGATAGTTGAGTTAAATAATATTTCCCAATTTTGGAAAATTTACAGAAAACCCCTTCCTTAATTTTGTTACCTTTTCATCCATAAACAATTTAAAATATATCTCCTATAATTTACATGTTAATACCCAATAATTTTATGTTAATATTAAAAAAAAATCATGCGATGTATGTACACCACATAAATGAAATAGGTTTTGAATATAGCATGTTTTCCACACAAGTAAGAAAGCGTGATATAAATCCCATACCATATGTTTTTAATTTCATATTATATATTAAAAACTACTATATAATATATATTATTTTATTATTCAATTATTATTAGAAAACTATTTATATATATAAAACCATATACCATTTTTTATGACCATTTATTACCTTTTTATTAATAATTATGTACTAATGTAACATTTTAGTTAATAAATTTTATGTTTATCATATATGTTTGGATTTTTCTTTTTTTGACCTCTTAAATTGATAATTATATCATAAAATCTATAATTTTAACATTGATAAAAATATCATATATAAGTACTATACATTTTTTATATATTAACCCTTAAATTTTAGTTATTGAAAATCAACTAAACTTTTCATAGTGACTTGAGGCCATACATTAGAGAGAACATTGTTTCTATTTTCATATTGGATTGAATGAATTAAAGTTAAATGCTATAATATCATTCTAGAATTTTTTTTCCTAATTGTGGAATATTTATATTAACACCAACCTTAATAAAATCTATTTAATATGTGAATGAATCACATTTCATTAAAAGAGGTAGTCTACCTTTCACACGATCCATGTTATCATATTCCTAAATAACAGACAAAAAAATGGTATTCATTATATAATTAGTACCAAAGCATAATAATTTCATAACTATCGTATATAAATAATAAATTATCCTTTATTTTCCAATTTGAGTGTTGATAGTTAAAAAAATGTATGACATTGTTTCGTGAGGCTGTATTAATCCTTACACATGATTGGTGATTATGTTAACCATTTGTTCTAAATGGATAAGGCTTTAGGACCTTAAATTAACCTTAAAATATTATTTTGTTGAACATAATATTTTTTATTTAATAATTCTATAAAATTAATTTATGGAGGTGGAGGATGAAAAAAAATCTATTTGATGAACATTAACTCTTCTTCGTATCTTTACTAGGTTTTCAATCAATTGCTTCTAAGGAAGGATAAATGCCATATATAAGGCATAAAGGATTATGGTATGGATTAAAAATGTGATTTGGTTAGGTATTTATCATTTCAAAAGTCAATTAATATGTGAATAAGTTAGTAATGGTGTGGCCTTTCATAATTGGGGGAGAGGCACACAGTTTATTTTTGAACAGAATTTGGTGCTCCCATGTATTCAAATTACAAAATGGTCCAAAATGGGACAATATAATACCTTATAGGAATAAAAGATTACATATAAACATAATATTGTTTTAATAAATGTTTATATTTCATTTTAACCCCTATCTATTTAGTTTAACTTCTTGGTAAACACATTTTTATCTTAACCATGGTAATTAATTTTTACAAAATTAAATATTTATTTTTGGTCAAAAGATAAGAAGACCGTTTTGGATAATATAAATTATGTTAATTAAAAATAATTAACCCACATTCCAAAATTTAATTAACAGAACTGGATAAGATAAATTTAAATTAAATATTATGGATGTGTCAAGAAAGATGTTTTTGAATGGGGAAATGTTCAAATAAAAAACTGAGTTTTTATATAAAAATTCAGTATAAAACAGAATACAATGAAATAATACGAAATTATTGATTGAATATTAAGATAATTTAACTATAAAATAATTTTTAGTTATAATATATCTTTATAATAAAAATATATGAAATTGGATTTCTCAAAAAAATTACGATTGTTTACTATTCATCATAAAATGCATCATTCTAAAAAAATTCTAAAAATTCACCTTTAGATATTTATGATATTTTAATTTAAAAAAAGAATTTTTTTTAAATATAATATTTAATAATTTGTAAAAAATTATATTAATAAATATGTGAAAAGGGTGACGAAAGTGTTTTTTACGAAATACAATTTTAGGCATTAAATTTAGTTCATTTTTCTCTTTTTCCTAAAAACATATTACATGGATATAAAATTTTTTTATTGAGTATATTATAAATAAATTCCATAAAAATAATTATAAATTTTTTTGTATTCTTCATTGAGATTAACTACAATTTGTGAAAAAATGGATTTTTATGAAAATGAAATTATGTGTTTTCAAATGGTTCATTATATTTATTTGTCATTAATTAGACAGTAAATAATTATTTATATATAAATCTGAAAAGCATAATTTTTCATATTATTTTACTCTTATTCATACACGTCATTCCAATATCAATTGTATAATTATCATATTATATAATAATATTTTAATAATATTAATTGTTATGCTTGAACCCAATATTTCATGTAATATAAGCTAAAAACAATTTTTCATGTAATGATAAATAAAATTAATATTAAATTAATGAGACACAAGAATAAAAAAAAATTAGGGTGTTACAATCCACCACAAGGACATTAATAATAATAGTTTCCTCATAATTCATCAATTATATACTAAAAATTGTATGTACTTAAGCCTTATTATGTCATTGTGTTCTTGGGTAGCTTCATTAAGTTGGTGGTTTCACCAAAAAACATTTACCATGTGAGTTTTATTTTATCATATATTTTTTTCTATACGGTATTGAATCTCTACAAGTCATTCCCCATATAAAGAATCATAATCTAAACGAATATCCTATGAGATTAGTAAATGTGATAGATTAGGTATATACATACTTATGAGTTTTACCTGAAAACATTGTGAACATGAAAGATGTTTAGTGGATATGGAAAATGATAACAAATTGTCCAGGTATCATAATGTATTTATTGGGATCAATATATCTGGGGATTAGTTAGACCGTATTTTTTCCATAGATACATTCATTGAACAAAAAACTTAAAAACATCAAATTAAAGACCATGTTATTAGTTATTAGCATAAAAAGCTTTGTGAATTTTCTGTAGTACATACATGTTACTAAATGAATCTGATATTCTTTATAATCTAATAATCTATATAATGTACCAATGTATTTATTTCTATAACTTCATTCTATTACACATAAATGGATACATAAAGATCCATAGTAATGCCAAACTGTAAATTATTTTTTTGAGGAAACACTTGTAAATGAGTGTTTGATCCAAATGACCTATAATATTCATTGAATAAAATATTAGCATTTCTACTACTGTTATAATTGTTCTCACAATGAAAAAACAAAACACTATATCAAGATTGTGCTGAATATTATTCCAAAACATTAAGTTAAAATTAATATCCAAATAATATACAAATTAATATTTGACTATTTTTAGCCTTACCAATTCATTAATTAATATTCTAGAAGGCATATACAAATATAAATCTAGTATGATAACTATGAAGTCTATTGAATTTGTAAGGATATTGACTACAATCCATAATTAACTAAAAATCCATGAAAATTTATATTGTGATTTTTACCAATAAAATTATTCATAATTTCATAATGTTAAAAGGAATTATTCATTAAATTAGATTTTCACTAAAACATATAAAAAAATGGTTATATTAACATAAATGTTTCTTGAAACATTCTATATATCAATAAACTACCATAACACAAAATATAAAATCGGGTGTCAATGAAATTAGACATATGACCAATTTTTACAACCCTATCCAATGGTGGTATGCCAAAGTATTAGTTTAATCATAAACGTGGACCTGCTGACATGAAAATAGAAATTCACAAATTATTCCATATATAACATCTTATCCTATACCAAAAAATTCTAATTAGAATTCCGGGATGATCATTTTTTGATAGAATATAAAATGCGACTTATTTCATCACTAATTTATATAGAGAGATATAGTCAAATTAAATAACACTAGAATATGAATAATAATATTTATATTTGGCCTCATTCATACAGAATCAAACATGAAATTCTTAAATAAGGAGGGTAGGATAAGTATTCCCAGATTATTATGATTATATTCATCCATTTTGATCTCATAAGATTTCCTTTGGTTCATTTTATTCAGAGGATTTTTTTTATCACCCACACGATCCCTGTTATTGGGGAATTGATTAACAAAATACCAAAAACTCTATTCACAAGAAACACTAGAGCGTGGATGATATTTTAGTTAGTGTCCTCTACTCATCTATTTCAATAACCATCACATTAATAATATTTAGACATTAATAGACATTATTACCACTCTTTTAACATGTAAATAACTTCCATGATTCAATCAATCAATTCTCTTGATGCATCTTCACACATTTATGTCACATAGATTCCCTGAATTTATTTCCACCATTTAAGTTTTCAAGAGACTCAATTAGGTGTTTCATAACAGAACAAAAGGAATGGTGGGAATATTTAATTTAAATTTGTACGTAAAATTTAAATGAATTAATTATTCATATCTAATAATGTCTCTTAGTGTCAAGGCATTTTTAAGAGTTGGTTTCAGGCCACCAAAGAATCAATCAAATTTTTTTTCATGGCTTATGATTAAAAAAGAATCATACCATTATAGTTATATAAAATTACCTTCTTAGGTACAAATAGATCAATCATCCTTTTTATTAAGATCACAGATTTTATTTCTACATTTTTTATATAATGTGATTGATTTACATACTGAAAAATATATGTGTACAATTTCTAAATTCATTATATATAATTTATAATTATTCCCCTGTATTCTTAATAATATTACACAATAGTTTGGCTTTGAAATCTATATTATGAAAATCTAAAAAATATTTTTCATGTTCGAAACACTGATTAATGGAAAATATATTTTTAGAGGTATGAATCATTTTCTCAGTAACTCATATGTATTGATACCCACTAAAATAAGGTGCATGTTAAGGCATAAAACACTCAAAAAATTTTGTTGCTTCTAATATAAATTTGGATTTTAAATAAAATTAAAATGTTGAGAAATTTATTTATTTTGCATAGAATCAATATTTTTCATTCCATAACATATTTTATTTGGTTTATCAAAAAGAAAAAAATGAATTTTATATTATATTAAATAAAATCATAGTTCTTTTAGGTTCTATCCATCAACTAAAACCAAAATTTAGAGTATTATAATGAGGTTAAATAAATAAATCATAATGAAAAAAAACTAATTGTATATCTAGATCATGACACCTCTGTGTCAATTTATGACAACATATGTTTATCCTAGTTCATTAAAAGTTACTATCTATTTAAATCCTTAATGATGGATTGTAATTTGTCAGTGAATTTGTAAAGTAAATTCATCCATATTGTCAAACCATGTGTGTCGCATACCCTATTTACATGCAGAATCTTCAGATCGAGTGTTGATCAATACAAAATTTTTTGTATTGTTACCTCTTTATATATCAATGCCTGACCCAAATCCAATTTTTTATTTAGTTGAGAATCTAGATTCATTGATTCCACTGGCTCTATCCTTTACCAAAATTACAAGTAATTTTCTAAAAGGTTAACTCATCTTTGGTATTATCCATAAAGTGATCTCTATACATTTTCATATAAATATACTTATTCATATCAGTAGTTAATTATAACCCATGTTTCCAATGGATACCTAAACCATTCCTCTTATACTGATAATAGGGATCCAGGCTTCAAATATTGGGATATTATGTCTTTGTAGATGAAAACTCATTACAATACCCTAATGCACACCATAGAATCATAAGAGTTTAATGTCATTGGACTCTGGATGTATAATATTATAATCATGGGAATGACCTTCAATGTTTCCCTCAATGATATTTTCATTCAGTAATATTCATAAACATACCGTACATAATAACTTTCTTAATAACCTCGTGAAAGGAAACCATGGAATTTGTGTTCTTATATGCTCTGTTTGGGTACTCATATGACATATTAATATATTATAATTTTAAATCATGATATATGAATATTTTTATGTGATGAGGATAATAAAATATAAAGTTCAAACTAGACATATAATTGGTCAAAAGATAGTGTTATTGAATAAAAAATAACGATTTTTGAAAACATAGCCTATTCTTGTGATAAATAATAAAAAATAAATCAATAACCACAAGAATATGTCATAGAAGTTTTCTAAAATTATAAATATAGAACACCATTTCATATTTCAATGATAAATAATATGAATATCCACATAGTATATGATGACTAATAACTTGTTTCTCACTGTGAATCAAGAAAAAAAACTATTTCCCATTGTGGATCAAGATGATCCTTCTTCCAATAAAAGATTAAGGAACACATGTTTCTCATATTGGATCAAGATATTACTATGGCTACTTGTGGACCATGACAACCCAGTTTCCCATAATGGATTAGGAAACATATTTTTTCTCATAGTGGTTCAAGATGTTCAATATGATTCCCATTACAATATCATGAGATATAATGTTTTTCCCAATACATTCTAGGGAGATATAGGTCCCACCTCTCTCCTAACTAAAACCATTCTTATATTTTGAAAAACATCAAAAAACAATCAACACATCATCAAATAGTATCCCATGTTAAGAAAAAATGATTTCTATAAATTTATCCATTCATCGTTTCATAATCCCTGAAAAATGGGTTTCATAAAAATTTCATCAGTATAAACATAAATCCTCAAGATAAATAACAAAGATTTATTTATTCAATATTATCCTTAATAAAGCATATGTTACATCATATAATGTAATATTGGATGTAAAATAATGAATAAATAAATCATAGACCATTTCATGTGGGAAATATACATCCATCTTTGAAAAAAAATTAACCCAGTTTACAAAATATTATTATAAAACATGGTTTTAGAAGAAAATTGTTTTCAAAGAAAAAAAATAGTTTTCATAAAAATTATTTTGAATTCGTGATTATATATTGTAATTAAAATGATGGGATAAATTATTTTCAAATGTAGTTACCTGATGATAACATAATTATTTATTTTTTTGAGACATAGATCCAAAATTTTATCATCATAAATATAATCATAAACAATCCTGATAAATGATGAGACTATCACTTAATTATATTTTCAAATTGGTAACATTGAATAATAATACACATGAATAAATTTGATAGAATAATATATAAATTTTCATGAAAAGATATACATTCATTATATAATGAATCAATGGGTAAATATATATACTAAATACAAGAGGATTGGTTCATTACATAAATTATTTCACAAATAAAAAAAACTGAGACAAAATTCCTAAATCGATTTGTTAGCTTTTGAATGGTAAAACAAAAAAATGAGAGATATAAAAATAGATGTATAAATAAAAAAAATTAGGATAATAATTATATGATACATTCATGGTTAGTACATACACATCCTGAAATAAATAAGTGGGGAATATGGAATGTACCTCAAAATAAGTAAAAAAATGGGACAAAAATCCCACACCTTAAGTAATGAATCTCATCGTATCCATTAAAACATAAATTATAATAAATATATTTTTATTATAAATATATTAATTGAAAAATTTATATATTTCATATCACATATAATTTTCTTATGACCTTTAATAACTTTTTAATAAAAATTCAATATAAAAGTTACATTTTGGGTAATAATTACTTTGTGGCTGTATTTGTTATGAATTTTTATTTTTGGTGTTATTAAATTTACTATGATTTAATTACATATATATATATTTTAATAATATATATATGATATAATTTATATATATATATATATATAATGTAAACCAAATAAAATAATTGTATAAAAATAAATACGTTGTTCATGGAGACGGTATGTCATACCAAATAATAAATGTCATTTCCATTAACTTATTGAATCGAAAGAAATAAATATAAAGGAATTATTATCAATAAAAAATAATTTATACTTCATATATATAATTTTTTTTAAAACCATCCTTAAATAATTCCACATATATTACCAACAAATCACATCACTTTTTGATGAGGTAGTTTTTCATACATATGGGTGATGTAATCAAATTACCAAAAAATGTAAATCATGAAAGTTTTTATATATAATAAATAAAAATAATAATAATATCATATAAATCATAAATAAACAATAAAACCATAATTTGTGCAACCATGAGATGTGGTAATGGAAAAAGGAATGAAATCATCAAATGTTCACAAAAGCAATGATTTAGTAGCCCATTAGATGGAAGTGGAGATGGTTGTAGGTAATGAACATATCATACAAAAATAATTGTGTTTTAATATATTTTTGTTATTAAAAATTCATGGAATAAGCTTAATTAATGATATTTATGGATGAAATAAAACAAAAATACTCATTATATAATTTTACATCTTATTCAATATCAACATTAGGTTTTCAATAATATCATCACTAGGATTAAATCATTCAATAAATAAAAATAAATTTATGAGGGTAGAGATTTTGAGATGTTTTTTGGGTTGGTATTGGCCGAACGAAATTGGTTTTAGGGTGAAATTGATAGTAGAGATGGTGATATTTTATAAGATGAGGAGAGGACACGATATGTATTTTTTAGAATAATTGAGTGATCCCACGTTTTTCATATGTCATAATAACCCATAATGGATCATTATAGAACTAAATAGGTATAATGGTCAAAATATAACAAAATAATAGTTTTTATATTGATTTATATGTCATTTTTACCATTATCTTTTTAGTTTAATCACCTGTAAACTCATGTTTACCTTAATCGCGATAATTAATTTTACATCATTAACAATTCATTTGGTAAATACATATTTTAGAATATTAATTAATATAAATGATAATTATTCCATTTATGGAATCCATTTTTAAAAATTCAAATCCATGAATTTGAAATTTATAATTTAAATTTAATCCCATAGACGTGTCGAGACAACATGTTATAATAGAAAATATCAATAATATATAATGTTTTTAGATAAAAATCAAATATGAATTAATTAAAATTTTCTAATTTAATTAATGTATTTATTATTTTAGAAATATTACATTTAAATAATCCTAAAATATAATTTTACCGATACAAATAAATTAAACAAAATAGAAGTATTCAATTAAAATTTGCTATTTTTCGTTAATCATCATAAATTGATATTTTTTTTGAAAAAAATTAATGTAAGAGAATTTTTTAAATAAAATTTAACAAAATAATTTTAATAATTCAAATAAATTATTTTAAATTCATGAAATAAATTTTTTATATTATGAAGAATGGTTGATAAAAATGGGTTTTTAGAATATACAATTTTAATCATAATAATGGATTTGTTATTATATCATATTTAGAAGAAATACAATATGGATGTTAAAACATTGATTGAATACATAATATATTAAATTTATTTAAATATTTCTATAATATTTATTTGTTTAATTTTTGGAGTTAATTTTTTTATATTCATATAATTTATTTTCTTATAAAATGATTTCATATATTTTCAAAAGGATTTTCATTTTCATTTTTAATTAATTGGTCACTGAATAATTCATTGTATATCCACGGGTAACCATATATTATCATAATTTAGATTATTGAATTCATATACTCGATTCTAATGGCTAGGTGATAATAATCGTATTAAAAAATAATATTTCATCAGTACGAAAAATTTCATTAAAGATTAATGATTCATTTAACGCGCTATAAGAATGGTGTTTCACTTAATTAAAAATAACAAAAACATTAAATTTATTTGGAAAAAAATATTTCACAAATTCTCAAAGAGTTACATTTATTCAATAGTTGGTAATTTTGTATTATACATTTATCATTTATTTCATTATTACTTATATGTGTTCCCCCCGATGAGTCATATTATCATATCAAAAATAATATTTTGTTGCTTTATATTGTTTTCTTAAACATCTAGGCTGTCGGTGATATTGATTTCTTTCTACCCTAAAATCCTTAATATCCTAATGGTTGTAATGGTGGTACATGCCAGATATGTATTATTGTCGGAGATTACCCAATAATGTTAAAGATTCATTTTTTTGTGGGGGTCCTACATTGTGTTATGAGGGTATTAGGTTTTTGTCCTTCATCTTCATTATTCTCTACAAACTAGGTTAACTTTTGAGGTTGTCATGTGATAAGGTTATGATGTCATAATAAAATCATGATGTGATATTATGTGTTTCTGACTCAATAATGACAATTTATAACACTAGAAGATAGAACATATTGGGGGTTAGGTTAGGTAGGTATGTTTCTTGACGTACAACATAGATTTTCATATTTATGATGTGATATATGTTGAAGGAATTGGATTATGTGATATTTTATGTACTTTTGTGAGAGAGTATAATTGGTGGTGATTTGGCCTTTTTGTTCCTTTACTTTGAGTTATTTGGATAATTTCTTACTATATTAGATAAATGGTTTATTGATTTATTCATGGAAATGATAGGATTGGTTAGCTTACCTAATTATGATCATATATTTTTTGATTTTTTAGTGGTGAATTAATATTATATTTTCATTTGTGAAATAAAAAACTTAGGTATGATACTATTGATTATATATATTATTCTCAACATAAATCTATATTAATTATCTTCAAACATCCAGAAGTATTTTGGTGACTATGTTTTACATTAATGGCTTGTATTTTGATCAATCATTCAGTCAATGTCAACAGACATTTCTTTGGTATTTACATTGAGACTTCTATATATATAAATTGACAATGTTCGTGAATATTGGGATATTATTTTGTTTACTATTGTATTATGTGATAAAGTATTTTATAAATATTTTTATGCCCTCAAATACTATATTATTAATGTATTAATGTATTACAGAAGTGATATTTTTATAGCATCAATGATAGTCACTAAATGAGGACTGACATGATGTCTGAATTGGGAGTTCATTATCATTCATACTTTACCTATGGCCTAATAGAGGTTTAATTAGAGGAAGGGGTCTCGAAAATTCATAATTTTATCAAATAGTAATTGCACATTTGGAAAGAAACTAGTATCATAAATTATTCCTAAAAGCATTACAATTATATAATATTTTGAGAAATAATGTAAAGAGTGTCCTGAGAATATATAAAATATTTAAATAAAATAAAATAAAAATATGTTGATATAGATGAGAAAATCATAAATATTTAGTAATTTAATTTTAAAAAATGAAAAATATTTATTTTTTAAATTATATAAATACCATAAATGTGTTTTTATTACTGTGGAATAATTTACTCTTGATAAATAATTTTCCTAATTACGATAATTTTATTTCTAAATATAAATTCATTAAATAATTATTATTTATAATTTTATTTTATATGGATGAATAAATTGATTTTGTATTTTTAAAAAAATTTATGCCATTAATATCCCTTTTTAAAATTAATAATCACTTATTTAAAATTAAATTTAAAATTATAAAAATATTTAAAAATATTTCATTTTCATTTCTAAAAAATTTACTTCTAAAATAATATTAAATCGTGTTATGAAAAATTCAAATTGAGTAATTCTCATTATTATGAATAACTATTTTAATTGAAAATAATTAAAATGTGGGTCTTTTCATATTTTTGGGAAAAAACCACATATTAAAAATTAAAAAAGATTTATTTCAAACATTTATAAAGAAATTAAAAATATTAAAATATGACCTTAATCAACTATTAAATCATTGATAAGGGTATATTGAAAAGTAACTTATGAATATGGACATTGATGAGGTAAATTCACAGCCAAATAGAAGATGTGGGGATGATATTTTTACGAACACCACATATATTAAATTATTTATCCAATGAAATGAAACTGATATAAGACATATAAAATAATAATAATAAATATTATAATGTAATATAGTTGGATTTCTAGAAATTCATTTTTCCCAATATTCCCAATATAAAAATTTATTCACCACTATCCTACCTAAAAATGAGATTAGAAAGAAACCCTTACAAATTCAATATCTTTTATATCGATATTTCATGAAAGATACAAGAGAATATTACTTTTTTATTTCTGTTAATTTAATTTTAATTATATTAACAATAAATAATTTGGATGTATAAACACCACAAATATTAAACTAGTTGTGAATATATTTTATGTCTCAAATAAACTAAATCATGATGAAATACCCGTATTGTTTACATCATACATCCACAAGTGAACATTCTTATAATATATAAAAATAATAATTGTCCTAATAATTGTTGTAATAATATTTTTCATATCTATTATCTTATAGGATATTCATCTTAATTCATTTATAATACATGTATTAGGAAATTATAGTTTATTTTAAAAATCAGATATTATAATATTTTAATTTTTTATGCATGGTTTAAACAGTCAATAATGATCTTCATTGATTTATACCAAGTTAATAAATTCAAAATTATACCTGAAAATATAATAGATTCATTTACAATATTTAAAAATCGCAAATCAAATTCAATGTCAATTTTAGAAAAAATTCGATAAGATGGGAGGGATGAATATTATGTTTCGTGTAATTTTTGAAGAACAAAAGTAGTTATGTATATAATCTATAAAATATTAATATAAAAAATATATAACATTGAAAATTACATTAAATTTAGTCTTATTAATTACATAATTTCTCATTATCATCCAATTATGGTCATGATAAAAAACTGGTCTATTCTATAGTGAAGTTAGTCTATGCATTCATTGAGATGACATTTTTTTATAAAATTGATGAATGATAGAAAATGGATTTTATTATTAGAATCCAACAGATTTTATTTATACGAAAAATTTTCATTATATATATTTCATAACCATCAATGTTTGGTGGATATTAAAAATGAAATATTTATCTTCATGAAGGATGTATTCTACTAATTCATATGAAAGTTTTTTTTTATTTTTTCTTATTGAATGTAGGATGGTATAAAATGGTTATGAAAGTAAAATAATGAAAATTTAGCATAATAATAAAAAAAATCATTATATTATAAAGAAAAAATTGATTTTATAGAGAAAAGTAAACAGATAAAAAGGTTATAATGATATATTTACTAACATTATGTGTTTGAACTATCATTTATCACACCTATTTGAAATGTAAGATTCTTGTATCTGAATTGGATAATAGGGATTGAAATAATTTGGGTGGGCTCAGCGAATTGTAAATTTAGAATGGTTCAATAAGAAATATATTATTAGATTTTATGTAAAGGGGTCTTGAAATTATCCTCTAATAAGAGAGGGGGTTTTATTTTTGAAATATTATATATAGAAAAGTACCAATTCTTGGAATGTGACTCAAAAAGTAGAAAATAAGAGATATGGGATAATTTTTTGTCAATACACCTCTCAATCACTAACTCTTTGAATATATATTTATTAAGAATTTTTATTTTTTATAATAAAATTTCATTATAAACAATAATTTATTTTATTTCATTCTCAGAGACCTTCCCAAGTTTAATGGATTATAGTATTTGGTCATAATTTTTACATCAAAAAATAGTGAAATACAAATTGGACATTTCCAATCAGTATCTAATTTTATCACAATAATATAAATTTAAATCTAATTTTTTTTTCATTGAATAAAAAAGAATCATAATTTCAAATTGACTTCATAATTAATCTTCCATATCATTTATCCCATAGAAAAATATATTTAAAAAATTTAAAAAAATCCAAAATTGATATTTAAGGGACATATAAATGGAATAATGAAACAAATTAGTTCATTAAAACCCATATGAACATAAACAAGTTATTACTATTAACATAATAAAATGTGAACTCAGATAATCATTTAAAACACTTAAAGTAATATTTAATATCCAATTTTTTATCATAGAAAACATTTTATGATTAAATAAATGAAAAATTTAATAATAATGAGTGTTTATAAAAAACATGTCTACCATTGATATTTTTTCAAAAATGTGATACCATATTACCCTTAAAGGGAATAATCTTTCCATTAATCAAATATCATTATCATAACTTATGAAATAAAAAACATCCATGAATGAAAATTGTAAATAATATAAATATAATTTTTTTGGGACATAATTTTTTTAAATCCCATTAAATAACAGTTATAAACAAGACATCCAACAATGTAAATTCCATTATAATTATAAAGAGAACATAAAAAAAAATTATTTGTAGATAATTTTCAAGATCTCATATCAGTATAATCAATATGCAAGGAAAATATCATACATGGAATATATGAAATGACGAGTTTAAATTGTAAGACTTATAATAGTATACTTTTGGAAACATATGTGATATATTTTCAAATATTGTTATATCCGTTTTCATAAGAACACAATTTTATAAAATAAAAGACGTAAAAAATTGAAGAAGAATATTCAATTGATGGAAAAAATGGAATCATTTAAATGAATAAAAAAAATATAATTATGATTTTTATTCTATATAAATGTATTGATGTCATATATATTAGAAATGAACATTCATTTTTTTTATTTTTTTAGTAAAGTCAAAAAAAATTTATATAAAATATAAAAATTGATTCTATTTGAAAAGAATAGAAATAAAGTCAATAGAGAAATAAGATGATTTAATGTTTATTTATTTATATATAAATACATTAATAATGGTTTGAAATTATATGGACATGGAGTAATAATATTTATCAATTAAATCATTAAATCATTCAAAGTGATGTTTGAAGGTATTATGTCTCTTTCCTTGAGTCCAAGTTTTCACATTCAATATTTATCATCATAAATAATTAGCGTATGTTAATTTTTTTACTTTAGTAATAATATTTATAAAATTTATTATTACTTTTAATAACTTATATCCATGTTATACTTATTTTCGTGATCCACTATGGTCATATCGGGCATTTTTTACAACCATTATCTTTATTACTCAAAAATAACATTGATGTGTTGATCATTGTTAAATAGGATATGATTTCATTAAATTTATATCCATAAAAATGAAAAAATTATCAAATTTGTAATTTATATAAATCATTAAAATCATTAATGAAAGTATGTATTTAAAAATGAATCATGTTGTTACATTGAGATGAAAATAATTTTCTATTAGAACTGATGTTTAAAATTTTCTATTTATCTCAAATAAAACAAATAAATAATAAATAGAAATTATACATTTATAAATATTTTATTAATTTTGTATCCATTCATGAGTTACATAATTTTTATAATAATTATATGTTGGAAATTAAAAATTATACATATCACACTATAGAGGTGGTAATATATGAAAATGGATGACCAGGGTTATCATTTTAATATATTTTGAAAGGTATAAATAAAAGTAATATATTCTTTCATAGAATATCAATTGTTTTATATATTGTGTATATTAATTTTATAAAAAAATTACATTCCATGTAATCTTTAATTGAAAAAAACACATAACGTCGTGCAGGTGGAAGTCCACATGTACGTATGAGCCATGTTTTCATTTCCCATAATATTTATATATAGTTGAAAAAGGGTTATGACATAAAAGTTATAATATTATATTATATAATGGATAATGAAATTATTATTTCCCATTGGTTGAAGAATGATTTTTGATGACATAATAAAATATTTATTGAAAATTTATTTATTATGAATTATTCCTCTTCTTAAGAGAACACAATTAGTTTTATACATATACCCTTCATAGGATTCCATTATCATAAAAACTAATCCACTATGAGATTAAAAAATAATTTTAGAGGTTATTTTGGTTTGTTTAGTATTATTTAATATTCTCCCTTATTGTGGAAAAAATATGATAGCCTATTTCATTTTATAAATGTGGTAAGGATACAATTTATTATTTCAAAATATTAAAATATATTAATGTCTCATTTAATGAATATAGCTAAAAAAACATAAATATAAATAATATATATTAGAGGGATGAAATATAGTTAGTAAAAAATGTATTTATATGTTTTTAATTCATTTTTACCATTATCTATATAGCTTTAACCCTATAAACACAATTTAAAACCTACAATGGTAAATAACATTTTTTCATATGTTACTATTCATAATGTAAAATTTTGATTACATAATAAAATTCTACATTTTGATACAAAATATAGATTCTATTTTATTAACATAATTTCTAATGGTGATAAAAAATAATTTTAAATATAAAACATGTAAACAGATTTAAACAAATTGTTTAGAAAAATAATATCATGAATTTTTAAAATAAACCAATAAAAAGGTTTTAGGATGTGAAAACGTGAAATGAAAATTCATTTTTCATAGAAAGAAATATTTTCAACTTTAACCACATGTCTAAATTTTTGTAAATTTCTTGAAAAAAAAATTATTATATTTTTTTATTAGATTACATAAAAATGGTTATTTTATAAAAAATATTAAATTATAAAATTTTTAAATAAAGAATTTAAATAATAATATATAAAGTGTGTAATAATATTTTATAAGCATAAAACTATTTCTATTCTGGTTTAAAAATTACCTAATATTATTAGTGTGTTTATTAGTAAATAAAATATAATTCATTTATGTTAAAAATTCATGCAATTGGTTTAATATTAATATTACCCTCTATATTACATTCTTCCCAGTTTTTTGAAATTAGATCCTTTCATTTTAATTCATTATATAAACAAGTGGATTCATTTTTCCTTCACAGCGTTTAATGATTCTCATATTGATTCATCAAGCATCATTTTTTTACTACAAAACCATAAAATTGAAAATTAATAGTTTCCATAAAACATTCTCTCTATAGTAAAGAATATGAACCAATTATTTCTTTATTTGTAATATTTTATTCCTACTATTCTACATGGATCAATACAATTGATATTTCTAGTATATTTTTTTTAATAATGAAACACGAAGCACATATAGTACAACAGATAAAATTCCTGGTAAGGCAACATGATACTTAATTCATCAAAAATAAATTTATGATATTTTTGTCTAATGAATCATGGTTTTATATCTACATTTTTACCAAAACACATAATTCTTTTCCATGGAGATATTTTACGAACACATGTTATTCTATCTCGAATGATTGATCATTACATAGATTATCAAAATAAAATTTATGCCTTCTTTAAGAAATAGATATATTAATTTTAATCACATTCAACATCGTGACAATTTCATCAACCTTTATAGGTACTCCAAACATTATATCACCTACATCATTATAATTATCTATAGTATGAAACTACATTTCCTATAATTCCTCAAATTGTTTCACCTATATTTAATAAATATAACTAGAATTATAAGAAAATATTTCATATAAATGATACTAATACAAACATCCAAATTAATATACTGAAAAATCTCTAATCTTGAATCCTAATGAATGAATCATTCACTCTTTCTATCCATAAATAGTAAAGTGAATTTTTAATGAAATTTAATTTGGAACACAACAACATCAAATGGATTTTTCAAAAATTATAGGTTAACCAAGGATAAAAGAGAGATATAATTGGAAGAGGAAATCCATGTAACCTAAATATCTCCTCGATATATATTCAACAAATATGATCTAAATATATTGTATCAAATATAGGAATAAAATGAATTAATTTTGTGAAATGTTCCTTTATAACCCATATTGTGTTTTTTTGTTATATATTTTGAAATCTATACCAAAACTCCATGGATATATTCTATCATTTAAATTTACATGATATAAAAGACTCTCGATTCCCCATTAGAAACATTTCTCCAAATTTAACCAAATGGATTGTGAAAAATTTCAAGGTAATGGTAGAAATATCTATTTTTATTCCTGTCAAGAAATAAATGTTCGTAATTTTCTATATATCTATTTTGCATCCATGATGATGAAAAAAATTATATTTAACAACTTCAATACATAATTATTTATTCAATTTGTAATCTCATAAAGAATACAACCTATTTCAAAACCTATTAGAAATTCTTTAATAACCTTAAACATTGGAAACTAACCCTTCCTAACAGATTTTAATCTATCGTTCAAAATAAGTCATTCCTTTTAACAATTCTGTTTTTTTCTTCAAAAAAACGTCTCAAATAAAAACATTAATTGAAAAATTGATATTCCTATAATCATAATTCAAAGATAAACATTCGTAAATCCATTTACTAAGGGATCATTTTCAAAATCTATCATAGTAAATGTGTTATTATTTTTCCAATAAAAAGAATTATCTTTCCACATTTCATTTCATGAATAGAAATGAATCACGTAGTTATAATAATTAATCCATTGAATCCATATCCTTTAGTTTATGTGCAACTATATATAATTGAATATAGACATTAAATTGTTATGATTAGTATATATTTCACACATTACTCAATCTAATTAAGGACTCGAGATTTTATAGAGAAAAATGTTTTATCTGGTTTAACCTAGTGTTTATGATAGATTATCTATTGAGGTTTTAATCTATTTAAATAATAATAAATTAAATATTATTCTACATTAAAAAAATGTAACCTCAAATATGAATAATTATAGATTACAATGTTACAATTTCTAGATGTGTGGTCTACAACCTGAGCATTCAGTAATATTCTTTTTAATCCAGGGAAAATTTATCACATTTTTTATCATGATAAATTTAACTATTTTTTGAGTTAACATAGTCAGTGGGATATATATATTTTCTTAAAAACTCTCTTCTATAACCTTTTGATATAAGAAGACTAAGAATCAATGTGTGATTTTAATACATTACCACTATTTACTAACAAATTTTTTGTCGTGATAAATAATTATTACATAATTATTTATAATATTTACAATATTTCACCATAATAATTTTATTATAATTAATTCATATTTATATTATTTTAGTGAAATTTGTTTAGAAAATTTTAAATACTTTCTAATAATCATCAAATTAATTAAAATATATTAATATATCATCCCGAAATAGAACCACGATTGTATCCAAGAACTCATGGAAAAAACTATTCAAAGTTTATATAAATATAACTAGAGTATTATTAAAGAAAATGATAATAACAAAGAACACTTAATGTATATATCATTTCAAGAATTACATCATTGTAATTTCGTCCACCTTCAACTTCTTTTGATTGTTCCCATAAAAGATATCATCATTAAAAAGATATTGATCTCCGTTGTGATGATCAAAAATGTAATCTATATGAGGAAATAGATATATATTACTTTTTAACAATGATAGTAATTAATCTTTAAAAAGTTAAATTCCGCAAGAAACCATATTTTTTTTCACAAAAAAAGGATCACCAAATTATTATGTTCTAGGATAAAGGAAACCTTCATCATGAAACTATTATTATTAGTTTTTTGAATTAAAATAACCCAATGATGTTTTTAAATATAAAGTTTTTTATATTATATAATATTACAATTATATTGTAATGGGAAATTCATTCTAATTGTAATATATAATTGCAATAGTTTCATTAAGAAATAAATATATGTATCCATTAACAATATTAACACAAACATTTTTAAGAGTATCATTATTTTCCAAAATATGAGGATATTAAAATTCATTTCCATAGAAAATAAATTTCATATATTTTTAATATATATATATAAGACAATATTTCATTTTTGTAGAATATTTAAAAATCATTCCAAAAAATTAATTATAAATCTAAAATCAATCATATAATGATAAATTGAATGAAAAGCCTTCCCTAGAATAACATAAAACTATATTCAGACCAAAAAACAGATTATAAGGTAAATTACTAATGAAGAAAATAGTAATATTATCATTATAATTAAATGTTCCATAATACATCATGGAACTGTTATTACCACATGTTTTTTCTTAGTTTTTTGAGGTGACATTTTGATTTAATCTGAAATGCTTTTTGTAATAAAATACTGTGTAGATCTAAAAATAAATAATAAATTAACTTAATATGAATAATATAGTGATGGGAATGACACTACATCATTGGATATTGAAATATATTCTAAAATAAAGCAATATATTTTGTCACAACATTCTAATTTTGATCCTAAATATTTTTATCCCTTACTTATTTAAATGGAACAGTACATGCATAATTTCCCATCTAATTACAATGAAAACATCTTATATCTAATATTTTTTATTTTTCTAATAAATACAATAATCATTTTATTTATAATCATTTTGATTATTTCCAAACATACCAAATTGTGAAAACTTCCCATATTTAATAATACATTATCCAATAGGATTTCTACAACAATTAACACGTATTGGAATGTTTATATTCTTAGTATCATATTTCGTAGATTGATTATTCCCCATTTCCAACTACACAACAATAGTTTTTGTACTAATTTTTATAAAAATTATAATCCTAAAAACATAAAATTTATACCTTTTTATCACCTCTAATGAGTTGCACAGAAAATTTAGTTTATTAATAATTAAATTCTCTCACATATATTGTCTTCAATCCTAGGTAGTGATGAATAATTTGGTTATCATGAACCTAAATATAATTTGCTGCATATAATTTCCATCGAGTTGGTTTTTATTTGAATGATAATTGTAAATCATCTATAATATAATTCAATTTGATAAATTTATATTCTATTGCCATTCTAAAAAAATAGAAAAATATGTATCAAGGAGAATAATCATAGATTTATCTTATTCCAAGGAATCAACGTCTTCTATTTCCCCAGTATTCCTCACCATTGACCACAATTGATCAATTTCACCTAAAAATGATAAATAAAAGAGTTTCATTTTGATGATTTTAATGAAACATTAATTCAAATACATTATTTGAGGATCCATCCCATCATTTAGCTAATGCTTGGTTAGATGATCCCTAGATAATTGGTGGTGTTTTTTCATGAAATTTCTATAATGTATATATATCTATATACTGAATGTAATCAATATATCATATGGATTCCACTACCATTTATAGAATATTTCAAAATATTAATCATTGTAACAAATAGATATATTCTAATAAAATCCATTCCATGTTACTAATTTGAATGGTTATTTTCTTATTGGATCCTCCCTACTTCATATTCTCTATTTCCTTAATATAGAATCATTCTAAATAGATATAGATTTGAAGAAGAATTGTGGTAATATTAAAATTATATATCATGATGACAATAAATTAAAATCACTTAATATAGCATAATTATGTTTTCTTATTCTATAATATTATATAAATCGTGATCTCATAACCACTACAAATCACTCTTCCTTATTCAACACCTAATTTCATTTTTAAATAAAAAATAAATTTCATTTATTGTATAATAGTTTACTATTTTAATGTATTTTAGGATTATTTCATAATGTGTTTATTAAATAAATCATACATTTCAAACTTGATACAAACCCTCAATTTATATATTTTTATAATATATTTAATTCAATATTAAATAGGTGTTATTTTAATGAAAAATAATCATTTTTTCATCATGAAAAATTCAATATTCCTATTCATTCATAAACCCTTCAATATTAATTTTTAAATTATGGATGAGGGTAAAAATATACTTATGGGGAATAAAAACTAAAAGAATTAAATTTGTTATTCTATTTCATAACCATGAGATCAACAAAGTGTGTTCCTTTAATGTACTAAACATTGATTTCTAATTTTCATTTACATATACATGAATTCATCAATAATACCCCATTTTTTCAATATAACAATTAATAAAAAACATAATTTTAATATCATAATCATGATTGTTTTTTAGAAAGCATGTGACCCCATTGAAATCATTTTCATAGTAGACATACCCTTTTACTCATAAAGGGAACAAATTTTAATTTAAATAAAATAACAATTTATTTCCTTAATAAATGAATGTATTTCCATTAAAGGTCAATATAAATCATAGGAAGGCCATGTAGTAACCTTGAGAAACCATCGACACATAACCATTATAAGAAACATTATTAATGGATTAATGATGTTCCATAGATAGAATAATAACTAAAAAGGAGGGTTTGAAATATTTGTCCAATTTTTATAAGTTTAAAAATTTCTAGATACCTAACCCCTATAATATATTAAGATTTATTTCCTTATCAACCTTTAGAAAATTCTTATTCTTTTAATAATTGTAATGAAAGTAAGGAAAAATGATTTATAGGGTTCGTCCTCAATATGAGGACCTACATCCTTGTAGTAGTTAGTCTCGTGGGTATATGAAAATCCACTAGAATGAATAAGTGAATAATACTTGTGCCAACTCCCATTAGGAAAATTCTACCTCCTGATATGAAAGATTATACTGAATCCTCAATGTTTATAATATTTTCATATAGAATACCTAATCCAATCAAAATATTAATTTAATTGTTGAATATACTCTAAAATACTCAGCTTGAATCCTTAATTTTATTTGGCTATGTTTGATCCTTTTAATATGATATTGGATGATTTTGATTTATCCTTTCTCAAACACTCAAAGTACCCATTCTTTAATTTGCTGGAAACTTTTCACTAATAATTCTCTAACGTTGTGCATTCTATGACTATTTCAATGTCGCAAAAGAACTACTTATCCAAGAATTTATTTATTGGAAACTCAAAATACAAATGTGGGAATCATGAAACACATTCTATGTTCTTAAAATATAAAAAATATCAATAATATCTACCATTAAAACGTCAAATTTGACTTCATCAATCCATTTTAAATTTCCATTATATTTACAAAACAATTGAAATTTCTATTTGACTTCTTGAACTCTTCACTCAGTATGATAATTATGAATCATGGTTATTATTTTTATGGAAACATGCTCATAAATGTGGTTAATATTTTCTCAGAAACATACACTGAAATGTGTTTCAGTTTTTCTGAGAATCAAGCTCAAAAACGTTTTTTAGTTTTATCAGAACCCAACTTAGTAAAGTTGTTTAGTTTTATATGAAACATTCTTAAAAAAGTGTATTAGTTTTTTTATGAAAACATGATACTATTTTTTCAAGAAACCAAATATGATTTTTCCAAAACTCAGGATTCAATTTTTTTAGAATTTAGTTAATATTTTCTTAGAATTCTGGTTTAGATTTGTATTGAATCCATGTTCTGATTTGTGTAGAATATAGATTATGGTATGTTCTGAATTCTGGTTCTGATTATAGGAACATTAAACTTCATATTTCCTCAATATTCATGTTCTTATTAGTGAAAAATTTAACATTATATATTGGGAGAATACAGGTTCTGATATTTATAAATTTTAGGATTCGATTTGTATAGTATCCATGTTCTGATTTTCTCAGAGACTAGTTTCCGATTTTCTCATTAAATAGATTCCGATTTGTGTAGAATTATAGTTCTGATATTTCAAGAATTTATGTTTTAGTTTGTGGAAAATTCATGTTCTAATTTTATTGAGAAAATTCTCAAAAAGGTTATTCCAATTTCATTACACCCCTCAATGATTTCTTCAAAGCACTTTACCATTAAATATTTCATGATATATTAGAACTTATTGTTCAAAAAAATACTTTTATTTCTTATTGAATGTTTGAGAATAATTCTAACTTATGGATTTTCACTCTTCAAAAACATCATCATTCAAAATTCTTCAGCAATAAAGGATGTCTTATTTCATCAACTTCTTTCAAACTAAGAAACTTCTTTCAAATTCACCAACATCCATCAAATATAGAAACCCATTTCTTTGCCGGATAATGAATAAGACAAACTTCTAGAAACTAAAAACTTCATCTTCATGGATATCAGAACCATTCTACAACAAGAAAGGATAGTTTTCAATAAATAAATAAATAAATGTAAAACAAAACATTACATGGTTTTTCAATATCCCCCTTTTATCATTGACTACCCTTATTTTCAACATTTCCCACTCTCAGTATTTTTATCACAACTAAACATTTGTAAACAAATCAAGTTTTTTACTTTTCTCAAAACATAACATTTCCCAAGGTAGAGTGTCCTGACACCACACTAGTGGAAAGGTACATTATTTCAATAAATGCATGTCATGGTCATATGAAAATTTTCTGGTCATGTAATGATAACTCCCCCTAAATATTCTTCTCTACTCTGTCTTATCTATTAATTTCCCACATTTCATTTTATATCTACCAGTATATGATTACAATAGATTTAAATTCAAAAAAATAAAGAGATGTAAAAACTTATTACAATGTAAATGATTTTAATTTCTCTCACCAATGGTTAAAATAATGAAAATAATATTAGGGGATTCATTATGAGGATTAAGAAGGCATCGTGGGAGGCTGAACATGATGTTACAGACTCAATTCAATAAAGATTTCCTTTGAAAATGATTTTGTATATAAATCAGCAATCTGATACATTATTGAAATTTATTATACAGAACCTTCTCTAGTATCAACATTCCCTTTTTTAAATAGAAAATCTGTATCAATGTGTTTTGTTAATAAAAATAGGACATGATTATTAAAATTATTAGCTGGAATCTGATTATCACAAAAATTTCTCAATTATTTAGAAACTATTACTTACAAATCATCCAATATAACATTCATCCAAAACATTTGAGTACAGACCTGAGTTGATAAAACATATTTGGAACTATATATGCTTAAAGATACTGAAATTTGTATCACACCATGGAAACACACACAACATTCCCCCCGAAAATATTTTCCCCATGAGTTTGACATTCTAACATTACAATCTCTAGCTCAATAAATATTAGTTTAACTAGGAAACTTCTTCTCATTGTTTATTTTGTATAACAACCAATGTGATGTTTTTTAATTAATATATCTCATACTCCCCTTTCTCTGCAATATATCTAATTATTTCAGATTACATTGATACCTGGAACATAAAAGTCACAACAACAAAAATATTAGGCAGTGGAGCTATATGGTAATGTAGAATTCCTATCAACTTCTAAAAGTCATTCTAATTCAAACTTATTTTATAGTCAACTTTAATAAATAAATTTCTAAAAGGAATAGAAGTTGAGTCTCATTTAGTTTATGTCATCCCAAACATCATTAACAATTCCATGGAATATTTTTTCGAGATAGGGAGATATATTTATTTAAACATTTATGCCAATGAATTATGTAAATTATCTCAGCATTCATATTTCAATTATATTCTTCATCTCCTAAAGAAAACTCTTCACAAAACTTTTCTTCATCCCCATTAAAAAAATTATATTATCCACCTAAACAATTATAATTAATGTTCTCAATTCATCATTTTCCAAAACATGTTTCTATCAAATTTTAATTTAGAAAAGATGATATCTATCAAAATATTTTTGAGATACTAATACCAAAAATATGGAGCTTGTTTTCACCCACAAATTTATTTCAACATTTTAATAATTTTATATTAATCATCATCACGTAAAAAACAACAATGTTGTTCTATATAAACATCTTCATAAATATAAACATTTATAAAATATAAAATTGCATCTATATGGTAAATTTTTTAATAATGATGGACATCCACTACATGAATCATTCGAATAGATTCTATCATAGAAATAGGTGAAAAGGTTTAAAAAATACACAAGTTCCACCTCTTCATATCCTAAAGAAACAGGTATTTATTTGTTACTTAAATACTCTCCATGATCATTAAAATTATTTTTTTTAAACCCAGTTGGTTTAGATAAATTTGTTTTCATGTCATGGAATAATTTCCCATGTTTCAATGGTTTTAATCTGATCCAACTCTTCATTTATATCATCTACATATTATTTATGTTTAATAGTCTCTATAACAAATTCTATTTCAAATTTTTATATAATTGAAGTATGATTTTCTAATCTCAACATTCTTCTAATCTGAACTAGAGCCTTCTAATTCATAAATTTTTTTTCAGATTCAAAATGATTTCTTAAGGTAAGAAATCTCTTGTTGTCATTCCTAGCATCACATACTTCATTATGTCACTCTTATGCTTTACATTAACTTTTTTGGGGATTCATAAATTTATCCGGCTTAGTATTCTCCACAACTTTTGCGAAGGGAATTTTTGTTTCAATTAATATTACAAAATATGAGTTTGAATAATTTTTTTAATGATTTTTACAGAATTTGTAACTTCATCATTTTGGTGAATAACCAATGAAATTTCATTCCTCATCAATCTCATTAATCAATCCCATATCCATTTTTTTGAGAAAATATGGACTTTATAAAACATTAATGTATATAAATGATGGGTTTTTTATTATACCATATTTCATAAGTATTCATGTTGGTTTACATCCCCAACAAGTATCAATTTTGAACACGTACAGTAGTACAAACAGCTTCTCTCCATAATAATTTAGAATGTTTGTATTCTGCTAACACAATTCTTCCCATTTCTCCCAAGCATATATTATTCTATTATGCAATACCATTTTAATTTAAAGTATAGGTAGCTCTCTACTAATGATTGATACTATTCTTTATCGAATGTAATTTCTCCACCATTATGATATTCAATATGCTTCTCATTTTTTATATCACTTGTCATATGTGAAGAACAACACCTATCAAGTATTCGTGGTTTGTTCCTTTTTTTCCTTCATATTTTTCTCAATAATTGATGATCATTACTTAACCTTCTTATTTTATTATTTCATTTTATTCCCATCATAAGAAACATGTTCTGGAAGGACTGTCATACATATTTCATCTTGATAAGTAGACTGATCACATCTTTGACAATATTCCTTCATAAATTCACATTTAATATTTTTTGTAATGTTTCTATCATCTTGAAGATTTAGGTTTTAATCATATTGTCAGTTAAAAAGTTACTTATTCTTATTTAACTATTTCTTCCACTTTTCGAAAACCTTATTATATTTAGAGAGATGTTTTGAAAACAATTATAATATATGTTTCAATAGATTCCACAAAACTAATAATAGACATCAAATCATGATATTCTATTAAATAAAGATTTTTATTTATAGAATCTATGTTGAGTTTGATAACTTCTTTTAGCACTAACATATGCATGATTTGAACCATATTTTATTTTGAGTGACATTTCATCTTTTCGTAATTTTATAGGTTTCTAAAATCCTTCCTCCACCTTAGATTTGCAAATAAATTTTCGAGAACCTAAAATGATAGAATAATCAGGTGAAACATTATTTTTGGAAAGAGAATATTTTACCTGATTCATGTAATGAGGCTTCTCGATAATTTAAAAATCATGGCTTTTAATTAGGTAGCATTGTTGATGTTTTTAATTAATATTTTTAAGAGTATTTTCATACTCAAACTGTTTTGATTAAAACATGTTAACCACTTCTCCAAATGCTTATAGATTCTTAATATGATATTCAATAATTATTCCATGTTCATCAATTGAATGTTGGTAATATAAAATCTCCTAAAGGTATTCACCCTCCTACTTGATTAAATCATTTCATTCACCAGATAAATCTTCAGTATCATTCAAAATTAATATTATATTATGTTTAGAGATTTTTTTTACTCAAGACATGCAATATGGGTGGTTTTGAGATGATACTCTCTATATGATTTTTCAACTTGGGGATATTCATAGAAATTTTTTTGATTCCACCAAACTCTACAAATTTGAGAGTATGGTTTACTCCGTACTTTTCTCTTCCACCTCGATAGTTCTTTGATATATGAGACCAAATTTTTTCATTCAGTTCATCATACCTTTTATCATCAGACTCACAAGGGGCTATTTCTTCAAAATTTTGGATTTTCATCACTATCATAGCATCAAAATCCATTTAGTCTAATATAATATTTTTAAAAATTTGGGATTTATTCATTTGATAATAAATAAGAATGTTATGCAATTTATCAAGAGATAAATCATCCTTATATTATATAATAGAAAATTTAGAATTGAACATGTCCTGAAAGATTCACATCAATTTTTTTTAACAATTTTAGAATCTTCCATGACATCTCTGAATCCTATGATGTAGTAGTATTTTTCAATTACTCTAGTGAATTATTCATCAACTCTTTCTTAATTCCTTATTCTTATTTCCTCATACATACTACAACTGATTTGTATCTTTTCCTCCATGAAATTTGTATTCCCCTAGAATACGCCTTCTAGTATTTCCAACACACATTTTGAATATTATTGACCCATTAAACTCTATTAAAATTTCTACAATATGGAAATAATGATTCCAAATCATGCCTTTCCATAAACAACTATATTTCATTTTTTGGAAAACTACTTACGAGCCTCATTCTCAATAGGGGGAAACTCAATAGTAGCATCCTCGACAACAATAAGTCCAAGAGACAAGAGATAAGGAATCAGACTATTTTTTCATCCATAATTGTAACACCCCATGATTTTATATTACTATATTTTTTCAAAGTAATCCAATAACTTGAACTACACGCCACACTAAGTTCTTGCGGACCACGACTTACCAAACTAGCCGGTCAAGAGAGGTTATAAATAGTATTAACTGAATATTGAACTATATATAATACTTATAAGTTTTGAATCCATATTATGAGGTCCATAGACAGAATATAAGAACAAATTTATTTTTTTCATATAAAAGATGTATTTATTTAAAAAAATGCACTCTACCACCTTTTAATGATGAACCCTTAATAAATACAATATTTGAAACATTTATATATTCAATTTGAAAAAATAATCTTCTTCATTAGAATTGGGATACAATAATTTAGTATAAATAAAATTTTGATGCTTTTTTGATCACTTTCATATTTGGCTTAATAGCGAAAAATGTTATATTTAAACTGAAAACAACTTTTGTAATCAAAATAATTTGTAGTGTTAGATTATACATTTTAATGATTTGGAAGTATACATATATTATATTTTTACCATTTAATTGAATTCTGATTATTTTACGTAATTTCACTTTGAGAATGGACATAACCAAGTGTCAATATTTTGATAGATATTGTTTCTTAAAAATACGATTTTTGGTTTTGATGGTAGGAATTAATTTTTAATTAATAAATGAAACTTCTTTTTTCTTTGATTTGGTAAAATAGACTTCATTTTTGAATTCTAAATATCAAAATTAGATGGGGTTAATTTTTTGTATTTTTCTAAAAACATTCAATTTTTGATGAATAGTGAAAAACACTTAGTTATAGTTTAAACCCGAATTCTTATTTAAATAATAATTTATTTTATTTAAATTTAATTAAGGTAAAAATAGATAAATAATACCTATATAAGTTCAATGTAATTCATTGGAGTTATTTTAGAATAATTTTAGATATATATAAATTTTATTTAACTTTTCACCGTCTTTTACCCACCTCCTATGAGAATTTTCAAATTCACATAAAACATAATTTTACCACTTATGTGAGTGGAATTTACAAAATCCGAGAGACACTATTAACATCAAGGAGAAAAATTTTGTTCAATATGATAAAAATAATTTTTGATGAATAGTAAATTTTTACTTTTATTTACCACGGTTAAAAGTAAATAGGTTAATTAAGGGTAAAAATGATATTATGTTTTCCATAAAACAAGTCCTAATTCTATTTTATAAGTATAATTAGACAAAAAAACAACCTTAGCAATAAAAAATGAACCTTTTTGGTCCACTTATATTAGATTAGGACATTTATTTTTATTTAATTCAAAGTAGAGTTAAAAGAGATAAAATCAATGTTAAATAATATAAACATTTTTAATATATGTTTATACATAAGATAAATTAAATTATAAATATTAATTAGAAAGCTAAAAAAATTTCCTAAATAATTATATTTTAATTATATTTTTGAGACATTACATAATTTTATTTATTTATGACACAATGGTGATGCAGTAATTATCTAATTAATGAGATATTAAAACAATTGATATTATAAATATCCAAATAAATGTAATTTGAGAATTTTTATGAATTAAACTAAATTTATAGGTTAATTAGACATTTTAGGAATATCTAAATCAATTTATTTCGAATTAATAATGTTTTTTGAACGTTAACTAAAATCAATTATTAAATAGTGTCAAAATTGACATAAAGAAGTATTTAAAAAAATTATATTATTAATTGATATTATATTCCTAAAAATATATGGTTAGGCCAAATGACTTATATAAAGTTATATATATTAATAATGAACCACTTGGGGTTATTTTGGCTTGTTATTTTAATTTTATTAACCATATAATACAAAAATACAAAGAGACGTGGTATATGTTAAACTATTCAACTAAGAGTTAAATATAAATGATATGGTTAATATAGTGACCGAAACCTGTCTAAAATATATTGGATGGACGTATTTCAACCCAGACCCACCTTAGCCTCTAAATAATTCTTTTTGAGCCATTATAAATCGAATATGAATTTATTATAAAATAATATTTTTAGTTTTTCCTATGGTTTCCCTCACCCCTCTTATAAAAGGGCACTCACCCTTCTCCCAAATTCATACCTTCAATTCCTTTTAGATCGACCAAAACCTGCCCAAATATCCTCTAAACTTCCCTCAATTCAACCTAAAGTCCTTCGTTTAGTCATAAAGCCATCTTAAGGTGCCCTTTTGATCAAATAAAAAAGGAAAACCCCAATAAGAGGTAATGTTTTCGCCGCCATCTTTAAGGTTCATTTATTCTTCCGCTTATTCTTTCATTGTTATTTCCATTCTAAAACAATAACTACATTATCCTCTATATACTGTGATGTTATTATAAATATGGAAAAACCATATTCAATATTTTATCCATCCTACATGTCACCATACGTGCGTACGTACTGTAGATACTCAGGCTTTTGGCCCTGTTAGACTTTGGAATATTTCTGCGAATAATTCCAGAGCTAGGCGCGAAGACTGCGTGCGATTCCGAGGCCTGGTGTGCCCGGAATTAATTTTATAAGAATATTAAGTATTTTTATACTATGCACGTGGTGAGGGTGTGGTATCACCAAAACGGTAGCTCAGAATGGGAATCTGAGGGCACGGTTCTGTCCGGAACGTCCCGTTTACCCTGGGCGAGGTTTAAACATTGCGGGCGCGGGCCTGCGGTGTGAAACACCACCAGGGGCATTTTCATAAATAAGTAGCGAAGTTAGTGTGCGAGTGTCGGCTTGAATAACTTATGAACGAAGTCTCGGATGGAAAATCTGAGTCCTCCGTTGCGTTCAGAACGTCGCGTTTACCCTAGGGGTGACCTTACTTTTGTTCGCATTGGGCGTCGGGTCCGAGGCGGGGTTGGCGCCGGTGGGCGGCTGATATAAATATCAGCGCCCCCCCTATCGTTCCTCTCGACGTTCTTCACCGTTTTTCACCGCCGCTCCGCCGAATCGAGCAAACGAAGCGCCCACGAGCTCATAATTCGACGACGGACGTTCCAGGAGCGCGCATCAGAAGCTCTGGAGCGCAGATGTAAGGAAAAACGACTGCGTTTCGCCCGCGAGGTAGGCGGTTATAGTTTTTCAATCCCGGATCCCATTTTTGTGTTGTTTTCCTTAAAATTTTTGTAAGGGTTGCATAGATCAGGTCCCGATCATTCCAAAACATGTTTTGGATCTGAATTTGGAGCACCGTGGTGCTCCCGGTGGCTCCCGGAAGTTTTCCGGCGAAAACCCGGTTTTCCGGCGACGACGGGCGGCGGCCATGGTGGAATCCGACAACTGCGCGGCGGCGGTTTCCGGTGGTGGCGGCGGCGGCCCGGCGGAATCCAGCGGCGACGCGGTGGTTTCCGACGAGGTGAACGGTGGTTCGGCCAGGATTTTATGGGGGTTCTTTAAACCCCCGTAACTCGCAAACTGTAACTCCGATTTGTGAGCCGTTTGCGGCGACGCGCTCCTTGCGTCGAGACAGACCTTTTGAGCTCACTTTTAGGGTTTAAGGGTTCAGGATCGTGGCCCGGGAGTTAGAAACGTCGTATAAAATAATATTATTTTATTATTTTACGACTTCGGGTCGTTGTAACTTTTACCCGGAGCGTCCGATTGACGTGCCATCAGTGGCATTGAGACCCTGATGGTACGACAGACTTTTTGAGATGGTTTCCGGGTGTTGGTACTGTGAACAGGGTGCAGGGCCCCATGAGGCTTTATTTTGGCGTTTGCAGAGAAACACAGCTTTTTCACCAGGAGTCTGATTTTGGCAGATGAATAGTTGATCCGGTGTGTTTTTCCGAGGGGATCGTAATGGTGCGTTCCGTTCGATGAGTTTCAGAATCCAGGCATGGGACCCACCCGAGGTGGCCTTCGGTGAATAGTACCTTTTTCATCGGGTGTCCGTTTTGGACGAGCGAGTAGTCGATTCCGGTTTTTTTTCGAGGGGATCGTCGTGGTATGGTCCGATCGATGAGTTTCGGGATCGTTTTGTGCGCCCCACACGGGCTAGCTATGGTGAATAGTGTGTTTTTCACCGGTGCTCCGTTTCGGGCGACTAAACAGCCTATCCTGCGTGTTTTTCTGCGTGGAACGTGATGGTGGCCTCGTTTTTGGCAAAGGAAGTGCGCAGTGTGGAGTTGTGGCGGGTTGCTCGGGTTAGCGACGTTTAGACTAGCCGTGGTTGAGGGTTCTCCCTTGGTTCGTTCCTACGAGTGTTCGTTTGTCATCACAAACTTTGTATGGGTTTGTGATCCTCTCAATGGGATTTTTTAACTATTAGAGTTGTGGCATCCCTCTGGTCAGCCCGGAGCGGATCCTCTAGCATCTTTACCCTGGATCGGGTTCTTGGTATCGCTGTGACCGCTTATTCACAGGCGGTGAACCCCTATCTAGCAGGTTAACCCCGTAGGGTTTGTGGCATCATCGGGAATATGATCCCCTACAAGGTGGGTCTTTCCCAGTAGGGTTGTGGCATCATCGGGTATACGATCCCCTACTCAGCATGAAGTTTATAGTAGGTTTGCAGTATCGTTGGTTATACGATCCCCTACTCAGTGCTTGGTGTCGGTAGGGTTGCAGTATCGTTGGTTATGTGATCCCCTACTCATCACGTGGTTTCGGTAGGGTTGCGGCATCATCGGTTCGATCCCCTACATCACGAGTTGTACCAGATAGGGTTCTGGTATCGTCGTGACCATCTTTATATGGACGATGATCTTCTATCTGAGTGTGGAGCTTCTGTCGAGCGCCAGATCGGGTTGTGGTATCCCCCAGCGGATCCTGGGTGTGATCCCCTATCTGTGAGAACTACGTATGCCAGATCGGGTCATGGTATCCCCCAGCGGACCCTGGGAGTGATCCCATATCTATGAGCTACGTATACCGGAGTGGGTCTTGGTATCCCCTAGAGGACCCTAGCAGCGATCCCTTATCCGACGAGTTTGGTGGTTATGTTGTTTCAACGATGTTTCCTCAGTGATGTTATCCGAAGAGCGTGGTCTCTAGGGTGAGCGTCTGAGATGTTTGTTTGGGACCCGATGGAGTGTATCTCTCGGATGAGTGTCATCTGGTATGATAGTTTTCGTGTGGTGTACTCTCCTAGATGGGGCACTTGCTGGTGATGAGGTCGGTACCTCTTGTGGCTTGTGGCATGAGATGAGTATATCTGTATTGTTCAAGGTGTATGTATGGGAATACACCTAAGATGAGCTGAGGTGAATAGTTGTGTTTAGCCGAGGATGGTCACGAGATGGAGTTTCTCTCTCATCTGGGTTCCCTCTGGCTGGGTTGAGTGGACTGTTGCCTTTCAGTTTCTCCCTTGGGTTTTGGGTTTTTGTGGTGCCTCCTGAGTATGTCTATAATCACCTCTGCACTGGCTTTTCCCGCACATGTTTGTGTCTTGTGAAGACCACATGCCTTTTGACGAAGTCCCAGGAGGACCAGAAGCAGGCGGAGCTTAGTGAGCGTGTTGACCAGGGTGTTTACCGGAGCTATGCCAAGGGAGCTTTCCTGCGAGTCTTTGTGGCAGCATTTCTCTTCTTCAGACCAGGTTGGACACGCTTTGTAGTTTTCATATGAGGGGACCTATTTTTCCCTTTGTACTTCTACTGTACTCTGGTTGTGGGATAGTGTATGCATGCGTTTTCTTTTCAGTTTCTATATCTCTGCACTGTTGCATGGAGGTGTTTGTGGGTGCGTGTGTACAGGTACCTTAGGCTAACACCTCCCTTGTGTGTGATATCCTACTCAGCGCTGGTCTCCAGCCCCTGGCCTATTGGAGGAGGGTTTGGGGAGTCGCGGCTCGAGCCCCGTTGGGTCGGGTCGTGACAGAGTGGTATCAGAGAAGGTTCCACCTTTGGGATCTCAGAGCGTAGCTGGTCTAGCTGTGAGTTTGGTTTGGGTTCCATAGCGGTAGTGTTAAGATGGTTTCTGGGTGTTGGGACTGTGAACGGGGTGCGGGCCCCACGAGGCCGGGTTTTGGCGTTTGCAGAGAAACACAGCTTTTGCACCAGGAGTCCGATTTTGGCGGATGAATAGTCGATCCAGTGGGTTTTTCTGAGGGGATCGCAATGGTGTGATCCGTTCGATGTGTTTCGGAATCCAGGCGTGGGCCCCACTGGAGGGGGCCTTCGGTGAATAGTACCTTTTTCACCGGGTGTCCGTTTTGGACGACCGAGTAGTCGATTCCGCTTGTTTTTCCGAGGAGATCGTCTTGGTATGGTCCACTCGATGAGTTTCAGGATCGTTGTGTGGGCCCCGCACGGGCTAGCTACGGTGAATAGTGCTTTTTTCACTGGTGCTCCGTTTCGGGCGAGTAAACAGCCTATGCTACGTGTTTTTCCCTGTGGAATGCGACGGTGGCCTCGGTTTTGGCCTAGGAGGTGCGTAGTGTGGCGTTGTGGCGGGTCGCTCAGGTTAGAGACGTTTCGACCAGCATTGGTTGAGGGTTCTCCCTTGGTTCGTTCCTACGAGGGTTCGTGTGGCATCACAACCTTCGTATGGGTTTGTGATCCTCTCGATGGAATGTTTTAACTGTTAGAGAAGTGGCATCCCTCCGGTGGGCCAGGAGCGGATCCTCTAGCATCTTTACCCTAGATCAGGTTCTTGGTATCGATGTGACCGCTTATTCATGGGCGGCGATCCCCTATCTAGCCGGTTAACCCCGTAGGGTTTTTGGCATCATCGGGAATATGATCCCCTACGCGGTGGGTCTTTCCCAGTAGGGTTGTGGCATTGTCGGGTATACGATCCCCTACTCACCATGAAATTTATAGTAGGGTTGTGGTCTCGTTGGTTATACGATCCCCTACTCAGCGCTTGGTGTCGGTAGGGTTGCGGTATCGTTGGTTATGCGATCCGCTACTCAGCACGTGGTTTCGGTAGGGTTGCGACATCGTCGGTTTGATCCCCTACATCGTGAGTATTACCAGATAGGGTTCTGGTATCGTCATGACCATCTTTATATGGACGATGATCCTCTATCTGAGTGTGGAGCTTCTGTCGAGCGCCAGATCGGGTTGTGGTATCCTCCAGCGGATCCTGGGTGTGATCCCCTATCTGTGAGAACTACGTATACCAGATCAAGTTGTGGTATCCCCCAGCGGACCCTGTGAGTGATCCCCTATCTGTGAGCTACGTATACCGGAGTGGGTCTTGGTATCCCCTAGTAGACCCTAGCGGCGATCCCCTATCCGACAAGTTTGGTGGTTATGTTGTTTCAGCGATGTTTCCTCAGTGATGTTATCCGATGAGGGTGGTCTCTAGGGTGAGCGTCTGAGAGGTTTTTTTGGGAGGCAATGGAGTGTATCTCTATGATGAGTGTCATCTGGTATGACATTGTTCGTGTGGTGTACTCTCCTGGTTGGGAAAGTTGCTGGTGATGAGGTCGGTACCTCTTGTGGCTTGTGGCTTAAGATGAGTATATCCGGATTGTTCAAGGTGTATGTATGGGCATACACCTAAGCTGAGCTGAGCTGACTAGTTTGTTTAGCCGAGGATGGTCACGAGATGGAGTTTCTCTCTCGTCTGGGTTCCCTCTGGATGGGTTGAGCGGACTGTTGCCTCTCAGTTGCTCCCTTGGGTTTTGGGTTTTGGGGTGCCTACTGAGTATGTTTATACTCACCCCTGCATGGGCTTTTCCCGAACATGTTTGCGTCTTGTGAAGACCACATGCCTTTTGACGGAGTCCCAGGAGGGCCCGAAGCAGGCGGAGCTTAGTGAGCGTGTTGACCTGGGTGTTTACCGGAGCTATGCCGAGGGAGCTTTCCGGCGGGTGTTTGTGTCAGCGTTTCTCTTCTTCAGAGCAGGTTGGAAACGCTTTGAAGTTTTCATTTGGTGGGACCTATTTTTCCCTTTGTACTTCTACTGTACTCTGGTTGTGGGATAGTGTATGCATGCATTTTCTTTTCAGTTTTTATATCTCTGCACTGTTGCATGGAGGTGTTTGTGGGTGCATGTGTACAAGTACCTTATGCTAATGCCTCCCTTGTGCGTGATAGCCTACTCGGCGTTGGTCACCAGCCCATGGCCTATTGGAGGCGGGGTTGGGGAGTCGCGACTCGGGCCCCGTTGGGTGGGGTCGTGACACGTACGACTTACCATATCCACGTCGTGGTGTAATTGTTATTCAAAACATAATTATTTGGATGGGTATGATATTGATGTGTAATTGTTGTAAATAATAAATATAAAATTATAATGATTCTGGTTATATCATATACCATCCAATTATATATTATTTTAATATCAAAAGAATGATATTGTCGCTCATGCGTACGTATGGACTACCGTCTCCACGAACGCGATGAGATTCATTCCCCATCGTATCCATTCAATTATAATTCTCATTTGATGATTAAAAATAATGTTTATGGACTTGATATAATTATGAATATTAATAATATACAACCTATCCATAAAAAACATGGATTATGTATCAAAACATATAAAAGAAAACGAGTAAGTTAACACCCGAAACGATGATAGTACAACAATATTATTAACAAAGAAATTTTAAAAGATAATATATGATATCATATTAATTTATATGATTCTTTTATAAATTTATAACAATGATGTAACTATTATACAGGAGGTTAACTTACTCTCTATCAAGGAAAATTGCAATGTATGGGTTAATTTCACAATCTCTTTATTATCCAAAGTTGTTTATACATAATTATCTAGTGGGATCTCTTTATCATCCACATCCATGTTTCTTAAAAATGAATTTCAAAACATTTTTAATACATACAATACTATGGGTTAATGTCATTTATACCCTTGTTTGAATTTTTATAAAATGGTTTGAATGTAATCTTTCTAGTTTTTCCATATAGGGTCCTTTTTAACCTTGCCACAAAATTAAGGTAAGAATGTCTTTTTTAACATATACGGTGGGTGGGGCTATTTTCCACAATTATAAAATCAGTGAACCTTCTATTAAAATATTATAACAATATTTTCAAAATTAATTTTTTCTTTATAATTATATGTCTCTTAGATGATTTCAAAATAGAAAGAGGAATTTCTCTTAAAAGGGTTTTGATTTCATCTATGTCAACATACTTTTATGGATCATAAGTTTATTTGAAGTTGATTTATTATGATACAAAACTTTCATATTTTATTGACGGTTTTGTGATATGTTTGATTGTGGATGTGCTATTTTTATACCATTCATGGTTTATGGTTAAAGTATTGAAATTTCGTATTCTAGTTTTAATATGATTGATTATGATATGTTTAAAACTTTCCATATGAGGAATGTATTGGACTTAGTAAGTTATAGGTGGAGCCCATTATAGCTCCGCGGTGCATCAGTAGGTCTCATGAGATAAACTAGTGACGTGGCACAAGGCCTTGACGAAATATTATTAGTAGTCTTGGCACAAGGCCTTGGCTATGTGGTTTTGATAGTCTAGCATTATGCATTCCATCATTATGAAAGTGTTTATTGATATTTAATGTGATTATTCGACTAGTAGAATATCCATGTGAATATGTAAATGGAATTATTTCATTTTATCATTGCCATATTATTCTAATGTTCAAGATTAAAAGGCTATTGTTTTAGTTGTACATTGCATTAAATTTTTATGCTTATTATGAATGTTTTCTCTATATTTTTATCCTTAATGAGCATTTATGCTCACCCCTTTCTATGTTTTATTTTTCCCAATATGTGAAGATGTATTATATGAATGACCTGCAGGGATAGTATTTGGATATGGGTGTAGTCTATGGATACAAGATGTTGTTTTAGTTTTCCACTTTATGGTGTTATTTAAACATTATGAATGTATGTATTGATTCCAAGGATACTAAACTAATCTTTATTTCGAGAAATGAACATTTGTGATCATTAAAACAATACGTAATAATGAACCGACTATTGGTAACTCAGGTCGGGGCATTACAGTTGGTATCATAGGTAGTTTAGCAATAACCTTGGAAACTATATTTAGATAAACTCTGATTAGAGCACATAGCCCTAAAATAGACATTGAGGATTATTATAGAAAAACATCTTAGAATTTTGGTAATGTATATATTTTGTGAGTTTTCCATGAAAATAAATCCCTGTCTGGATATAAGCAGGTAGAGGCGGCTCTGGCATAGATTTACCTAAGGGTAAAACCTGAATACACCGATTTTATCTTGACTCGAACGGGAACTGGTGCACGACAATGGGCCTTGTTGCCCTCTTTGTTACGACACTACCGAGGGATATGATTAGGATAATTATCATTTCCTTTACAAACCATTATGATGGGTTCATCAATATATAATTTCAAAGGGAAATAATTTTTATGATTATGAATTATATCCATAAACAGTTTAGTCTACGTTAGGAATTTTACAAGTTTAGAATTATTCATTGTAATTCATAAGCTGACATAGTGTATGCCATTGTATAGAAATGGAATCCAATAGAAGGAATGTGAACTCAAGAAATACGTATGATCCAAAGAATAAGAAGGATAATATCTTTCACGGTATTAAGCCAACATTTAGAATGGAAGTTGTCTCCCATGTATTCTCAACATATGAAGAAATAATATCATGTGTTAAAAATATATGTAATGAATTATCTGAGTCATATGTCTTTGAAGGGAAGCAAGAGAATAAATGGATGGAAGAGAGAAATATGGATAAAGGGAAGAGCGAAAAAGAAGAATTTACCCATATGTGATAACTGTGTGAAGAAACACACTAGAATTTTCCTGAAGGGAATGGGAGTTTGTTATATGTGTGGAGAAAAAGAACACCATGTATGTGATTTTAAGGGTATGAAAAAGGTTTCAAATGTACAATGCTTTACTTCTAAGGAGTTCAGACACTACGCAAAACAATTTTCAAATCATCAGAGTATGCCCCAAATGATTCTTTTGGATAATAATCAGGTTATGATACTACCATAGATGAGGAGGAATGATCAGAGTTCTTATGTTGTTATTAAAAATTATGTCATTTTTGGGTTGTATCAACATTTTACTAGTTATAATAATTATGTAGTATATAAATATTCTATTTCAGTACTATTTCATTAAGGACATGAGATTGTGTGGAACCAAGAAAAGTGACTCAATAACAGGTTATATTTATCAAAAATATATGGTTGAAAGAAAGATAAAATATAATATGGGTTTGATACTGAGATAGTGATTTTTTAATAATACATGTTTGATTTGGAGAAATTATATTGGATATTCTTGACTTCCTTGAAATTTATTACTGATTTTTATATTCCATCATTGTTTGAGTTTAAAAAGTTATTGTAATTAAGGTGTATATCCATTATCCTATAATAAATAAGGGAGCATGAATGTAATCAATAAGGTTTTATGGTAATTCAGGATGTTGTAGTGTTTTAAAATAATACATGGTGAAGGTGTTAACATATTATTAAGTGGAAAAAATTATCTTCATTGTGTTTATATTCCCTATAAATTTTGGATTGTGAGTTTGTATATAAGTATTTTGGATAAGTATAGTTTGAGATTATTTTTGGATATCAATAAAAAGGACAACCCCGAGGTCGGGCGGCAACCCGTCGCGTCCAGCAACGCCGCGAGACTTGAACTCGCAACCGAAGGGAGACAAGGGTGTATCACCTACCACTGGCCCACATGTTTTCCTGGATTGAGTAATGTTTTTTATAACTTTTAGTAATATGAATTATAAATTCATTTTTTTGAACCCTATACGAATAGGATAAATAAAATATTTTTTTAAATTCTATTATCTTTTAGAGTGAAGGATGAGTTTATCATAGAAATTAGTTAAAGGATGGAACTCTACTTGTAAAGTATATATTTTTTCCCTTATTATATTAATCTATGAAGATATTAATTCGTAAACTTTATGTAAGAGATCTTAAAACTAAAAATGTGTCATCCTAATGACTTGCTGAACCGATGATATTTTAAATCATCATAGATTAATGAATTAATGGCCCTAAATTTTACACATGTTTGTGACTAATGACCTCAATAACTCCCTATAAATACTTAAATTTTTCCTCTGATTATTTGTCTTTAATGACACCAATGTTCTCTCAATCGATATCATAATTTGGTGGTGACTTTTTCATTCCCATTTTACTCTTATAAAGACTAAATTTTATTAACCCAATTTCAGATGTGAATTATCCGACAATGTATTTTATATTTTCAATATTTTATTTTCAAAAAACAATATCAAATTTTGAGGAAAAAATTTATTGAATGAGGGAAGAATGTAACACACCAGGATTTCATACTACACTATTTATTCAAAGTAACCCAATAACATGCACTACACACAACACCGAGTTTTAGCGCACCACGACTTACCAAACTAGCCGGTCAAAAGTGGTTATAAATAGTATTAACTGAACATTGAACTATATATAATACTTTTAATTTTATAATCCATATTATTAGTTTCTTAGTCATAATGTCAGAACAAATTCATTTTTTCAGATAAAAGAAGTATTTATTTAAAAAAAATGCACTTTTACCGCCTTTTAATGACGAACCCTTTTTAAATCCATTATTTGAAACATTTATATATTCAATTTGACAAAATAAACTTCTTCTTTAGAACCAATACATAATAATTAGTTTCAATAAATTGTTTCTTCTTTTATGATCACATTCATATTTGGGTGAATTGTGAGAAATATTATTTTTTTATCTAAAAACACATTTTTAGTAAAAATGATTTATAGTGTTAAATTATACAATTTAATGGGTTTTAAGTGTAAATATATTAAATTTTTACCATTTAATCCAATTATGAGCATTGTATGTAATATCACATTGAGAATTGACATAAACAAGTGTCAATCTTTTGATAGATATTGTTACTTAAAAATACGCCTTTTGGTTTTGATAACAGGAATTAATTTTTAATTAATAAATGAAACTTATATGTTTTTAACTTGTAAAATAGACTTCATTTTTGAATTCAGAATATCAAAATTATCTTAGGGTTAATTTTTTGTATTTTTCTAAAAACATTCATTTTTTGATGAATAGTGAAAAACACTAAGTTATAGTTTAACCCTGAATTAATATTTAAATAATTATTTATTATATTTAAATTTAATTAAGGTCAAAATAGATATATTATACCTATATATGTTAAATTTAATTAATTAGAGTTATTTTAGAATAATTTTAAATATATAAAAATTTTATTGAACTTTTTACCGTCTTTTACCCACCTCCTAGGAAAATTTAAAAATTCACATAAAACATAATTTTACCACATTTGTGATTGGAATTTCGAAAAACCGAGAGACACAGTTAATATGAAGGAGTAAAATGTGGTTCAATAAGATAAAAATATTTTTTTGGTGAATAATAACTTTTTACATTTATTTACCATGGTTAAAAGTAAATATGGTAATTAAGGGTAAAAATGATATTATTATTACCCTAAAACATGTCCTAATTCTATTTGATATGTATAATTCGACCAAAAACAACCTTAGTAATAAAACATAAACCTTATTGGTCCACTTGGATTAGATTAGGAGATTTATTATTATTTAATTCAAAGAAGATTAAAAAGAGATAAAATCAATGTTAAATAACTAAAACATTTTTAATATAGGGTTATACATTAGATGAATTAGATTATAAATATTCATTATAAATCTAAATAGATTTAATACATAATGATACTTTATTTATAATTTTTATACAAAAATAATTTTACTTATTTATTACACAATGGTGATGTAGTAATTACCTAATTAATGAAATATTAAAACAATTTATATTATAAATATCAAAATAAATTTAATTTGAGTCATTTTATGAATTACACTAATTTTATAGGTTAATATGTCATGTTAGTATTGATTAAATTAATTTAGTTCGAATTAAAAAAAATTTTAGAACTTTAATAAAATCAATTATTAAATTGTGTCAAAATTGACATAAAGGAGTATTTAAAACAAATATTAAATTATTAATTGATATTCTATTCCTAAAAATTTATGGATTGGAAAAATGACATAGATAAGGTTATATATATTTATAATTAACTCCATGGGGTTCTCTTGGCTAATTATAGTATGTTTTTAACCATATAATACAAAAATACCAAGAGACATAGTAAATGTTATACTATTTAACTAAGAGTTAAATATAAATGATAAGGTTAATATAGTGATAAAAACCTCTCTAAAATCTATTGGTTGAAAGAACATCGACCCATACCCTACTTATCATCAAAATAAGTCACTTTTGCGCCTTTATAAACACAATATGAATTTATTATAAAATAATATTTTATGTTTTTTCGAAGGTGACCCTCACCCCTCTTATAAAAGGGCACTCCCCCTTCTCTCAAATTCATACCTTAAAAGTCATTTGGTTCCGCCAAACCCTACCCAAATATCCTATAAAAATCAAGCACTTCATTTTAATGTCCTTCCTTCAGTCATAAATCCATCATAATGAGCCTTTTGATCAAATAAAAAGGAAGAACCCAAGAAGAGGTAATGTTTTCACCGCCATCTTTCAAGTTCTTTTCTTCTTCCACTTCTTCTTTATTTGTTATTTCCATTCTAAAACATTAACTCCAGTATATTTTATATAATGTTATTTTATTATAATTATGGTAAAACCATATTCAGTATTCTATCCATCATTTTGAATCAAATGTCACTATACTTTTATATGTACGACTTACCGTCTCCACGTCATGGTGAAATTTTTATTCAAAACATTATTATTTTGTTGGCTATGATATTGATGCGTAATTGAAGTTAATAATAAATATATAATTATAACGATTCTGTATATATGATATACCATCCTATTATATATCATTTTAATATCAAAATAATGATATTGTCGCTCGTGCGTATGTACGGACTACCGTCTCCACGAACGCGATGAGATTCATTCCCCATCATATAAATTCAAATATAATTCTAATTTTATGATTAAAAATAATGTTTAAGGACTTGATATCATTTTGGATATGAATAAGATACAACTTATTCATAACAAACATGGCTTATGTAACAAAACTTATAAAAGAAAACGAGTAAGTTAACACCAGAAATGATGATAATACTAAAATATTATTAACAAAGTAATGTTAAAATATCATATATGATATCATATTAATGTATATGATTCTTTTATAACTTAATAAAAATGATTTAACTATTATACAGAAGGTTAACCTACCCTCTATCAAGGAAAAATGCAATGTAAGGGTTAATTTCACAGTCACATTATTATCCGAGGTTGTTTATACGTAATTATCTACTAGGATCTATTTATCATCCACATCCATGTTTCTTAAAAATGTATTTCAAAAAATTTTTACTACTTACTAGTCTATATGTCAATTTCATTTATACCTTGGTTTTAATTTTTATAAAATGTTTTGAAAGGAATCTTTATGTCATTTTCCAAAGAAGGTCATTTTTAACCATTTCGACATAATTAAGGTAAGAATGTATTTTTTAACTTATATGGTGGGTGCAGCTTCCACCATTATAAAATTATTGAAGCTTCTCTTACAATCATATAAGAATATTCTCAAAATAAATTTTTTCTTTATAATTATATGTATCTTAAATGATTTCAAAATAAAAGAGGTAATTCTCTAAAAAGGGTTTTGATTTCATCTATGTCAACATCCATTTATGGATCTTAAGTTCATTTGAAGTTGATTTATTATGATACAGAACTTCCATATTGTATTGATGGTTTTGTGATATGTTTGACTGTGGGTGTTCTATTTTTATACCATTCATGGTTTATGGTTAAGGTATTGAAATTTCGTATTATAGTTTTAATACGAATGTTTATGATATGTTTAATACTTTTCATTTGAAAAAATGTATTGGACTTAGTAAGTGATGGGTGGAGCCTTCTATAGCTCCTTGATGCAGAGGTAGGTCTCATGATACAATTTGGTGTCTTGCCACAAGGCCTTGAAAAAATCATATTTGTAGTCTTGGCACAAGGCCTTGGCTAGGTGGTTATGATGGTCTGGCATTATGCATTCCATCATTATGAAAGTGGTTATTGATATTGCATTTGATTATTCTACTAGTAGAATATCCATGTTAATATGTAAATGGAATTATTTCATTTTATCTTTTCCATATTATGCTAATGTTTGTGTTTAAAAGGCTATTTTTTTAGTTTTACACTGCCTTAAATGTTTATTCTTATTTACGAACATTTCCTCTATATTGTTATCCTTACTGAGCATCTGAGCTCACCCCTTTAATGTTTTATTTTTCCTTGTATGTGAAGAAGTATTATAAGAATGACATGCATGGATAGTATGATGATACGAGTGTATTCTATGGAGACAAGATGTTGTTGTAGTTTTTCACTTTATGTTGTTATGAAATCCTTAAAAATGTATCCAGTGATTCTGAGGCTATTAAACTAATCGGTCTTTAGAGACTTGATATTTTTTGATCATGCCAATGATACATAATAATGGACCGAATATGGGTAACTAGGGTCGGGGTGTTACAATAATAATTCATTCCATAAAATGTAGAAATTTCTTTAATGATGACAAAATTGATACTATTCATGATAAGGATTCAACAACATAATCTTCCACTGATAACAATTAATGTTACACGGATCAAATAACAACATGGAAGGGGGGGTTCGAATCAGTTTTTCAATTATTATATGTTTCAAATCATTACAAAACATAACCCCTAAAAAATATTAAAATTTATTTCCTTATAAACCTATAGAAAATTCATATGCGTGTAAGAATATTAAAGGATGTAAAGCACTCATGATATACAATGTTTCACCTCAATGTGAGATCCTACATCCCGTTCCATAACCACTCTCATGGGTCTATTGAAATTCAAAATAATGAATAAGTGAATACATATTGTTTAAAATTAAAAATAGAAACCTTCTATATCATAATAATAAATATTATACTATCTCCCATCAGTTTATAATATTTTCATATAGAAGAGTGGGGAAAAATAAAAGATTAAAACATTTGTTGAATCTACACTAGAAATCCTCGGTCTGAATCCTTAGTTTGATTTGGCTAAGTCTGAATTTTTTAGTACAATATGTATGATTCTGATATTACTTTATCAATCATTCAAAGAGACTATTCTTCATTCTAGTGGGAAAATATAATTTTTAATTATCTAGAGGTTCACTTTTTATGGGCGTGTCAATGGAGGAAATGAACTACTGATCTAAGGAAGTATTTATATGAATCATAGAAAACAATGGTGTGAATCCTTATAAAAATTTATCCTTCCTAAAATAATAAAACATTGATAATTTAATCCATTAAAACATAAAAGATGACTTTTTAAAACATCCATAGATTTCCTCAAGATTTGTGTTGAATTAAAATTCAGGTTTGACTTGTTGAACTCTTCACTTAGTACGATAACGGTTAATCATGGTTCTAATTTTAAAAAACAGATTCTATGAAATGTGGTTCATATTTTCAAAAATAAAACATGCTGAGAAATGTGGTTAATTTTATCTCAGAAACTTGTTATCAAAAGTTTTTTAGGATATTCATAATCCTTCTCAAAAAAATGGTTCAGTATTCTTAGAATCATTCTAAAAAATGTGGTTCAATTTTCATCAGAAAACATGATTAATTTTTTTTCATAAAATAGTTCTGATTTCCTCAGAATTCAAGTTCCAATTATCTCATAATTTAGGTTCTAATTTTTTCAGAATTCAAGGTCTGATATTTTTACAATTCATGTTCTGATTTTTTGCAGAATTAAGGGAATTAATTTTTTTGAATTAAGGTTCTGATTTGGAAAGAATTAGAGTATAGATGTGCTCAAAATTTATGTTCCGATTTGTATAGAATTCATGATCCTATTTGTGCATAATTTTGGTTGTGAATTTTCTATAATTTTGGTTCCTATTTTTTTCAATTCAGTTTCCAAATTTCTCATAATTCCGGTTCTAATTTTCTCAGGAAACATGTTCTAATTTTTTTATGAAATTATCTTCCAGTTTGTGCAGAATTAGCACAAGAGCCTCAACCTAGTCGGTGAGGACTAAAATATTTCATACAAGAGACCTGAGTCCAAAACTGGGTAGAGTCATAATTTCTGGGTACTATAGCAGTACTGTTGCATGCACTATAGCATACATTGTTTGGTACTGTAGTAGCCAAAACTATTCAACCATTTGGGATTTTGAGAATCCAGTTTGGGCCTCAGGTTTTTTAAATCCTTTGGGCCACCTAATACCTTCGGGCCAGTAAGTCTTTCGGGGCACCTCAAGTACTAAATTCAACCATAAGGCCTTCATGCCCCCTAAAATTGTGCTCAGGTGATCATACCGACTCTACATGGAGTAGACTCGAGATGAGGAATCAAAATATGATAATTCACCAGAGCTGATGCTGGGTGGATTTCTCAGAAAGAGAGGGTATGAGATTTCCATAGAGACCATACTGTTCTTGCATGGTATGATTATACGAACAATCCATGTTAAGGTGGAGAGTGGATATCACATTGAAGAAGCTAGGGAGGAGCAGTTCCAAATATAGTATGTATATTTCCTATGACCTACGGGTCTTATAATAATAGATCCTATGGACTTGGTAAGGGTCTCCCCTAATCCCATGAATGGGGGGTTATCAAAAATAAATAAAAAGAAGTCTTTCGGGCCATTCAGTGGGTTTTTATAGAATTTAGGTTCCAGATTGTACATAATTCATGTTATGATTTTTTATAGAAACATGCTCAGAGATGTGATTCAAATTTCATCAAACCCCTCCATAATTTCATTGAAATTATTTATCATGAAATTTTTTATTATCTTTTAGAACTTATTGATAAAAAAGAATCATCTTATTTTTTTATAATGTTTGAGAAACTTCATACCTTTTGACATTTTTACTCTTCAACAACATCATCATTCATAACTTTTCAGTAACAAAAGGACTTATTCTTTTAGAAATAATTTTCAATCTAAAATTTTCTTTTCAAATAAAGAAACTTCCTTCAAACTGAGAAACTTATTTATTTATCTGATTATGACACAGAAAAACATCCAGCAACCAATAACATCATCATCCTATATGTAAACAACATTCTTCAACAAAAAATTTAGTTTTAAATACACACGAAACATTGATAAAACAAAAAATCACAAAGGTTCATCAAATAATTACATGATTAATTCTAGAATAATTATCCAAAGAATATACTCATTTACTAAAACATTGGAGTGATATATCTCGCACAACCATAATAATAAATAAAGTAAAACAGATATTCATTTAAAAGAAACACATAAAATATTTCATTAACATTATCAAAATCATAAAAAACTACTTTTAAAAACATTAATAAATAATTTTATAATTTGAAATATTCCATTACATTAAACCCTAATTATAAAAATTAAAATAACCATATAAATGGGAAGAAGGTATTTTTATTATAGAAAAAATGGAAGCTTACAATGGAATGCATAAATCAAACAGTGGTATTAGCCTTTGTAAATTCTTCGATGTTATTTATTATAAAATTGAACATTATTTATTCATGTAATAAATAAAGTCAAAATTTTATGAATAAAAGAAAAAACATTCATTTTGTATCCCATTAGAGGAATTTCAAATGTGACATAAAATATTGTTTCTACTTTACGTCACTATAAATAAAACTGTAAAAAGTTTTGAAGAATATGGAAATGCAGAAAAATTATATAGAAATGAAGTGATTAAAACTCGTAAAATGTGGTTTTAAGGAAAAGAATCCCTTACCTCATGTTCTCATTGTCATGTTTTTTAATTATTTTCTTAAATAATAAAGTCATGTTAATGAAAGACATGGTTAACACACTTTTTATTTTTTATACATCTATTAATTGCACTGAAATTCATTCCAACTTGATAACAAAATTGTTTAAGTTCATGTAGGTTGTTTTGGGGATGTTTTCATAAGATACAAAAAATAACATTAGTGTTTTTTCCACGGTCGATGGGTTTATGGTTATATTAACTAAATATTTATAAACATGTCATACTAGTTATATTTCAACATTAGAAACACTTTTAAATCCAATAATTCATGATGATTTTTAAAATTGAATATGCTTTTTGATGGAGACAGTGATACATTTATACCCAAGACCAATTTTCCATTATCTATACTAGGATGAAGAAAAATATGGTAGATAAAATTTCATATCTATTGAACAAAAAATTTATTCTACATTTCCTAATTTCTCAATTTTTCAATCTATAAGACATTCCATTTATGTTGTAAAAGGAAAAAATCATATCACTTCATAGTTATGGTTGTCTAACTATACACACAAGCGACATTCTCATTTTCCAATAGATGTAATTTAAGAATTTATGGGATATATTTTATTATATGAATTATAACTATAATAGAAATATCTTATGTAACCATTATATTCTTATTTTTTTCATTTATTTAATCAATTAATGAAAAAAGAAACACATTGCTTTATTGAGATGGTAGTCCACATGTATGCATGAGTGATGTCTTCATTTTCAATAAGGTTTATAAATAGATTAAAAAAGTTTATTCCATAAACATAACAACATTAATATATATGGATGATAATTATGTTACTATATCATCATAGTTGGATATGATTATATGGTAATAGAAGAAGATGTAAATTGAAGACACTGGATTAAAAACAATACCTCTTCTTTAGAAAACCTCCACAGGTTTATATGATAATTTTTATATATTGGAAGTATAATAATACAAAGAAATATATGTTGTGTACAGGGATTTAATGAGTAAATTTTAGTATATATGTTCTGATATATGAGTGTCATGATGTGTGGAGAAATGAGTAGAGGCTTTTTAATTTTATAAGTGGGGAAGAGGATACATTTTGAATGTTAAAAACATTAAAATAAATTTCGGTATTACTTAAAAAAAATGAATCCAAAATGACACATATTATTATAAGAGACAATATAGAGTCTAAATATTTTAATCCCATGGTGTAATGTCCCGATTCCGAAAGCCACCCAAAGGCTCCTCATACCCAGTTGGTCATATCGCATCAAATGCATTTCCTCAAATGCTATTGGTTGTCGTCTAGTAGTGAGGGCCTTGGGTGTGATACGAGTAAAACTATTCCCTAATTATCAGAATACACAGTGGAATTAAACAAAGATGCAATAGATGAAGCATTAAAAAAACAAAAGTAAATAGAGGAAGACTGAGATAAAAAAGAACTAGAGTAATGCATAATAAATGAGTCATGATAAATATGTCTACAAAGGTACCCAAACAAGTCACAATTCTGGAACACAAATATTACTAAACTTATGTACAAAATAAAAGAAAAACAACTTCTCATGATCGTAAGAATATGCTTGTCTCATGATCTATAGCTCCACTGCAAGTCAAGTACCTGAAGTAGAAGGGTGCTGGAACTTATCTATACCTGCAGCAATATAATCTGTTTGGGCCCAAAAGCATGACCCTAACAGAGTGTAAGACTAAATTCTAGTATGAAACTACCTGAAGATCTGTGCCTAACAGTTAGGGAATATATGGCAGATAAAGAATAGAAAAACAGTAAACAGGAAGGTGCTCAGCAGTAAACAGTTCCACAAGTCAATATAATCAATCAAGCACAGTAGCCCTCTAGGAAGTACACACAACATATCCTCTATAGTATAGAATATTAATATAAAAAGACTATCTGAGGAAGTGCTCACAGTCTATCCCCTTATAGTCAATGGTAAATGAAGACTCCCAAAGGAATCTCACATAGTCCATTCCTTGTATAGTCTAGGGTATTCAAGGACTCTCTGAGGAAGCTCACCTGGTCAATTCCCCTTATAGCCTCATGGTCTAAGACGCTCCGAGGAAGCTTACACAGTCAATTATGCTTATAGCCCAGGTCATACAATTCAAACAAAAACTCTCTAAAGAGGCTCACACAGTCAATCCCCTTATTGACAAAAGAAATCAAGGACTCTTTGAGAAAACTCACTCAGTCAATTCCCCTTATAGCCCCAAGTGGATCTAGACTCCCGGAGGATGCTCACTCAGTTAATCCCCCTTATATCCTATGTGCTGAAAGACTCTCTATGGAAACTCAACTGATCAATTCCATTATAGTATACTACACTAGGTTCTCACGACCCTATGTAGGTCAACGATCATAGTAGTGTAATATGGCCAATGTAAACCTACAGAACTACTTGGCTAACAGTCTACAGCATATCAAGCATTTCATAAAAGCAACTCTCCATCCCACAGCAACAGCCACATAAAATAGGTAAAGCAGCAAAAGGCTAAACAAGGCCAAATGATCATAAACAGTATATGCATAGGCAAAACACATCCATGAATAACAATAAACCTTATTCAAATCCATTTTACCTCTAAAAAAGCATACAAGCATGGCAGGAAAACAACATGGGTAAAAATGGTAAACACACAATACCATTTTCAAGGTTATTCATGGAATTTGCCCATAATACTCAATGACATTGAACATAAAGGAACAAACAACCTACCATGGAATTAGTATATCGATATAATTGAACCTAAATTATTGAATAACCCTATAACTTCGCAGATCTATGAAAACATATAAATCAATTAACCCATGATAACTTGGAAAAGAGGAGGAATTGGGAAATGATGCACTTGGAGAAGGAAGCAATCACCAATGTGTTTCCAACGCACCCACCGGTGTTTGAATTGGAGGACGGACGGAGGATCAGGGGACCGCCAAAGATCTACGTCCATACAGGATCTCTCGGATGAAGCCGACCTTTAAAAAGTGAGTTATATCCTTCAGACGCGACCCCAATACATTTAGTGAAAAAAAACAAAATACACGGCATGTACTTTTAGAGTACATGACATGTACTTTCGGTTTCCGTACTTCGCATTAGGATGCCTCCAAATCACTCCCACATAGCAATGTTTGTGTCCATGAAATATCCATCACAAAACCTCTAGTGGAATCGCAGTACATGGTGTGTACTCATAAAGTACACTATATGTACTTCGAAAATTTCCATATTTTCATCTATTTATAAAAAACGACTAGAAGAGGAAAAACATACCTAAAAAAACCAAGATATTAAAAACATACCCTGTAAAGAAATACATCCCCAAATTTCCCTAGCAATGTGTAGAAGAAGAAACCTCAATAAACTCATTGCACTATGATCGTACACCAGCCTTCCTCACCAAAGTCTCGTCATGCACCCGCACGTGGTGCCATAACACTCATATTAAGAGAACAGACCGACCACAGAAAACATATGTACTTAAATCCACAATCTAGATAGGATTCTCGTCAAACTATGAATCCAAATTGAGCTCAATACTGATTATGTAGATCACGAAAAAAATTTGTGACGCCAGGATGAATTGCCTAAACTGAGGAATAAAAATCCCACATCAGCTTCAGGCGTATATCTTCCAGCACCCATACACACCCTTGGAAATTCAATATCTCATCCTCACCTATGGTCTATCTAGGAAAAGGGTTATCTTCTGACACACTCTCCATTATGACTAGGCCTTTAGAATCTGATAGTTACCTCATTCGAACTAGATCAAGAAGAGTAGAGGTAACTATTACTGAAGAAATAAATGTCTTCCTCTAACTATCATGCACCTCCAAATGCATCTCAGAGAACAGATCCATATGATGCAACTCACTGTTGTCCTCTTGAACTGGTTGTATCAGATTCCTCATGCTCAATGTATCTACCACTATGTTGCCTTTCCCAGGCATATAGGGAAGCTCAAAATCAATGGATTGCAGGTACTTGACCCACCTACACTATCTCAAATTCAGATCACGCTGAGTGAAAATGTACTTGAGACATGTGTGGTCAGTGAAACCCACAAAATGTTCCCCCCAGAAGGTAATGTCTCCAATAGCGTAATTCATGAAAAAATGATTCCAACTTCAGATCAAGCGTCAGGTAGTTTTTCTCGTGTGGCCTCAAATTCCAAGACATGTACACAACGACTCCATCTCACTGCATAAGCACAACTCCCAGCCCAATACATAATGTATCATAGTAATTATTATAGATCATTCCTAGCTCTGGAAATACTAGTATCGATGCTGAAATCAACCTCCCCTTAAGCTCATGAAGGGATGAATTATAAGAATCTGACCATAAGAACGTCACACCCATCTTAGTCAGACCCGTCAGTAGTGCTTCTAAGCGTGAAAAGTCCTGTATGAAGTGTCTGTATAATCCATAAACCCGTAGAAAACTACATACTTCAAAGTTGTTCTTCAGCTGCTCCCAAGAAACTACTGCTCTTACTTTCTCTAGGACTACTGATACACCTGTATCTGAGATGTAATTACCCAAAAAGTTATTCTGGTCCATTCAAAAGTGGCACTTTGAGAGCATATCATATAACTTATGCACCCTCATTGCACTCAAAACGATCTCAAGATGTGTGTAATCTTCGTGTCGAGTGTGAGAGTACACCAAGATATCATTCACGAATACAACCAGGAAGGAATCCATGTAAGGATGGAACAATCAGTTCATCAGTACCGTGAAAATTGCATGCGTTTTTGTGAGACTGGTAGATATACTTGTATAGACCATACATACTCCGGAAGGCTGTAAGGGGTATATCAGATGGTCTAACGTGCAACTGATGATAAGCAGATCTCATGTAAAAATTTGATAACACTCGGGATCCTCAAATATGATCAAAGATATCATCTATCCTCAGCAAGGGATATCGATTCTTTAACATGAACTGGTTCAACATTAGATAGTCCACACAAATTTTGAGGGTTCCGTCTGCCTTCATTGTTAACAGGATAGGAAAACCGCAAGGAGAAGTACTGGGTCAGATGAAAGCCTTTGCTTGAAACTCCTCGAACTTATTATTGAGCTCCTGAAACTCATGTGTGGCCATCCTATAAGGAGGAATGGACCCTGGTTCCACTCTTGGAACAATCTCAATAGAAAAGTCTAACTCATGTTCTAGTGGAAAACTTGAAAAGTCCTCTGGAAAGACGTCCCTAATACGATCCACCACTAAAGGAAAGTCTAACTATGATGTTCCTTGATCATACAGATATAGACATGGAATCTAGGATGTAACTACTCCTAAACCATGATGCTCTAGACCTGCTCTTCTCGCCTAGTCTTCCAACTCACCCTTATGAAGAAACGACACACCCTCTGGTGATGTGAAACTCACACTATGGCGATAATAGTTGAAGATTACCTGGAAGGGAACTAGACAGTCCATTCTGAGAATGACATCATATCTCATCATCTCTATGACATAGAGGTCCCATAATAAGTGACATCCACCTACCTCTAGAGGGAAATTGTTGCACTGACATATGCTAGGTGTTCTTATCCGCAACGGTGTGTCAATTGTCAACATATCGATAGAAGAAAAGACGCAAAGCCCAACGCTCTCCACAACAGCAACATAGATAATTCTATGGGAAGACCCTGTGTCAAAAAGAGTAGAAGATAAAATTGAGGCTACTAAGATCTTACCTTGAACTATAGAAGATCCAGGATCCTTCCCCTGCTGGGTCTACTACACTTCAATGGTTTGGCCTGCTCCACGGCTATGTGACCCTGCCTAACCGCTCTCAGTTGTTCTACCCTGTTGTTGCAAAAATACCGGCAACTGACTACCCCAACCATGAACTATACCTCATCCTGAACGGCTGGAAGAACTCTAGATTTATGGCTGATGAGAATCTAGGGGTGATGCTCCCAAATTAGGGGTCATAAAAGAACCCCTTTCACTAGTTGCTAAAGTGAAAAACTTACAGAAATGATGTAGATGGCCCATATTGCCGCAATATCGGCATTCCATCGGGTCTCTCAGGAAACATGGCCTCATATTCCCTCTACTGCCGCACGGGTAGCACACCACATGGCTACCAGAAAATTCATCCCACCTACAATGATCTCCCCGTGCTATCTCCTTACGGCGCTTCCTGCTATCTTCTGGGGGAATACTAACTCTGGATGATGAACCTCCCTGGCTCATGGCTCTAGAATCCCTCATATTACGCTCTGTAATCATCACCTAGTAGACGATAGAGGATATTGAAGTCAATCTAAAGATGTTCACCTGGGAACAAATCTCATTCTTGAGACCATCCTCAAAATTCATTTCCAGGAACAAACTCATCACCTACTAGAATAAGAATGAAATTGTGCAGATCCATGAATCAAGAGGAATAATACATCACAGAATGAGTACCCTGCTCCAGGCTCAAGAATTTTAAGGCTTGATCAGCCCTCAAGGTCTCCGAGTATAAGTTATCGTAAAAGATATGATGGAACTTTTCCCAAGACATATTCTGGTGGTGTCCCGCCTGAGAGATGACTTCCCACCATCTCTTGGCGGAGCCTTGGAGAATATAGGTCACAAGAATCACCCACCTCTCTGGTGGTACCTTGAGATGCTCGATGATCATCAGTGTGGCTTCAAGCCACAACTTTGCAGCATGTGGTCCCCCTTCCCTTGAGAAGGTGGGAGGATGCTACAGTCGGAAAGCCCACATAAAATATTCCATCAATGGGGAAGAAAGTGGCCCTCCTGAGAAGGTCTACATCATCCTCAAGAAACCCTCCCTAAATTGTGCATCCACACCTATGTCAGGTATAACATATATTTCCAAGGCTGGCATAACTGGAGGATCTGTAGGTTGTCCCTGATCAGCCATGTCTGGTGGCTGATCACCGCCTAGCAGATGACGTACAACCAGAGGACATTTCAGTGGCATGAATCTTCAAGGTCAGGCACACACCTTAGATCAAGGTTATCATGAACTGAAAAACAATGGGTGTAAGAATGGAACATGAGAAAGAAATAATTCAAGTTTTACAAAACAAGACTACACGACATCTACAATTACTATAAGGCATGTTCCATTATGTCATTCACATGGGCGTGTGAAACCTCCATAACTGGTAGTGTAACGCCCCAAAACACACGGCATGGTGTCGTAGAACACAGCGTGTAATTGAATCCCCTTTCCTTTCCCGGGTCCTTCTGCACGGTTAAGACACATGACTCTCCTAAGAAAATTCTACATGGCATGTTCCTGGAAAAAACGATATCTACTAAACAAGCCTCACATGGCCCGTGTTATTAGTGACACAGTCTGACACAAAGCTGACACTACATAGCATTTTCGAGATAGACACAATGTGAATGTGAATGGATAAAACTGACCCGTGTTGTTCGTGACACGGTCAGGTACCTCGATCTGACTAAACAACATATAAAATTCTAATACGGTGTGTTTGTTTAAATATAACATCGACCTGTGTTGTTTGTGACAGGGCCAGATACCTGGGTCAGACAACACGGTGTGCTAAACTGGTACACGACATGTTCCTACAAGGAATTCCCCATCCCATGTCTCTACCACATGACATATGACATGGTTAGAGATTACACAGTGTGTACATACGGTACACGACATGTACTTAAGAAAAACTGTATCTTCCCAAACAGAAGAACACAAGGTGTGTATTCAAAACTACACGGCATGTATTCTGGTTTTTTCTGGATAGTAATCCTCAAAAACTACTCTAGAGCCTAGAAAAACATTGAAACGAGCATTAAAAGTTCAAAATTCTGATCTGTGAGGGACCATACTCCCCACTAATAAAATATTGGCATCTTATTCATGTTTTAACAAGACAATAAGGCGATGATCCACTAAATTCCGGTTCATGAGGGACCATAACACCTTAAGAACCAAAGTTTGGCATTCATCCAGACAAATTCTTACAAAAACAATACCATATAAAAAAACACATATAGTATCATGGAATCTATCAAAATAACATGAATATTTTACACATCGTCTATCACAACAACTTGAAATTGCTAATTCATCCTGGATGGCATCGAAAGAATGCATGACATGTGATTTTTATTAAGTGCCTATATGATGAATGAGATAGAATACCCTCATCTCATCGGGTTGCGACAAAAATGGAACCTCAATATCATCAACAGTAACATCACAATACATGCGAGTCACTCAACGGTGAAAATCAAATAAACTGTAAAATTTCAAAATCTGAAAAATTGCAATAAACGAGGTAGATTGGTTTTTTCTTTGTATATAGATAGCTACTCCTGGGAACAACTTATTAACAAGTACCTATTACTTCTTATCTTTGTCTAACGGCTCCAAAAATAAAGTCAAGAGAAAATAATCCCTCTGATACCACTGTGTATCATCCCTGTTCTAGAAGACACCTAGAGGTGCCCCGGACCCGATTGGTCCCAAGGCCTCATGCACATTCCCCCAAACGCAAGAGGCTGCCGACTAGCAGCGAGGGCCTTGGGTGTGATAGTGGGGAAATTATGCCCTCATTGGTAGAGTACACAATGGATGTAATCAAACATACAATAGTGGAAGCAGAAAATAACAAACAAAAGTAAACATCAGAAGACTGAGATAATAAACAACTAGATCAATGCATAATAAATGATTAATGATACATATGTCTAGGAAAGTAGCCAAACAAGTCACAATTCTGGAATAAAAATAATACTAAACAAATGTACAAAATAAAAGATAAAAAACTTCTCATCATTGCAAGAATATGCTTGGTCCCATGCTCTCCAGCTCCATATCATGTCAAGAACCAGTAGTAGATGGGTGCTTTCCCTTATCTATACCTGCATGAATATAATCTATTTGGACCCAAAAGTACGACCCAAATAGGGAGTTAGACTAAATACCAGTATGCAACCACCCAATGATCTGTTCCAAAAAGTCAGTGAATATATGGTAGGTAATGTACAGAAAAATTGTAAACATGAAGGTGCTCGGCAGAAAACCATTCCACAGGTCAAAATAATCAATCAAGCACAGTATCCCTCTAGAAAGTGCACAAAACCTATCCTCTCTGGTTCAATATATGAATATAACAAGACTCTCTGAGGAAACACTCAATGATTATCACCATATAGTCAATGGTAAAGAAAAACACTCGGAGGAAGCTCACAATGTCCATTCCTAGTATATTATAGGGTACTCAAGGACTCTATGAGAAAGCTCACCCAGTTAATTCCCCTTATATCCCCAATGTCTAGGACTCTCTACAAAAGATAACTCGGTCAATTCCCCTTATATCTCAGGTCATACAATTTAAACAAAGACTCTCTATGGAAGCTCATGCGGTCAATCCACATATAGTCTAAAGAAAACAAGGAATCTCTGAAGAATCTCACTCAGTCAATTCCCTTTATATCCTCAAGTGGTTCTAGGATCTCTGAGGATGCTCACTCGGTCAATCCCCCGTATAGCCTAAGGGCTCAATGACTCTCTAAGGAAACTGACCTGGTTAATTCCCCTTATAGTCTACTACACCAGGTTCTCACGACCCTGTGTAGGTCAACGATAATAGCATTGTAATATGTCCAAAGAAAACCTAAAATACTACTTGGCAAACAGTCTACAACATATCATGCATGTCAGAAAAACAACTCTCCATCCTTCATCAACAAGCATGGAAAATAGTTAAAGCAGCCAAAGGCTAAGAAGGACAAAACAGTTCTAATCAAAACATAAATGGTACAAACACATCCAAGCTAAGAAATAAACCCTATTCATATCCAATTTACCTCTACAAAAGCATACAATCATGGCAGGAAAACAACAGCGGTAAAAATAGTAAACACGCAAAACCCTATTCAAGGGTATTGGTGGAATTTGCAAATGATACTCAATGACTTTGAACGGAAAGGAACAAACCACCTACCTTGGTGTTAGTTGATTGATAATTGAACCTCAATGCTGGAATCACATTAGAACATCGTACATCTACAAAAACATATAAAATGATCAACCCATGATAACATGGAAAAGAGGAGGAATTGGAAAATGATGTTCTCTGAGAAAGAAGAACTCATCGATGCGATTCCAACATAATCACAATTGTTTTAATGAGATGAAAAATGGAGGATTGAAGGCTTGTCCAAGATCCGTAGCCATACAGGTTCTCTTAGATGAATACAACCTAGAATAAGTGAGTTTTGTCCGTCAGATTTGACCCCGATGCGTTTAATGAAAAAAACAAAATACACGGCGTGAACATTTGTAGTACACAACATATACTTCTTCTTTCCATACTTAGAATTAGGCGGATTCCAAGTCACTCCCACATGGTTGTGTGTGTGTACATGACACGACCAGCACACAACCTTAAGCGGCATCGCAATACATGAAGTGTACTCATAAAGTACAAGGTGTGTACTTCAAAAATTTCCAGATTTTTTAATTTTTCTTAAAAATGACCACAAAAGAAAAAACATACCTGAAAAGAAGATCTGGGAACATAAAAATGGTATTTAGATAAGTTTTTATTTCTTTGCAACATATATTATTTAAAATTTAACCAATTAAACAAATTTTATAATTAAAAATAAAAACAAGATATTTTGGCAATGTTATTGTTCACAATGATGATAACTGTATATGAAATCATTACAAATGTGATAATTATTAATATAAACACTGTGTTGATATTATGTTATTAAATTTATATATTTGGAATAAATTTCATTTAAAACCAGAACACATTTTGTGATGTAAAATAGTTATCCCAAAAAATGAATTTTGATTAAAAAAACGTTTTTATAACAAATTTCTTATTTTATGATGATTCCAAAGGCTTTAATTGGCATATATTTATTAAAAATGAGCTATTGAAATTTCCGAATAATTCTAAAAAATATATTCTATATTAACACTAGAAATCAAAATACAGTTTTATGAAAAATGTATTTTTTTGACTATTTACAATAAAATAATTTTTTTACAACAATATTAAAAATCACTATAAGATACCGTTGAATTAATTACTAAAGAAATTAATTTATCATTGACATATTAATATTATTAAATTTTAAAATCAATTTTTTAATTAAACAATGTAATACATGAAAACAAATTTATTTAGAATAAAACCATTTCATTATGTATATAATAATCAATTAATAATAATAATATTATTATAAATCTAAAAAATATAATTCAGTATAATTAATTGTGAAGTAAATTCATTTAAAATTAGAATTAAATTTATAGATACGATTTGAGTTATTTAAAAACTTTTCTCCTTAGTTTTCTCTTTTTTATAATATAATATTTCATCTCCGCTGTGGTTTTTTATCCACTATCTAAAAAAATTTAATTATTTAATTTTAGTCATAATATATAATTTTTATCCTCTGAATCTATATATAAGTAAATCATCATATTAGAATATTTGAAAAGGTGATAAAAATTTATTTTATATTAATAATTTTAAAAGTCAAAAAATATATGTAGAAAAAAATAATTTTCTTCATTATACTTCATATATAGATTATATAAATAAATATAATATTCTTACATTATTTATTTCTTTCATCAAAAAATTATCCTAGATCAAATAAAATGTATTATAAAATTTTATAATATATTTATATCCTAATGAAGTTATAAAATACACAATATTTATAAAACTAATCTTATATTATTCTCATAAAAACAATATTTTCATAAGAATCCCAAAAAATTATATTAAAGAAAATAATAAAATGATAAATTCAAAATTGAATTGAATTTTATTAAATTAACAATATAAAAATCCGTAATTTATATTCTAAATGAAAATATAAAATATCTAGAAAAGTAAATTTTGTAAAAGAAGTTCCTTTTAAAGAATAAGTGACACTAATTTAATTTCATATCAATTACAAAAATATTATTTTTTTGAGTAAATTGAATTATTATATATTATCATAATCATTGTTTTAAATTTATTAATTAAATTTATTATGATAAAATGTGAACCACTTACAATATAGTTAATTATTAATAAAATAAAGTTAACATTAAAAATTATATATTATTTATACTCTAAATTAATCTTTTTTAATTAATTACTGACATTTATTTTTTTGTTGTTTAATTCTACTTATAATTCTCTTAATTTTATTTTTCTATTATCCTACTTATTTTTTAGTTAAATTTTACATGTTTAGAATGCTTTTAATCACAATATTAATTTAATAGGAAATTTATTCCAAAATATTGGGGTGTTACAATGACTGTTGGAAGGATCACATCATTGATAATTCACCCCAATGATCTATCACATAAATGTTATCTCATTAAAATAATAAGAACATGTCATGCCACATATAAATGAATGGTTGTATGCTCCTTTAGTTTATCTCATTTATGGGATAATATTTCACACACTTCCTATGAGTGGAGAAAATATCATATTTATTAAAATCAATCATATATGCGATCTTCATTGTGTCCAATTGACCATGATTAGGTCATTCTCAATGTTGGAATAATACAATTAATACATTATGAAGGTTATAATATGATTTACCTTATCTAAACACTGGTATGTATAAATATAAATATGAAACATAAGGAAAACCATATATTATGTATATATATTACATTTTTTAGATGAATATTCAATGAATATTTTAATAATACATGACCAAGTTCATTAATGTTTTAGTTTCATATAATAGTAGATACATAATTTTTTATTTTCATGATATAACATCAACATCTTACATAGTTTTCTTCTCATAAGTTACACTTCTTATTTACAACATACTTTAAACCATTATTCATTTTCTAGGGGAAAATGTTAATAGTTGATATAGATGGATTGATATATTTAAATAAGGGAGAATTCAATAAATGTCACAGGTATGTATATAATGGGCTTAAGGTTACGATAACTAGAATATAAAATTTTAAATTCATTCCATCAATTCAAATATAATAATCAATGAATATGGATTTGGTAGTTTATAATATATAAATCAAGGAATAATTAATTATATGGAGTGATGATATCATATAAAAATTATAATAATGTGTTGTAGAGAATGGTATAAATAATTTGGTGTGTTAATAATCATAGAATTGATATGTCACAGATACCCTGATTACATTCATCACATGATATGTTCAAGCTAACCACCTATATAGCTAATTTGAACTTGGGATATCCCCTCGTGTGACCACTTTTGGGATTTAGATAACCACCCATATAACTTTTCAGCTCTAAAACATTAATCACTACCCAATCCATTGTATATATATATATATATAATATAACCACCCATCACTTAAATGCATTCCATTCATATTTATTTTGATTGATCATGAAAATATTTATAATTTCTTCAAAAGCCAAAATCCTTGAATAGAAAACAATTTTCATTAATATAATAAGAAAAATAAATTATATTAAATAATAAATTTGGTAACATCATATCTTATCTTCTAAAAATAATAATAAAAATAAAATACTATTTTTATATAAAAAAATACTATTAAATGATCACTAAAACATTTTTTCATGAAAATAATAATTTTTTTATAATTAACATATTAAAAATATAAAAAAAATAAAATTCAAAAACACATATCATTGAATGTAACAACTGGAGAATATAAAGATTAATAGATTAGTATATTAAATAATATTGAAAAATCATGATGGCCTTATTTGGAAAATTAAAAATTCCATTAATACATTTGTAAAAAAATTGCCCCTTTCAGAAAATGCGAATATGATTCCACCTAATAAATTTCATAGAAAATGAAAAATCATAAATAGTAAAATTAATAAAAAATAAATAATATATAACACATTATTGAAATAATATTAAATAAAATGTATATAATAAATAATTATATTACAGAAATAATTATAATTAATTATGGGTTTCATTTAACAGACTCTTTCAGTTTTATGATTACATATAAAGAGGAATATTGTGACTCCTTGAAATTTTATGATATATATATTTTAAAAAACATTTAATTATTTTTATAACATGAATTTCATTCTACAAAGAGTATAAATGAACTAAAGCCAACAAATAAAATGTTATTTAAATGTTATAATTATAAAATTGTATTTCAAATGGAGTTAATGAATAAGGATAAGTGAATTATAAATAATTTATTCTTATAATGAAATAATTAGTCATAAATTAATTATAAATTAATATAAAAAACGACTAATGTTAAAAGTGATATTTATAATGAAATGTTTAGTGTGTGCAATGTCTATTTTTCTTAATAAATTAAATATATCAATATACGTTAATCATTTTAATTAAATATAGATATTATATATTAGTTAAAATTTATATCCAACAAATTTATATTCTACAAAATGGTATAATAAAAAAAATATGCTTAAAACTATAATTTTATTAAAAGTGTTTATTTCCTTATTTTTGACACACATTTTATAATTAATTTCATAAAATAATAATATTTGAAACATGAAAAATTATATAAATAATTTAAATTATAGGGTTTAAAATATTAAAAAATTATGCATATAATTTCTTCCATTAAAAAATGTAATTTTTTTTGACCAAGTTTGAATAAGAGGGTTTTAAGAACAGTTTTTTTGAAGACTTTTGTCTTTTGTTTTAAATTTTTTTAAATCAATTCACTTTGTAAAATACATGTAAAATATGAATATTCATTGCTGATTTTTATTTCTAAAATGTGAATAGTTTTAGATAACTTTTTATGCAATAATTATTAATGAATGGAGGGGTAATGGTGTTTCAATCAATTTCAGGTTAGATTGCAAAAAATAATGTTGTTAGATGATATAGAAGTTACAATAATTTTCTTTTATTAATATGATGATGCTAAAAATTATCAATCAAATACTATATTTCAAAATAGATATGGTTCATGATGAATGTAGTTTATTATCCAATATGATAGACGATAGAGAAGAAGTATGCGTGTTCTTACCAAACCTGATATTTTAGGATGTCCCCTCTACTAGTGGTTGCTAAATTTTTTTGCCTAAAAATTTGGTGTTTGTTTTTCTATATTTGAAATGTAAATATTTTAGTGAAGTATTTCTTGAAGACTATGAAAGATAGTTATTAGAATGAATAAGATGTATGTGAAATTACAATGAAATGTTAGGAAAGTATGGATTATTCGTAGCAGCGTTATACAATCCGTGATGCACGGTAAGTGGATGGCTTATGAGAAATATTTAGTGGGAGGATCACAGTTTTCAATAAGTTTTTTGTTTGTGGGAATGATGTTTTTTGCTGATGAGAGGCAGTGATTTATTTTTCGAAGGAATCATCAACTATGATAGAAGAAAGGTGATACACAGGCCGTAGATGGTAAATATTTCACAGAAGGGGTATAATATGCAGTGAAGTATGACCCTCATTGAAAATTTTGGTAAATATGATTACAATGATTTTTTGAATTGTTTTCATATATAAAGGAACCTAATTCCTTCATTATTTTAGTTAGATACTTTTTTAGAAGACTTCCTCACTATAGGTATAGTTTTGGAAAATTTGGATGTTTTTCTTGAATGATGTTTTAGTGAAGGAGATATGTTTGAAGAGGAATCATTTTCATGATGAAGAAAATTTATAGATACTCTTCATGGAAAAAGATTTTTGGGATTAGTATCATGAAAAAGAAAATGTCCACATAATAAAGGTTATCTCTGAAGAAATGACCATCTGTAAAGTAGAGACAGTGCATCGAGGAAGCAGTGGCCTGTAAAGAACTCATTCAACAAACTGAAACCCAGTTCGTGAAGGATACATGAAATTTACTAAGGAATCAAGGAAATTCATTGGGGAATAAATGATATATCTAACTGCATCTGGGTAAGAAATTCAATATTTATTTTGTTAGATAAAAATTGTGGACGAATATCAAGAAGAACCTTAGCATTATATTGCAACATTTTTTTCTAGAGGATGTAGATCCACTATTAAATTGTTTTAATAGTTCTACAAGTGTGTCCAAGAACATCCTAATCATATTATTTGTTAATAAATAATTTTTTTATAGTGTATTTTGTGGTATTGGATTTTTTATAAACCATTCCTAGGATGTTGCAACATATTTTGAGTGTTGATTATTTTAAATTATTGTGTTCATGTGGATGTGGGTTAGATTTTTGTTCAGTAGGTAATGATATCTTTAACATAATGTGAAGGATATTTCGGTAGTAATGAAACATAAAAGGAAAATATATCACAAATTCACCCCTCCCCCACTGAAGGATACTTGAATCATAATGAGGAATCATTAATTTGTATCATAGCCAAAGGTTCTCTTATTTTATTCTTCATGGTTCTTTTAAAGATAACAGGTGGTGGAGAATACAGATTCCCTGAATAGTAAATGGATTGTAATAATTATTGTAGATAATTATCATATCTAGATAGATAAAATGATGCTTTATCCTATACCTCTTGGGTATCCAATTATTGAAGCTACACCATATTTATTTCCTCTCACCAATGACAATGTTCCCCATACACCTATCAATAAAATGAATTTTAAGACTGATGAAATATCTAAAAATGCATTACAAAAATCACTTTCTGAACGTTATTTCTTCAGAATTAAATAACTTTTTCATAGATTATGGTGTCTGGGATAAGCTGAAAGACAACTATGAAGGAAATATAAAATTGAAAAAATGAAAAACAACAAATTCGTAGGTTAGAGTATTAGTATTTAAAAATGGGAGAGTTTTATCTCTTGGGGACTTCATTAACATGGTTAATGTCATTTCCCACACTATCATATGTCTTGAGGAAAAGTTATATTATTTAATAATTATTGATAAGATTTTAATGATACCACCCGACATGTTTTTTTCTAATGTATCTTCATTGGAAGATAGAGACCCTAAAAAATTATCATTGGATGATTTGTATAGAACACAAATATCTTTTGATATGAGAATGTATAATACTATAAAGATACATACAAAAGATGTTATATAAATTTCACTGGAAATATCCATGAATGAAATGGATACGAACGTTCTTGTGGAATATGATGTTGCTGAATCTGACTGCAAGAATGAGGAATGAAAAAATGTTGATGATATTTAGTCCTCGCTTTCCAAAAATAGTGAATATGTACGGTAAATAAAAATTTAAACATCCTTTGAAATTTCTTGAATGAGGTGTTATTGGTCACACTGTAGCTAATATCCATTGAAGCAAGAAAAGTAAGAAGAAAAAGATCTTCTTATTGAAACCACATTGAATTATATTAAAGGAGAAAAACTGTAGATTCTTGATAGTAGGTGTTATTAAAATTTGATAGGAAACATAATGTTGCTGATGAATTTAAAAGGCATCAACGATGGAACAATGAAATTCTGTAATGATGAATCTCTTAGAATCAAAGTTGGTGGATTAGCCATAATTTGGAAATAAAATATGAAACAAGTAAACCAATATAATTTGATGGTTTAAAACACTTCCTACTGATAATTACACATCTTATAGAAATGTGTAACAATTTCATCTTTAGGAATGATTGTTTTTTTGAAAATAATAGGAATGTGGAAAGATAGTTACAATATGACAACATAAAAAAGATAACATGTTCCATGTTGGTGAAATACATAAATCATTTTACTAGGTTATAGTGGAAGTGAATAAATTTTGGTAAGAAATGATGGGAAACATTTGTTCAAGATATAGGAGAAAGATATCAAAGTGAATGTTTTTGTTATATATTCCAGAAATGTGAACAATAAGAGATTGGTGTCACACTATTGTCTAAAAATTAAATATTACATATTACATGCATAAAAAAGTGTATATTTACCCAGAATGAGTTAGGGAACATTTTAATTATAATATATATGTTCTAATGAGAAAAATAAAGAAAAGGATATAAGAACATCATTACATTCATTGATGACATTACTCATATTTATTGTGTTATTTATATTAAACTTTTATCAAGGGCTATTAAAATTTTTATGAGTTTCAAGATGAATGCCGAGAATGATTGTGAGTATTTCATATTGGTACTCGGAACTAATAATGGTGTTGTTATTTAGATTGAAGTTTTTTGAAATTATCTTGAAAAAAATGGAATTAAACATTATTTTAGTTAAATATACATACCACAAAAAATGCGGGTAATAAAATATGGAATAGTTGTCTAGTGGATATAGGAAAAACTATGTTACTTAAACATGGGCTTTCTCATTACTATTGGAGGAACGTCATGAGTACTACTGTGTATATTAAAAAAATCTACATACCATGTTCACATACGACTCCATATGAAATTTTTTATTAAAAAACATTATGTTTGAAACATATAAGTGTTTTTGGGAGTACATGCCTCATAAAAATAATGGCGGAAACCTTGAAATGTATGAGAAAAGTGGTGATGAAAGAATATTAGTCTCATATGCTCCAAAATTAAGATGTTATAGATGTTTCAAAAAAATAAAGGACGAACTAATGATTCTAGATATGATAATGTTTTTGAAATTAGTGAATAAGAAACACAGATTTATGGTTATATGGTTGTTGATTAGAAATTTGATTATTTTGATAACAATTCATATAATGATACCAATAATGGTAATAATACTCAAGAAGAAGAATCTGACTCTACAATTTCAGGCAATGAGGAGGATACTCAGATAACACATCATTGGATAATGAAAATATTGGAGGATTAGAACATTATTTGTGATAAACATCCCAAGGATTAAACAAAAATAATTTCAACTGTTATTACATAAACATTTTTGTTATCAAAAGGCAATATGAATAATTTTATTGAAGCATTTGAGAATCAACTGTTAATACCCATGTCATATAACAAAAATGTAATTGGTACAAAATGGGTTTTCTGGAACAAAAATTTTTAATAAGGAGAAGTTATAAGGAACATTGAATGATTAGTGTGAAAAAATATATTCACAAATTGAAGGTTTTTATTTCGAAGAGAGTTTTTCTCCTATGGAATGGTTAGAAATTATTAGAATATTTCTTTATTTTTTTGTACAATGAAGGAAAAAAAATTCAAATTAATGTGAGGTCAACATTTCAAAATGGGGATATTGACGAGGAAGTTTACATTGAACAACCACATGGAATTATTATTGGGAATGTTGAATGAAATATGTGTAGGATCAAGAAAGCATCGAATGGGAATAAACAAGTTACAAGGGGATAGTATTGAAATTGGATACATTCTTAAGGAAAATGAGTTTTAATAAAATAAGATTTGATAATAACCATTACAAAAAAAATTCAGGGATTTTCATTCATCATAATTATTTATGTTGATGAAATTATCATTCTCTAAAATATTAATGATCTTATAAAAGGTTTTTTAAAGTGATGAAATGGTATTTTGATATGTCCATGTTGGTAAAAATGAAATAATTTAATGGGTTACAAATTTTACAAAATAAAGAATCATATTTTTCATTCTTAGTAAATGTATTCTAATGAACATTATAATAAATCTAGAATAGAAAATTAAAAAACAATTTTCACAACGGATTTTAGTGGGAACCATGTTTTCCAATGATAACGATAGAAAAAATGTTAAATAGAATGAGTTTCAAAATATGATTATAAGTTTTTTATACTTAACTACCTAAAGACCTAACATTGTTTATACACTACCTTATATGTATGATTTTGATTTCTCTAAATGAATCAGAGTTAATTACTATAAAAATAATTCTTAGATATATCAACAGCACAGATTTTTTGGAATTCGGTATGATAGCTCAGAAAATATTTGCTTATTTGGGTTTTCATATTCTAACTATGATGGTATTATTGATAAAAAAAGATCCTCAGCTGGTGGAGTTTTAATTTTAGGGAAAATTTATGTTGTTAGATTATAATGAAAAAATAGTAACTATTAGCACATATAAAGATTATTGTTTTGATTCCACTCAAAATAATACCCAGTACATGTGGATAAAAACTCAATTAGAATACTTACTTGTTGTATGGACGTTACCAAATGATCATTGGATATGATAATCAATGTGAAATCAAATGAAAAAAGGAATATATTGAAATTTTTTAATTCAAATCACATTGATATAATGTACCACTTAATCAATGATTATATGGATAATAATTAATTTATTCTTGATATATTCCAACATCATTACATGATGTTGGAATATTCAAAAAACAAATAATGATGAATTTTTTTTTATAAATTATGGTTTAAAATGCTTTTAAAAACTCATTCTCATCATGTTTGTGGTATTTTTTTATATCTCGTTTGTCATCTTACCTTTGGATAGTGTTTTCAAGTTGGAGAACTATATCACAAATCCATCATTATATAGGCATGGATAAAGGGGGATATGTGGGAAAGATGCGATTATATAATTAATGTGTGTGAACTATTATATCTTTTTAGGAGTGGTTGTATGATTTTTTAATTCCCCAAAATTTTATGAAGTGTAGAAATGTTAGTAAGATGTCTAAAGAAGAAATGATGATGATTAATGTTAAAGGGGTTTCATAGTATTTATGTTTAGCCAGTGTGGTTTTTTGGTAATAATTATTGTTTCTTACAATGAGGTATCTCAAGTTGACATTGATTTTTTTATAAGAAATCCATATATTATGGTTTTATATATTTGTAATTTACATATCCTGGTTTTCAATAAAATCCAAAGGGATGGATAGTTGTGAATATTTTTGACAATGAAGGATGTATGAAGAGTTTATTTTTAAAAGAGTGTTTTCTTCTTTTGTCCAAAAGTAAGAATAAATTTACATTGAAAATCATTTCTAAAATATGAAAAGTTATTACTTTTTTTAGTTCTCTATTATCATAATTTATTTGTATAACTTATTATTCAATCATTATAATGGAATTTTTCTGTAACAGTGCTTCCAATCGTATTCTGGATCGATTGAAAAGAAATGTGTTGATAGAAGATATGGATTTTTTACCTTTTATTATAAATATTATAATTCAAAATGTGGTAGATAACAAAATATTTTTTCACTAAATATATGGTTCATGATAAAAGTAACTTATTTTGATTAATCTAAATGACAGTAAAGAAGCATGGCTATTCTTATCGAAGCAGATATTTTAGGTGAAATCATTTTGCAGGTTTTCTAAAAAATTTGTGCCTAAAATGTGGGAGTTTGTTTGTTAATATACGATTTCCAGGAAATATAGTGTGTAGACCATGGTGGATATTTTATGTACTGAATAGAAGTTTTGTGTAGTGGCGAAGAAAAATCAGAAAAGAAAATTATTCAGCATAGAAGCACTATATAGCTCATGTTGGATAAATAGTTCTCAGGGGGTCTGAAGATCCTGATATGTTTTTTGTTCATGAGACAAATTTCATTTTCATTGAAGATGTTTTGATCCATTTGTTCATAGTATCGGCTTTCACATAGGAAGTAAGGGACAAAATGGACCACTATAGAAAAAGGGTCATAGAAGGAGCACAACCCTCGATAAAGGCTGTACCACATTTAAATTTTTGGTAAATCATATTAGCAGGATTTGTGGATTTATTTTTCTATATGAAAGACTATAAACACATTATAATTTTATATATTGAATTTTATAAGAATATATCATATCTATAGGAAATTATTTTTGGATTTCAAATTGGTTCACGATGGAGATTTCTTGTGAAGGGGAGGATTTTAGGGAGGAAAGATTTCCCTAAAGGAGAAAATTCATGGGGAAATTCCTAAAAGAAGTTCTCATGGATTTATATAGTACAAAAGAAATAGTAATGCATAAAAAGGTGATCATTGAGGAATTAAACATATGCAGAGCTGATATAGTGAACGATGTATCATGTGGTATACGAAGCACTCGAGCCCTGTGGTGAACTCATTTTGTGGATGATATAGGCAGTTCGCGAAGGAACATATAAAGCTTGTGGGGGACTGAAGGATGTTTTTATGAGCTTCTATATATGAAACAGAATAATAATTTTGAAAGTTCAATATTTTGGAAGTGGATCATGAAACTCCATAACATTATATTTCATTATTTTGTGCACGATGAAACACACACTCTATCTGATTATTTTTTTAGTGTACATGAGTATAATGGAATATCCAACACAATATGTTCCACATAAAAGGATTTATTTCTAGTATTTTTTTATTGTATATGATTGTTTAAAAACCATACCAAGGATGTAACTACTCTTGTTGTATAGTGGGCCTTGTAAATTCTTGTGTTCGTGTGGATGTGTGATTTATTTGTGTTTAATAGTGAAATAAATCATTAACATGTGGCGAAGGATAATTCATAATTAATAAAACATAAGTGAAAAATATATCTTTGATTCACCCCTCCCACTCTCTGTGATACTTGAATGTTATCTGGGAACAATCATTATTTGTAGAATTCATCACTTCAATAAATGTAAAATATGGTAATTATGGTTTAAAACTAATTTCATGACGATTTAAAATCAATATAAAACATTTTTTTATCCAAATTGAATATATATGTTTATAAATTTTATTACATTCTTGAAAATACGACAACTGGGTGGGTTTATTATTTTATATTGACCTTTATATTATTATAAGTAACAATAAATATAAAATTTCAGTCACATAAATATATGATTTTATTTTATTTACACATTTGGATTCAAATTAGATTTTAATGAATATTAATAATTATTATTTTTATAGTTAAATTATTATTATAATGGAAATTTATTTATAATTTATCTGATTATTTAAATACATGAAATTCATGCACAATGACAAAATGGTATTTATTCAATTGATAGAAATATAAATGAAGTGTTTTAAAATAATATGAGTAATACTATATTAAATTATTATTGATTTAATTTATTTTTTCACTAATATATCACATTATGGATGTGTGAAAGTATTATAATCAAATATCATTTTTAATGTAATTAAAGTAAAATTAAATCAATATTGTTAAAAATGAAAATAATAATTTTAATGTACAATATATTATATTACAATAATTTAATGGGATAAAAATATTTATATAGGAAAAGAATTTTAATATATGTTATAATTTTCAATCGATTATAATTTTATGGGGAAACTATTTATATAATTAAAATTAATTCACTTTTTTTTAAAATTTTGAAATTATAAATATAGTTAAAATAGGTTAACAAAGGGGATACACCGAAACAAAGGCTTAATATAAAAATTAATCCTATATAAATTTAATTTTTTTCTTTATTGACAATATCATACATTATATTTGAATCTCTTTCCATTTGATTTTTTTTCAAAATGATGTATTAATTTTTTAATAATTTTATTATTCCATGTGTGTTCTTTCATTCCCTTATAAAAGGAAACCCTATACCTATATTCATTACATAATATAAAGAATCATAAATCTAAAAAATGACAATTTCACATCTAAATATCCTTATACAAGTTCAATATGTTCTTGTCTTAAAAAAATTTGAGTGAAAGGGTATCTATTTGGAGGTTTGAAAAAGTTATTTCCAAGAGTGGTAATCCCCTTAACTGATGATTTTCACTTTACTTATTCATATACATCCAAAAATTATATTTTATTTATAATAAAATTGTCATTTTAGTATCCTTATTACAAAGATATCATATTATAATTATAAAAACATTATTATGTATACACTTTTTCATCAAATAAAAAATCAAAATGTTGATATGCATATATTTGGACGACAACCTACCGGAAGAATTATTATTTATCATTTATTTTCACTTTACATGGATGGTATTAATTGTAGTTTTATTAAATAAAAATTAAATATATGTTATAATAATGTTTCCCTAATGTTTAAATATTTTTTAACATTCCCTCATTTTATAATTAAAAAAATTGAGTATTGTGTTCATGCATACATATGGTCTATTGTCTCCATTAACAGTGTAATTAATTTCTCTAATCCTCACATATAAGAATTAATATAACTAATAATTCAATGAATATATATTATATAGATATTATTAATAATATTTTGGATATGATGTAACCTTGTTAAATGTATGTGGAATGAAACAGCCGATCAAAAACTTACATAAAAATAAATGTAGTGATTACATGAGATAGTGATTTTAACAAAGAATTTTTAATGAATGGGTGATAAAATATATTAATTAAATTATATATATAATGATATATTTTAATATTATTTATGTATAGATTTATAATAACAATATATTTAATATAAAATTGATTTATACACATATACATGAAGTCGAACCTATAGTAAGGGTTTATTTTACAATATCATCATTACTCAATATTTTTTATATCTAAGCCTCCATTGGGTGAAAACATTACATATTTTTATCATAAACCCATTTTATTAACTATAATATGGTTATTTCTATAAATTAATTTTTTCCCTCTCATGATCCACTCACAACGTATTCACGATAAATAAAAATTAATTTTAAGGAAAACTGATATTTTTTTTACTCAGTAAAGAATGTTTGTTTTCCACGTTAATATTTTTTTTTTGAATTTTTAAAATGATCTTTTAAAAAGTATATAATTACTTCTTAAATATATTTTTATCCAAGATTTTATTTTTAATTATTTTATATGTGATCTTCTAATCATTTTCCAAATGAGGTTCTTGTGTACCATTTTAAATTTGTGTGGATGAAATGGGAACTTAACTTAAATGGAATGAGTAGTATTTCCTAACATCATGAAATCATATTCCTTTGATTCTATCCTTTCACATTTAAATGTTTTTATCAATTAAAATATTTTCCTTCACATTTTTTGAAATTTTATATCCAAAATATTTGATTTCTAGGTGGAAATGGTATTTTTTTTCTTGAATATTCACGTGATATTTAGAAAATATTTTATTCAATGTAAATATCTTTTATTTAATATTATAATTAAATAATTTTCTACTAATATGAAACCATTTGAAAAAATTTCAAGATGGCTAAGAATATTTTGAATACATAATTTTTTTGATATTTTTTATGTTAGTTCTTCTAATATAGAGTGTTATTTATTTTTAAGTAATGTTGAATATGTTGTGTTAATTATTCATATGACGATATAATTGGACTAATAATGTAGTGTTTGTATCCTAGAAGTAAATATCATGTCAGTACATTTTTAGTTCTCATAAGTCAATATATATCTGCTTTTTTTAAAGGCCACACTTATTTATATAGATTAATTAACATTATGACTTGCTGATAATTTCATATGTATTTATAGAATACCTCAATATAATTATTCAAATGTCCTACATTGTTCATTAAAACAATATGAAAATAAATTATTGATATCCATGTAACTATTTTAATTATTATGATATAAATGTATATGTTTCAATCTCATGTGATTATTTATTTTTCCTCATTTAACAATCATTTATTCATACCATATTTATCTTCAAGATTGTGTTATTGGTTTAATGGAAACTGTTTATAGTTATTTCTCTTTCCATAGATATTATGCCTAATTTTTTTAAGAAATATTCCTTTTTTACATAACACTCAATACGCATTAGATATTAACCTTTATATGTTTTCCATTCTATAGGATTAATGGAAATGTACAAAGATTGATATGTTAGGATATGTAGGATAAAATAATTCTTTCTTCAAAACGATATTGTGGGGTATTTTATGTTATTAAATGTAATGGGAGGTTAACGTATGTATTAAGTTTACCATGACTACTAAAATATTCAATCCTTTGTCATGTGATTTCTGGTATCTAGTTCCAATGTATTAATGTATCCATCAGATCTGGTAAACTTGATCAGTGTTCTTCATAGTGTGTATCATTATATTCTTAGTAGAAACCTTGGGAACTAGATTAGGAATACTGAGAATGGAGGACATATCCATATGAGTGAGTTTGAGGATAATTATTAGTATAGTATAATATACAAATGATTTGGTAATGCAGAGCTTTTAGGGTTTCCTAAAAATTCATCTATGTTTAGATAATATAAGAGGACACGGTTTGGGAACTGGTGAATTTATGGGTAATAACAATGAAAATAGTTGACCATTAATATATTATACATAATTCTCTTTTAAAATTAGGGTCACCATACTGGGCACCTAGATTAACACTCCCCTATAATATTATTCATTTAATTGACACATTCATTACAAAATATTATAGAATATTTGGAATTATTTTTTTACATGAGAATATTCCAAAGGAATCAAACATTATTATTCAATGACTTGTTATTCATAACATTTTAAATTCAAGTAATATTTTCAATAAATTCTAAATTTTACTTCATGATTGATAATATTATGATCTAATGTTCCTTCATACACTATTTTTAAATGGTTCCAACAATAATGTAAAAACATTATTTCAATACACATAATCAATTTATATATTTCTCCCTATGAAGGATAATGAAGATGGATTTGTGGATAATGATAGAAAAATTACAATTATAATGAGGTTTTTGATTTAGGTTATGACCAATTAACTTTCTAGTATGGTATACCCTATTTATCAACAATTTTTTGTATCAATTTTGGACCCCTTTGTAACACCCCAAGATTTCATAGTGTGTTATTTCTTCAAAATAATTAAATAACTTGCACTACACGCAACACCGAGTTCAATCACACCATGACTTACAAAAAAAATGGCCATTAAAAGAGGTCATGAATAGCATTAACTACATTTTAAACTTTATATAATCCTTATAATTTTAGAATCCATATTATGAGTTTCTTAGTCATAATGCAAGAAGAGATTCATTTTCAGTATTTCACTTTTATCAACTTTTAATAGTGAAACCTTTTTAAATACAATATTTTAAACTTTTTGACTAAATGGGGACATCAAAAAAATTAAAATGAAACATCCCAAGCTTACACGGTACACTTTCCTTTGAATAAAACAGTAGCGTGTGTGGTACGCAACTTCGAGTTTTAACACACACCACAACCGATCAAACTAGCCGTTATGGATAGTAATATCTAAATTTTGAAATCATATATATTTTATATTTCAAAATGGACTTCATTTTTGGATTCGGAATATCAAAATTAGCCTAGGGTGAAATTTTGGTACTTTTCGGATAACTTTTATATTTTGATGAATAGTGAAAATTACTAAATTTTAATTAAAAACAACTTTTTTAATCAAAATAATTAATAGTGATAAATTATGAATTTGAGTGGTTTTAAAGTATATTTATAATATATTTTTACCATTTAATATAATGTTGGTCATTGGACATAATTTTACAATTAAACCAAACATAAACAAGTGTCAATCTTTTGATAGTTATTATCTCTTAAAAACACGCTTTTTGTTTTGACAGCGGGAATTAATTTTAAATTAATTTCTGCCACTTCTGTGTTTTGAATTTAGAAAAATGGATTCCATATTTGGAATCAGGATGTTCAAATTGTGTAAATAGGTAACTTTTATTTTTAGACATTTTGAATAATTACTGCGGTAAATATTTTATTTACCATGGTTAAAGGGTAAATCCGGTAAATAAGGGTTAAAAAAATAATATTATAACAATACAAAATTACCCTAAAACGTGTCCTAACCTTATTGGTGGACACATACCCGACCATGGGCATCCTTGGGTCAATTTGGGGACCCCTTAGAGCCACTTGTATGTGGTAGGGACACATTATATTAATAAAGTTAAAATAAAAATAAAAATGGCATAAGCTTACATCTTTTAGAAGAACAATTTTTAAATAGGGTTATACATGTTGTATTTTCGATTATAAATATTCATTAGAAAGATAAAAAGATTTCCTACATAATGATGTTTTAATTATAAATTTTAGACATTAAATAATTTATTTTATTTATGACACAATGATGATGCAGTAATTACTAAAATAGTAAAAAAATAACATAATTGATATTATAAATACCCAAATAAATATAATATGAAACTTTTAATGAATTACACTAATTTTCTAGGATAATATGATATATTAGGATTGATTTAATTGACTTTGTTCGAAGCAATCAATCTGTTATGAGTTTCACAAAAATCAACTATTGAATAGTGTCAAAATTGACATAAAAGAGTTCTTAAAACAAATATTATATTATTAATTGATATTAAATTCCTAAAAATCTAAGGTTCGGCCAAGAGACTTATATTATGATAGGTTAATCATTAATGGACCACTTGGGGGTCGCTTGGATGTATATAGTATGTTTATTAACCATATTATATAAAAATACAAAGAGACATTGTAAAAGTGAAACTAATTAACTTAGAGTTAATACTTAAAGATAAGGTTAATATAAGTACCCAAACCTGTCTAAATTCTATTGGATGAGTTTTTTTCGACCTATCCCCACCTCATACTTTGAATAGTAAACTTTGGAGCCTTTGGAAACCGAATATGAATTTATTATAAATTAATATTTCTAGCTTTTCCAAAAGTGCCCCTCACCCCTCTTATAAAAGGGAACTCCTCCTTCTCTTTTCCTCACACCTCTCAAGCCACTTGGCTCGTCCAAACTCTGCCCAACTAAGCTCCCCAAATCCCTCTCCTCCTCCTTGAAGCTTCACCTTAGGCAGAAAGCATTTCAAGAAGTCCTTTGGTTCCAACCAAAGTGAGTTACCTAAATTAAAGGTAACGATTTCTCTTAAATTATTTTCATTTATTTTGCTTCTTCAACCCCCAAACTCTTTTTATTTCCTTTATTTTGTAACAACACCAGTATCATAAATATACTAGGATGTTGTTATAAGAAGGATTCAAACTACACATACACACAACTCCATCTAATGGATGATGAACATAATGTTTCTGTGGATGGAAAACTAACGCCTCACGAAACGATGATTGTTCAAATACATCTTACCGCCTCTCATGGTGGCCATTATGATGGAACTGTAATTAAATATGATATTAATGATATATATTTTATATATAAGCTTCTGTAATTCCATTTTATTTCATACCATTATTCGTTTCATGTTGTATATACATACGATAATTTCATTTGAGGAAGTGCGGACTACCGCCCCCTTAAAATGATATGACTCGTTCATACCACACATGGAACGTATAAAGGATGGTGTTAATGAACTTAAGTAACATATATAAAATATTATATTATACTGGAATAGTAATATACCTATGTATCATTTGTATTCGATTCTTTTAAAATAAAAATTAAATGGAAGTAGCGTTCGTGCGTACGTACGGACTACCGTCTCCATGAACGCGATGAGATTCATTCTCCATCGTATCCATTCAAGTATAATTATCATTTTATGATTTAAAAATTATGTTTAAGGACTTGACACCATTCTGGATTTGAATAATATACAACTTATCCTTTACAAACATGTCTTACGTAACAAAACATACAAAAGCAAACAAGTAAGTTCACACCCGAAACAGCGATAATACTAAGATATTATTATCAAATCAATATTAAAAGATCATATATGATATCATATTAATGTATATGATTCTTGTATAATTTAATAACAATTATTTCACCATTATACAGGAGGTTAACCTACCCCAACCAAGGAAAAGTACAAGGTAAGGGTTATTTCACAATCTCTTCATTATCCGAGGTTGTATTATACGTAATAATCTACTGGGATCTCTTTATCATCCACATCCATGTTTCTTCGAAATGTATTTCAAAACATTTTTACTATTTACAAGAATATGGGTTAAAGTCATTTATACCCTTGTTTTACTTTTTATAAGAGGTTTATAAAGGAATCTTTCCGTCGTTTTCAAAACAAGGTCCTTTTTAACCTTTTCGACAGAATTGAGGTAAGAATGTTTTTTTTTAACTTATACGGCAGGTGCGGTTATTTTCCGCCGTTATAAAATCGTCGAAGCTTTCCTTACAAGCTTATAAGAATATTTTCAAAGAAAATGTTTTATTTTATATGGATCTTAAATGATTTCAAAATAAAAGGAGATACTTCTTTTAAAAGAATTTTGATTTCATCTATGTCAACATCCTTTGATGGATTTTAAGATTATTTGAAGTTGATTTATTATAATACAAAACTTCTATATTGTATTGAAGGTTTTGTGATATGTTTGAATGTGGATGTGCTATTTTATACCATTCATAGTTTATGGTGAAACTATTGACATTTCGTATGCTAGTTTTAACCCGAATGTTTATGTTATATTTCAAACTTTTCTTCAGATGAATGTGCTAAACAAGTATGTTCCGGGTTGGGGACCGGTAAAAGTAAGCCCTCTAGGTTGGGGACTGGTTAAAGTAAGCCCTCCAGGTTAGGGACTGGTTAAAGTAAGCCCTCCAGGTTAGGGACTGGTAAAAGTATGCCCTCCGGGTTGGTGTCCGGTTATTAGAGGCACTCCGGGTTGGTGTCCGGTTATTAGAGGCACTCCGGGTTGGTGTCCGGTTATTAGAGGCACTCCGGGTTGGGTTCCGGTTAGAAGTAACCCCTAGGTCTTGGGATGAGGCCTAGACAATGAAATTAACGTTTGACATTATGCATTCCAACATTATGAAAGTGGTTATTGATATTGCATGTGATTATTCGATTAGTAGAATATCCATGTGAATAAGTAAATGGCATTATTTCATTTCATTTATGCCATACTATGTTTAAAGTTCAAGTTTTAAAGGCTTTTGTTTTAGTTATACATTGCCTTAAATGTTTATTCTTATTTATGAAAGTTTCCGCTATATTGTTATCCTTACTGGGCATTTGAGCTCACCCCTTTTCTATGTTTTATTTTTCCCAGGAAGTGAAGACGTAAGTTATGAATGACCTGCAGAGATATTATGAGGGGATTATAGTGTGGACTGTGAGAAAATTATGTTGTTGTAGTAGTTTTTCATTTTATGATGTAATGTAAAACTTATGAATATATCTAGTGTTTCCAAGGCTACTAAACCAATCGGTCTTTCGGGATTTGATCTTTCTTGTGATCATGCCAATGTTACGTAATTAATGCACCGACTCTGGGTAGCTGGGGTCGGGGCGTTACAGTTGGTATCAGAGGAAGTTTAGTACAAACCTTGGAAGCTAGATTTAGATAAACTCTGATTAGAGCACGTAGACCTAAGATGAACTTTGAGGATTAGTATAGAAGAACTTCCTAGAATTTTGGTATTGTAGAGATTTTGTGAGTTTTCCGAGCAATACATCCCTGTCTGGATACGAGCAGGTAGAGGCGGCTCTGGCACAGATGTACCTAGGGGTAAAACCCGAAAACACCGCTTTGAGCTAGACTCGAACGGGAACTAGTGCACGACAACGGGCCTTGCTGCACTCTTGGTTACGACACTCCCGGGGGATATGCTTAGGATAACTCTCATTTTCTTTACAAATCATTTTGAAGGGATTATGAGTATATACTTCCTCAAAGAAAAAATTCTTATGATTATGGATTATATCCATAAATAGTTCAATTTATGTCAAGTGTTTTATAAGTATGGGATTATGTATTTTGATTCATAAACTGATCTAGTTTATGCCATTGTTTAGAAATGGCGCCCAGTAGAAGGAATGAGAACTCCAGAAATACACATGATTCAAAGAGAAGGAAGGATCATATCTTTCAAGGTCTTAAGCTAGAATTTATAAGAGAAATAGTCACCCATGTATTATCATCATATGAAGAAATAATATCATGTGTTGATAAGATAAGTAAAGAGTTTACTGAGTCCTATGCCTTTGAAGGGAAGCAAGAGAAGAAAAGGCTGGAAGAGAGAAAGATGGATAAAGGGAAGAGGGAAAAGAATAATTTTCCCATATGTGGTAACTGTGGAAAGAAACACCCTGGAACTTGCCTGAAAGGAATGAGAGTTTGTTATAAGTGTGGAGGAAAAGGGCACAAAGTACGTGACTGCAAGGGTGAGAAAATGGTCTCAAATGTACAATGCTTCATTTGCAAGGAGTTTGGACACTATGCGAACCTATGTCCCAGTCATCAGACTATGCCGCAAATGATGCTATTGGATAATAATCAAGTTATGATACTACCACAGATGAGGAGGAATGATTAGAGTTCTTATGTTGATTATGTCAATTGAGTGTTGTATCAACAATGTACTTGTTATAATAATTATGGAGTATATAAGGATTGTACTGCAGTACTATTTCATTAAGGACTTGAGATTATGTGGAACAAAGAAAAGTGACTCAATAGCATGATAAAATTTTGGAAAATATATGGTTGAGAGAATGATAAACCATAATATAGTTCTGATACCGAAGTAGTGATTTTGGAATAATACATGATTGTTTTGGATAAATTATATTGGATATTATTGACTACCTTCGAACTGATTAATGATTTGTATATTCCATCATTTTTGGGGTTTAAAACATTTTTGGATTAATGAAGTATATCCAGCTTTCTATATGGAATAAGGGAGCATGAATGTAATCAATAAGGAATATGGTAATTCAGGATGTTTCAGTGTATTAAAAGAATACATGATGAAGGTATTCATATGATATTACGGGGTAAAAAGGTTCTACATTATGTTTACCTTACTTATAAATGTTGGACTGTGAGTCTGGATAGAAGTATTTTGGATAGTTCTAGTTTGGATTATTTTGGATTACCATAAAAGGAAAACCCGGAGGTTGGGCGGTAACCCGTCGCGTCCGGCAAGGCTGCGAGACTTGAACCCGCAACTGAAGGGCGACAAGGGTGTATCACCTACCACTGGCCCACGAGATGTCCTGGATTAAATAATTTAGTTTTTATTAAAAGATCTGGTATATGAATTATAAATTCATTTATTTTGGAACCCTGTATAAATTTTTTTTTTACGTTCTATTATCTCTTAGAGTGAAAGATGAGTTTGTGGTAGAAATTTATTATTAGATAAAACTCTAATTATAAAGTAAGTATATCTCCTTATGATCTTAGACAAACTCATAAATAAATTCCTCAACATTAATAAAAGGAACTTAGAACAAAAATGTTGTCCTAGATGGTACATTAAATCATCACTAATTTATGGCTTTAGGATTGTTGGCCTTTTCATAGCCATGTTCTCTACCACTCTCCGTCAGAAAATTGATGGTTAGATTTCTCCTCCATATCCATATTTTTCTACATGGAACCCTAGTATGTGTTATTTTCGGTAATCTTCATACTTTCCACTCTTTATTTTAAATAGAGGCCTCATTAATTCATTTTTCGATGTGGGATTTCAACTAAGATATTTTGAAACGTCAAAAATGTGTTATCCCAATACCCTATGTTTTGTTGAACCGATGGTATTTCAAATCATCATAGATTGATGAGTTTAAGGACCTCAATTTTACACTTGTTTGTGATTGATGACCTCAATCACTACCTATAAATATTTACGTTTTTCCTCCAATTATATGTCTCTAATTGCCACCAATGTTCTCCTAATCGAGATCATAATTTGGTGGTGACCCTTTCATTTCTCTTTTCCTCATATTAAGACTAAATTTTAGTAACCCAATTTCCGATGTGGGTTTTCCCACAAATATATTTTCTATTTTCAACCTTTTATTTTTGAAGAACAATTTCAAATTGCGAGGACGCAATTTATTGAAGGAGGGGAGAATGTAACACCCCAAGATTTCATAGTGTGTTATTTCTTCAAAATAATTAAATAACTTGCACTACACGCAACACCGAGTTTAATCACACCATGACTTAAAAAAAATGGCCATTAAAAGAGGTCATGAATAGCATTAACTACATTTTAAACTTTATATAATCCTTATAATTTTAGAATCCATATTATGAGTTTCTTAGTCATAATGCAAGAAGAGATTCATTTTCAGTATTTCACTTTTATCAACTTTTAATAGTGAAACCTTTTTAAATACAATATTTTAAACTTTTTGACTAAATGGGGACATCAAAAAAATTAAAATGAAACATCCCAAGCTTACACGGTACGCTTTCCTTTGAATAAAATAGTAGCGTGTGTGGTACGCAACTTCGAGTTTTAACACACACCACAACCGATCAAACTAGCCGTTATGGATAGTAATATCTAAATTTTGAAATCAAATATATTTTATATTTCAAAATGGACTTCATTTTTGGATTCGGAATATCAAAATTAGCCTAGGGTGAAATTTTGGTACTTTTCGGATAACTTTTATATTTTGATGAATAGTGAAAATTACTAAATTTTAATTAAAAACAACTTTTTTAATCAAAATAATTAATAGTGATAAATTATGAATTTGAATGGTTTTAAAGTATATTTAGAATATATTTTTACCATTTAATATAATGTTGGTCATTGGACATAATTTTACAATTAAACCAAACATAAACAAGTGTCAATCTTTTGATAGTTATTATCTCTTAAAAACACGCTTTTTGTTTTGACAGCGGGAATTAATTTTAAATTAATTTCTGCCACTTCTGTGTTTTGAATTTAGAAAAATGGATTCCATATTTGGAATCAGGATGTTCAAATTGTGTAAATAGGTAACTTTTATTTTTAGACATTTTGAATAATTACTGCGGTAAATATTTTATTTACCATGGTTAAAGGGTAAATCCGGTAAATAAGGGTTAAAAAAATAATATTATAATAATACAAAATTACCCTAAAACGTGTCCTAACCTTATTGGTGGACACATACCCGACCATGGGCATCCTTGGGTCAATTTGGGGACCCCTTAGAGCCACTTGTATGTGGTAGGGACACATTATATTAATAAAGTTAAAATAAAAATAAAAATGGCATAAGCTTACATCTTTTAGAAGAACAATTTTTACATAGGGTTATACATGTTGGATTTTCGATTATAAATATTAATTAGAAAGCTAAAAAGATTTCCTACATAATGATGTTTTATTTATAATTTTTAGACATTAAATAATTTATTTTATTTATGACACAATGATGATGCAGTAATTACTAAAATAGTATAAAATTAACATAATTGATATTATAAATACCCAAATAAATATAATATGAAACTTTTAATGAATTACACTAATTTTCTAGGATAATATGATATATTAGGATTGATTTAATTGACTTTGTTCGAAGTAATCAATCTGTTATGAGTTTCACAAAAATCAACTATTGAATAGTGTCAAAATTGACATAAAAGAGTTCTTAAAACAAATATTATATTATTAATTGATATTAAATTCCTAAAAATCTAAGGTTCGTCCAAGAGACTTATATTATGATAGGTTAATCATTAATGGACCACTTGGGGGTCGCTTGTATGTATATAGTAAGTTTATTAACCATATTATATAAAAATACAAAGAGACATTGTAAAAGTGAAACTAATTAACTTAGAGTTAATACTTAAAGATAAGGTTAATATAAGTACCCAAACCTGTCTAAATTCTATTGGATGAGTTGTTTTCGACCTATCCCCACCTCATCCTTTGAATAGTAAACTTTGGAGCCTTTGGAAACCGAATATGAATTTATTATAAATTAATATTTCTAGCTTTTCCAAAAGTGCCCCTCACCCCTCTTATAAAAGGGCACTCCTCCTTCTCTTTTCCTCACACCTCTCAAGCCACTTGGCTCGTCCAAACTCTGCCCAACTAAGCTCCCCAAATCCCTCTCCTCCTCCTTGAAGCTTAACCTTAGGCAGAAAGAATTTCAAGAAGTCCTTTGGTTCCAACCAAAGTGAGTTACCTAAATTAAAGGTAACGATTTCTCTTAAATTATTTTCATTTATTTTGCTTCTTCAACCCCCAAACTCTTTTTATTTCCTTTATTTTGTAACAACACCAGTATCCTCAATATACTAGGATGTTGTTATAAGAAGGATTCAAACTACACATACACACAACTCCATCTAATGGATGATGAACATAATGTTTCTGTGGATGGCAAACTAACGCCTCACGAAACGATGATTGTTCAAATACATCTTACCGCCTCTCATGGTGGCCATTATGATGGAACTGTAATTAAATATGATATTAATGATATATATTTTATATATAAGCTTCTGTAATTCCATTTTATTTCATACCATTATTCGTTTCATGTTGTATATACATACGATAATTTCATTTGAGGAAGTGCGGACTACCGCCCCCTTAAAATGATATGACTCGTTCATACCACACATGGAACGTATAAAGGATGGTGTTAATGAACTTAAGTAACATATATAAAATATTATATTATACTGTAATAGTAATATACCTATGTATCATTTGTATTCGATTCTTTTAAAATAAAAATTAAATGGAAGTAGCGTTCGTGCGTACGTACGGACTACCGTCTCCACGAACGCGATGAGATTCATTCTCCATCGTATCCATTCAATTATAATTATCATTTGATGATTTAAAAATGATGTTTAAGGACTTGACACCATTCTGGATTTGAATAATATACAACTTATCCTTTACAAACATGTCTTACGTAACAAAACATACAAAAGCAAACAAGTAAGTTCACACCCGAAACAGTGATAATACTAAGATATTATTATCAAATCAATATTAAAAGATCATATATGATATCATATTAATGTATATGATTCTTGTATAATTTAATACCAATTATTTCACCATTATACAGGAGGTTAACCTACCCCAACCAAGGAAAATTACAAGGTAAGGGTTATTTCACAATCTCTTCATTATCCGAGGTTGTATTATACGTAATAATCTACTGGGATCTCTTTATCATCCACATCCATGTTTCTTCGAAATGTATTTCAAAACATTTTTACTATTTACAAGAATATGGGTTAAAGTCATTTATACCCTTGTTTTACTTTTTATAAGAGGTTTATAAAGGAATCTTTCCGTCGTTTTCAAAACAAGGTCCTTTTTAACCTTTTCGACAGAATTGAGGTAAGAATGTTTTTTTTAACTTATACGGCGGGTGCGGTTATTTTCCGCCGTTATAAAATCGTCGAAGCTTTCCTTACAAGCTTATAAGAATATTTTCAAAGAAAATGTTTTATTTTATATGGATCTTAAATGATTTCAAAATAAAAGGAGATACTTCTTTTAAAAGAATTTTGATTTCATCTATGTCAACATCCTTTGATGGATTTTAAGATTATTTGAAGTTGATTTATTATAATACAAAACTTCTATATTGTATTGAAGGTTTTGTGATATGTTTGAATGTGGATGTGCTATTTTATACCATTCATAGTTTATGGTGAAACTATTGACATTTCGTATGCTAGTTTTAACCCGAATGTTTATGTTATATTTCAAACTTTTCTTCAGATGAATGTGCTAAACAAGTATGTTCCGGGTTGGGGACCGGTAAAAGTAAGCCCTCCAGGTTGGGGACTGGTTAAAGTAAGCCCTCCAGGTTAGGGACTGGTTAAAGTAAGCCCTCCAGGTTAGGGACTGGTAAAAGTATGCCCTCCGGGTTGGTGTCCGGTTATTAGAGGCACTCCAGGTTGGTGTCCGGTTATTAGAGGCACTCCGGGTTGGTGTCCGGTTATTAGAGGCACTCCGGGTTGGGTTCCGGTTAGAAGTAACCCCTAGGTCTTGGGATGAGGCCTAGACAATGAAATTAACGTTTGACATTATGCATTCCAACATTATGAAAGTGGTTATTGATATTGCATGTGATTATTCGATTAGTAGAATATCCATGTGAATAAGTAAATGGCATTATTTCATTTCATTTATGCCATACTATGTTTAAAGTTCAAGTTTTAAAGGCTTTTGTTTTAGTTATACATTGCCTTAAATGTTTATTCTTATTTATGAAAGTTTCCGCTATATTGTTATCCTTACTGGGCATTTGAGCTCACCCCTTTTCTATGTTTTATTTTTCCCAGGAAGTGAAGACGTAAGTTATGAATGACCTGCAGGGATATTATGAGGGGATTATAGTGTGGACTGTGAAAACATTATGTTGTTGTAGTAGTTTTTCATTTTATGATGTAATGTAAAACTTATGAATATATCTAGTGTTTCCAAGGCTACTAAACCAATCGGTCTTTCGGGATTTGATCTTTCTTGTGATCATTCCAATGTTACGTAATTAATGCACCGACTCTGGGCAGCTGGGGTCGGGGCGTTACACCCTTCAACATCATCAACCTCGATAATTAAATGAGACTACAAATCCATTTCTAGATTACTCGTGGATATGTTCCTTAGTAAAGTTATTTCTGTAACACCACGAGATTTTATGAAAAATATTCTTTTTGATTTCATTAATATCTTGTGTTATACGCTACACCAAAAAAAGCTTGTACAACACGCATCCTTGACTTTCCTTGCATTACACGCAATCGCGACCTTCCTCGATAGCATGTGTAGTACACAATAACAAGTTTCACTAAACAACAATATGCTATTAAAATTTTATTAAAACTAGCTGTTATGAATATTAATAACCAATTTTTTAAATTTTTGAAATTTTATTTTTTAAAATGGACTTCATTTATGGATTCGGAATATCGAAATTAGCTTAGGGTGAAATCTTGGTACTTTTCGGATACCTTTCCTTTTCTGATGAATAGTGAAAATTACTAAATTTTAATTAAAAACGACCTTTTTAATCAAAATAATTAATAGTTATAAATTATTAATTTTTGTGGTTTTAATGTATATGTAGAATATATTTTTACAATTTAATACAATTTTGGTCATTGGATGTAATTTCACATTTAAACCAGACATAAACAAGTGTCAATCTTTTGATAGTTATTATCTCTTAAGAACACGCTATTTGTTTTGACGATGGGAATTAATTTTTAAATTAATTAGTGCAACTGATATGTTTTGAATTTGGTAAAATAGATATCATTTTTGAGTTCATAATATCAAATATAGCATAGCCTAATTTTTTGTATTTTTTTTGGAAACTTTCATTTTTTGATGAATAATGAAACCACTAAGTGGTAGAAAAAAAAATGAATTTTTCATAAAACATAATTTTACCTCTTCTGTGAGTGGAATTTCAAAAATCCGAGAGACACGGTTGATGTCAGTAAGTAAAATGTGGTTCAATTAGATGAAAATAATTTTTGGTGAATAGTAACTTTTTACTTTTTTTTACAACGGTTAAAAGTAAATAGGGTAATTAAGGGTAAAAATGATATTATTATTACCCTAAAACATGTCATAATTCTATTGGATAAGTCTAATTAGACCAAAAACAACATTAGGAATAAAATATGACCATTTAGGCTCACATGGATTAGATTGGGACATTGATTATTAATTTATTTAAAGAATGGTTAAAATAGTTAAAATCAATGTTTAATAAGTAATTCATTTGTAATATAGGGTTATAAATAAGATAAATTAGAATATAAATATTCATTATAAAGATAAAAATATTTCCTACATAATTTTATCTTATTTATAATTTTTAGAAATTAAATAATTTAATTTATTTATGACAGAAAGATGATGCAGTAATTATCTTATTAATTAAATATTGACATAATTGATGTTATAAATACCCAAATAAATATAATTTGAGACTTTTTTATGAATTACACTAATTTTATTGGTTAATATGACATTTTATAATAGATTTAATTAACTTTATTCTAACTAATCAATCTGTTATGATTTTCACAAAAATCAATTACTAAATAGTGTCAAAATTGACATAAAATAGTTTTTAAAAAAAGTATTATATTATTAATTGTTATTTTATTTCAAAAAATAAAAGGATCGGACACATGACTCAGATAATGTTATATATATGAATAATAAACAATTTGGGGTTCGTTTGGATTCTTATTGTATGTTTATTAACCTTATAGTGTAAGAACACAAAAGACACGGTAAAAGTAAAATTATCTAACTTAAAGTTAAATATAAATGATAAGGTTAAAATAGGATTATAAACTTGTCTAAATTATATTATATGAGATTATTTCGACCCATACCCACCTTATCTTTGAAATAAATCGATTTGGAGCTATATAAAACCGAATTTGGCTTTATAATAAAATAATATTTTTGTTTTTCCAAAGGAGCTCCTCTCCTCCCTTATAAAAGGGAACCTCCTCCCTCTCTTCCTCACACAACTTTGAGACTTCAAGATCGGCCATCCCCTGACAAATTCTCTTCTCCACTTCCCTAGAAACATCCTAGATGTTCTGGTCTTCTTCAAAGACCAATTTTAGTGCCCTAAAAGGATATCTCAAAGAGACGCTTCAAAGAAGAGGTAATGTCCATTACCGATTCATTCAACTTTATTTCTTCTTCCACTTCTTATTAATAGGTTGTTTAATTATGGAGTAATAACATCAGTATAAGTAATATACTGATATGTTATTATAAGTATTAAACAACCCTATTTCACCATCTATCCATCTTAGGGAAAACGAAATCACCGCGCGTGCGTACGTACAGAATATCGTCTCCACGCCGTGGTGTAATCTATTTTCCACCACCACCTTACATGGATGGGTATAATGGTGTAAATAATAACTATATATTATCATTGTAAAGTTATATTGATTCTGAAATAGTATAAATACACTCCAATACAATTCTACGATCATGATAACGATTTCATCGCTCGTGCATACGTACGGACAACCGTCTCCACGACGCGATGAGATTCATTCTCCACGTTAACCATTCATGAATGATTATAAAGTATATATAAAAAGTAATCATGAAATATATGAAATAATAATACTGTATTTATGTGTATATATATGTATGTCATCTACTTAATTCCATTCAACTCAATAAGGAAATGAAAATAGCGTTAATGCGTACGTACGACCTACCGTCTCCATGAACGGTGTATTTCTTTCCATTTACTGATCTATTATATATATGTATATTCTGAATATATATTATATATAAATCATGTTTTACATTCTGGATTTAAGTAATCATGATCTATGTAATCATATGAATAATTACAAGTTAAAACACGAACGACAAATGAGACGATTTTACCCAAAACGCTCTTTAACATGGAATTTACAAAAGAACGGGTAATATAAAGTCATAAGTGAACCATATATGATATCATAACAATGATTATGATTTTTTAATAAGTCAATGACATTATTTAAATCATTATAAAGGAGTTTCAGACACTTACGATGCAAATCAGACGTAAGGTAAGGGAAAATATCGCAATCTCAATTTTTATCCGAGATTGTTTATACTTTGGAATTTTCTGGGGTGAATTTTATCATCCACATCCATGTTTCCTCAATATGTAATATTTACATCATTATACAATATTTTATATCCAATTTTACCCTTCAGTGAGTTTTTTAGTAAAATATATGAAAGGAATCTTTTGTCGTTTTCGTACGAGGTACTTTTTGACTTTTCCGACAAAAGTACGAGATGAATGTTTTTTAACTTATACGGCATGAATGGATTTTTAAAACATTATTTCCAAGAAGCATCCTTTAAAAGTTTTCAAGTTTATTTTTAATCAACTTCTTTTAGTTTATAATTGTATGAAATTTTAAGAAATGAAAAGTGTTTTTGAAGTAGAAAGGATATTTTCCTCAAGAATGGAGTTCATGTGTTTTATCAAAATTATTTTCCATCTAAGATAATATAGGGTTCTGTTTCTATCCCTATTATTTCATTGATTTGATTATGTTATTTTTATGAATTCCTTTATCTAATATGAATTTTTTTATGATGTCACGATGTATAAGATTCCCATTTTTCATACATGGGTTATGCTATGATGTATGGTTTATGATTTTGTGTCACACATAAGAATGATATCATTATGAGATGGGTGGGACCTATATCTCCCTCCAATGAATTGGGTAAAGATTTTATATCTCATTAGATAGACATGGCTGGAACGACAGGTTAAACCGGTTCAGTGAAACAAGACTGAAAGGAGGAGTGAACTCAGTTCAGAAATGGACTTTGTCCACTAAGATAGTCTTGGCAATGAGTCTTGACTAATAAAAAATGATTCTATATGATTATGTGTGTATGCCAAAAAGTTTCATGTTTTATGTTATGATTATTGGGATTACATTTCACTACTATGATTTATCCCATGTTATGATATTATGATCTCTTTTGTAGGTTAAGATTTCCAAAATGTTATGTTCTTATGAATATGATGTGATTGATATTTCTTTTGTTTACCCTTACTGAGCATTTTAGCTCACCCTTTTATGTTTTCTTTTCCCCAGGATATAGAGAAATGTTTTATGTAAGAAAAAAAGGGAAGATCTTCATGGGAGATGTTGAAGATCTTTCACCACGACTAGAAGATTATATTCCGAGTTTCCAAAGACACTAAACTATTACGGTCCATGTGTGTGTGTTTTTGTTATGTACTAAGTATTCTGAAAAAGTAATGTAATGTCCATGTACGTCAAGCTTTGGGTCTCTACAATTTCATTCTTTTATAAGTAATGAATTGGATAATGTTTTCATTAATGTTCATATTCTATTCGGGGATACAGATCAAATACAAACAATGATAAAGAACACTAAGGATTAAGAAGAAATAGTGAGTATGGAATTAGTGGATTGTAGTGAAATTTTCATCAAATAATGTTTCCATAATGCATAATGAGAAGGTGAGTCACGACCTAACCTGAAAATATTGAGATGAAACTACCTCAATAATGCCTCCAATAGGACTAGGGCTGGTACCTAGTTCAAAGAAGCATTATCACAAATATTTTAGGAATTCAATTTATGTAATTTTACACACACACTCATTTTTAAGCATTTTCAATGGTGAAATGTAACAAAACTAAAAACAATGAATGTATACATATAAAATCCAAAAACTAGATTATGAAAACATTTATAGGAATGTATAAAAAGTTGAAAAATAAAACCCCAACCAAAACTGTAAATTAATGTCCAACTTACATTGGAGGAGGGTACTACTATGAACTAGAACACCAGTATACAACTCAGTCTATGAATCCCAATAAATCTATACTTTTATCTATTCCACCACGGTTCAGAAAAAGGTATGTCGTATAGTTAAGACAAGATACATGTGGGAAGATCCCAGATATGGGTATGTCTAACAATACATAGTAGGACATACTGAAATTAAAATAGAAAAAATAATTTATAATAATTGTCAACTCTATATAATTATATTACTATAGATCATATAACAAAAACATCCAAATATACTCATAAAAGATTCTGAATCCCATATTATCATAACTATTTCCAGCCTACACTTTTATGATCCTGGATTCCTTATAATAATTTTCTTGGAGAACACAAAATATGTGTTAGACCACCATAGATGAAACTCATACTAGTGGTCACACTCATCCTGACTCAACACCAATGAAGATGAGAGGGTTCATTCGATAAAAAAACTTGATCGGATTATGCCTCATCAGAATGATCATATACCGATACATATAATGTGGAAAATTCCAAGGGTTAACTATGAGTAATCCAAACCCTACTAGAAACAACCTCCTAAAAAAGGTTCAATGAAAATTTAATTTTGGACACATCAATCCAAAAAATCCCATAACTAAGGTAAAAGTAATGTAAACATGGAATTATCTAAACATGATTAAGGGATTATTTATCCATGCGGATGAGTCAGTAGTTAAAGCAGTCTGAGTTAAATCAGTCTAGAATAACATAACTCTCAATCACAGCACAAATCATCCTAAAACTAAAATGGGTTCACCCACTATTATGGTAAAATGATACTACACAAAACCCACATAGGAATTGGTGAAGTTAACACACTCAACATATACTAGATACAAATTACTAAGTAATAGTCTCTCTTACATCACCTCAGATCATATCTCTGAACAGAAAGAAAGGTGAGAATTGAATTATACCAATGAAAAAACATAGGATGATCTACACATGTTCCTGTATTAGAATCTAGAAAAATCCTGGTGAATTATGAGGATAATCATTGGTTTAAATATATAAAACAATAATCCAATTATTTTCCACCTAAAAAATTTAATAAATGAAAAATGATCATTCCATTATGATCCTTGACGATACATTCAGAGGATATGATATTCATTAATCTTGTTTGTATTCATGATGAGAAAATTCCATTGACTAAATCTTCATCGAATGATTTTTCTTGGTCTAGAGCCACATGTGTGAAAAAGATATACATCACTAGTCTTGACTCACCCAAATCAGTACCATGATTACGATTTTGTAGAAGGATTTTCAATTAAATGTTTCATTTAACACATATAGTCAATACATGACTCTTAAACTATATATAAAAATATGTTTTATATTATTAATATTTATATAAAAACAAATTTAATGAATAATTGATGGGAAAACCATGCCACAGACTCTCATCCCCATGTTTTATGCACAAGGATCCTCTTTTAAGAATATTCATACAATATATTTTATATAATTATATTAATTTTTTATAATAAAAATTATTTTAAAAATATATAATCATTACATGAATTATGGTGGGCCTAACGCACCAGGGGGCCACCCCCTTATCCCATTATGGCACCTCAACACCACTTTTTAACAACCATTTTAATTTACTGAATTTATACACATTATTTTAAAATTATAATGATAATACATCAAAAATTTATCTCTCTCAATAATAACAAGATCGTAATATTACTCTCTAATAGGCACCATATCAATTTACAATTCATTTATTTTATATTTAATTATTATTATAAAAAATATTTATAAATATAAAATATTCTTTTTTTAAACAATAATAAATGAACAAATTTAATATTATTAAAAATAATAATGGCACACACATCCCACCACATATAGATTCTATCTATTACTACTTTTTTGAAGTTGTACATTTTTTGGAATCTCAACTTCCAAACATTGAAACTAAACTGGGGGTCTCCAATCCAATCATGTTCAACCTCTATTATCAAGCAACACAATTCCATATCTAATACAAAAATGGATATGTGGAAATAATATATTGTGAGGAATATTGAATTTGAAAATTTTGTTTTTTGAGTTTTCATTGAACCACATGGACAATGAATTTTTTATTATTTTCATTCATAAAAAGTGGAGAGAAAAATACAAAACTAAATAATAGGAATGGACCCCATCAAATTATCAAGATAGCCTCAATAATTTTCGAAGGTAAATAAATTAAGAGAAATAATTAAACTAATATCATATTAATTAATATACTAAAAGAAGATAACGATATTACATGGACTAAATGATCAATCTAGAAATTTATTTATTGGAAATTGATAATAATTCATAAAGGGATAATGTTATGGGGGTCAATCCATAAAACAAATTCCTTAATGTGATTTGGATCGATCAAGGAAGATGAAAAAATAAATTCCATTTTCCTTTTAGATCATTGATTTTGGGGGCACATTGAAGGCTAAATCACAATCTATTAATGTTAATCCAGTAAATCTCATCCATTCGATATTTTCAAAAACTCCATTATTAAGAGGCATAACATGAATTTATTTTATAACTATGTTCATATAATAGTTTAATAGGTCACATCATCAACAAAATAAAATTAAATACAATAAATTAATTTATTTTATTATTATTTCCTATGATAATGTTTTCAAAAACATCTCATTCTGAAAAATGTTATAGAGAAGCAAGAGTGAAACTAACTTTCTAAACTCAATAGTGACCAACAAATTCATATATGTGCCACCATTTTTTACATTCTCAACTTTTTATTGAAAAAATTATGAATTATATATTCAATATATATTAAAAATAAATTTTAGGAACACTTAGAATTGTAATATCATGTTGGATCAGCGTATGGATCAAGAAATATTTGAAGAAATATTATAAAGTCATACATGTAAAACACTAGTTCATTACATTATTACCAATTTCAAATATTTCTTCCCTATGTAGAATAAATATGAAAAATGGGGTTGTAACACCCCATGCTTCCATTGAACATTTCTCTTTGAATAATACAATAGCCTACAATGTACACAACAATGAGTTAAAGTGCACCATGACCTATCAACTTATTCATTTTAAAAGAATATATGAATAGTAATACCCAGTTTTTAAAATTTTATAAATTTTAGATTTCAAATTTGAAATATTTTCTGGATTATGAATATCAATGTTATCATACTATAAATTTTTGGTATATTTCTGATAAATTTCATATTTTGATGAATAGAGAAAAATATTAATTTTCATTTAAAAACATTTTTTTACAATTGAAATAATTTATAGGGATATATTATAAATTTGAATGGTTTTAAAGTATCATTATATTATATTTTTATCATTTAATATAATTTAGTTCATTGGAAGAAATTTCACATTTAAATTGTACATAAACACATGTCGATCATCTGATTGTTTTTATTTCTTTGAAATCTACTTTTTGGTTTTAACAACGGGATTTAATTTTAAATAAATTTCTGAAACATCTACGTTTTGAATTTTGAAAAATGGATTACATATTTATAAAATTACTGTCTATGTTGTTTAAATAAAAAACATTTATTTTTAGACATTATTAATAAGAACTTTAGTAAATATTTTATTACCATGGTTAAAGTGTAAATCTGGTAAATAAGGGTATAATAAATTATTATAATAAAATTAAATTACCATAACATGTTTCCTAACCATATTGTTTGATACATGTCTGACTCTGGGCATCCTTGGGTTGATTTTTGGACCCCATAGAGGATCTTTAAAGTGAATATGATACTTTATAAAAATTAATTTAATGTTAAGGAAAATGTAAGAATAAACATATATATTTTAGTAAAAAAAAATTATAAGGGCTTATATATGTGATATTATAGACTATAAATACTCATTATAAAGAAAAAATATTTCCAACTTTAAGGTATTTTTTCATAATTTGTATTCATAAAATAAATATACTTAATTATGAGCGAATAATGATGCAGTATTTTCTTTATAAATGACAAATTCAAATAAATGATATTATAAATATTAAAATAAATATAATTTGATATTTTTTATGCCATCCCAGAATTATCTAGGTAAATATATAATGTTCAGGTTGATTAAATATTTTTTTTTCAAATTAGTCATGTTTTTATGAATTTTACCAAAACCAAACTTAAAATAGTGTCAAAATTGACATAAATGCGTTTTTGTAACAAATAATATTTTATTAGATTATATAATAATCCTAAAAAAACTATGGTTTAACTAAAGGTATTATAATATAATATATATATCATTAATTAACCACTTTATTTTTTCATGGAATTTTATAGTATGTTTATTAACCATGTATTATAATAATTCAAGAAGACAAGATAAAAGTTAAACTATTTGAGTATGAGTTAAATCTAATGGATAATGTTAATATTTTAACCTAAACATGTCTAAAACCTATTGTTTGAGAGTTTTTAGACCCATACCCACCAAATAATTGAAATAAATTCATTTGAAACCATTATAAACCAAAAATTATTTTATTATAAAATAATATTTCAAGCTTTTCCTAAAGTCACTCTCACCTCTCTTATAAATGGGATCATACCCTCCTCTTACTTCCACACCTCTAATGTCATTTATCATACAGAATACCTGATAATATATCCTCCCATATACACTCAATTCAACCTAGTGTCCTTACATTTATCTTAAAGAAAACTAAAGGATCCCTTTTGATCAAATCAATAGGAAGCACTTGAATAAGAGGTAATTATTTCATCACCTCTTTCAATGTTATATTATTCTTCTGAATTCACATTCAATATTGTTTCCATACTAAAATAATATCTCTAGTCTGTTCTAAATACTGAAATTTTATTATAAATATGTTACGACCATTTTCATTATTCTATCCAATATATATATGACAATGTCACCATACATGCGTGCGTACGACTTACTATCTCCACATTATGGTATAATATGTTATTCAATAATTAATTATTTTGATGGGTATGATAATGAATATAAATTATTTAAATAATGAATATATCATATAATGGTTATATATATAATATATCATCCAATTACATAATATTTCACCACTAATTGAATGATATTGTCGCTCGTGCGTACGTATGAATTACCATCTCCTTGACGTGATTAGATTCCAATACACATTGTAACCAGTCATGAATAATTTTCATTTAATGATTAAAAATAATGTTTAAGAACATAATATCATTATCTATATGAATCAAAATCCTTTTATCCAATAAACACATGACTTATGTAACAAAACATATAAAGGAAAATGAATCAGGTAATACCCAAAAGATTTATACAACTGAAATATCATTAATAAATAAACATTAGATTATCATATAGGATATCATGTTTTTGTATTTTATTATTGTGTAATTTAAAAAAAATGATTTAATCGTTATACAATAGGTAAATTTAACCTCTTCTTGGGAAATGTACAAGGTAAGGTTAAATTATAAAGTATATTATTTGATGTTGTTTTTACTTAAGTATCTAACATTAAATTTTCTGTTCCAAAAACATCATTTATGTTTAAAAATGTATATAATAACATATTTACTGCATTCTATAATTTGGGTTAAAGTCATATATACAATTTTTTTACTATTTATAAAATGGTTTGAAAGGAATAATTCTATCTTTTTTCAAACAAGGTGCTTTATGACCTTTTCGACATATTAAGGATAAAATGTTTTTTAAACTTATACGGAATGTGCTGCCATTTTATGCTATTATAACACCTTCAATGATTCCCTTACAATGTTATAATAATATTTTCAAAATAAATGTTTTCATTACATTTAAATTATGTGAAAATAAAAAGAGATATTTCAGTCAAATATTTTTTTTATTGATTTCATCTTTGTCAAAATCCTTTGTTGAATCTTAAATTTGATTGATGTTTATTTATTATGATACAATATTCCATATTTTATTTAAGGTTTTGTGATATTATTGATTGCGTATATGCAATTTTTATACCATTCTAGGTTTATGGTTAAAATACAGACATTTCATATTCTATTTTTAATAGGAATATTTATTTTATGTTTCAAATTTTTTACATGATGAATGAATGGGTCTTAGTAAGTGATGGGAAGGTCCATCTATAGCCCTTCAAAGCATCGGTAGGAATCATGAGACAAATGAGTGTCTTGGAATAAGGCCTTGAAAAAATATTGTTTGTAATATTGGCATGAGGACTTAACTTTGTGGTTATGATGCCTGACATTATGCATTCCATCATTATGAAATTATCTATTGATATTACATTTGATTATTTTACTTGTATAACATCCATGTGATTAGGTAAATGGATTCCGTCGATTTATAACATTCATATTATAAAAACATTAATGTTTAAAAGTCATTTGTTTTAGTCTTATACATTCCCTTAATTGTCTATGCTTATTTATGAATGTTTACACTATATTGTTATCCTTATTGAGAAATTTTTCTCTCCCCTTTCAGTGTTTTATTTTTCCAATAATTTGAAGAACTATATTATGACTGACAAGCCGAGATAAGCTAAGGGATATGAGTGTGTTCATAAGAGATAATTTTTTTTTGCATTTCATAATATAATTTAAAACATATATAAGTATCCGGTACTTCCAAGGCTACTAAACTGATCTGAATTTTAGGATTTTATCCCTTTTGGTCATGCAAATTTTATGTAATAATGAACCGACATTGGGTAACTAGTGTCATGGTTTTATAATTTGTATCAGAGGAATAATCGTACAACCCTTGGAACCTATATTCAGAAAAACGCTGATTAGAGAACATTACCCAAATATTGTCTTTGATGATTAGTATAGAAGAACATCCAATATTTTTGGAAATATAATGATTTTGTGAATTTTTCAATAAATACTTCCCATTATGGATATGATCAGTTAGGGGTGGATCTAGAACAGATGCATCTATGGGTAAAACCAGAAAACACTTGACTGATCTAGACATGAATGGGAATTGTTAATGACAATTGTAATTGCTGCACTCTTTGTTATATAAATCCTAGATGATATAATTAGGTTATATTAAATTTTATTTAAAATCCATTATGAAGGATTATTAACTGATACTTCCTCAAAGAAAACATTTTTCTATTATTATGGATTATATGCATTAACTTATAAATTTATGTTATGTATTTTACAAGTTTGGAAATAATTATTGTAATTCATAAACTAATCTAGTGTTTGTCATTTTTTTAGAAATGGAACCTAGTGGAAGGAATGAAAATTATATCAATGCACATAATTAATGTAGGTATTTCATTTTTACTGAACATAATTATATTGTAGATAGAGATGGAACTGGTGTGGAATAGCTTATAACCATACTGGGACTACTCACTCAGGTAATGAATAACAACCTTACCCATATAAAGAATCCTGATCAATGAATAGGAGGATCAATGTTAGACCACATCATAAAGAAACAACCACCAACATTCAATTGAAATACACTCCCAATTAAATTTGAAGAATGTATAATTTTATTTATAGAAAAAATTTCATGTTTTGAAAGAAAAAAAACGGAAAAAGTTGTCATAGAAATTTATCGTCTCCCAGGATATGCAGATCAATGGTGGTCATTAATTGAAAATAGAAAATAAGATGAAGAAATATCAAATATGGAATGGAGAGATGTTAACGATCATTTCTTAGAAAAGTAGCTTCTTCATGAATATTGAGAGAACATGGAAAGAAAATTTCTGTGTCTGAGGCAACTGGAGGATAAAAATGTCGTAATGTATAAAGATAACATTACAAGGTTTAGAAGGCATGTTGGAGATTATATATATAATCTAATGAGTAAGATTGATTTATTCATTGATTGGTTAAACCATTTAATTGTCTAGAATTAGTCTCACAATCCTTCACATCGTACGAAGATATGGTCTCAGGTACTATCAAGACAAGAAAATGAATTATATAAGTCTTATGAATTTGAAGCAAAGAAATATAAGAAGAGATCTACTAAACAATCGAGAAATAGAAATAAGGGGATGAAGGGAAGAATTGAATTTACAACCAATAAAAAATGTGGTAAAAACATCTCAGTACTTCCCTGAAGGGAATGGGAGTCTGTTACAAGTGTGTAAAAAAGGTCACCACACTCGTGATTACAAGGGGATGAAAAAGGATGTCATTTCTGAATGCTACAATTATAATGAAATGGGTCATTATGCAGATGAATATCCAATGCGTCAAGGATTCTTACCTCAAAAATGTCCCAAGAAAAATGGTAAAGACTATGTGATCACTAATTAAAAGATTGAAGTTCAGAATCATATAGTGGTAGGTACATTAATCATTTCCTAAAATTTTGACAAAGAGTTATTTTATTATGGATAATCACATTCTTTCATATCTTCCCCGTTTTCAACGAAAATTATATATTTCCATTTTTATTTAACAAGAAAGTGATCAGTCAAAAATACTAAGGGGAGTATTTTTGAAATAATGTTTTGTAAATCAATTACCTAGATGGAATATAAATGTGATTTATCTAATGATCTCATTTTCATACACATGATTGAATTTTATATAATTCTCGTTAAGGATTGGCTTTCAGACCATGATGTGACAATTTATTTTAAGAAGATAGAGGTTACAATTTTTGATGATGCTAAGAAATCACATATCTTTAGAGAAGAAAGATAACCATCTAATTATCATCTCAATCTACCACCAGTATCTCTACTAAATTCAATTATTGGATTGGATGAGAGTGAAATAAAAATGGCTGAGGAAAAGAATGATTAAATAAAGGATGTACATATTGTTCATGAATATGTTGATGTGTTTCCGGAGGATTTATCTGGATATCATCCAGAACATGAAATTGAGTTTTCATTTTACTTAATTGCTGGTTCAAGGCCCAGATCAAAGAACCATTATATAATGGCCACATTGGAATTAGTAGAAATAAATAAACAACTATATGAATTGTCTAATAAAGGATTTATTCTTTCTATTGTATCTTCAAGGGGATCCAATGTTCCTCTTATTATGAAGAATGATAGATCTATGAGGATGTGCATTGACTACTGGGAGATCAATTCTATAACAATAAAGAACAAGTATCTCATACATCACATTAATGATTTAATTGATCATCATCATTGAGATCAATATTTTTCAAATATTTACCTTCAATATGGATATCATCAGTTATGCATGAAGAAGGAAGACATTCTGAAGACATCATTTTGTACTAGGTATGGGCATTATGAGTTTTTAGTAATGCATTTTGGAATGACTAAAAAACCCTATATTTTAATGTATCTAATGAATATAGTTTTCAAGAAATATCATGATGAATTATTACTGGTATTTATTTATTATATCTTGGTATATTCCATATGAAATGAAGGTCATTAAAATCACATGTGCACTATTCTGAAAACACTTATAATAAATGAATTTTAAGGGATGTTTAACAAATGTGAATTATAGATTTATGAGATTTTTTTCCGTGGAAATATTATCTCTATGGATGGAATCTCTATTGATTGTTCTAAGATAAGGAAAATACAAAAAATGTCCACCACTGAAGTGTATAAATAAGGAACACAATTTTATTGGTTTACAAGGTTATTAAGGCCATTTCATCCAGAATATTTCACTATTGGCTAACCCATTATCAAAGATCAAACATAAAGGGGTTAGATTTGATTGGACAAAAAGAGTGTGAAGAATGATTTGGAGAACTGAAGATAATTTTAGTTAATTCTACTATCTTGACTCTACCGTCATGGAATGGTGGGTTATTTATTTATAGTTATGCTTCAAAGAAAGGACTTGGTTGTGTCCATTAGCAGAACAATAGTGTTATTGAATATGTATCATGACAACTGAAAATTAATGAACAAAAATATCAAACTCATGATATTGATTTAGCAGTTCTAGTACTTTCATTGGAGATATGGAGACACTATATCTATTGTTAATATTTAAGATATATACTGATCAGAAGATTTTGAAGTAGATTTTCTCACAGAATGAACTCATCATGATGTAAAGAATATGTCTTGAAATACTCATTGATTATGATTACAAAATACACTACAACCCATGGAAGTGAAACAGGGTATCAAATTCCTTGACCGGAAATGATCATGGAGTTCTATATAATATAATAGTTTAAAGGGATCAAATGTTCATTGAAATAGTATATATTTATATATGAATAATCATGGAAGGTGAAATGATGATAATTTTTCAAATTTTTCAAAACCATAGTTACAAGAAAGGATACAAAGTTCTTAGACTAATGATGAGGAGTTTAAAAAGAAAATTAATTTTGTAAATGATGGGAGATTGATTGAAATAATATATGAAGATGGAATTTTGAAATTTGGGAGGAGGCATTGTGTTCCTGATATACCTGATAAAAAAATGAAATTTTTGGATGATTCTAAGAGCTCCAATTTACATATACACCCTAGTGTCATGAATATGTATAGAAAATTTAAGGAATTTTTTTATGTGATAAATTAAGAGGTAAATTGATAATTATTTGTCAAGATATATGATTTGCTAATAGATTCTTGGCTGGAAGACAACATTTTGGAGGAGCCATGCAACATCTTCCCACAGATCAGTGGAAATGAAATGATATTACAATGATATTTTTCCTAGGTCTACCAAATACTCCTTAAAGTAATGATGCATTGTGGGTCATTTTTTATTATCTTACAAAGACATAACTTTTTCATACTATAATAGAATATTTAGCACATGAATTTTTAGTATGAAAATTTACAAATGATGTTTTAATATTTCATGGGGTACCCCTATCGATTGTTTTTTGATTTTGATCCTAATTTTACATCATGATTCTGTAAAAGAATTCTGAATTTCCTTGATACTGAACTTCTTTTATGCGTTGCCTTCAACCCTCAAACTAACTGACAACCAGAATAAACTATTAAAACCTTATTAGACATGTTTAGTTTTTTCTCACATGACATTCAATGTATGTGGGATAAATATTTACCAATGGTATAATATTACTATAAAAAACATTAAATTTAAGTATTAAAATGGCACCAAATGAAGCGTTATGTAGAAAAAGACGCCACACACCAACTTGTTGTGATAATGTTTGTGAAAGAAAAATGGTTTTCCTAGAACATATTGAGGAAACATCGGAAAAGGTAAAGATTATCCAAACCCAAATCAAAGTAGACCAATATAAGAAAAAGAGGTATGGTGATAACTGATGAAATGATTTTTTATTTCATGTAGGATATCATGTTTTCTTAAAGGTATTTCCATTGGATGGTGTTGTACAATTCTATAGGAAGTGTAAACCGAGTCCCAGATACATCAGAGCTTTTGAAATTTATAACTAATTGGTTTTGTAGCTTATCTTTTGGAAATTCCACTAAGTATCTCCAAATTTAATGATGTGTTCTACATATAACTTTTTAGAAAATACATGACTGACCGAACACATGTACTCATATATAATGAAATAGAACTGGAACATGATCTGTATAATTGGGAATATCATATCATGAATATTGATAGCATAGAACAATTTTTGAGAAACCGATTGACTAATTTGGTAAATTTTTTTTTTGGAAAATCATAAAATGGAAGAGGAAATGTGGGAACTTGAGGAACTTATGATGAAGAACTACCTGAATCGTTTTATACAGTATTATTCTATAAATTTCAAGGACAAAATTATTTGATGGAGGGTAGAGTATAACACCACAAGCTTCCAAAGTACATTTCTCTTTAAATACTACAATAGTGTTCGATATATTCAACAATGAATTCAAGCGCACTATGACCTATCAAACTTCCCCTTTTAGAAGTAGTTATGAATTGTAATACCCACTTTTAAATTTTTTATAAATATTTTTTTCCAATTGGGATTTATTTTTTTATTCATAATATCAAAATCTTCTTAGGTAATATTATTGGTATTTTTATAATAACTTTCATATTTTGATGAATAGTGAAAATAAAATAAAAAAAATTTAAATTGAAATAATATATTGATTGAAATTATAAATTTGAGTGGTTTTAATGTTCCATTATATTATATTTTTTTCATTTAATATAATGTAGGTAATTGAATTTAATTTAACATCTAAATTGTACATAAAATCATGTCGATATTTTGATAGTTCTAACTTCATAAAAACAGAATTTTCGTTTATACTACAGGAATTAATTTTGAGTTAATTTCAGAAACTTCTATATTTTTAATTTAGAAGGAATTATTCTATATTTGTAAAAAGAAGTCTCAAATTGTTTAAATTGGTAAATTTTATTTTTTTGACATTATGAAAAGTAACATCATTAAATATTTTATTTACCATAGTTAAAGGTAAAATTTGATAATTAATTGTTAAAAAATACAATAATAATATTAAATTATGATAACACATGTCTTAAATCTATTGGATGATACATGTATAACCATGGTCATCATTGGGTTGATTTTCGGACCCCATGGAGCCACAACTATTTGAAACTGACACTTTATAAAAATTAATTTAAATTTATGGAAAATGAAAAATAAAAAAAATTTATTAAAATTTTTTTATATGGTTTTATATAAGTGATATTTTAGAATAGAAATAGTAATTAAAAAGAAAAAAATTATTTACTACATCTTGGTATTTTATTTATAATTTTTATACATAGTATAAATATATTTAATTATGACACAATAATGATGCAGAATTGTCATTATTAATGAATGAATCAAATAAATGATATTATAAGTATTAACAAAAATATATTTCAAATGTTTTGATTCCATCCACTAATTTTCTTTCTAAATATGATATTTTAGGGTTGATTAAATATAATATTTTGATGTAATAATGTTTTTAGGACTTCCAAAAAAAAATAAAAATTCAATATAGTGTCAGAATTTGTAAAAATGAGTTTTTTTTAAAACTTATTATTTTATTAAATTATATAATAATCCTAAAAATAAAAGGTTCACTGAAAGGACATATATAATTATATAAATGTCATTAATTAACAACTTGAGGTTTTTTTGGCATTTTATAATATGTTTATTAACCATGTAATATAATAATACTAGCATACATGGTAATAGTAATCTATTTAATAATAGTTAAATCTAAAAGATAATGTTAATATAGTAACATAAACATGTACAAAATATATTGGTTGATGAAGGATGTAGGTTAAATACCATATAATTTTTTTATTAGATTTCAATTATTATGATATATTAATAATGAAATAAATATTCATTTTTAGTATAATAATTTCATTTTTGATGTGAATGATTATATTATATGATGCTGATGGAAATAAAGAGGGATTCAATGTCATGGTGATAATTTTATTTTCGGAAGGTAACCCTTAAAATGTTCTTGATGTTATTAAAATGGAATTTATTTTGGATAAATATTCTGGTGATATGGATAAAGTAAATCAGAGAGTATTAATGGCCTAAAAACCTATAAATAGTTTATTGACAAAGTTTATTATGTTTTCATTATAAGATTTTACTACATTATGGTATCTTTATAATATATTCTATATTCTATGGTGTTGTTAATGGAATGAGAACTGATGATTGTTTTCCTTGAGGTTATTTATTTATTATTGTTCCAACAGAATATAGGTTGATGGTATTCCAATGACTGTTATGTAACAATTATGACCTATTTCATATACTTTGGGATATTAATGATTAGTTAATTTTGTAAATATAGTAATTTTATATCAAAAGTGTTGGATTTTAATCTTTTAGTAGGGTCATAAGGTTGATATTTTTTAAATTTATTATATCGATCTCCAAATTATGGTTAAATGATTATCATATTATTCCAACATATGTATAAATATTCATATTGGATAACCGATAATATCATGTTTTTTTATGATAACTAATGATAAATGAAATGATGTATCATTTAATTTATAGATATTATGATCTTTTAATGCTTCATACATAAAAAATTAACAATAATTTTTAGAGTATAAGATGAAGTGTAAATTGATAAATAAAATCCCAAAGGGTGGTATTGTTATTATGTTATGGAATAAAATAAAATAATTTTATTTTTTCCTAAAAATTCATCAAAATTATGAAAATGAACATGTAATAAAGTCATATCTTGTTATCACCATATATTATTTTATTAGTGATCACTTTCAAGACTATTTGGTCTCTATTTATATGGTCATAAACATTATTTGAAACCCAAAATTTCATGTGATCAATTATTTTTGTCCCTATATATAACTATTTATACTTTTCATCAACATTAAAATCCTTACATTCTACCAATGTTCTTAAATTTTAAAAGTAGTTCTAATTTATTTGAGATAACAATCATGTTTCCGACTTTTTTATTTAAGTGTTGTTTTTAATTCAGTTTTATGTTTTTGGTTTTTAATAAGTAGTTTTCAATTGTTAATCCTTTTATGACCATGATATAATTTGATAGAGGAAAACATTTTAATTGTTTCCGAATGTAACAGATCTGTAATTTTTTAAATTATTTATTTGAAATAAATTATATCATCTCAATATATTATGTGACACACAACATATATTTAGGATTGTGTTATAAGTGATTGTGATTTTTTTATGTTACACACAAAAATATATTTTTATTACGTCACAGACAATACCTAGTTTATCTTGAATTACATGCATCACTAATTTCCAATGAAACATGACATAGTATTAAAAAATTATTATAAAATATAATAGTTATCACATAGAGATTCAAATGGATTGTATGAATAATATTATATAAATTATAGAAAATACAGCTTACAAAAGTATATATAATTAATTATTTGGTTTCTAATGAAATATAAGTTAATATAAAAATAATTTTAAAATAATGGAAATCAATTGATAAAAAATATTATTTAATATAATAATTATTTTCTACCACATGAATATAAAATAAAACAATATTTGATTAATTATATTTATGAAATTTATATATTATATATTTTGTAATCTATTTAAAATTAATATCATTTTTTCTATAAAAATGATATAGATAAATAAAATTTTCTGTTTAAAATAATAATTTTCTTAAAAGAAGGGTTGTCACCCTTTTTTAGTGCATTTTTATATATTAATTTTCAAAAAGTTTTTAGAAAATTTATTAAAAAATAAAATACATATTTTAGGTCAACTTATGTATATTATCATATTGTAATGTTTTGGAAATTTTTTAAAATGTTAAATTTTATAGTAATAGCGATGAATACTATATTTTCATTGTAAAATGAATTTTCATTTTAAAAAAATTAATAGATGAATTATATATATAATTTCATTTAATGTTACATCATCTTTGTTTTATATATTTTATTCCAATTTAGTTCATTGTAATCAATTTTATATTGAATTTATCTTTTGAAACCTAGAAAACAATTGAACATTTTCCCTTTAAAAGCAAACATGCTCGTTACGTCTATGAGATTAATTTTAAATTATAAACTCCAAATTATGTGAATTTAATTTAAATAAAATGAACCATTTTTGTATTCAAAATAATTTCTAATGTATATCTACTTTAACATATTTTTTTCCATAATATAGTGAGAAACCAGTAAAAACTATTTACCTTGGTAATGGTAAAAACAGATTTACCATGTTTTAATATATAAAGATAAGGGTTTAAATGACCTAATTTTTTTTTCAAAACCCATTTTATATCCATATTTATACCATATATTATCTATGTTCTATTATTTCCTATTTCACATATTTTTCTTGATAAAAACGAGGGTATGATTGAGTGTTTTAAAAAATTTACAAGTGTCTCTCACATCACTTATAAAATGATACCCCAAATATTATCTTCTTCACTCCATAAAAAATGATCATAAAATAACTTCACAAATAGATTATAAAATTTCTTGCCCTCAACCTATAGGTTTTATTTTTGGATAAAAATACATCAGAAGAAGGATTTTGATGCAATCTTAAGGAGGATATACAGTAAAGTGATAAAGTTCATCAACAAGAATTTTTCATTTATTTGTTCCTCCAACACCCTAAATTGGTATTCTAAAATGATTATATAATGTCAATAGTATCTTACATATAATTAAATTTCTATTCTATAGTAATTACGTACAAACCATTCAACTTCAATCTAATGGGTTATGAAAATATCATTCTTGTGTATGATGAACTACACGCTTGCAAACTAATGTCGTTCTTTTTCCCATTTCAACCTGTCATGGTTGGGTATGATAATGGATATAAAGTATATATATTATACAGATAACCTAATTAGAACTATTTTCCCTATATGACACATAACATATTAATGTGCATATTGTAGGGGATAATATAATGTCACTCATGATTATGAAAAACATTCACATTGTAAAGGGATGTGATAGGTTTTTTTGATGATTTACATGGACGATAATAAAGGAAAATATTTGTGATATAAATGAAAAAATAAGTTATTAGGGACATATTTATAATTTTTAAAATTTCATATATAATTTTAAATATTATATTTTAATTGAATAAAAGAAGATAAGCTTGTTCATGTATGTTTGGATGGCCACCTTTAGGATGTGATGTGACACTCTTTTCATCACCACATAATATGAAATATATTTATAAGTATATTTAATGAACTAATATGTTGTTATTATAATATTAAAATTAATTGCAGATAATATATCACTTATCTCTTTTCATAAAAATAATTGATAAATTGAAGCATTAGTCATGATTACATTCAAATTATCATCTCTCGATGATGTTAAAGTTAAAATATCAAATAACCATTATTTATCATTGGTATTAAAAGTATAATTTATGTATAAATAAGATAATTGAAAAATTATTATTATCTTTTCTTTTATATTAACATTATCAATAAATGGGGTTTTCAAATAAAAAATAATCTCATATATGGAAAATAATGTGGTTATAACCCAAAACATAATTTTAACATGGAATGGCTAACAAAGAAGTAATAATCAGAAATAAGAAAATAATATATTTTTTGAAATATATTTTTTTGGCTCAAAAGAATAAGAATAATAAACTTTTATTTGTTATACATGATGTTTGATTGCATGGGAAATAAATTGAGTCTTACGTTAAGGGTTTTCTTGTCCCATTTTATCTATGAGAGACATTTGATAATTCAACACTCATTTGTTTTTCCTGGGTAATACACTACCAAAATTAAATGTATTATAAAAATGATTATGGGTTCGTAATATATAAATTTATTTTTTACTTTATTATTTATTATGCCTTATGATCTAAATGATATAAAAGTAGTAATGAATTTTTAACTCAATTTTTCTTCATTGAGAAATATGTTAGATTATGCACCTACATTATTTCATGTGTTGAATATATAGAACCATTGACATGTAATATCATGAATTTAGTTATACTAAAAATATATTATGTTTCATTGTAATATTTTCCTTCACGGATATTACGATTCTCTGATACCTATATGGAAAAGAATTTATATTACACTCAAATCATTTATTGGAATTTTTTAAAATATGATTCCCGTGATAGAATATTTTGATCTATATCTCAATAACATCATAAATTTTAACCATCTATAGTCTTAAATGTTTTTTCTTTGAAGAAGTATTTATATTTTATCACCCTTTTGTTTTTAAAATAACAGATAAATTGTTTTATGAAAAATCATCATTGTTTTCTTTCTTATGTCAACAGACCATTTTCATAGAAAACATATTTAAAAAATAAAATAAAATAAGATTTTATGAATATACAAAACAAATTATTGGAGGCATTTGTAGACATTTTTTATTTTAACAAATGTTTTTGATAATGATTCACATGTTAATTTACAAACAATGTCATTTTGGATTTTACAGAATATGGTAAATGAATTATCATTTTAACATATATAAAATGAATATAATTACTAAAAGTATTGTAAAATAATTGATTTCAGGGTTTATTTAGGTGATTCAAATGATAAATTTGAAGAAAATTATTTTCATAATTTATTAAATATGTTTTTTCAAGTTGGAAATTATATTACCTTATGAAATGTTTTAAAGGATTTCTAAATCGTAATTTCTATATTTTTTTGTTAACATTAAAAGAAAATGACTTCCAAAATATCTTATGTCATAAAATTTTATTTTCCTAGAAATTATATCTTCTTTAATAAATATTCTATGTAATCTGTCAAAGTAATTTTCCATATATGATAACATATTTTGATGTTAAATATCATTAAATAAGTATGTAATCAATGTATACTATTCCTATTCCATCTCTAAATGTTTAAGGTTTAATATGGTATGTTTTTTATGAAAAACTTTTCTGTTTAATATGTTATAGTATTATTTAATTTGTAAGAATCTCACTTATTTTTTCATCTAGTTATTCAATATTGATATGAGGAATTTTTTTGAATCCTTTCACTTTTTCAAAGGTCATAATATGATAATATGTTTATGAAACCTATTTTATTCCATGGTTAATGATAAGATAATTTTTTTATGATCCTGTGGGAAATATATATACGATTAACATTATTTTATTAGTAGTACCTATATCACTCTACAATGAATTGTGTAATGATAAATGATCTATGAGATCCTAGGGTACTTGGGTAGTCAGACTATTCCCTAAAATAAATGTTAGATGAGAGTTTAGTCAAATCATTAAAGAGTTTATATGTGAGGTTATCCCAATCATGAATTAGGTACACGAGGGTTACCCAAATACTAACATGTCATGAATGTCATGGGGTATTCTTAAAATATGATTCTATATAATTATGTGTATCCCATAAATTCCATTTTCTATTCTGGTTTAATGACATTATGGATCATGTTCTTTAATTTCCTTTGGATCCATGTCTTATTAACAAACAAAAATTTTAACATGGATCATGAATATTGTAATTTATATATAGGTTATGGTTTTAAAATAATATGATCATGATATTGAATCATTGTGTTATCTATATTGTTACTTATATACTTGGTTTTTCCTTGTTTAGCATCATATCTCATACAATGTTATGTTTACTTTCCTTACGTTGTGATGAATGGTGTTATGTAGAGAATTACTATAATGTGTAAATAATGTGATCTTTATGAGGGACATTTAAGATCATTAATGAATTAATAAGATTATTATTCAAGTTTCCAAAATAATTAATATATTATGGTCATTAGGGCCATGTTAGTTTAATTTATTTAATATTCATCTCAAAAGATGTAATATCGATGTTTGATAATATCAGTTCTCTATAATTATAGAGTTGACAATGACTTTATGCTCATAATAATCGATGAGATCTTCAGTATTAAGTTATAGATAATGTATTCATATGGATTCTCCAAAAAATTATGGAATGATATTTAGAAATAAAGGATATCTAATCCATAGGTATATTGTTACATTTGTGATTTTTGATGATATTGGGATAGAATCTTTTCACATGGTTCTTCCACAAAATATCACTCAAGATCATTATGTGTTCGATGTATCTTGCCTGATTAATTACATACCTGATCGTTCATATGTACTAATATCAGAAGTCATCCCACTAGAGAGAAAAATGTTTTATAATGAACATCCATTTGAGACTCTGGATCATATAGAGAATGTTTTTCGTGACAATTATAGTCAACTTATAATTTTTTATGTTTAAACCATAAATTAAAGGAATCATTGTGGTAACTATAACTGTGATAATTGAGAATTATACTTAGCTATTTTTTTGGTGTCAAATAGTTTTAATTGGTAAATTCTAATAAGATGTATAATGTAAGTCCTTGATATTTTATGACATATTTTTTAAAAATATATTAAATTTTTTCAATATGTTTCATTATACACAATATAGAGTTTAAAATAAGCATGATCTACAACTAAAATAATTACTAAAAGTGATATGTATAAAAGTGTTATAAAATTTAGTGGGAATTAATAAAAATCCCTATATTATGAAAATTTTATGTTCTATATTAAATTATTTAGTTGTGAACTGATTAATAAAATAAAATTAAAATCATTTTAACAAGAATGTTTTATTTTCTGTACAAATAATATTTTGTGTGTGCAATGTGTTTTTATCATAATAAATTATTTTACTAATATTGTTGAAATATTTTAATTATATATATCCAAATTTTTTATCCTCTATCTAATACTATTTAGAAATAGGATAAATATAAATACAATATTTTGTATAAAAACTGTGTTTCCATAAAAAGCGTTATTCATTACATTTTACACACTTATTTTAAAATTATTTTTATCCACTTAAATAAATTGAACATTGATAAAAAGTATTCCTTAATATTAATTAGTATTTTCAATTTCATTAAATATGTCCCTTTTATTTTATTTCATTTTGAATAGTAAAAGTTGGAAAAACATTCACCTCAATAATGTGTAAATCAGGTAATTAATGTTAAAAAATAATGGGACAACGATTTAAATTTTATAGAAAAAATTAATTTGTCATATTAGATCTGTTAATATTAACCATTTCCATCCATGTATCATATATATGGCCACATGGTTTCATTTTTCATTGACATTATCATTTAAATTATTTTATGTAATGAAAAACAATTATCACTTTTCGTCATTTAAACATTAATTTTATTTTATAAAATGGATAATAACCATTTTTGGAAGAATATTAAAGTTTATTATTTATTTGATGAAATTATATTTTTTTATTTAATTTTATTTCTAATGTTTAGTTATTTTAAATTTACTATATATATTTTTACAACACTGAAGCATTATTTTTTCAATTAATAGAAATATATAATAAATGAATTAAAAAAATATTAAAAATAATACTATTTTAAAGAATTATATTATTAAAAAATATAATAGATTATTATATTTTCTTTCTGATTATATAACGTATTACATTAGAATTCTATATTTTTATTTTTTAATTGAAATTAAAATTAATTCAATATAGTAAAAATGAAAATGAAAATATTTTATAAAAACAATATATTATTAATTTAACTAAAAATAAAAAAATGAACAACGACATTATGATAATATTTGGTCTTAAATATCATTAATATTTTATTTATGGAAAAATTTTTACATTATAATTAATATTATACATCTTTATGAATGAAAACATTTGTTATTAATGTTAAATATAATATATATTAGCAAAGGGTTTAAAAAATATATGGTTTAAAATACCACATAAAAATGTCCAAGTTTCACATAATGATTATATTTCTACAATTTAGTAACTTATATTCAAATATATATCCCATTTGATTCATTTTTCCTTATGAATTTTGTAGCAATATTTTAATCCTCATAGTAAATCCAACTGTATCATTTCCCTCCTTTAAAAACGGAAACCTGTTCCCTATCTTCTTTACCCCATGATGAGAAACATATATTGAAAAATACATACTAATATATCTTCTAAACTTTCTTATCCTTGTTATATATCTTTTTTTATTCTAAAAATACCAACCATGTGTTTCAGAAGAGTAGGTCTAATTGAGATATTTCAAAGAAGAAGTAATTGTATTAATTGATCAAATTAGTTTTCTTTACTTCTTTTCTACATCATATAAATCTATTTTATTTGTAACAAAATAATAACTTATTAATCCTAAATATAATTAATCTTTGTTTTATATATCCCACCACTATCCACCATCTTTAACATCAAATGTTAAATGATAATATCCCTCATGCGTACGTGTGGACTAACACCCCTATGAAGGATGCAATTAATTTCTCATAACATATTTACATGTATGGAAGGAACAGTTTATTTAATATATATATTTTCATTATTATATAATAATTATTCTTCAAATTATAATTATCACTTTCCTTTATTTCATTATTTCAGTCAAAAAGAGATAGTAACCTCATGCCAACATATGACCAACCATCTCCATGAATGGTGTATTTCAATTTTCTATCTCTATCTTTCATGGATTAAAAATAAAAACTATTTAATAAAATATATTATATTTATATAATTATTATTATATGAGATATTTTTGAATCATGAACAATGATCAAGTACTGAAACTACCTAACCCAAACATTCATTAACAAGAAGCTGTTATTACACGTAATACTGATTTCAAAAAATAAATTAAAAAAATGGTGATTAAAGAATATATTTGTATCATATAAGGTTTTATATATAAAATATTTATTTTTGAATTGATTTATAATAATTTTAAATTTAATTTATTGGATCATTATACACATATGAATGAATTCAAACTCAAAGTGAGTTTTTATTTTACAATCTCATCATTAGTTTGGATTGTTTATGTTAAAGTCTTTTCTAGGGTAAATATTCAATTATTCAATACGAAAACCTATTTATCATATTTTTATATAGTTATTTCTAAAAATTTCATGTTTTTAATTTTTTTTTTCTCATTATGAACTCTTTAAATGTAAATACTTTTTTAAGGAAAACTGTGATTTTTTTTCTACTCGATTGGATCTAACTCTCTTTCATGTGAGAATTTTCATTAAAATATATAATATATTATTTCTATAAATTAAAAATGATTTATTACTGATATTTTTACAAATTTTTTCATTCCAAAAAAATTGTGTTAAATTAATATTATTTTAATTTACCGAATGAGGTAATTATCGACATTTTTAAAAATGATTGAATCTATTGTTTCATTAACTTATAGAACATGAAAAAATGTCACAGTCCTGAAAACTTATTGAACTGTTGATCTCATTATATTTTTAAAATTGTATTTTCCTTGAAAATATTTTCCTTAATATTTTGGAAATATTTACGTATTATATAAATTATTTCAATGTGAAAAATGGTATTTCCTTCCTAATTTTATTGTGATCATTTAAAAGAATTTTACTCAATTAAAATATCATTTGTTGAATATTATGATTTATGGTTAATAAAATCTTATGATACCATCAAACTTATTTTTTGAATTGTTTATGATCACCATTTCAAGGGAAAGTATAGATATTCTATATTCTAGTTCTTCTAATATAGATGGTTATAGATTTTTAAGGAATCATGAGTGAGTTGTGGTAATTATTCGTATGATGAATGAATTGTATATATTATGTTAATGTATTGAATGGAATTACATATATCCCAAATTCATTGATAGGTCCAATGTAACTCGATAGGTTCTATATTTGGATGAGGTCATATAGATTTATGTAAATATCATTTAACTAGGGCTTAATGCAATTATTATATGTGTTGTTACATGGCATCAATGGAAGGATTTGGATTCCTAGAATTTTGAATTCCATAAATATGATAATAGTTAAAAAATTTCATGAGATTAATGGAATATTTAAGATATCATTTGATAATTATTTATTTCATGTGATTATTTATATGGCTTTTATAACATCATTTATTCATGCCATATTATTCTTATTCTCAAATTATTGATTAAATAACATTTAATTTTAGTTATATATATTTTTAATTATTAATAATTACTTATAAATTAATTATTATATTTTATGTAACCATTATTATGAATTGGATCTCACCACATATTTTTTTTTCTATTCCCCAGTATTCTGAGGTGTGTATAATGATTTAAATGAATGTATATAATAAAAGAAATAATATTTTTCTAACAAAATAGTATGTTTGATTTAATTTTTTGATATTTAATTTGAAATTTATATATCTATCTTGTTTTCCATGAATAAAACCAATTATGTCATTTTGAATATGAGAACTTCTATTTAGAGCTAGTGTTGTAAATAAAACATTGACTCTGGAAAAATGGAGTAGGGGTATTTTAAAACTAATTGAAAAATATCTAATTTCTATGTAAATAAATTAAAAAATATACATTATATTAATAAGATTTAGATCATACAAATTAATCATTATACATTTAAGAATAATCTATCCTATTAAACAATTAGATTGTAACACAAAACCCTTACAACTTTGGTAACATTTGAATCATAAATAACATTAAATGAATCATTAAATTCCATGAATATAAATATATTCCTGATATGTAATATAAAATATATGTTATATAAACAAAAATAAATGAAAAAAGATGTGAATATAACATATTCTCATAAGAATATTGGTGAAATGAGAAAGTGTTACCTTGTTTCTAATTTTAGTCACAACCCCTCTATCAACCTATATAATAAATATAAATTTATTATATATCAACAAAGTATTATATTCATACTTATAATACAGTACATGGTTCAATTATTTCATCATATCACTTATTGGTAAATATTAATTAATTACCATCCAAATTTCATGTGTTAATTAATTTATTTTCTATATATGATTTCATTCAGATGTTATGGTACTTTGATATAGATCATTGACCAATCACATACATTTTTTTTCAAGATATTAATTTCCCATGTATTAATAATAAATATATATATAACTATTCATAAATTCGACAATAGAAAAATTAATTTCATCGATTTTTGAGATGGTAGTCCATATATATCATGCATGTTTCTTTCTATTTCTCCTGAAAATAAAGAATGATTGGTAAAAAATATTTTATCATTAAATAATAATTAATATATCATTAGTAAAATATATCTTTTTTAAATATATCTTATTACCCATCAATGTACGATGGTGATGGTAAATAATTTATATCACAACATTGATCCGGTAGTCCACATATATGCATGATCAATCATTTCCTTTCACATTTGATTAAAAGGTCATGGATAATTTTTTCTCCATAATTAAAATATAATATCATTATATTAATAATATATATTAAATATTTTATAATGTATAAATTAGATTTAGAGGAATTATAAAATTAAATAGTCATTGAATATGTACTATAAGAGGATTACATATTCTTTGAGAGATCATTATTGTGATGAATCTTACGCCTTTTTTGGGAAATAAATGTGATAATTCCTGAATCACCAGAACTATATAAACTTATCTATTATAGATTTTTTAGGTCATAGGTAATATATTTTTCACATTTTTTTGAATAAGGGAGCATAATATGTTCACTTTTATAAGTAATGGGAGGGAAACAAATGGAATTCCATAAAATATTTAAATAATATTTAAATCGTTCATGGGTATATGTTATAAAGTAAAAAAGAAAAAAAATAGGACAGTATAAGGTATAAATATATACATAAAAGCATTTTTTGAGAGAATTATCTATCTTTTTTACCATTATATCATAGATTAACTACCGTTCTATAGGTGACCATGTTTTATCCCAAACCGTGGTAATAATTTTTTCAATTTGTACTCTTAATTATGAAAAAATTATAGTCTAATATTAAACCGATATATCTATTATGATTCCATATTTTTAATTCATCAAAAAAATTTAATACCTAAATGTATTGGATATTAATTTTCAAATAATGGTATATACAAAATAAAAAATTGTTTTCTGGAAATTCTTTTTTAATACAAAAATGAGTGTAATTTCAATATATCTCCTTTTTAAACTATTTAATGAATGATAATGTATTATTTCAATATAAAAACACATTATTCACATTATAATAATTTACGAAAAAATATATTCATACATTCAAATGGTTTTTTCATAGTTGCAAACCATTTGATAAGTAATGTATGGTAAATTTTTTATAATTTATTAAAAGAATTTAGTAATGTGTATGTTTTATTAGTGATAAATATAATATATGGTAAATTTTCAATTATTGGACTTTTTACCTTCTTTTACCCACCCCCTTGGAGCATTTGAAAATTTTCATAAAACATAATTTTACCACTTATATGAGTTCAATTTCAAAAATCCAAGAGGCATAGTTGACATAAGTAAGTAAAAGGTGGTTCAATAAGATGAAAATAATTTTTTACTGTCTTCATCCCAATTTAGTAATGTATAGTAAATTTTCAATTATTGAACTTTTTACCGTCTTTTACCCACCCCCTTGGAGCATTTGAAAATTTTCTTAAAACATAATTTTACCACTTATATGAGTTGAATTTTAAAAATCCGAGAGACATAGTTGACATATGTACTTAAAAGGTGGTTCAATAAGATGAAAATAATTTTTTTTTGAATATTAACTTTTTACTTGTAATTACCACTGTTAAAAGTAAATAGGGTAATTAAGGATAAAAATGATATTATAATTACCCTAACACATGACCTAATTCAATTAGATAAGTTTAATTCGTCCAAAAACAACTGTATGAATAAAATATGATCTCATTTGTTCCACTTGGATTATTTTTGGACATTTATAGTTATTTTATTTAAAGAAAAATTAAAAGAGTTAAATTCAAATTTTAATAACTAAAGTATTTTTAATATAGGGTTATACATAAGATAAATTTGAATATAAAAATTAAGTAGAAATCTAAAAATATATCCCACATAATGGTATTTTATTTATTATTTTTATACATTAAATAATATTGTTTATTTATAACATAATGATGATGCAGTTACTACATTATTAATGAAAGATTAACATAATTGATCTTATAAGTATCCAAATCAATGCATTTTGAGACTTTTTATGAATTAAAATAATTTTATAGGTTAATATGACATGTTAGTGTAGATTAAATAATGTTTCTATGTAAATATGTTATGATTTTCACAAAAACGAAATACTAAATAGAGTCAAAATTGACATAATTGTGTTTTTAAAACAAATAATATATTATTAATTGATATAATATTCATAAAAATCCAAGGTTCGGAAAAATAACATAGATAAGGATATATATATTAATGATGAATCACATGGGGTTCACTCTTCTTGTTATAGTAAGGTTATTAACCATATAATATGAAAATATAAAGAGACATCGTAAATGTAAAACTATTTAACTAAGAGTTAAATATCAAAGATAATGTTAATATACTAACCTAAAATTTTATAAAACCTATTTGTTGAAAGTTGTTTGGCCCATCACAACCATATCCTCGAAATAAATTATTTCAGTGCCATTAGAAATGGATAAATATTTTATTATAAAATAATACTTCAAGCTTTTCCTAAAGTGACCATCACTTCTCTTATAAAATGGTACTTCCCCTTCTATTAATTTCACACCTCCAAAGCCATGTTTCTCACCAAACACTGCCCAAATATCATCCCAAATTTTCTCCCTTCATTATAGAGGCCTTACATTGGTCAGAAAACCATCTTACGGAGCCCTTTTGATAAAATTAACAAGAAGAACCCGTAGAAGAGGTATATTTTTCATCACATCTTTCATGTTCTTTTTTTCTTCCACTTCCTATTTCATTGTTGTTTTGCATTATAAAATAATAAATCTATTATTTTATATATATATATATATTTGTTATTATAAATATTTTAAAACCATATACATTATTCTATCCATCCTATAAATAAAAAAGTCGCCATACATGCGTACATATAGCGTTCCGTCTCCACATCGAGGTGTAGTTTGTTATTCATACCATTCATTATTTTGGATGGGTATAATAATGAATATAACTAATGTAAATAATAAATATAGAATGTTAATGATACTGTATATATGATATACCATCCAATTACATATGATTTCACCATCAATATAATGATATTGTCGCTCGTGCATACGTACGGATTACCGTCTCCACGAATGCGTTGAGATTAATTCCACATCATAATCATTCAAGAATATATATCATTTAATGATTAAAAATAATGTTTATGAAAAAATTAACATGCTGTATATGAATCAAATACATCATATCTATAACTAACATGGCTTACGTAACCAATCATATAATGGAAAACGTATCAGTTAACACCCTAAACGATGAAACTACTGAAATATTATTAAAAAATATTTATTATAAGATCATATATGATATCATATTTATGTATATGATAAATTTATAATTTAATAAAAACGTTTTAACTATTATTCAAGACGATGACATACCATTTACTATAGAAAAGTACAAGGAAATGGTTAATTGCACAATCACTTTACTTATCTAAGGTTGTTATCACTTAAGTATCTACGAGGACCTCATTATCACCAACATCTGAGTTTAAATAAAAATGTAATTCAAATCATTTTTAATATTTAATATATTATGGGTTAAAGTCATTTATACCCTTATTTTACTATATATGTTTTGAATGGAATTATTTCTTTGTTTTCCAAACAAGGTAAATTATGAACTTTTTGAAAATTATGGTAAGAATGTATTTTTTATCTTATATGGAGAGAGTGGATATTTTCCACCATTATATCATTGTCGAAGTTTCCCATACAATATTATATGAATATATTCAAAATAAATGTTTTCTTTTAAAATTATATGATAATTAAATGATTTAAAATATACAGAGATATTTCTCTAAAAAAGTTTTGATTTCATCTATCTCAACATCTTATGGTGAATTTTAAATTGGTTTGATGTTGAATTATTGTGATAGAAAGCTTCCATATTATAATGATGGTTTTGTAATATGTTTGACTGTGGGTGTGTTATTTTTACATCATTCATGTTTTATGGATAATGTATTGATATCTAGTATGTTAGTTATAATACGAATGTTTGTGTTATATTTATAACGTTTAATACGAGGAATGCATTAGACATAGTAAGTGATAGCTGGATCTTGATGTAGCTCCTCGATGAATCTGTAGGTCTAATGAGACAAACTAGTGTCTTGGAACAAGGCCTAGAAAAAATCTTATTTTTAGTCTTTTCACAAGGCATTGACCATGTGGATATAAGTGTTGGCATTATGGATTCCAAAATTATGAAAGTGGATATTGATATTGTATATGATTATTTGACTAGAAAAAATATCTATGTGATTAAGGATATTGAATTATTTTATTTTACCTTTTCAATATTAGGCTGATGTTTAATATTAAAAGGCATTTTTTTAGTATTATACATTGCCTTAAATGTTTAGTTTTATTTATTAAAGGTTCTTCTATATTTTTATACTTAATGAGAATATGAGCTCACACATTTGAATGTTTCATTTTACCAAAAATGTGGAAAAGTATTTTATGGATGACCCATAAGGATATTATAAGGAAATAACTGTGTTCAATAGGTGAAAAAATGTTGTTGAAGTTTTTATTTGATGATGTATTGTAAAAATTATGAATGTATCTTGTACTTCCAAGGCTACTGAATTGATCTCTCTTTTAAGATTTAATCCCTTTTGATCAAGACAGTGTTATTTAATAATGAACCGACTATGGGTAACTAGTGTTGGGGCATTACAGTTGGTATCAGAGAATGTTTTGTACAAACCTTGGATGCTAGATTTAGAAAAACAATGATTAGAGAACATTACCCTATGATAGACTTTGATGATTAGTATCTATGAGCTTCCTAGAATTTTGGAATTGATGGAATTTTGTGAGTTATACAAGAAATACATCCCTATATAGATACAAGTAGGTAGAGGTGGATCTGACATAGATGCACCTAGGGATAAAACCCGAAAACACTGCTTTGAGATATACTTGAACGGGAACTCTTGCACGACAACAGGCCTTGCTGCACTCTTGGTCACGACACTCATATGGGATATGCATATGATATTTCTCATTTTCTCTACATACCATTATGAAATGTTTATGAGTATATAATTCCTCAAGGTGGATATTTTTATTATTATGGATTATATCCATAAACTGTTCAATTTATGTTAAGTTTTTTACAAGGTTAGTATTATGTATTGTGATTCATAAACTAATGTAGTGTATGCAATTTTTTAGAAATGGTGCCAGGTGGAATGAATGGAAACTATATCAAATAATGTAATCCATGTAAGTATTTCCCTCCTTAAGAAAATTATAGGGGAGCTGGACAAGCAATTAGTGCTAATCAGCTTATCACCATACTAGGACGACTCACTCTGGATATGAATGATAATTGTACCTGTATGGAGCACCCAGCTCCACAATGAGGATGATCAATGATAGATCGCTTCATGAGGAAATAACAAAAAAAAATCAATAAGAGTACAAATCCATTAGTATTTGAGAAATAGATATGTTCCTTAGAGAAAATATTTCATGCTTTGGGGAGAATAGAAAGTGAAAAATTTGTCATTGTAGTTTATCACCTCATAGGAGATGCAGATCAATAGTGGTCATTGACCAACAACACAAAAGAATATGAAGAGGTATCAAACATAGAATGGAGGGATTTTAAAGAGATTTTCTAAGAAAAATACACTCCACATGACAATTGAGAAAATATGGATTTATAATTTTATAGTATATGGAAAAAGGTGGATGAGAATGTCACAAAGTAAGAGTCTTACTTCACTAGGTTAGCATTACATGAAAAAGATTAAATATGTAAACCAAACGGTATTATTCATCGATTATTTGATGGTTTAAATCCATTTATCCCCCGACATTAGTTTCACAATCCTTCTCATCATACATAGATATTGTCTCATTTGATATTAATACAGAAAAGATATTCTCTATGTCTTACAACTTCTATGAAACGAAAGAGAAGAAGAGATCTGCTTAACAGTATAGAAATAGAAATAAGAGGAAGAAGGGAAAAGTTGAATATACATCTTATGGTAAATGTGTGAAGAAACACCCAAGTACATGCCTGATGGGAATGCGAGTCTATTACAAGAGTGGAGAAAAAGGACACCAAGCACCTGATTGCAAGGGAATGAAAGATGTTGTCAATGATTAATGCTATAATTTTAGAGAAAAGGGGAATTATGAAATGAAATGTCCTAGGTGCCAAGGGAACATACCTCAGATAAAGGACAGGGGATCAAGGACAAGTATATGCGATCAGTACTGCTGAGGTTCATGCGCTGGAGGACATGGTGGATGGAAATATAATGGTTTCCTTACATTTAGCCAATTATTTATTTCATTCTAGATCATCGCATTATTTCATATCATCCCAGTTTTCTATGAAATTTCGATATTTTTAATTTTACATAACAATTGAGTTATCAGTCAAAACACTTAATGGAAGTTTCATCGCAACAATGTTTTGGGAATCAGTTTCCATTTGGGCATATAAATATTCCTTATCTGGTGCTCTAATCATCATTTCCATGATATAATTTGATATAATCCTCATTATAGGTTGGCTTTCAGACCATGATGCAAAAATTTATTTTAAGTAGAAGGAGGTTACAATTCTTCGATGATGATAATGAGTACCTTATCTATACAACAGTAACATCACAACCTGATTCTTACCTAGATCCACCCCCAGTAGCTCTACTAATTTCAATAATTTTGGAAGAAGATAATGAAATAACGATGGGTGAAGAAGAAAATGTTATAATAGATGATGTATCTACTATGAAAGAATATGTTGTTGGGTTTCTATATGATTTACCAAGATAACCTCCAGAATGATAAAATGAGTTTTCCATTGATTTATTTCCCAGTTCATGGCCCATATTGAAGACCAATTATAGAATGGAACTGTAGAGTTAGTGAAACATAAGAAATAATGAAAGGAATTGAGAAATGATTAACTTATTCACCCTAGTTCTTTTACATGGGGAACCCTTATTATTTTCATAAGAAGAATTATGGATCTATGACGTACTACATTGACTACATGGAGATCAATGCTATAACAATAAAGAACAAGTATCCAATAACTCACATTGATGATTTATTCAACCACCTTCATGGGGATAAATATTTTTTAAAGATATACCTTTAATATAGATATCATCAGTTGTGTGTGAAGAAGAAATTCATTCTGAAAACAACGTTTTGAACCATGTATAGGCATTTCAAGTTTATAGTAATGCCTTTTGGATTGAGTAATTCGCCCACTGTCTTAATGGATCTAATGAATAGCGTATTCCAGGAATATCCTGATGAAATTGTAGTAGTAATTATTGATTATATTTAGGTATACTAAAAAATATATGAAGATCATGAATGTCACTTGCTCATTATCCTAAGGACTCTTAGAAGAAATGAATTATATGGAAAATTCAGGTAGTCTGAATTTTGGCTTCAAGAGATTTCTTTTCTTGGCCATATTATCTTTAAGGATGGAATCTCTATTGATACATCCCTGACCAAGAAAATACATCAATGTATTACAGTGACAATTATAACTTAGGTTTGTAGTTTTATTAGTTTAGCAGGTTATTATCTCCATTTTGTCTAGAAATTTTCCCGATTGGCTAATCCATTATCCATGATTTCACGTAAAGGGGTTAAATTTGTTTGGAAAAAAGTGTGTAAATAATGTTTTCAAAAATTAAAGAGAACTTTATATAATGGTATTATCTTGAATCTACCATTGAGGAATGATGGGTTTTTATTTTTAGTGGTGGCTCAAATAAAGGACTTTGTTGTGTACTTTTTCATTATGATAGATTTATTGCCTAAGAATCATGGTAGCTAAAAATTCATTAGAAAAACCATATTACTCATGAGCTTGAGTTAGTATCTTTAATCTTTTCTTTGATGATATGGAGACACTATCTCTATGGTGAAAACGTGAGATTTATACTGATCACAAGTGTTTGAAGTATATTTTCTCACATAAATAACTCAAAATGAGGGAAAGACGATTCCTTGAACTACTGAAGAATTATTATCACACTATACACTACCAACTGGGAATGAAAAATAAGGTGGAAGATGCTTTGAGAAGAAAGGAACATGGTGTTTCAAACAATATGAGAGTTTAATGGGATCTTATTTTCATACACCTAGAAAAGATAGATATAGTAATAACCATGGAAGGTGAAACAACAGTACTTTTTCTAATTATTTCCGAACAATATTTACTATAAAGAATAAAGAGTTATTAGACTGATGATGAGGAGTTTCAAAAAAAGATAAATGCTATGAATGATGGGGGATTGATTGACATCATATATGAAGAAGGAATTTAGAAATTTTGAATGAGACTTTGTTTTCCTAACATACAAGATCTAAAAAGGGAATTGTTGGATGATGCTCATAGCTCCAATTTCTTCATAACCCATGGGAGCTCCATGATTTATATAGATTTGAAAGTACATTTTTAGTGGGAAAATGTGATGAGGGGTATTGTTGATTTTGTGTCAATATGTATGGTCTATTAGCAAGTGAAATCTGGAAGGCAACATCTTGGATGAGTCATGAAACCTCTTCATGTACCTTTGTGGAAATGGAATAATATTATGATGGATAATTCCATCAGGATACCCAAGATTTCTATAAGGTATGATGAAATATAAATAATTTATGATCATCATACCATGTCAGCACATTTTCTTGCTATAAGAGACAATTTACCACTTGAACATATGGAAAAAATATATATTAATGAAGTTGTATGACTTCATCGAGTACCCATATCAATTATTTCTAATCATGATCCCCGTTTACATTAGGGTTCAAGAAAAGTATTCAGAAGGCCCTAGACACTGAACTACGTTTGTGAACTTCCTACCATCCTCAAACTAATGAAAACTTATAATGGAATATTTAAACCTTATAAGACTTGTTGAGATCTACCTCACAAGTCTTTCAAGGTATGTTGGATCAATATTGACCTATGTTTTAATTTTCCTATGACAACAGATTTCATTTAAGTATTCAGATGGCACCACTTGAAGCATTATATGGACGGTGATGTCTCACACTAACTTGTTGGGATGATGTTTGTGAATGAAAACTTGTAGACCTAGAACATGTTGAGGAGACAATGGAAAAATTGAAGATTATCCAAACCCACATCAAAGAATCTCAAATTTGACAAAAAAAATCTATGCCTATAAATGAAGGATTTTAAATTTCATGTAAGAGACCATGTTTTCTCTAAGTTATCTCCATGGAAGGGTGTTATACATTTTGGTAAGATGGTTAAATTGAGTCCTAGGTACATCAGAACTTTCGAAATTCTAGAACAAATTGTAGTTGTAACTAATCATTTAAAAATTCCTCCATGTCTCTCCAAAGTTAATGGTGTGTTCCACATATCACTTTTGGGAAAATACATGCCTGCCCCAATGCATGTACTTAACAATGATGAATTAAAACTGGAACCTAATCTGTCTTATTTTGAAGAGCCTATCAAAATTCTTGACACTAGAAAACAAGTGTTGAAGAACCGGATGACTCGTCTAGTGAATGTTATATGAAAAAATCAAAAGATTGAAGAAGAAATGTGGGATATCGAGGAACATATGATGATGAACCTCCTGATTATTTTTATTCAGTAATATTATAGAAAATTCAAGGACAAATTATTTTAAAGAGAGAAGAATGTAACACCCCAAGCTTCCACGGTACGTTTCCCTTTGAATAATGAAATATCTTTCATTGTATGCACCTTCGAGATACTAACACACTACGACCAATCAAACTAGCAGTTATGAATGGTTATACCCACTTTTTTAAATTTTAAAAAATTTATATTTCAAAATGGACTTCATTATTTAATTTTTAATATCAATATTAGTTTAGGGTGAATTTTTGGTATTTTTCTGAAATCATCCAATTTTTATGAATAGTGAAAAGCACTGACTTTTTAGTTAAAAACTACTTTTTATTTAAATAAATATTTATTTTATTTAAATTTATTTTATGTCAAAATATATAAATAATACATATATTAGTTGAATTTAATTAATTGGAGTCATTTTATAATATTTTTTGACATATAAAAATTTTATTGAACATTTTACAGTCTTTTACCCACATCCTAGGAGTATATGAAAATTTGTATAAAACATAATTTTACCGCATCTGTGAGTTGAATTTCAAAAATCTAAGAGACATGGTGGACATCAGTATATATAATGTGTTTCAGTAAGAAGACAATAATTTTTGGTGAATAGTAAATTTTTTCTTTTATTTACCATGCTTAAAAGAAAATAGGGTAATTAAGGGTATAAATGATATTATAATTACCCTAAAACGTGTACTAATTCTATCAGATAATTATAACTCTACAGAAAACAACCTTAGGAATAAAATATGATCCCCTTTGGTGCACATAGATTAGATTTGGACATTTATTATTATTTTATTTAAAAATTAGTTAAAAGAGTTAAATTCATGGTTTAATAACTAAATCATTTATAAAATTGGGTTTTACATAAGATAAATTCTTATATATATATTTATTATAAATCTAAAAATATTTCCTAGATAATTGTATTTTTTAGACATTAAATAATTAAAAAATTTATGACACAATGTTGATGCAGTAATTACATTATTAATGAATGATTAAATTAATTGATATTATAAATATCCAAATAAATGTAATAAGAGAATTTTGATGAATTAAACAAATAATATAGGTCAATATTACATATTATGTTTGATTAAATAATTTTTTTTCAGAGTAATCATACTATTATAAATCTCACAAAAACCAAATACTAAATAGTGTCAAAATTGACACAATTGAGTTTATAATACAAATACTATATTATTAATTGATATAATTTTCCTAAAAATCTAAAGATCAACCTAAGGACATAGATAAGGATATATATATATTAATAATTAACCATGTGGGGTTCTCTTGGAATGCTATAGTATGTTTATTAACCATATAAAATAAATATACAAAGAGACATGGTAAATGTCAAAATATTTAACTAAGTGTTAAATATAAAAGATAATGTTACTATGGTGACCTAAAACTGTATAAAACCTATATTCTGAGATTTTTTTGACTCATAAATAACTTATCCAAGAAATAAATTATTTTTAGCCATTAGAAACCATAAATTATTTTATTATAAAAAAATATTTCATGCCTTTCCTAAAGTGACCCTCACCTCTGTTATAAAATAATAGTTCCCCTTATCTTAATTTCACATGCCCAATGCCATTTGGCTCAGCCACGACATGACCAAATATCCTCCCAGAATTCCTATATTCATTCTATAGGACATCATTTGGTTATAAAGTCATCTAATGGATCCAATTTTATCAAATCTAAATGAAGAACCCGAAGAAGAGGTAAATATTTCATCACCACTTTCATGTTCGTTTCTTCTTCCACATCCTATTACATTGTTGTTTATATTCTAAAATAAAAACTCAATTATCTTCTATATATTGTGATTTTATTATAAATATGGTACAACTAAATTCATTATTCTATCTATCCTATAAATGATAAAGTCAACATACGTGCATACGTACGTCTTACAGTCTCCACGTCATGGTATAATTTGTTATTCAGACAGTTCATTATTTTGGATTGCTATAATAATGAATATAACTTATCTAAATAATAAATATTACATGTAAATTATTATATATATATATATATTATATATCAACCAATTAATAATTATTTCACCATCAATATAATGATATTGTCGCTCGTGCATATGTAAGAATTACCATCCCCACGAATGCGATGATATTCATTCTTTGTCATTGTCATTCAAGAATAAATTTAATTTTGTGATTAAAAATAATGTTTTTGAACATATTATGATTATATATATGAATAAAATACATCATATCCATAACAAAAATTTCATACATAACCAATCATATAAAGGAAAACAAATCAGTTAACTCCTATAACGATGATACTACAATAATATTATTAACAAAGCAACATAATAAAATAATATATGATATCAAATTTATGTATATTATTTTTGAATGATTTAATAACTATGTTTTAACTATTATATTGTATGTTATCATATCACCGACTATGTAAAAGTACAAGGTAAGGTTTAATTCTATAATATCTTTACTTATCTGAGGTTGTTAATACGTATGTATATACGGGGACCTCATTATCATCCACATCTATGTTTTCTTAAAAATATAATTCAAAAAATTTATACTATTTACTATACTATGGGATAAAATTATTTATACCCTTATTTGACAATATATGTTATTAAAGGAAACTTTTTATCATATTCCAAATAAGGTACTTTATGAACTTTTCAATATTTATGTTATGAATGTATTTATTTTAACATAGACAACGGGTGTGGTTATTTTCCATTTTTATGTCCTCATAGAAGCTTCCCATAAAATATTATAATAATATATTCAAAATATTTTTTTCTATTATAATTATATGACTTTTAAATTATTTCAAAATAGAAGGAGATATTTCTCTAAAAAAGATTTGATTTCATATATGTCAAAATCCTTAGGTGGATTTAAAGCTGTTTTGAAGTTCATTTATTATGATAGAAAACTTATATATTGTATTGAAGGTTTGGTGATATATTTGGAAATGGATGGGTTATTTTTACACAATTCATGGTTTATGGATAAATTATTGACATTTCATATGCATGTTTTAATACGAATGTTTATGATATGTTTAATCCTTTTCGTAGGAGGAATGAATTGGACTTAGTAAGTTACGGGTGGAGCCCCCTATAGCTCCTCAATGCATCGATATGTCTCATGAGACAAACTAATTTCTTGGAATAAGGACATGAAAAAATCTTATTTGTATCCTTCTCACAAATCCTTGACTATGGTGTTATGATGTCTGTCATTATGTATTCCATAATTATGAAAGTGGATATTGATATTTCATGTGATTATTCGACTAGTAGAATATCCATGTGGGTGAGTAAATGTAATTATTTGATTTTATATCTTCCATATTATTCTGAAGATTATGTTTAAAATGATTTTCTTTTAGTCTTATACATTTTCTTAATTTTTTATAATTTTTTAAGAATGTTTTTTATATATTTTTATCCTTACTGAGCATCTGATCTCACCAATTTCTATGTATTATTTTTCCCAATATCTAAATAAGTATTTTATGGATAACCCACAAGGATAGGAAAAGGAAATAAGTGTGTTAAAAAGGGTACAAAATTTTGTTGATGTTTTTATTTCATGTTGTAGTGTAAAACATAAGAATGTATCTAGTACTTTCAAGGCTACTAAATTGATCGGCCTATCATGATTTGATCCCTTATGATCATGCCAATGTTATGTAATAATGAACCAACTCTCTGTAACTATGGATGGGGTATTACAATTGGGGAATCATTTTAAAATTTACATAGTTACATTTTCCCATTAATTTTTTCATATAGATAATGGTTGTAATAAACTCTTATAATTCTACCAAACAACCATAAATTTCTGGAATAATAAGAAATGAAATATATACATCAAAATATCTGTCGTCATTTTGTCACACAAATATTTATACAAGAAATCATTAAAAATCATTGTATATTCAGAATGAATAGATAATGATGTTCTATGATATTAAAAAAATAAATTTTAATATTCTAGATTAATTAGTAGAAATTCACTATTCCTAAAACATATCATTCCATCACAATCGATCTTTAACATAAGAAAATTTCCCTTAGTTTTTGTTATATATATATATATTATATTCCACTTTCATCAACTCCTGGATAGATGGATGAATAAACATTTTGAAAAATGTAGTATTCCCCCTTCCATTGATTTTTAATGGTCCATCCAGGAAGAAATATAATTTAGTTAATATTTTATAATCCCCATCATATATATTCTATCATGAAAATTTGTAATAAAAAAACTACCACATTGTTCATAATCATACGGTGGTAATGTATTGACAAATGATATATATTAATAAAATCCAACCATATTCTATGGCATATATTATACTTTTTCTAGGGGAATATAGACTTTAGGAAATTATCATTTGTATATATATTATAGAATTCATTATAAAGATAATGCCTCTATTTCTCTAATGAGAATATTTCAATAGTTAAATCTAAATCACGAGTTTGGTAATTTTTTTCATGAATAATTATTTGGTGTGAGAAACCATTTACCACTTAAATATTTCATCATAAGACCACATATCAAACCCATATATGATGAATCACTATATATCATAATACCTTGTACACTGTAGAGTAGTGTGGGTGAAACTGTATAGTCCGACCTTCTCATCATTACTTGAATTTTTATTCACCTTCATCAATCTAAATGAACATCAAATCCTTACATGTTAGCATGGTGTGTGGATTTGAATGATGAGATAAATTATTCAAAACAATTCCATAATATCTAACCAATATAAGAGAAAAAGGGATCTCAATCACATTGATTTTCCAAGGGAAATTTTCAATGAAAACTATTTTAGAAGGATTTACTCATATTACTTCTCTTATGATCAAAAGCCCCAAAAAGTTATATTCCATAAAAAAAATCATAGTTTAGGAATTTATGATATAATTTATTTTAAAATATGTGCCTCAACATTATTATCAATTGATATCCATGCTCTTACCCACTCATCATTCAACACTACAAAATATTTATTATGGTAATATCTAAATTATATTGGATTAATCCACGATGATGGTGTGATAACTAGTCGGTCCAAATGGTGTAAATATAAATTCATATAATCACTATTTCAGAAAAATTGTTTTAGTTATTTTATTACTTTTTTTACATCAATTGATAGTTCATTGTATGAAGTTAAATCTTGGAATATAATTTATCCTCTAAAATATGATAAACATAATCACCAATATATGATAGATGATCAAAATTATATATTGTGATGTTTGTATGTTCCAAGTAATTAATAAATAGTGGAAGTGATTTATATTATCTATTAAAAAGAACGGTTCCACCCTATGGTTCCACAATTGACCATAGTAATTCCTTATCAAAATCCCATTGGGGATTCTTATTATATTCATTCATCTTTGATGGAAAAATTGTATAGAGATTAATTAGAATGTTAGTATCATTGTGTATGAGTTTTATTGAAATATCAACATCATTATTTTGGGTTAGAAAATAAATTTCTTTAATAAATATATTAGAATATATTTTAATAATATAAATATCTTCAATGATTCATTTTTTCACAAAAATTTGAGATAAATTACCAGCATAAATATGAATGAAGACCCATAAAATAAAACCAAGTTATTCATATTAATCCTCCCAGTATTTGACAATTATAGTTTAATTAATAATATAGAATCTATGTTTTTTCAATAAGTTTATTTGAACATATATAAAATGATATAATCCATTCACAAAATAATATAGAATTAAAATAAATAGTGATCAATAAGTTTTATTGGGAACATTCTTACAAACCTCAACTTGATGTCTAGAATTTTAGAGTGGATTAAAATTGTTCCATAAAAATCATAATCAACTTATTAATTTAAAATATCATATAGACATCTTTTTTTGAGGAGTTAGAAAATGTATTATTAAATTTAATTTTAGGATCATCAACTTCCTTGTACAAAATACAGTGATCTATAAATATTACTGTATGATTGAAATAATTTCCATACATAAAAATATAGATATTTAAACAAAAATAATAATCCCTATACCCTTTTACATATTTAAAACATCTTCTTTTGGAATTGAAATGCTTTCATGGGTGTTTCTTCCCACATCATTGATTTGTAGTTTGTTCAATCATTTAACATCCATAATCATTTTTTCCTTAAATTTTCTAAAGCTAAATTGTTTTCTTATTTAGTAATTTTAGAATCCCACATATGTTAATGTTATTAAAAATAATTCAAGATAGATAATATTAAATAAGAAAAATATTTATCCTTCCATCTATTACATAACTTGTTTTCACATGAGGATGGACATTTCTCTACTTTTCACTTACATTATTCACATGATTATAATTTCTTATGTACATTGAATAAGAAAAAAAATCATTTGTGAGAAATAATAATAACAGTGATAAATTATATAATCAAGAAAAATCATTCATAGGATGCCTATATCATGACACCACATTTACAAAATATGACACCATATGTGTAAACTAGGTATTCCATAGTCCTTATATATTCTAATAGTTAAAATTGTTCATAAATAAAATATGAATTTACCCATCCATATCCCCCAAGAGTGTCGATCATCATTTGTAGTCAAAGTCCCACTAATTGTACATTAATTATGATCAGGTTAATTCCTATTCTATCCATTTCCATGTTTTTATAACTAGGTTTATCTATTCAATTAAATTATAAAGTTTTAGTATACATACATAGATTTATTTGATAGGAAAACCATGAAATATCTAATGTACCAAATATTTGCAGTGTTTTATTTTATATAGACTTGTCTGAATTATCACAAAGAAAAATATAACTCTAATTCCTTGATATAACAAAACACTTTTCTAATAAAAACTAAGGAGGCCCAAAAATTTAAAAATTGATAATTTCATCATTTTTAAGAATATTCAATATATCTCCAAAAAAATATGTTCCCTATGATAATAGAGTTTTGGAATCATGGAATACTAGATACATAAACAACTTATCTCATGAATTTTTTTAAAAATATCCCATAAATATATTCTCATAATTTACACTTCTTTGACAAACCGTACATAAAATATATCATCATATCCTATGGATAAGAAAACCTAATAAATGGAGAGCTCAGATTCTCAGTGAGGGTAAATATTTAAACAGTTAATCAATAATTATATGTAAGGTTTTTATGAGAATAATGGTACTCTAACATGAAATAAAAATTTCAATATCATACAATATAATTTATAAATACTAATCATCTCATATCGATTATGTAGTTAAAAATAAGTAAATAATAGTAGAATCAAATATAATGATATGTAAAATCATATAATAAGAGAAAGAAATTTTCATTGTAATTTTCATAAAAATTTAGTAAACAATATAAACATTTAATTTATATGTCAATGCTATGTATAAATACATTAATTAAATATTTTTATTGGGTTTACATAACTTATGCCTTATTCAGACTTTAGATAATGACCAATATACCCTATTTTATTCTAGGGACAACCAAATGTGTAACCTTTGATATCATAAAACATTAATTATTTCTAATTTTTTTTATTGAGATATAATAGACTCACACATCACCCAGTCCCGTTTCATTCATATATATTTCAAAATTTAATAATATGATTTATCATTTTTCATATCATAAGCCATGTAAAAGAAAACTACTTCTATAAATATCATAATAAGAAAATATCTAGACGAATAAGATATATTGTAACATTGGATCACATCCCCAATTTATTATATTATATATCACATGAAATTTTAATGAAGTGATTACCTTAAAAAATTACTGGAAAATTTCATGATGAAAATATCCTTTTCATTTTCAAATAATTTTTTTAAAATTAAATAATTTATATTATATTATAAACATACTGACCTTGAATGTAAATTTGAATAAATATAAATTAATATTCGAAAAATATTATTCAGGATGGTAGGAAAAGTCATCTCATATGTATAAGTTAAAACAATAAATTTACCCATTGATAAAAAGTACCAAATCGGAAAAAGGAAAAACATATCGCTTTTAATAAATTTTACAGTGATTATAACAAGTTTAAAAGTTAATTAAATAAATAATTTTTGATTATTAACAACAATTATGAATTTTTTTAAATGATATGACTGGAAAATATTATTTTAATAAAATATATATAAAATGGGTATTAATTTAAATCAGTCAATTAGAATTGGGAGTACTAAAGGGAAGGAAAATAAGGTTAAAATTTGAAATATCATGAAAAAATAATAGGATAATAAAATTATTGAAATTTATGAGAGGAATATTCTATATTTTCATAATAATAAATTTAAGCACAAAAAATCATTATTCTAATGAGAGTGTTACATAAAACCTCACCACATTGGTTACTTTTCAAGCGTAACACTCTTTAATAAAAACATAAAATTGAACTTAAAAATTCCATGAGTATAAATTTATTCAATATATAAAATTTAAAATGGGGACCATATACAGTAAGTCATTAAAAAATTTGGTGAATACGACATCTATCTCAAAAAATAAAAGTGTGATGAGAACCACTTACCTCAACACTGACATGGTTCCTTAATTATATAACCTATAATATATTAAATTATAAATTATTATAAATATATAATATAACAATATTAATACTTATAAAATCATTCATGGTTAAATTAAAATATATTAACACCCATTCATTATCAATATTTAAAATATCATCATCATTTGGAGTGTTAAATGCTTATTTTTTGTATGTTTCAGTTCATTAGGTTGGGTCCCGAGACCTTGAAAGTGGTTTAAAATATACATAAAGGTAATAAATAAATAAATTTTACCTATATTATTTATATACATATTTATAACCATTCATAAATGGGTGTTAATAAAAAAATAATTTCACTCTTCATGGATATGGTAGTTCGTATATATGTTTGAATGTTGTTTTTATTTTATACTGACAAAATAGATAGAATATAATTAATATATTGCAATTATAAATAATAATTGTATAATATATGTCATATATATTTATTAATTTCATCATTATATCCATTAATGTGTGGTGGTGATGGAAAATGATTGATATCGCTATGCGGGGTAGTAGTCTAGATGTATGTATGGATATACATTAATTTAACATTTAATGGAAAATGGTGGAAAATTGTTGTATCATAACCATAATATACTTTCACTATATATGATAAAATTTATTAATTATTTTTGTATTGATAATATATATACATATTGGATATATAATAATAAATAAAACATAATTGAGTTAGTTAAGACGAATATATATTTTTTGAAAGATATCCTTTGAATTATACCTTATTCCTTTTAAGGAATTAATGATGTTATTGATGATACGGTGGTGTTTGAGTCAAACTCATCCGTGATTCCATGATTAATTTTAGTGAATAACAGAGTATAATCGGTCCCCTTCCATAATATATGTGAGGGATTCAAATGTAATTACAGAAAAATTAAATAATATAAAGTCACATTACATTAAATCTCGATGAAAATGGACCAGGCCTTAAATTTAGAATAATATAAATTACAAAATATTTAAACATTAATATCTATATATTTTTTGATTAAGTTTTTAGTTAAATCTCAACTTAAAACCAACATTAAATATTTTATATCTCTTACTATGTAAATAAATTCATACTATTATTACTATACATTATAACAAAAAATGAATGTGGAATCATTAAAATGTTTTTAAATATTGATTTAAAATACGGAAATGATTTTATGAAACCTTGTATTTATAAGTGGGAAAATTATTTTATAATAATGTTAAATAACTCAATGAAATCATTTTTTTTTAAATTATTTTTTTGAATAAAACAAAGATTACATCCACTCCATTTCTTATAAAAACAATTAGATGAGGGTTAAAATATTTAATTGATTATATATTATATAAATTTATTTATCAAAATTTAAAAAATAGATATATAAATATTTATAATTATTAAAAATACATGATATGTATAAAAATATATTTCTTATAGAAATATATCTTTTAATTTAGAAATGTTTCTATTGATTATATTAATGACAATTTCTTATGAATTATTAAATAAATTGGAATTGAAGAATATATATATATATATATGTTTTAGAATATTGTTAATCATATTTATACACTTCTATCCTACCACTAGGTTATAATTTTTTAAAATAATATTTTCCATTATACCCGGGTTTTTGTACAAAAAAAAATCAAATATGTAGAATATATTTCAAATAAAAACAAAGAAAATAATTGATTATTACAAAACATACTCCCCTTGTACACTACAGTAATAGTTTACACAACTTCATTTGGTGTAGTTCAGGGTTTATCTAACCCCAAAAAATTATTTTCAGACTCGCGGTCATATTTTATATATTAATAAATAATCATATCAACAATAATCATAAATTTAATTTTGACTAATAATACTCCATAATGAATATATATTTGGGATAATTCAAATTACTAATTTGGAAGGATAATTATTGTTTCACTTCATGTGATATATATAGCTTACTAAGATAAATTAATAATTAGAAATTACATTTCTATGACATGATTCAATTTCTATTCATAAATTTTTTAAAAATACACTTATAGATTCACAAATAAGTACTAGACCAGTATATTATATAAAATACAACATAATTGCCTTAAGTTTTTTTTACAAATATGTGTTCATTAATGATCATAAAAACAATCTAATTCCCAATTGTATCTCTCTATGAATATATAATGAAACCTCCAAATAAGCATTTTTTTGAGTAACATTTGTATAGAAATTATTTTCATTAATACAAATAAATTGGATTTATATTCATTAAAAAATACTTAATAATAAGTAAAAAATCTCATATAAAAGTCTACCAAAGTACATAATGTTTTCTATAACACTATATATGTTATAATAATTATATATCAATATTATCCTTGTCACATATCTATGTCACTCTTTAATAAAACATCCAACAAAATTATATTAGTGTGTAAAAACTATAAATAATGTATATTTGAATAATATGATCCATATAAATCACAATCCAATTATTCAAATCATTGGGCATAGTATTCAGAATACATTATTTCAGAACATCGATGTTTACAACGAAAAAAAAATCATTTTCTTAATAAGAAATACTTATAAATAACCCATTAAAACATTGAACATTTCCAAAACGATTATTTTAGGTCTATATTGACAAATAAATGAATCTATCTACATTATTTATCATTGAAAACTTATAATAAACTCATCTAGGATATAAGTTAACATTTACAATAATTTTGAAAGATATAATTATTTATATGTATACAATTGGGAATCTCAAAGTCATAAAATACTAACATTATTCTCATATAAAATATATAAATTTCAAAATATATTTTAATATTCATAAACTCCTATGATTTAGAAAACAGTAGTTATATTTATTAATAATTTTATCAAATAAACTATTAAACATATTATATCTTAGGTTGTTATTTGGGTTTATAGAATTATTATAAAATTAAGACTTTATATATTAAAATATTTTATCAACAGTAATTGAAATCTTGATTCCTCTTATTTTAATAAATATCCGACAAAAAAATATTTTATCCCAAATAAAACATTTATTAATATTCACTATTTTTCAAATTGATGTAAACATTATTAGTAATCAAAAACCATGTGTGTCAAAATATTATCTCATTATACATAGAGAAAATAATTTTGTATAAATAAAATTAAATATCATATAAGATAAATGATTTTATAGACACATACTATATATATATGCACCTAATCTTTAAATATTACTTTACATTAAAAATTCATAATATTAACCTTTTCTATAATATATTAATAAAATACATACCCTCCATCAATTTGTATATGAATTTTGAGATCATAGAAATTAATAATATCTATTAATATACATTTAGAATAATATAACCATTATTATTAAATAACATATTTTTATAAAATTAATATCTGATATAGAATTTATATGGAGCCTCACAATCCCATTTGGTATATCAAAAAATTACATCCTATGGAAATATAAACCCTCCTTTTTAAACCCAACTTATGTTTTAGTAACATTGATTGGATATTGGTAAATTTCATGTTGTACATTCAAGGAGAATTCTTTTCATAAACATAAAATTGATATCCATTTATTGTATCAATGCATCATTAGACCTATGAAATATTATGACCATCTTAGATATCCTAAACACATTATATAAATAGTGTAATATTTTGTTGAAATTATACCCATTATTAATGTATTTATAATAATTATTATACAATGAACACTATATCAATGACTAGTTTTATTGGAAGTACATTTCCATTTAATTCCTTATCATTCAAAATCATATCTTTTTCATGGGTAGAAACTAAATTCTCTTTGGTAATATTTCATTTAATACATTAAAAATCACAGTTTATCCCGTTTACCATTCACATTTTAATCTATATCTACTAATTTAATAACTTTAATATTTAGTTATTAAGGAAAATGTATCATTGAAACAATTAATTTTTCAAATTTCTTTGTAATAATTCTTATGTTTCCCTATATTCTAAATAAATTAGTTTTGTTAATATTTTTCTTCTCGTAGATTAATCATAAATTATAGATTGATAATGTTGATTCCATATTATTTATAACGAGATCATTTATTATATTAGTTTCATGTTTTAAAATCATTTAATATTAATTTGTATTAAATTAAATACAAATTAAATTTTAACCATACTAAATTACATCATAACCATTAATGGATCAAGGTCCATGTTTAACTATATAATGCATCCACTTTAGTTTTTCTCTCACCACATTGTATCTTTTTACTATTATTCCAATCATATCTCGTATGACACATGAATATTTTTGTGGAAACCTATTTTGTAAACCAATCATATGGAACGTTTGGTCATATTCCATTTACATCTTATCTTCTAGTGAGACCCAACTAAATGTAACTTAAATAATTAATAGACTGATATTTCATGTATAATTTAATGGGTTTACTAAGTACTTTTAATGCATTTAATTCAATAATCCCATGGAATGGAATGCTTTATGTGGATATGGAGAATTTTTAGGAAGGAACTAAAATTAACATTAATGGGTTTTTAATGACTGATTTTATTATATATTATTACATGAATGTTTTGAATACTATTTTATGTGAAATTTTAAATCGATCTATATCTCACCTTATAACGGCCCATACTTTACAAACATTGTTAATACTTCAAAATTGAAGCACACTTATTACAACATATGACAAAACCACAAAGGACCGTATAGGTATAGTGTCTTTAGAAACTGGGAATCATAAACAACTAGTTCGTAAATCTTCTACAGTGTCTCCCATTTATTTCATCATATCTAGGGTCTCTTTTAGCATATTCTACTTAATATCCATATTCCTACCTGGGGAAAAGAAAACATAAAAGGGTGAGCTCAAATGCTCATCAAGGGCAAATACAGGAAATAAAAATCATATCATATCTTTTTGAAAATCATAACCTGCAAAAGAGATCATAATATCTTAACATGGAATAAATCATAGAAGTGAAAATGAGATCCCCATAATCATAACATAAAACTTGAAACTTTTTGGCATGCACACATAATCATGGAAAATCATTTCTTGTTAGTCATGTGTAACACCCCAGGATTTCAGAGTGTGTTATTTCTTAAAAATAATTCAATAACTTGCACTACACGCAACACCGAGTTCAATCACACCATTAAAAGAGGTCATGAATAGTATTAACTACATTTTGAACTTTATATAATCCTTATAATTTTAGAATCCCTATTATGAGTTTCTTAGTCATATTGCAAGAACAGATTCATTTTCAGTATTTCACTTTTATCAACTTCTAATAGTGAAACCTTTTTAAATACAATATTTTAAACTTTTTGACTAAATGGGGACATCAAAAATTTAAAATGAAACATCCCAAGCTTCCACAGTACGCTTTCCTTTGAATAATGTGATAGCGTGTGTTGTACGCAACACCAAGTTCTAACACACCATAACTAATCAAACTAGCCGTTATGAATACTAATACCTAATTTTTGAAATTATATATATATTTTATATTTGAAAATGGACTTCATTTTTGGATTCGGAATATCTAATTTAGCCTAAGGTGAAATTTTGGTACTTTTCGGATAACTTTCATATTTTGATGAATAGTGAAAATTACTAAATTTTAATTAAAAACAACTTTTTTAATCAAAATAATTAATAGTGATAAATTATGAATTTGAGTGGTTTTAAAGTATATTTAGAATATATTTTTCCCATTTAATATAATTTTGGTCATTGGACATAATTTTACAATTAAACCGAACATAAACAAGTGTCAATCTTTTGATAGTTATTATCTCTTAAAAACACGCTTTTTGATTTGACAGCGGGAATTAATTTTAAATTAATTTCTGCCACTTCTGTGTTTTGAATTTAGGAAAATGGATTCCATATTTGGAATCAGGATGTTCAAATTGTGTAAATAGGTAACTTTTATTTTTAGACATTTTGAATAATTACTGCGGTAAATATTTTATTTACCATGTTTAAAGGTAAATCCGGTAAATAAGGGTTAAAAAATAATATTATAATAATACTAAATTACCCTAAAACGTGTCTTAACCCTATTTTTTGATACAGGGTCGACCATGGAAATCTTTGGGTCTATTTTGGGACCCCATGGATCCACTTGTAAGTGATAATGACACTTTATTTTAATTAAGTCAAAATGAATACAAAAATGACACAAGCATATATCATTTAGAAGAACAATTTTTACATAGGGTTATACATGTTGTATTTTCGATTATAAATATTCATTAGAAAGCTAGAAAGATTTACTACATAATGATATTTTATTTATAATTTTTAGACATTAAATAGGTTATTTTATTTATGACACAATGATGATGCAGTAATTACTATAATAGTGAAAAATTAAAATAATTGATATTATAAATACCCAAATAAATATAATATGAAACTTTTAATGCATTAAACTAATTTTCTAGGATAATATGATATATTAGTATTGATTTAATTGACTTTGTTCGAAGTAATCAATCTGTTATGAGTATCACAAAAATCAACTATTGAATAGTGTCAAAATTGACATAAAAGAGTTCTTAAAACAAATATTATATTATTAATTGATATTAAATTCCTAAAAATCTAAGGTTCGGCCAAGAGACTGATATTATGATAGTTTAATCATTAATGGACCACTTGGGGGTCGCTTGGATGTATATAGTAATTTTATTAACCATATTATATAAAAATACAAAGATACATTGTAAAAGTGAAACTAATTAACTTAGAGTTAATACTTAATGATAAGGTTAATATAAGTACCAAAACCTGTATAAATTCTATTGGATGAGTTGTTTTCGACCTATCCCCACCTCATACTTTGAATAGTAAACTTTGGAGCCTTTGGAAACCGAATATGAATTTATTATAAATTAATATTTCTAGCTTTTCCAAAGGTGCCCCTCACCCCTCTTATAAAAGGGCACTCCTCCTTCTCTTTTCCTCACACCTCTCAAGCCACTTGCCTCGTCCAAACTCTGCCCAACTAAGCTCCCCACATCCCTCTCCTCCTCCTTGAAGCTTCCCCTTAGGCAGAAAGCATTTCAAGAAGTCATTTGGTTCCAACCAAAGTGAGTTACCTAAATTAAAGGTAACGATTTCTCTTAAATTATTGTCATTTATTTTGCTTCTTCAACCCCCAAAATCTTTTTATTTCCTTTCTTTTGTAACAACACCAGTATCCTCAATATACTAAGATGTTGTTATAAGAAGGATTCGAACTACACATACACACAACTCCATCTAATGGATGATGAACATAATGTTTCTGTGGATGGCAAACTAACGCCTCACGAAACGATGATTGTTCAAAAACATATTACCGCCTCTCATGGTGGCCATTATGATGTCACTGTAATTAAATATGATATTAATGATATATATTTTATATATAATCTTCTGTAATTCCATTTTATTTCATACCATTATTCGTTTCATGTTGTATATGCATACGATAATTTCATTTGAGGAAGTGCGGACTACCGCCCCCTTAAAATGATATGACTCGTTCATACCACACATGGAACGTATAAAGGATGGTTTTAATGAACTTAAGTAACATATATAAAATATTATATTATACTAGAATAGTAATATACCTATGTATCATTTGTATTCAATTCTTTTAAAATAAAAAATTAAATGGAAGTAGCGTTCGTGCGTACGTACGGACTACCGTCTCCACGAAGGCGACGAGATTCATTCTCCATCATATCCATTCAAGTCTTATTCTCATTTTGGGGTTAAAAATAATGTTAATATCATTCTAATTATGAATAAGATATAATCTATCCATTACAAACATGTCTTACGTAACCAAACATTTAAGAAGAACGAATCGATTATCACCCGAAACGACGATAATACTAAGATATTATTAATAAAGCAATGTTAAAAGATCATATATGATATCATATTAATGTATATGATTCTTGTATAATTTAATAACAATTATTTCACCATTATACAGGAGGTTAACCTACCCCAACCAAGGAAAATTTCAAGGTAAGGGTTATTTCACAATCTCTTCATTATTCGAGGTTGTTTATACGTAATAATCTTCTGGGATCTCTTTATCATCCACATCCATGTTTCTTAAAAATGTATTTCAAAATATTTTTACTATTTACAATAATATGGGTTAAAGTCATTTATACCCTTTTTTGACTTTTTATAAGAGGTTTATAAAGGAATCTTTCCGTCGTTTTCAAAACAAGGTCCTTTTTAACCTTTTCGACAGAATTGAGGTAAGGATGTTTTTTTTAACTTATACGGCGGGTGCGGTTATTTTCCGCCGTTATAAATCATCGAAGCTTTCCTTACAAGCTTATAAGAATATTTTCAAAGAAAATGATTTATTTTATATGGATCTAAAATGATTTCAAAATAAAAGGAGATACTTCTTTAAAAAGAATTTTGATTTCATCTATGTCAACATCCTTTGATGGATTTTAAGATTATTTGAAGTTGATTTATTATGATACAAAACTTCTATATTGTATTGAAGGTTTTGTGATATGTTTGACTGTGGATGTGCTATTTTTATACCATTCATAGTTTATGGTGAAATAATTGACATTTCGTATGCTAGTTTTAATACGAATGTTTATGTTATGTTTAAACCTTTTCATATGGGAATGCATTGGACTTAATAAGTGACGGGTGGAGCCCGCTATAGCTCCTCGATGCATCGGTAGGTCTCATGAGACAAACTAGTTTCTTGGCACAAGGCCTTGACAAAATCTTATTTGTAGTCTTGGCACGAGGCCTTGGCTATGTGGTTATGATAGTCTGGCATTATGCATTCCAACATTATGAAAGTGGTTATTGATATTGCATGTGATTATTCGATTAGTAGAATATCCATGTGAACAAGTAAATGGCAATTATTTCATTTTATTTATGCCATACCATGTTGAAAGTTCATGTTTAAAAGGCTTTTGTTTTAGTAATTCATTGCCTTAAATGTTTATGCTTATTTTGAATGTTCCGCTATATTGTTATCCTTACTGGGCATTTGAGATCACCCCTTTTCTATGTTTTATTTTTCCCAGGTAGTGAAGAAGTAAATTATGAATGACTTGCAGGGATATTATGAGGGGTTAATAGTGTGGATATGAAGACATTGTTGTTGTAGTAGTTTTTCACTTTGAAATGTAATGTACAACTTTATGATTATATCTAGTATTTCCAAGGCTACTAAACCAATCAGTCTTTCGAGATTTGATCTTTCTTGTGATCATGCCAATGTTATGTAATTAATGCACCGACTCTGGGCAACTGGGGTCGGGGCGTTACAGTTGGTATCAGAGGAAGTTTAGTACAAACCTTGGAAGCTAGATTTAGATAAAATCTGATTAGAGCACGTAGAACTAAGATGAACTTTGAAGATTAGTATAGAAGAACTTCCTAGAATTTGGTATTGTAGAGATTTTGTGAGTTTTCCGAGCAATACATCCTTGTCTGGATACGAGCAGGTAGAGACGGCTCTGGCACAGATGTACCTAGGGGTAAAACCCGAAAACACCGCTTTGAGCTTGACTCAAACGGGAACTGGTGCACGACAACGGGCCTTGCTGCACTCTTGGTTACGACACTCCCGGGGGATATGCTTAGGATAACTCTCATTTTCTTTACAAATCATTTTGAAGGGTTTATGAGTATATACTTCCTTAAAGAAAACATTCTTATGATTATGGATTATATCCATAAATAGTTCAATTTATGTTAAGTGTTTTATAAGTATGGGATTATGTATTTTGATTCATAAACTGATCTAGTGTATTCCATTGTTTAGAAATGGCGCCCAGTAGAAGGAATGAGAACTCTAGAAATTCACATGATCCAAAGAGAAGGAAGGATCATATCTTTCATGGTCTTAAGCTAGAATTTATAAGAGAAATAGTCTCCCATGTATTATCATCAAATGAAGAAATAATATCATTTGTTGATAAGATAAGTAAAGAGTTTACTGAGTCCTATGGCTTTGAAGGGAAGCAAGAGAAGAAAAGGATAGAAGAGAGAAAGATGGATAAAGGGAAGAGGGAAAAGAAGAATTTTCCCATATGTGGTAACTGTGGAAAGAAACACCCTGGAACTTGCCTGAAAGGAATGGGAGTTTGTTTTAAGTGTGGAGGAAAAGGGCACAAAGTACGTGAATGCAAGGGTAAGAAAATGGTTTCAAATGTACAATGCTTCATTTGCAAGGAGTTTGGACACTACGCGAACCTATGTCCCAGTCATCAGTCTATGACGCAAATGATTCTATTGGATAATAATCAAGTTATAATACTACCACAGATGAAGAGGAATGATTAGAGTTCTTATGTTGATTATGTCAATTTAGTTTTGTATCAACAATGTACTTGTTATAATAATTATGGAGTATATAAGGATTGTACTACAGTACTATTTCATTAAGGACTTGAGATTGTGTGGAACAAAGAAAAGTGACTCAATAGCAGGATAAATTTTTGGAAAATATATGGTTGAGAGAATGATAAATCATAATACAGTTCTGATACTGAGGTGGTGATTTAGGAATAATATGTGATTGTTTTGGATAAATTATATTGGATATTCTTGACTACCTTGGAACTGATTAATGATTTGTATATTCCAACATTGTTGGGGTTTAAAACATTTTTGGATTAATGAAGTATATCCAGCATTCTATATGGAATAAGGGAGCATGAATGTAATCAATAAGGAATATGGTAATACATGATGAAGGTATTCATATGCTATTACGGGGTAAAAAGGATCTATATTATGTTTACCCTCCTTATAAATGTTAGACTGTGAGTTTGGACAGAAGTATTTTGGATAGTTCTAGTTTGGATTATTTTGGATTGCCATAAAAGGACAACCCGGAGGTCGGGCGGCAACCCGTCGCGTCCGGCAAGGCTGCGAGACTTGAACCCGCAACCGAAGGGCGACAAGGGTGTATCACCTACCACTAGCCCATGAGATGTCCTGGATTAAATAATGTAGTTTTTATTAAAAGATCATGTAGATGAATTATAAATTCGTTTATTTTGGAACCCTATACGAATAGTGTAAATAGAATTTTTTTTACATTCTATTATCTTTTAGAGTGAAAGATGAGTTTGTGGTAGAAATTTATTAATGGATAAAACTCTAATTATAAAGTAAGTATATCTCCTTATGATCTTATCCAATATCATAAATAAATTCCTCAATATTAAGAAAAGAAACTTAGAACAAAAATGTTGTCCTAGATGGTACTTCAAATCATCATAGATTGATGAGTTTAAGGACCTCAATTTTATACTTGTTTGTGATTGATGACCTCAATCACTACCTATAAATATCTACGTTTTCCTCCAATTATATGTCTCTAATTGCCACCAATGTTCTCCTAATCGAGATCATAATTTGGTGGTGACCCTTTCATTTATCTTTTCCTCATATTAAGACTAAATTTTAGTAACCCAATTTCCGATGTGGGTTTTCCCACAAATATATTTTCTACTTTCAACCTTTTATTTTTGAAGAACAATTTCAAATTGCGAGGACGCAATTTATTGAAGGAGGGGAGAATGTAACACCCCAGGATTTCAGAGTGTGTTATTTCTTAAAAATAATTCAATAACTTGCACTACACGCAACACCGAGTTCAATCACACCATTAAAAGAGGTCATGAATAGTATTAACTACATTTTGAACTTTATATAATCCTTATAATTTTAGAATCCCTATTATGAGTTTCTTAGTCATATTGCAAGAACAGATTCATTTTCAGTATTTCACTTTTATCAACTTCTAATAGTGAAACCTTTTTAAATACAATATTTTAAACTTTTTGACTAAATGGGGACATCAAAAATTTAAAATGAAACATCCCAAGCTTCCATGGTACGCTTTCCTTTGAATAATGTGATAGTGTGTGTTGTACGCAACACCAAGTTCTAACACACCATAACTAATCAAACTAGCCATTATGAATAGTAATACCTAATTTTTGAAATTATATATATTTTTTATATTTGAAAATGGACTTCATTTTTGGATTCGGAATATCAAATTTAGCCAAAGGTGAAATTTTGGTACTTTTCGGATAACTTTCATATTTTGATGAATAGTGAAAATTACTAAATTTTAATTAAAAACAACTTTTTTAATCAAAATAATTAATAGTGATAAATTATTAATTTGAGTGGTTTTAAAGTATATTTAGAATATATTTTTACCATTTAATATAATTTTGGTCATTGGACATAATTTTACAATTAAACCGAACATAAACAAGTGTCAATCTTTTGATAGTTATTATCTCTTAAAAACACGCTTTTTGTTTTGACAGCGGGAATTAATTTTAAATTAATTTATGCCACTTCTGTGTTTTGAATTTAGGAAAATGGATTCCATATTTGTAATCATTATGTTCAAATTGTGTAAATAGGTAACTTTTATTTTTAGACATTTTGAATAATTACTGCGGTAAATATTTTATTTACCATGGTTAAGGGTAAATCCGGTAAATAAGGGTTAAAAAATAATATTATAATAATACTAAATTACCCTAAAACGTGTCTTAAACCTATTGGTTGATACATGGTCGACCATGGGAATCTTTGGGTCTATTTTGGGACCCCATGGATCCACTTGTAAGTGATAATGACACTTTATTTTAATTAAGTCAAAATGAATACAAAAATGACACAAGCATATATCTTTTAGAAGAACAATTTTTACATAGGGTTATACATGTTGGATTTTCGATTATAAATATTAATTAGAAAGCTAAAAAGATTTCATACATAATGATATTTTATTTATAATTTTTAGACATTAAATAATTTATTTTATTTATGACACAATGATGATGAAGTAATTACTATAATAGTAAAAAATTAAAATAATTGATATTATAAATACCCAAATAAATATAATATGAAACTTTTAATGAATTAAACTAATTTTCTAGGATAATATGATATATTAGGATTGATTTAATTGACTTTTTTCGAAGTAATCAATCTGTTATGAGTTTCACAAAAATCATCTATTGAATAGTGTCAAAATTGACATAAAAGAGTTCTTAAAACAAATATTATATTATTAATTGATATTAAATTCCTAAAAATCTAAGGTTCGGCCAAGAGACTTATATTATGATAGTTTAATCATTAATGGACCGCTTGGGGGTCGCTTGGATGTATATAGTAAGTTTATTAACCATATTATATAAAAATACAAAGAGACATTGTAAAAGTGAAACTAATTAACTTAGAGTTAATACTTAAAGATAAGGTTAATATAAGTACCCAAACCTGTCTAAATTCTATTGGATGAGTTGTTTTCGACCTATCCCCACCTCATCCTTTGAATAGTCAACTTTGGAGCCTTTGGAAACCGAATATGAATTTATTATAAATTAATATTTCTAGCTTTTCCAAAGGTGCCCCTCACCCCTCTTATAAAAGGGAACTCCTCCTTCTCTTTTCCTCACACCTCTCAAGCCACTTGGCTCGTCCAAACTCTGCCCAACTAAGCTCCCCACATCCCTCTCCTCCTCCTTGAATCTTCCCCTTAGGCATAAAGCATTTCAATAAGTCCTTTGGTTCCAACCAAAGTGAGTTACCTAAATTAAAGGTAACGATTTCTCTTAAATTATTTTCATTTATTTTGCTTCTTCAACCCCCAAAATCTTTTTATTTCCTTTCTTTTGTAACAACGCCAGTATCCTCAATATACTAAGATGTTGTTATAATAAGGATTCAAACTACACATACACACAACTCCATCTAATGGATGATGAACATAATGTTTCTGTGGATGGAAAACTAACGCCTCACGAAACGATGATTGTTCAAAAACATCTTACCGCCTCTCATGGTGGCCATTATGATGGCACTGTAATTAAATATGATATTAATGATATATATTTTATATATAAGCTTCTGTAATTCCATTTTATTTCATACCATTATTCGTTTCATGTTGTATATGCATACGATAATTTCATTTGAGGAAGTGCGGACTACCGCCCCCTTAAAATGATATGACTCGTTCATACCACACATGGAACGTATAAAGGATGGTGTTAATGAACTTAAGTAACATATATAAAATATTATATTATACTGGAATAGTAATATACCTATGTATCATTTGGATTCAATTCTTTTAAAATAAAAAATTAAATGGAAGTAGCGTTCGTGCGTACGTACGGACTACCGTCTCCACGAACGCGACGAGATTCATTCTCCATCATATCCATTCAAGTCTTATTCTCATTTTTGGGTTTAAAATAATGTTAATATCATTCTGATTATGAATAAGATATAATCTATCCATTACAAACATGTCTTACGTAACCAAACATTTAAGAAGAACGAATCGATTATCACCCGAAACGACGATAATACTAAGATATTATTAATAAAGAAATGTTAAAAGATCATATATGATATCATATTAATGTATATGATTCTTGTATAATTTAATAACAATTATTTCACCATTATACAGGAGTTTAACCTACCCCAACCAAGGAAAATTTCAAGGTAAGGGTTATTTCACAATCTCTTCATTATTCGAGGTTGTTTATACGTAATAATCGACTGGGATCTCTTTATCATCCACATCCATGTTTCTTAAAAATGTATTTCAAAATATTTTTACTATTTACAATAATATGGGTTAAAGTCATTTATACCCTTGTTTGACTTTTTATAAGAGGTTTATAAAGGAATCTTTCCGTCGTTTTCAAAACAAGGTCCTTTTTAACCTTTTCGACAGAATTGAGGTAAGAATGTTTTTTTTAACTTATACGGCGGGTGCGGTTATTTTCCGCCGTTATAAATCATCGAAGCTTTCCTTACAAGCTTATAAGACTATTTTCAAAGAAAATGTTTTATTTTATATGGATCTTAAATGATTTCAAAATAAAAGGAGATACTTCTTTAAAAAGAATTTTGATTTCATCTATGTCAACATCCTTTGATGGATTTTAAGATTATTTGAAGTTGATTTATTATGATACAAAACATCTATATTGTATTGAAGGTTTTGTGATATGTTTGACTGTGGATGTGCAATTTTTATACCATTCATAGTTTATGGTGAAATTATTGACATTTCGTATGCTAGTTTTAATACGAATGTTTATGTTATGTTTAGACCCTTTCATATGGGAATGCATTGGACTTAATAAGTGACGGGTGGAGCCCGCTATAGCTCCTCGATGCATCGGTAGGTCTCATGAGACAAACTAGTGTCTTGGCACAAGGCCTTGACAAAATCTTATTTGTAGTCTTGGCACGAGGCCTTGGCTATGTGGTTATGATAGTCTGGCATTATGCATTCCAACATTATGAAAGTGGTTATTGATATTGCATGTGATTATTTGATTAGTAGAATATCCATGTGAACAAGTAAATGGCAATTATTTCATTTTATTTATGCCATACCATGTTGAAAGTTCATGTTTAAAAGGCTTTTGTTTTAGTAATTCATTACCTTAAATGTTTATGCTTATTTTGAATGTTCTGCTATATTGTTATCCTTACTGGGCATTTGAGCTCACCCCTTTTCTATGTTTTATTTTTCCCAGGTAGTGAAGAAGTAAATTATGAATGACTTGCAGGGATATTATGAGGGGTTAATAGTGTGGATATGAAGACATTGTTGTTGTAGTAGTTTTTCACTTTGAAATGTAATGTAAAACTTTATGATTATATCTAGTGTTTCCAAGGCTACTAAACCAATCGGTCTTTCAAGATTTGATCTTTCTTGTGATCATGCAAATGTTATGTAATTAATGCACCGACTCTGGGCAACTGGGGTCGGGGCGTTACATCATGACTCATTGCCAAGACTATCTTAGTGGACAAAGTCCCTTTCTGAACCGAGTACTCCTCGTTTTAGTCCGGTATCACTGAACAGAAATAACCTTCTGTTCCAGCCATGTCTATCTCATGAGATATAAAATCTTTACCCAATGCATTAGAGGGATATATAGGTCCCACCCATCTTATAATGAATCCTTTCTTATGTGTGCCACATAATCATAAAACATACATCATCGCATAACACATGTAACAAAAATGGGATTCTTGAAACATCATGACATCATAGATAAATTCATATAAGATAAAAGAATTCATAAAAATAATTCCATCACAACATGATCAAATCAATGTAATAATAGGGATAAAAACAGAACCCTTTACTATCTTAGATGGAAAATAATTTTGATAAAACACTTGAACTCCATTCTTGAGGAAAATATCCTTTCTTCTTCAAGAACACTTTTCTTTTCTTAACATGTCATAAAATTATAAACTAAAAGAAGTTGATTAAAAATAAACTTGAAAACTTGTAAAGGAAGCTTCTTGGAAATAATGTTTTAAAAATCCATTCATGCCGTATAAGTTAAAAAAACATTCTTCGTACTCTTGTCGGAAAAGTCAAAAAAGTGCCTCGTACGAAAAACGACAAAAGATTCCTTTCTTATTCTTTACTAAAAACTCACCGAAGGGTAAAAATGGATTCAAACAATTGTAGGTGGATGGAAATAATATTACATATTGATGAAAAATGGATGTGGATGATAAAATACACCCCAGTAAATACTTACGAATAAACAATCTCAGATAAAAATGAGATTGTGATATTTTCCCTTACCTTAGGTCTGATTTTATTTGTACGTGTCCGAAGCTCCTGTATAATGGTTTAAATAATGTTATTGACTTATTCCAGAATCATACATATTGATATGATATCATATATGGTCATATTCTTAGCTTCTTGTTAGTAATATTTAATTGTTACTTGTTACTCGGGTCTTTATTGCCTTTTGTTCTTATGCGTGTTTTTCCGAATACATTCTTATTCTTATTTTATGGTTATAGATACCTTATATCCAGAATGGTATTAGTGTAACATATATCATATTTATTCATTCAATTCATTTATATAATTACTATGTAATGATGATCACGTAGAACGAGTCGCATCACATCGTGGAGACGGTATTCCGCACGTACGCACGAGTGATGATATCGTTCCTATGATCATGGAACTGTATTGGAGTATATATTTATTATTTAAGTATCAATATTACTTTATAATAATCATAAATAGTTACTCATTACACCATTATACCCATCCTTGTAAAGTGATGGTGGAAAAATAGATTACACCACGGCGTGGAGACGGTATTCCGTACGTACGCACGCTTGGTGATTTCATTTTTCCGTAGGATGGATAGAAGGTGAATTAGGTTTGTTTTATATTTATAATAACATATCAGTATGTATGTAATACTGATGTTATTACTTTATCATGAAACAACTAATGAAGAAGAAGTTGAAGAAGAAAGAAATTGAAAAGATCGGTAATGGATATTACCTCTTCTTTGGAACGCCTCTTTGAATCCTCCACTTAGGGAACTAAGATTGGTCTTTGAAGAAGACCAGGACCTCTAGGATTATTCTAGTGAAGTGGAGAGGTGAAAATGGCAGGGGTTGGCCGAGCTTGAGTGCTCAAATTGGTGTGAGGAGGAGGGGGAGGAGGTGCCCTTTTATAAGGGAGGAGAGGGGCACCTTAGAATATCTCAAAATATTATTTTATATTAATGTCAAAATCGGTTTATAATGGTTCCAAAGGGTCTTATTTCGATGATAAAGTGGGGATGGGTCAAAATACTATCAACCAATAGGATTTAGACAAGTTTAGGGTATTATTTTAACCTTATCAATTAGATTTAACTCTAAGTTAAATAATTAAACTTTTACCATGTCTTTTTGTTTTCTTTCACTATATGGTTAATACACTTACTATAACATGCATAAAGAATTCCAAATTGTATATTATTAATATATATATCCTTATCTAAGTCATTTGGCCGATCCTTAGATTTTTAGGAATAAAATAACAATTATTAATATAATATTTGATTAAAAAACTATTTTGTGTCAATTTTGACACTATTTGATATATGATTTTTGTGAAAGTCATAACAGAATTATATGTTCGAACAAAGTTGATTAAATCAACACTAATATATCATAGTAACCTATAAAATTAGTGGAATTCATAAAAAGTCTCAAATTACAATTATTTTGGTGTTTATAACATCAATTATGTCAATATTTCATTAATAAGATAATTACTGCATCATCATTGTGTCATAAATAAATTAAATTATTTAATATCTAAAAATTACAAATAAAATACCATTATGTAGGAAATATTTTTAGATTTCTAATGAATATTTACAATCAAATTTATCTTATGTATAACCCCATATTAAAAATGATATACTTATTAAACTTTGATTTTAACTATTTTAACCCTTCTTTAAATAAATTAATAATAAATGTCCTAATCTAATCCAAGTGGGCCTAAATGGTCATATTTTATTCCTATGTTTGTTTTTGGTCGAATTACACTTGTCCAATAGAATTAGGACATGTGTTAGGGTAATATTAATATCATATTTACCCTTAGTTACCCTATTTACTATTAATCGCGGTAAAAATAGTAAAAAGTTACTTTTCACCAAAAAATTATTTTTATCTCATTGAACCACATTTTATTTACTGATATCAACCGTGTCTGTCAGATTTTTGAAATTCCATTCACAGAAGCGGTAAAATTAAGTTTTATGCAAAATTCAGTTTTTAACCTACCACTTAGTGGTTTCACTATTCATCAAAAATTGAAAGTTTTCAGAAAAATACCAAAATTTTACCCTAGGCTAATTTCGATATTCTGAGTCCAAAAATGAAGTCCATTTTGAAAAATAAAATTTATAAAATTTCAAAAAGTGGTTATTACTATTCATAACGGCTAGTTTTAATAGCATATTGTTGTATAGCGAAACTCGGTATTGCGTACGACGCAAGCTATCGAGGAAGGTCGCGATTGCGTGTAAAGCAAGCCAAGCAAGTGTTGTGTAGAAAAAGATTCCTTTGATGATTTATATAACATAAAAGTCTCGAGTGTTACATTCTACCCCCCTTAAAAAGAATTTCGCGCTCGAAATTCGTCACTTTGTAAAAAACAGATGAGGATACTTCTCCCTCATCATATCCTCAAGCTCCCATGTAGCTTCTTCAAGTTGGTGGTTCCTCCATAAAACTTTCACCAATCGAGTGGTCTTGTTTCGTAGGAATTTTTCGCTACGATCCAGAATCTCTATCGGCTGTTCTTCATAAGAAAGTTCTTGCTCCAGCGGTACAACTTCTGAGCTGAGTACATGTGAAGGATCAGGTATGTACTTTCTCCGGAGAGATACATGGAACACATCGTGAACTTGAGAGAGATTCGGTGGAAGCGCCAATCGGTAAGCTACCTTCCCAACACGATCCAGTATTTCGAAAGGACCGATATATCTAGGGCTCAACTTCCCCTTATTTCCAAATCTCATAACCCTCTTCCAGGGAGATATTCGTAAGAACACGTTATCACCCACATCATACTCTAGGTCTTTTCTTCAGTTGTCGGCATAACTTTTCTGTCGACTCTGAGCTGTGCATATGTGTTGTTGAATAGATCTGACCTTTTCTGCCATTTCATCAACGAGATCAGGTCCTAATAGCTTTCTTTCCCCAACTTCATCCCAGCAAGTTGGAGTAATGCATTTCGTTCCATAGAGAGCTTCATAAGGAGCCATCTGAATACTGGAGTGAAAGCTATTATTATAAGAAACTTCCACCAAAGGTAGGTGTTGATACTAACCTCCTTTGAAATCCATAGAGCAAGCTCTCTACATATCTTATAGGGTTTGAATTGTTCTCTCAGACTGACCGTCTGTCTGGGGATGATAAGCAGTGCTGAAACTCAACTCTGTATCCAGAGTATGCTGAAGACTTCGCCAGAACTTCGAGGTAAATCTCGGATCCCGATCAGATATAATAGAAAGTGGTACTCCATGCAATCTTACCACTTCCTTTACATATATCCTGGAAAGCTGATCTAGAGAGAAATCCTGTCTAATAGGAATGAAGTGTGCAGACTTTGTAAGACGATCAACTATGACCGAGATAGCATTATTGCCTTTGGATGTTTTAGGAAGTCCTGTGACAAAGTCCATAGTGATGTTTTCCCATTTCCATTCAGGTATGGGTAATGGTTGTAACATCCCCTTAGACTTTTGTCTCTCAGCTTTAACTTGTTGACAAACCAAGTATCGAGAGACATATTCAGCAACATCTCTTTTCATGCCATCCCACCATAAGTACTCTTTCAGGTCCCTATACATCTTCGTGCTTCCAGGATGAATAGAGAATGAAGAACTATGAGCCTCATCCAGCAGCTCCTTCTTTAATTCGGGGATGGGAGGAACACAAACCCGATTCCTGAACTTTATTATCCCATCACAATCAAGGTTGAATTCAGGAACATTTCTCACCTTCTTTTGTAACTCGACATCTTCTTTCTGTGCCTCTTTAATCTTCACATGTATAGATGGTTGAACATTCATTTGAGAAAGATAAGATTTTTCCCCTTCCATTATAATTCCAAGATCCATCCTTTGTAAATCCATAAATATTGGATCCTTTGTGATCCTCATCATGGATAAACTAGCATGGTCTTGTCGACTTAATGCATCGGCCACCTTGTTTGCTTTCCCAGGGTGGTAATGGATTGAGTAGTCGTAATCCTTAATCAGCTCCAACCAACTTCTTTGACGCATATTCAACTCCTTTTGTGTGAAAATATACTTTATACTTTTATGATCAGTATAAATATCACACCTTTCACCATAAAGGTAATGCCTCCAAATCTTTAATGCAAAGATTACCGTAGCCAACTCCAAATCATGTGTTGGGTAATTTTGCTCATGGATTTTCAACTGTCGTGAGGCATAAGCTATCACCATATCATTTTGCATAAGAACACACCCCAATACCTTCTTGGATGCATCACTGTAGATCACAACCCTTTCTCCACTACAAGGCAGTGTGAGCACAGGTGCACTGGATAACCTTCTTTTCAACTCCTTGAAATTTTCTTCACATTCCTCTGTCCAGACAAACATAACTCCTTTTCGAGTCAACTTGGTGATTGGATTAGATAATCGTGAAAAATCTTTTACAAAACGTCGATAATATCCAGACAAACCAAGAAAACTTCGGATCTCAGTTACTGTTGTTGGTCTTGACCATCTTTCGATAACCTCTGTTTTTGCTGGATCCACAGATATCCCCTCTTTTGAGATTATGTGACCCAAAAATGCAACTTTTTGAAGCGAAAATTCACACTTGGTAAATTTGGCGTGAAGATTCTCCTTTCTCAGGGTCTTCAATATAATTCTAAAGTGATCTTCATGCTCTTCCTTTCTCTTTGAATAGACAAGAATATCGTCTATAAAGACTACCACAAATTGATCAAGATAGTATCTAAAGACACTATTCATTAGATCCATGAAGATAGCAGGGGAATTAGTAAGACCAAATGGCATCACTATAAATTCATAATGTCCATACCTTGTACGGAAAGACGTCTTTGGTATATCATCCCTTTTGACCCTTAATTGATGATACCCTGAACGAAGATCAATCTTGAAAAAGTATTGAGCACCGCGTAGTTGGTCAAATAATTCATCAATGCATGGGAGAGGATATTTGTTCTTGATAGTGATCTTGTTAAGTTCTCGATAATCAATGCAGAGTCTCATTGATCCATCTTTCTTCTTAACAAATAGAACAGGTGCTCCCCAACATGACACACTAGGGCGTATGAATCCCTTATCAAGATTCTCTTGGAGTTGCTTCTTCAATTCCTGCAACTCAATTGGGGCTATTCTATAAGGTGTCTTTGAAATAGGCAAAGCACCCGGTATGAGTTCTATTGAAAACTCAACTTCACGATTTGGTGGAAGACCCGGTAATTCCTCCGGAAAGACATCATCAAACTCCCGTACAATGGGCATATTCTTAATCGTGAGTTTCTCACCAACCATTTGAGATAAATAACCTTCATTTAGTGGAGTCAATACCCATAAGATGGAAGAAATTTCCACTGGAAGGTTATGTTCATCCTTGCATTGATAGGAGATCGTAGATTGATCTAGAATATGAAATGTGACTTCCCTTCTTGGGCAATTGATATGAGATCCATGTAGATAAAGCCAATCCATGCCAAGAATCACATCAAATTCCACTAAAGGAAGGATCACAAGATTTGACGGAAGCACTTTCCCACAAACTTCGATCGGAGAAGAATTATAAACTTTTGATGCGACTGTTGTGCCATTAGGTGTTGTCACAGCTAACTCAACATCTAATTGTTGAGGTAATACGGTGATACCCTTAGAAAATTCTTTAGAAATAAAAGAGTGGGTGGATCCAGAATCAAATAAAACATTTGCTACTTTAGAGTGGATGGTAAGTGTACCTTTCACCACTTCGTTATCGTATTCCACATCGCTGATAGAAATTGCATATGACTTTCCTTTGTCTTTAGCCTTAATATTTTGTTGACGTCGACCATCATCATCAACCCTTGGATTTGGGCATTTATTGGCATAATGCCCCATCTCCTTGCACTTGAAACATTGAATTGTAGTAGGTTCATTTTGTGTATCCCTTCCTTTGTTTGCATCATTAGAAATCTTCTTCCCATTATCACGGCATTCAAATGCCCGATGACCTTCCATTCCACATTTAAAACATTTACTTGTCCCTTTAAGACAACTCCCTCCATGTTTCTTTCCACACTTTGAGCATAAGGAAAAGCTCATCTTATTTTCCGTGTGCTCTTTAGATTTTTCTTTGAATTCCATCTTCCTCATCTTATCAAACCCATGTGACTGATGGGTTATTCCAATCTCCATCTCAACATTGAGAGCACATCGAACGATTTCCTCGTAGCTATTGAAGTCCCTTATGGCTAACGCCCTTCGAAGACTTGGTTTTAAGCCACTAAAGAATCGATCGATCTTACTCTCAGGTTGGATAATAATACCAGAAGTGTACCTTGAAAGTCTTGTAAAATTTGCTTCATAGGTACCAACAGATTCATCATCCCTTTGCATCAGTTCAAGAAACTCTTTCTCCATCTTTGTTCTGAGAATACGAGGGAAGTACATATTGAAAAATAAGTTCTTGAACTCGTCCCATTCCATAGACTCAATTTCATCCCTTTGCCTCGTATTCTTAATAAGATTCCACCATTGATCAACATCTTCTTCCAAACGATACACTACTAGGATGACTTTATCATGTTCAGAACATTGAAGAACTGAAAATATCTTTTCAGTAGTACCAATCCATTGTTCAGCAACTAATGGATCAGTAGACCCGCTGAAAGAAGGTGGACGCTGCCTCATGAAGGATTCAACAGAATGTTGCTCCTTCCTTTGCTCGTTTGGAAGTCCTGTATGATTCATAGCTTGAGAAAGTTGTGTGAGCATGGCTACAAGATTTGGCATTCCAGCTCCCACATCGTTTGGTTTCTCAGGGGGACAATCATTGCATTGCCCATCGCATTCCGCATTAACACGGTTCCTTTGGGTTCCAGCCATTGACTAAAACCAAGAAGAATAGTGTGAGCAACTAATTATAATAGGAAACCACATAATCAAGGATAAAATTTCACACTTAAGGTCTTATCCTAGGGTATTCATGGCCATTTCTAAAACACTAAGATTGTGTTCTATGCTTAGACATATCCTTAGGGTTCTTACTAAGACTTTCACATCCTAGTTTCCAAAGGTTGACTATACCTTTCCTCTGATACCAACTATAACGACCCATACTTTACATACATTGTTAATACTTCAAAATTGAAGCACACTTATTACAACATATGACAAAACCACAAAGGACCGTATAGGTATAGTGTCTTTAGAAACTGGGAAACATAAACAACTTGTTCATAAATCTTCTACAGTGTCTCCCATTTATTTCATCAAATCTAGGGTCCCATTCAGCATATTCTACTTAATATCCATCTTCCTGGCCTGGGGAAAAGAAAACATAAAAGGGTGATCTCAAATACTCAGCAAGGGCAAATAATGGAAATAAAAATCATATCATATCTTTTTGAAAATCATAACATGCAAAAGAGATCATAATATCTTAACATGGAATAAATCATAGAAGTGAAAATGAGATCCCCATAATCATAACATAAAACTTGAAACTTTGTGGCATGCACACATAATCATGGAAAATCATTTCTTGTTAGTCATGACTCATTTCCAAGACTATCTTAGTGGACAAAGTCCCTTTCTGAACCGATTTCACTCCTCGTTTCAGTCCTGTATCACTGAACCGAAATAACCTTCCGTTCCAGCCATGTCTATCTCATGAGATATAAAATCTTTACCCAATGCATTGGAGGGAGATATAGGTCCCACCCATCTTATAATGAATCCTTTCTTATTTGTGCTATGTAATCATAAAACATACATCATCGCATAACACATGTAACAAAAATGGGATTCTTGAAACATCATGACATCATAAATAAAATCATATAAGATAAAGGAATTCATAAAAATAATTCCATCACAACATGATCAAATCAATGTAATAATAGGGATAAAAATAGAACCATTTACTATCTTAGATGGAAAATAATTTTGATAAAACACTTGAACTCCATTCTTGAGGAAAATATCCTTTCTTCTTCAAAAACACTTTTCTTTTCATAACATGTCATACAATTATAAACTAAATGAAGTTGATTAAAAATAAACTTGAAAACTTGTAAAGTAAGCTTCTTGGAAATAATGTTTTAAAAATCCATTCATGCCGTATAAGTTAAACAAAACATTTGTCGTACTCTTGTCGGAAAAGTCAAAAAAGTACCTCGTACGAAAAACGACAAAAGATTCCTTTCTTATTATTTACTAAAAACTCAACGAAGGGTAAAAATGGATTTAAAAAATTGTAGGTGGATGGAAATAATATTACATATTGATGAAACATGGATGTGGATGATAAAATACACCCCAGTAAATACTTACGAATAAACAATCTCGGATAAAAATGAGATTGTGATATTTTCCCTTACCTTAGGTCTGATTTGCTTTGTACGTGTCCGAAGCTCCTGTATAATGGTTTAAATAATGTTATTGACTTATTCCAGAATCATAAATATTGATATTATATCATATATGGTCATATTCTTAGCTTCTTGTTAGTAATATTTCATTGTTACTTGTTACTTGGGTCTTTATTGCCTTTTGTTCTTATGCGTGTTTTGCCGAATACATTCTTATTCTTCTTTTAAGGTTATAGATACCTTATATCCAGAATGGTATTAGTGTAACATATATCATATTTATTCATTCAATTCATTTATATAATTACTATGTAATGATGATCATGTAGAACGAGTCTCATCACATCGTGGAGACGGTATTCCGTACGTACGCATGAGTGATGATATCGTTCCTATGATCGTGGAACTGTATTGGAGTATATATATATTATTTCAGTATCAATATTACTTTATAATAATCATAAATAGTTACTCATTACACCATTATACCCATCCTTGTAAAGTGATGGTGGAAAAATAGATTACACCACGACATGGAGACGGTATTCCGTACGTACGCACGCGCGGTGATTTCATTTTTCCGTAGGATCGATAGAAGGTGAATTAGGGTTGTTTAATATTTATAATAACATATCAGTTTGTAAGTAATACTGATTTTATTACTTTATCATGAAACAACTAATTAAGAAGAAGTTTAAGAAGAAAGAAATTGAAAAGATCGGTAATGGATATTACCTCTTCTTTGGAACGCCTCTTTGAATCCTCCACTTAGGGAACTAAGATTGGTCTTTGAAGAAGACCAGGACCTCTAGGATTATTATAGGGAAGTGGAGAGGATAAAATGGCAGGGGTTGGCCGAGATTGAGTGCTCAAATTGGTGTGAGGAGGAGGGGGAGGAGGTGCCCTTTTATAAGGGAGGAGAGGGGCACCTTAGGAATATCTCAAAATATTATTTTATATTAAAGTCAAAATCGGTTTATAATGGTTCCAAAGGGTCTTATTTCGAAGCTAAAGTGGGGATGGGTCGAAATCCTATCAACCAATAGGATTTAGACAAGTTTAGGGTATTATTTTAACCATATCAATTAGATTTAACTCTAAGTTAAATAATTTAACTTTTACCATATCTTTTTGTTTTCTTTCACTATATGGTTAATACAATTACTATAACATGCCAAACAAACCCCAAATTGTTTATTATTAATATATATATCCTTATCTAAGTCATTTGGCCGAACCTTAGATTTTGTTGAATAAAATAACTATTAATAATATATTATTTGATTTAAAAACTATTTTCTGTCAATTTTGACAATATTTGATATATGATTTTTGTGAAAGTCATAACAGAATTATATGTTCGAACCAAGTTGATTAAATAAACACTAATATATCATAGTAACCTATAAAATTAGTGGAATTCATAAAAAGTCTCAAATTACATTAAATTTGGGGTTTATAACATCAATTATGTCAATATTTCATTAATAAGATAATTACTGCATCATCATTTTATCATAAATAAATTAACTTATTTAATGTCTAAAAATTACAAATAAAATACCATTATGTAGGAAATCTTTTTAGCTTTCTAATGAATATTTACAATCGAATTTATCTTATGTATAACCCCATATTAAAAATGATGTACTTATTAAACTTTGATTTAAACTATTTTAACCCTTCTTTAAATAAATTAATAATAAATGTCCTAATCTAATCCAAGTGGGCCTAAATGGTCATATTTTATTCCTAGGTTTGTTTTTGGTTGAATTACACTTGTCCAATAGAATTAGGAAATGTGTTAGGGTAATATTAATATCATATTTACCCTTAGTTACCCTATTTACTATTAACCACGGTAAAAATAGTAAAAAGTTACTATTCACCAAAAAATTATTTTTCTCTCATTGAACCACATTTTACTTACTGATATCAACCGTGTCTGTCGGATTTTTGAAATTCCATTCACAGAAGCGGTAAAATTAAGTTTTATGCAAAATTCAGTTTTTAACCTACCACTTAGTGGTTTCACTATTCATCAAAAATTGAATGTTTTCAGAAAAATACCAAAATTTCACCCTAGGCTAATTTCGATATTCTGAGTCCAAAAATGAAGTCCATTTTGAAAAATAAAATTTATATAATTTCAAAAAGTGGTTATTACTATTCATAACGGCTAGTTTTAATTGCATATTGTTGTTTAGTGAAACTCGGTATTGCGTACGACGCAAGCTATCGAGGAAGGTCGCAATTGCGTGTAAAGAAAGCCAAGCAAGTGTTGTGTAGAAAAAGATTCCTTTGATGATTTATATAACATAAAAGTCTCGGGTGTTACACACCTTTTCAGTTATTTTCCAGTAATTTTGTAGGAAAAATAATCCCTAAAATCCTGATAAGAATTCCACATTGTTTAATCAAGGAGAGAAATCCAGCCATGAACAACCATAGTGTAAGGATGCCTGATGGTAGGGTGGTGAACCAAAATTGTGGATTAGTCCCATGTAGTCGAGTGGCCCATAGGGAATAAATACCATGAGCAGTAAATGTGGTAGGATTCCTACATTAGATGTGAAGGATCATGTGTGTGTATGTGAATCCAGGATAAAACATCAGTATAGGTTTCCGAAACAACTCATACATTAAATTTCTTTTAAACAAACATGTCATCCATGTCATATTTTATTGTAGGAAAATATTATTTTGGTTATAGTTCCATTATAAAAAAGGACATTGTTTACAGGCCCTCTTGGTCACCATATTCATAGACACCCCACATCACTAGCCTCCTCTACATTTTTATCACAAAAATTAAGAGCCTCAAATTGATATCTTTATAAATCCCCATTTTTCATTTCCAGAGATACTCGATCACTAACCATCGTCCATTATTCATGCCTCGGGTAACCAAAAATTAGTCATGTGTCCATGGATGAGTTCTATGAAATTTGTTTTGAGGATTAATTTTTCCACAATGAAGGCATAATAATGGAAAATTCATCAATTAAACCACTTATATTATTAAACCCACTGTTTACATGTACTCTATGCATGGAACGATACATGCACCGCATTTAGAAAGAAGGAACAACCGAGTTGAATTAGTCGACACTAGTATGGGATTAAACACCTTACTTCCAACGATGTTTCTATATACTTAAAACTATGTCCTTCAATGAATATTCTAATTTTTAATAGAATTAAAACTCTTAATGTCATGGGATGGAACTCATGAAGAGTAGTGTATGGCTCCACCATTCATATAAATGGATGAAATAATGTAAATAAAATTTGTGTATTCATGACTAAAGAGTAAGGTATTTAAATTTTTGACTTAATTTTTAATCTTAAATATTTTATTTTTTCATGTTATTATTTATTATGTATTAATTATTTATATTATCAATATTATAATTCATTTATTTTAATGTCAAATTTTTCATCTAATGTATAAAATTTCACCGTATTCTATTTATTCTATCAAATAAATTTTAAAAATTTTGTTTTATTTTATTTAAATTTTATTTTTTTCTCTCTATAATTATTTTTTTATCCTTTTTTCAAAAATAAAATTATGAAGTGAATCCATTACATGTCATGAACTATCTTATATGAACATTCAAACATATGATAATGAATAACTAAACTGAGTAATATCACAAGGGAAACCTAATGATTGACCTAGATTCTATTTTTTAATTCATCTTTCCTAATATATATGGATGATTTAGTGTTGGTGTAATCCACACACTGAATATCTAATGTTACCCATATTATTCTACCACCATTTTCCCTAGATTGATGTGGTGGGTGAGGAATTTTATTGGAGGTTTCTAAGTTAGCATTCTATTAAAAATTGGTATTAAATAAGGTGTACCCACATATGGTGTACAATTCTTATTAATGATATATGAAAAGGGATAATAAATATTCTCCCTAAAAAATAATATAGTGATAAATTCCATTTTTTTTTAAAGAATTTTCTATTCATTTTAAGGTAATTAAAATTTTCATGTGTGTTTTTAACTTCATTTATTTACCAAAATGCAAAATATATATTTCATTTTTTATAAATAATTAATCCCAAAAGATAGTTTTATTTTTTGAATGGGAAAAAATATTAAAAAATTTATGAATCTCCTTAAATATGATTACCCTAGTCAGCCACTATGATGAAATAGAAAAAAAATTGAAGTTTTCTTCTTTTATGTCATAAGAAGGGGAGGTATGAAAACTAGAATTATTTCTAGGGATACAATTACTATTTTTTCCAATCATCAAATTGTAGATATTTTTTCTAGTTTTTATTTAAAAATAGTATAGTTTTTTTCATTCGATGTATTTTTAATATGACTTGTTAATTAATTAATGTAATAATTAACCACATGTAATATAATCAATTACTGACTCATCCTTTTTATGGAGAATTTTGTTTCTATATTTTCTGATAGGTGAGTTTTTTTCAATAAAATAACATGGTATACGAATTTAGTGAATTCATAGATGGATTAAGTGTTGATTTGAATGAACAAAATTTGAATAAATGGAAAGTGAGAAAAATTATTCCTCCCATTATATTTTATAATTTTTTTCATGCACTAATGATCCAGGAATATTCCCCTTTGTCTTATGTAATTTTTCAAAGTATATATATGAAATTTGGGCCACTATTGAAAAGTATTCGTTATCAAACCATTTTATAAACCAGATTCAAGAATACCATGAAGAGATAGAGTGTGAAGATATTGAATCACATGCTGATAAGAATAATGTAAATGATTTAGAATAACATTAGTGAATCATTTCAGAATACAAAATGAAATAGGATCTTACCATCAACAATATAAAACACTAATCATTGAACAAACTATTCCTAGACATAGAAGATGAACAAACCAACAAAGTGATCAATATTGAAATGAAACAATGGAGGATCTCATCTACCTACCTCAATCCACTTGGATCCAACATCAATAGTTACATACTATTTACTAAGTCATTTATGAAAAACTGGGATTTGGATTTGAAATTTTCATAAATTAAAATTTGTTTTATTTTATTCTCTTTAAATTGGGTATTAATTACATAATATATTTATTTTCTGATTGATGAAAAATATTTTATTTCCTTAAGGGAATAATAATAAGATTTATGTGAACCTATTGAGGGAAACATGGAGTTACCTAATTATGATAAACATGATTTTGAGGAAGCACATAAAGATGATGACGTATATGAGTCTAGAGAAATCAAGACACATACAGATTATTATGATATAATGAATATTTCATTTTATTCCTGTTTAAATTTTTTCAAATTATATTACTAAATAAATACCCTTTAAATATTCAATTCATGTAGCCCTATTTGTGAATGAACTGGAAAATTAAGAGAAGGATTCACAAGTAGAAAACAAAAAAGAATGGTAATATATACATTTTCCCACCTCCAAAAATGTATTATTTACTCAAATTTGAGGGGGGGGGGAGGTTAGGAAAACTCTATGGATTGGCACTCAATTAAAAAAGATTAAGTAGATATATGAAAAATCAACAAGTGGGGTATCAATTCAATGAAGATCTAGTCACCATCATATTTCAGATAACAATTGGTACTTCTCATCTGTTGGCATTCAAAACACAAAATCCCACATGCAGGTGAATCAAAGAATTATCACATCCTTTCATCTATTTACATTCATCCTATGATTGTGAATTTAAATAATTTGTCTTCATATTAGATTATAATATAGTTTCCACCCCTCTATCATTTTTAGCATTAATGAGTTGATCTTTTTTCATAGATGATTAATTTTTTATAGAACCATTATTCAATATTTCATAGATAATAACAACTTGATGGAGGAATAAAGATTCATTTAAAAAGAGATTTGTATTTCATGTCAATTTGTTAAACTCTATACATTTTACAAATATTTATATTTGATGTTTATGTTATAAAATTAAATTCTTATACTTTAATTATTATGTTTCATAACATATCGAGAAGATATGAGTTTTATAAGAATCATGGGATTCCATGTTTTATATTTCATATGTAATGTTATTGAATGTGTAAGGTTGATAATTCAATTTTTATAGTCAACCATGGATATTATAATTAGGAATAATTATTTTAAAGAAATTTTTGGTTTGGGAAAATAAAATTTCTCAATAATTTTTTCAATTCAATATTTTAATATTCAATTGAATTTATTGTTTCATTTTACTAATTCATTGAGTGATTTTAAAATTTTATATTTCCCTTTAATGAGAAAATTTCTAGACCAAATACATCTTATATTATCATGAGAATATATCATAATGTTATTTTGGGACATGATACATACATAAAATTAATTGGGAACTTATCAAAGCTAATTTCTATCAAATAAAATTAAAATGCTTGAAAAATATTTTGAAAACACCTTATCATTGAGCCCAATATATACATCAATACTTGATAAATATAGTGTGACCATAAATGACATATTTAGGAACGATCCATATTTTATGAATGTTTTTCTATTCATTCCATGGTCATACTATTTGTATGACATGATAATGTTTAAGTTTGTGTTAAAGATAACTTATTTTAAAATTGATTATCTATATTTTTGAGGAGAAAATAAAGGGGTGATGATTTGGGTATGGAGAAATATTTAATAATAATTCATTATTTTTTCCATTCTTGATAAAAAGTAAAATGAATAAAAAAGGAAAAATGGTAGTTCTGACATGAGAGTATAAAAAATCATCATCCCCAGGACCATGTTTATTATCATATGTGGTCATTTGAAGGATGTGAGAAACATTATACGCCCAAAAATAGGAAAAATTAATAAAATGAATATATAAAGTTATAAAATAGAAAAATGATTCAATGTGATTTCATATTGCATAACCATTATTACGAGTTTGGGGAAAGTGGGTTTGTAAAGACCTGTAAAATTCAAAGGAAAATTTTTCTTAATTTTCTTTTGGATTTTAAAATAATGTAGCTTTTGACGGCACATGATTCTGAGGCCCGGTGAGCCCAGAATAAATTTCCGATGTTTAGCTCGGGTACGTTCAATGAACCAATGAGCGAGACTTCCAAACTTTTGAACCACTGCTCGGAATCGAAATCTGAAGACACAGGTTGAATCACAGCGCCAGTAATTTCTTAGGAACACCTTTTCTGGAGTTACGTTTGCTCAGGTGTGGTAATTAACATTTTGTGTTATGTAAAAGAATAAAATAAAATGGTGCAACCAATTTTATTTTATTTAAAGTAGATTAACCTAAGATAATTGGTTGGAGTGGGACCCAATATATCATAATCCACTAGGTAGGATATTTTTGGGGTAGAGCACACACGAGCCCCACCTAGTCAACTTCCTCAAACCCCTTATTTAATTAGGTAACGCACCCGCACCATCCATTAATTGAAAAGTCAACTCATTAATTGTTTAACTTATTCAATGTAATTAATTCTTGAATTCAATTCGAATTTCAAATTTTTAGTAGGCTTGTGTGTTAATTAAATAAGACAAGGTCATATTTTATTATGTGGTTGTTTGGTGGAACGAGAAGATTTTGGGACATGATATTCTTTAACTCTTGAAGAAACAACTTCTTCCTCGTCGAAGAACGCGAAGAACACCGAGCCTTCGACGAAGAACTTTGTCACCGCAATGGGGAGTTCGCCGTACCATCTTCTTCCCTCTCCGCAGCCGGAGTGAGACACCATCCTCAGATATCGACGACACGACGCTAACGATTCTCTTCTCCACGATTCTGAAGATCCTCCTTCAGCGATGCTTACGGAGTCTCCTTCTACGATGTCTCTTTCCGCGATAATCCTTTCTAGACGACAACGCTTGAGGTAGGGGATTATTTTATTTCTGTTCCTTAATAATTTCATCGCCGATCATCATCTCTAATTGAGTTACATGTTATCGAAATAATGGGAGGAGGTCGGACCACAAAAACACAGCCAACCCTCCTCCCCCCTTGATTGTTTGAATTGTTTGCGGCATGATAAAGGCAATGCAATGCCGTTGCAGCGCGCAGGAATAATAAGGAATGGGCGGTGAAGCGCGACGCCTTCTCACCATGCAGTTAAAGACGAACAATGCAGCGACGCCGTCGCGCCGCACCAGAGAACCTCGAAGAGACTGTGGCCGGAGCGGGGACGTGGTGGAGGGGAGTGGTGCTGTCGCGCCGCGCCGGTCGGTCGAAGGCCGTGGCGGGGTAGGAAGCAGTGGCCGACTTCCGGCCGTCGGCGCCGAAGCAGGAGGGCGAGACCCCGGTGGTCCCACAGCAGCAGCAACCGGCAGGCCGGACCGGGCCATCCGGCTTTCAAGAAGCCGGGGGTCGTAACCCCCAGCTGGCCGAAGGAGCGACCCCCCCCCCCCCACATGGGGGCCGCAGTTTCACAATTAGGGGGCAGTGAGCCCCCCCTTCCAATCGCCCGTTACGGCCGAGCCGCCTGGCCACGCTGGCCCGGTCGAGCGTGCCAGGCCGGGCCTGGATGTGCTTGTGGGGACGGGCCGCGCCCACCGGGCAGGGCCATTCCCTAATGGGCCGGACCCGGACCTGGGACGGGTCGACCCGGTTCGGGGTGACCCAGGGGGTATCGGGTGGGGTCAGACCGGGCCCGAAACCCCTATTTCCGGACCTCTTTCGGTATTTTGCCCATAACTTGGGATGCATACCTCTGATCGACACACCGTCAGCTACGATGCAATATTTGGATCGAGAAGGTCGTTTTGGTATACTACACTCAAGGTTTCAGAGATCTTTGAGATCAGCCCAGTTGGTTTGAACACGAAACCAACCGGGCCCTCGGAGCAGAAGCGCTTATAACATGAGCTCCGGACATCTGATTGACGAGCCGTCGACTATGATGGACTCCTCTTAGTGATATGGACCTTTTGGATTACTCCACCCGAGGTTTGGATGCAGTTGGAGTGTGGTCGGGTTGGTATTGACTTAAAAACCAACCGGGCCCCCGGAACAAAAAAAGCCAATAACACTCAGACCGGGCGTCCGATTGACGTGTCGTCTGTCACGTTGAGTTGCATTTGACGATACAAAAATTTGGGATACATCAACTCCGGACTTCGTGGCAGTTGATGTATGATCCCTCAGATTGTGGAGAGGACCCTCCCAAAATGACCTTGGTGTGTGCGGGAACCCTAGAGCTGGCTTCGACTACGACGACGATGAATATTGTACAGAATCCCTCCGTGGGTTCGACATCGTTGACTATAGCACTCAGCGATCCTATGTGGATCAGTGCGTACCGATCATGTGTGGGTCAGCGCTCAGCGGTCTTGTGTGGGCCAGCGCGTACCGATCCTGTGTGGGTCTGATCCTGTGTGGGTCATTACGGGGGTTAGTTACTAACGATCATCTGTGGGTCATTGCGGGGGTTAGTACCTATCGATCCTGTGTGGGTCTGACGGATTAGGATAATCAGGTGCTACATCTGATCATCACTATTTTCTTACGAAGAAGTATACATATGTGATCTGAGTCTTGACTTAAGAGTATTGATTGTGTTTATCAGTCCAGGAAGTCTAGTGTTGGTGCGGTGGCCGACGTATCAGTACACCAGGACCCTGACTTCTGATTTCCGACTTAGTGAGTGAAAATATTGATTGCAAGTGTGTTTCATGTTTTCTTTGTGATTACTTTGTGTCAGCTCACCAGGTATACTGTTTTGACTGTGGAGCACATGTCTCTTTTTAGGATGGCCCCACGACGACCAACAGCTAGGGTTCCGAGTTATGTACGTGACGACATCCCACCGAGAGACGAGGCCACGGTGCAGGGCCCTATTACTACCGAGGCACCGATAGTACCACTACCCGCCGAGCCAACGATTCTACCAGCTCCAGCGGTTGAGATTTCACGTCGCCTTGTTGCACATCACGAGTTTCAGCGTCTGAGACCGCCTAGGATCCGCGGGGGGACAGACCATCAAGCAGCCGAGGATTGGCTGGAGGCAGTTGTACGAGTTTTCTAATTGGTAGGGACACCAGCAGACCTAATGGTGATCCTTGCAACGAGTCTCCTGCAGGCGGTAGCGGGAAGATGGTGGAGCTTGATGATCCAGGTGCACGACGAGGAAACTCTCCTCTGGACAAACATTGAGGGCATCTTTCTCTCAGAGTTCTTCCCAGCCACCCTTTGTGTGGTGCGCATCCCGAATCTACTACAGCTGCGGCAGGGAAGCTTGACAGTCGCCCAGTACTCGGCGAGATTTACCGATCTCTCACGCTATTCGACGGACGTGTTACGAGACCCATTCTTCAAGGCCCGGACCTTCGAGCAGGGATTGAGGCATGATATCAGGGCATCACTGATCTCCCTTAGCATTCCGACACATGAAGGGGTACTAGAGCGAGCCCTTGTCATTGAGAGCATTTTTGCTTAACCTACACCAGCTGCGAGACCTACCGTAGGGCGACACGTAGCAGAGTCTTCTGCAGAAGGCAGTCGATGGATGACACTTTGGTCCAAGAAGACCAGACCCTCAGGCGGACGACCTCAGGAAAATGGCTCAGAGGTGCATGGCACACAACGCAGAGCCAGTCTTTCGAGAGGCAGACAGTGCTACGCATGGGGCGGGCAGGGCCACATGGCGCGTGACTGCCCGACCCGCCGTGCCGAGGAGCAGCAGACGGTTGAGAGACCACCTAGTCAGAGGCAGAGGTTCAACCGTGGCAGTCCATAGGGAGGAGGTGGACGAGGCAGAGGAGCTGGACGAGTAGCAGATGGTGGGCGACACATTGAGGCTCGACCACTACCACCACCATGAGGTCCACCCTGACCACAGGGAGCGGGCGGGCAGAGACAGGCACAACTTCAGGTAGCGGAGGCCTACAACCACGGCCGGCCCGAGATGATTTGAGGTACTATCTGTGTCTATTCCACCCTTTCTGCAGTACTTATAGACATAGAAACGAGTCATTATTTCATTTTTTCTTCCCTTGTTCGTAGCTCGGAGATTCCGACAGAGCCATTGGCTCGATCCATATGGCTAGATTCTCCTACGGGAGCAGACTCGATGCTTATGCACTGGTTTTGGCAGTGTGATATTACTCTAGGTGGAGAGAGCTTCAGCTGGGATCTTCTTGAAGCGGCGTTGAGGCCTTACGACATCATCTTGGGCATGGAATGGTTATCTATATTCCATGCTCAGATCGACTGCATAAGGCGCAAGGTGCGATGTGTTCGCACCGACGGGAGCAGGTTCACCTTCACTTGTGAGAAGGGAACCATTGCAGCGCAGGATGGACTCATACAGAGGAGAGGGCAGCCCATCACTCATTAGTTGGCTAGCCTCATCCTAGGAGTAGTTGACATGCGGAGTCCGAGCATACCTTCAGCGGTGGATCAGTATGCAGGCATTTTTTCCAATGACGTTCCAGGATTACCTCCACACAGAGAGGTAGATTTTTATATTGAACTGTACCCCGGTATAGCTTCGATATCCACCCTAGCATATCAGATGGCTCCCACCGAGCTTCGAGAGCTACGGTTACCACTGGAGGACTTGAAGGGCAAGGGATTCATCTGGCCTAGTGTTTCACCATAGGCTTCCCCGATATTGTTCCCCAAGATGGCAGCTGGAGCTTGCGACTTTGTGTCGACTATCTTATCCTGAACTAGGTGACCATGAGGAACATGTATCTGCTACCGAGGGTTGACGACCTCTTCGATCTGCTCAAGGGAGTATGGTGGTTCTCAATGATAGACCGTAAGTCAGGCTATCATCAGCTCAGAGTTCGGGATGAGGACGTGCAGAAGACGGCCTTGAGATGTCAGTATGACCATTATGAGTTCTTGGTTGTGCCATTAGGTGTGACCAATGCTCCAACAGTGTTCATGGGCCTCATGAAAAGGATCTTTCATCCTTACCTCGATAAATTTGTATTAGTCTTCATCGACGACATATTGAAATACTCGACGACTGAGGAGGAGCACGCCTACCACTTGCGGGTTGTACTGGACACACTTTGAGAGCACCAGCATTATGGTAAGATCGTGAAATGCCAGTTCTAGATATGTGAGGTGCATTTCCTGGGACATGTCATCTCTAAGGTGGGAGTTGCGGTGGATCCTGCGAAAATCGAGGCAGTTCTAGCTTGGGATCCACCCAGGAGTGTGACGGAGGTGCGGAGTTTCTTGGGACTAGCTGGGTACTACCCGAGATTCAGGCCAAACTTCTCCAGAGTTGCGGCACCACTCTCAGATTTGATGAAGAAGGGGAAACCCTTCGTGTGTTCAGACAGATGTCAGCAGAGCTTCCAAGAGCTGAGACAGAGAATGACCAATGTGCCTATCTTGAGGCTACCAGAGGAGGTATTAGGGTACGTATTCTACTGCGATGCATTAGGGACCGGACTCGGATGTGCCTTGATGCAGGAGTGGGACGTGATTGCCTATGGATCACATTAGTTGAGGCAGCATGAGAAGAACTACACTACCCATGACATGGAGTTAGCAACATTGGTCTTTTCTTTGACGATGTGGCGACACTATCTGATGGGCGAGCACCTTACAGTCTACTCTGACCACTAGAGTCTTAGTTATATCTTCTCGCAGAAGGACCTGAACATGAGAGAGCGGCGATGGATCGATTTCCTCCAGGACAATGACTTTGAGAGAGTCTATAATCTTGGAAAGGGGAACATAGTATCCAATGTTCTCAGCAAGAGGACGGGCATTCAGCTACTTGGGGAGGTGACAGAGCAGCTAGAGGCTTTGTAGATATCCTTTGTGGATATAGATGGAGCAGCGTTTCTACAGTCACTCACAATTACTCATCCACTTCTACAGTGGGTAAGAGAGGCACTACATGGGGATGTTGACTATGAGACATGGTGTTCACAAATATCCTCATGATAAGAAATTGGTGGATTTTCTATGGGAGGAGATCACATCATCCTTTTCATAGGACGTACCATGGTACCTGTTGCTTTACAGGAGGAGGTGATGAGAGAGTTTCACACTTCCCCTTTAGAGGTACATCCAGGAGTGGTGAATATGTACTGTGATCTCAGGCGACAACACTGGTGGCCGTGTATGAAGAAGGTTGTAGCATAGTTCATTTCTCGATGCCTCACATTCCAGCAGGTGATGGCGGAGCATCAGGTACCAGCAGGCTTGGTACAGCCCGTGGAGGTCCCGGAGTGGAAGTGGGACGAGATATCTAAGGATTTCGTGAGTGGAATTCCACGCACTTCCAGAGGTCACTACCACATTTGGGTGATCGTTGACTCACTCACCAAGTCATCCCACTTCATACCCATCACAGAGGAGGGCTCAGTAGAGTGCATGGGACATATCTATATTCAGAAGATTGTGCGGATTCATGGTGTTCCATCATCGATCGTCTCTGATCGAGATGCTCTCTTTACATCCCTGCTTTGGAAGGGGTTACAAGAGGCTTTCAAGATGCTGCTACGTCTGAGAACCGCCTTTCACCCTCAGACGAATGGTCAGACGGAGAGGACCATTCAGGCTCTCGAGGACATGCTTCGTTCATGTGTCCTCGACTTTGGTCACATCTGGGAGGAACAAATACCCTTGGTGGAGTTCGCGTACAACAAAAACTACCACTCTACCATCGGGATGGCACCATAAGGGGCATTGTACGACCGACCTTTCAGATCATCGTTGTGCTGGACAGACCCTGGGGAGTCAGCACTTGTTGGACCAGAGATGGTCCAGGCCATGACAGAGAAGGTCCTGGTCATACATGAATAGATGAGGACAGCTCAGAGCTGGAAAAAGTCTTATGCTGACAGGAGGCAGAGGCCACTAGAGTTTGAGGATGGCGACCACATCTTCATACGAGTCTCACCTCGACGTGGATTATAGAGATTTGGCAGAGGCGACATGTTCTCTCCGTGCTTCATCGGACCATTCCAGGTCCTCAGATGGATTGGCGAGGTGGCTTATTGCCTGGCTCTACTACCTCAGTTTCACCGCGTGCACGATTTCTTCTATGTATCTCAGCTGAGGAGATACATGCACGACCCGACGCATATCATGGACCATGGAGATCTGGACACTGATGATGGGGAGAATTTTGTGGATGTCCCGGTGGAGATCGAGGATTGATAGGAGCGGGTCTTACGTGGACGGTTGATTCCTCTAGTGCGCATCGGATGGTAGCCCTAGAACCTCCAGGAGAGCCCATGGGAGCGGGAGGCTCTGATGCGTGCTCAGTACCCACATTTGTTTACCATGTTTATGATGTATCTTTACAGGGACGTAAATCCCTAAGGTGGGAGTAATGTAAAGACCCATAAAATTCAAGGGAAATTTTTTCTTAATTTTATTTAGGATTTTACAAGAACGCAGTTTCTGATGACACTTGATTCTGAGGCCCAGTGAGCCCAGAATAAATTTACAAAGTTTAGCTCGGGTACGTTCATTGAACGAACCAGTGGGATTTCCTAACTTTTGAAACAGTGCTCAGAATCGAAATCTGAAGACACCGATGGAATTGCAGTGCCGGTAATTGTTTAGGAACACCTTTTCTGGAGTTGCGTTTGCTCAGGTGTGGTAACTAAAATTTTGGGTTAAGTAAAAGAATAAAATAAAATAGTGCAACCAATTTTATTTTATTTAATGTAGTTTAACCTAAGCTAAGTGGTTGGAGTGGGAACCACTATATCCTACTCCACTAGGTAAGATATTTGTGGGGTAGGGCCCACAAGATCCCCACCTTTTCAACATCCTCAAACCCCCTCTTTTAATTAGGTAATGCACCCGCACCCCCCATTAATTGAAAAGTCAACTCATTAATTGATTAACTTATTCGAAGTAATTAATTCAGGAATTCAATTCGAATTTCAAATTTTTTGTTGGATTTTGTGTTAATTAAATAAGACAAGGTCTTATATCATTAAGTTGTTGTTTGGTGGTGCGAGAAGATTTTGGGAGAGGATTTTCACTAACTATGGAAGAAACATCTTCTTCCCCGTTGAAGAACGCGAAGAACACCAAGCCTTCGACGAAGAACTCCTTCACCGAAAAGGGGGGTTCATCATACCATCCTCTTCCCTCTCTGCAGTCGGTGTGAGATGCCATCCTCAGAGATCGACGATGCGACAATAATGATTGTCTTCTCCGTGATGCTGATGATCCTCCTTTCGCGATGCTTACAGAGTCTCCTTCCACGACGTCTCTTTCCGCGACAAACCTCGCTCGACAACAACGCTTGAGGTAGGGGGTTATTTTGTTTCTGTTCGTGAATAATTTCATCACCGATCAAAATCTCTAATTGAGCCTCCGGTTATCGCAATAACAGGTGGAGGTCGGACCGCATGAACACGACCGACCCTCCTCCCCCACTGATTGTTATAATTGTTTGTGGTACGAGCAAGGCAACGCAATGCCTTTATAGCACGCAGAAATAATAAGGAATGGGCGGAGAAGTGCGGCGCCTTCGCACCGCGCCGTTAAAGACGAATGAAGCCGCGATATCATCGCGCCGCACCAGAGAACCTTGAAGAGTCCATGACGGAGCATGAAGTTGTGCCCGACTTTTGGATGTCGGCACCGAAGTAGGAGGGCGGAACCCCGGCGATCCCGCGGCAGCAGCAACCGGTCGGCCGGATCGGGTCGGCCGACTTCCAAGAAGCCGGGGGTCATAACCCCCGGCTGGACAAAGGAGCGGCCCCCCACATGGGGGTCATGGTTTCACAAATAGGGGGGCAACAAGCCCCCCCCCCTACGCTCGGCCGTTACGGCCAAGACGCCTGGCCCCGCCGGCCAGGCCGAGCGCGCCAGGCCGGGCCGGGCCGCGCCCAGGCCGCGCCGCGCCGCGCCTAGGCCGTGCCGCGCAGCGCCCAGGTTGGGCCGGGCCGGGTCGCACCCACCAAGTAGGGCTGTTCCCTAATGGGTCAGACCCAGACTTGGGTTGGGTCGACCCGGTTCGGGCTGACCTAGGTGGTATCAGGCCAGGTCGGACCAGGCCCGAACCCCCTATTTGCGGACCTCTTTCGGTCTTTTTCCTATAACATGGGCCGCAGAACTCCGATCTACGCACCGTCAGCTACGATGTGATCCTTGGATCGAGACGGTTGTTTCGGTATACTATACTCAAGGTTTTGGAGAACTTTGTGTTCGACTGGGTTGGTTCGAACACGATACCAACTGGGCCCTCGGAGCGGAAACACTTATTACTTGATCTCCGGATGTCCGATTGACGTGTCGTCGACTTTGATGGATTCCGCTTAGTGAGACAGACCTTTTGGCTTACTCCGCTCGAGGTTTGGACGCAGTTGGAGTGTGGTCGGGTTGGTTTTGACTTAAAAACCAACCGGGCCCTCGGATCAAAAAAGCCAATAACACTCTGACCGGGCGTCCGATTGACGCGCTGTCTGTCACATTGAGTTCCTTTTGACGATACGAAACTTTGGGATACATCAACTCCGAACTATGTGATAGTTGATTTATCAGCCCTCGACTCATGGAGCGGACCCTCCTGAAACGAGATTGCTGTGTGCGGGAACCCTAGAGCTTGCTGCGACTACGAAGACGATGACTACTATACAGAAACCTTCCGTCTGTTCGACAGTGACGACTACAGCACTCAACGATCCGGTGTAGATCAGTGCCTACCGATCCTGTGTGGGTCAGTGCTCAGCGGTCTTATGTGAGCCCGCACATACCGATCATGTGTGGGTCTGATACTGTGTGGGTCATTGCAGGGGTTACTACCTAATGATCCTGTGTGGGTCATTGCGAGGGTTAGTACCTATCGATCCTGGGTGGGTCTGATGGCTTAGATGAATCATTGGATACATCTGATCACCTCTATAATCTTAAAAATAAGTATACTTGTGTGAGCTGAGTCTTGACTTACAATATTTTTCTTTGATATGATTGAATTGCTTTTTTATGTGGATTGTGTTGTGCTATCCTGGGTGGACAAGATCGAACATGGTCTCAGATGCTGGAGCCGAACTGGAATTGATGACTTAGGTATAAGTATGGGCATATTCCTAAGTAGTGTTGGTTGTTACTTCTTGATTATATCCTTCTTTTGAGGATTATACTTTGTGGATTTTGGGAGACCTTCGGGGGTCTCGGTGTCCCTACTGAGTAGCATACACTCACCCCTACACGGGCTATGCCCGCACTACGTTGTGTTGGATGTAGACTACGTACAGTGCTGATCGTGGTAGAGGTCAGTGAAGCAGTCGGTACCTGGAGCTGTACCACTGGGTGGGACGTACACAGAGCGGATGGCTGGACACAAAGAGATGAGGTGGCTATCTGTACCCACCCTTCTGGTTGGAGTACCAGTGGACAGCTCAACGTTGCGGCTTTACTTTTCAGCTGTTGTACTCCCTTTTTCAGTTGTTCTTTACATTCAGTTTGGGTTTTTATTCTGGCCCACTTACTTTTCCACACTTACTATTGTATCACGTTTTACATAGTGTTTACTTCTAATTTCTTACTCTGAGGAGTTTGTTTACTTTTCAAAGGCAATTCCTTCCCTTTTTATCGGGAATTATGCCTTGGTGCTAGTCGCCAGCCCCTGGCGTATGGAAGGCGGGTTTGGGGTAGTCACGACACTGGCCCCGTGGATGGGTCGTGACAGAGTTGGTATATTGAACAGTTGAATTTCAGTAAATATATTAATTTTAATATCATTAATAATAATTTATAGATAATACTACTCATTGAGCCATAATTTTGGAACATTAATTCCTACCAAACAAAAGGACACAATGAAAATTTGATATTTATAATAAATTCCTAATTATTTCACGTGTAAATTATCATTAAATTATTAATAAAGTAATTGATTTACCATCTTATGTGTATGGATAATGTTCTTATGATATGAGAAAAAATGTTCATTAATTGTGTCATGAGCGATGAGTGAAATTATTTTAAAGTGAGGTAAATCATGATTGTGAATGGTTAATAATTAAAAATATGTTGAGCATTCATGAATGAAAGGTTTGGTTAAACTGTATTAAAATAGATAAATTAAAACATATGGTCTTATTGTTTCTTGGAAATGTGTTGAGTTCATTTAATATATTATGTAGAGTTTGAAAAAAAATTCAAGAAAATTATTTAATTTTATAAATTTTAAATTTATATAATTGTTACATTTGTGAACTCTGTAATTAAATGTTGATATTTCGTTCTTGAATATAAGAATCAATTATGTGTGGAGTATTTTACAGAGTGATATATTGGGCATAATTTAAAGTGTTTTATAAAGAAATTTTGATGGATTTTTGTGAATAATCTAATGAAATGTAATTTATTATGAGTATATGTGTAATTTGAATTAATGAAATAATTTTTTTTAAATGGGGTATTTAATTAATCAATTTAGGGAATAATATTTAATAATTGAATTGAATATTATTTCTATGAAACTTGAAATCACAATATATTTCACATTTATCACACGTTTACCAAAAAATATTATAGAAGGGGAATCCATCATCTCAAGGAAGGGACACCACTTAATCATATCAAGAAAGGCTATCCCACCCTGAAAATAAACAAAGGATGTTTTACAGGTGTTAGGGAGTTGATCCTATTTTGGGGATGAATCAAATTTTTAATGTGGCCCACATGGAGTGAAGTCCTTGGGGGTAAGGGTGGGTTTAGGCCTGTATAGCAATTAATGGTCTGTGTGCGTGCATGAAAATATGAGATCCATACACAGTGTAAGATTATGAGGTGACATATACTTGAAATATCATTTATTGAATATCCTCAACCATTCTTCATTCTAATGAGGGTTAATATTATTTCAGTTACTATTCACACATAAAAAATAGACATTTTTCCCATCCTTCTCACTTTCATTTACCCTGTACACCAAGCACAATCAAAATTCCCCAACATACTACCACTATAAGTCACCAAAACCACTAGTTATCATCATCAAAAAAATTACTAAAACATAGAGAACCTTCATATTCATCCATATTCCAATTTGTATTCCCAAAAACACCATATATAAGTCCTACAACCATGGAAGACTAACATGAAATCCATTAAAAGGGTTCATTCATGTAATATCGAGGCCATAAAAAGAATGATTAACTACAACCACTACTTTTATCACTACAACTATTCATTCTATGATCTCCCATGAATGGTGTGAGCCACGTACATTATAAATTATTAAGGAACATACTCATTACAATAGTCAACTCTATAATAGGGTTTTAAGAAAATATTTCTTCATATTCATTAATAATATAAATGCTATGTCTCTCTCATTTGAATCTCATTTTAAAAACATTTATAACCTGAAGACTTGTGAAGATGCACATGAATAGGTGGATAAGACTCCACATTTACTATAAAATTATGATTACATGATTCTTACGATGGTGGATAGATTACCAAGGATGATGGGATGAATTCTACTACAACCATTTTTCTTCATATTTCTTTTCATGATTTTTATTATTTATTTATAATCAATTTATTATAATTTAATTTATCATTATTATAATCTATTCATTTTTAATTGAAGTGACTTATACCAATATCATTATCATCACCCCCATCATCATCTTATTTTTTTATTCAATCTATTTAATTTTCATAATTTTTTTATTAATTCATATTATATATTTCTCAATATATAATTCATATTATTTTTATGAAATTATTTCTCCCCTTATTTCATGAGGTGAATCCATTACATGTCATGAATTTTCCTTCATGAACTCTTATACTCATGATAATGATTAACTATCCCAATGAATATCTTACGGGTGTATCCCAAAGCATGAACCAGAAACCCAGTTTTAATTATTCTGTGGGACAATCAAAGATTTATTTATAGTGGCTTCAACACAAAATTCGATTATCTACAGTTTATCTTCTTCATGTTTAACCATTATCTCCTGATCGAGGATGTGGATGGTCAGTACAATCCACGGTTTCTATATGTAATTTTTAATCAAAATTTTTATAGATATTGGTTTGTACACATACAATTTTTTTCACATTATGTTCATTTTAAATTGGATTTTGAATGTTCTCCTTAGAATATATTATAGGGATAAAATACTTTTTTATAATATCATTTTTCTTATACTTGATGGTAATTTATTATTTAATGTCAGTTCTATATTGGTTTTCCTTTTCATTTATTTTCAAAAACATAAAATAATATTTTATTTCCTTCATAAAAAATTAAGAAAAATTAAAAATTATATTTTTTGGATTATACTATGTATTTAAACAATTGTGAAGCTTCTCCAGTGATACGAAACTAGTCAGCCATTGTGTAGCACATAGAAACAATTTAGGAATAATATTTTTCAACAACCCATGATGGGAATTGATTAAAGTTAAAATAATATTTTATTAAATAATTTTCATTGATTTATATCTCCAATATTCATTATAAAATAATTTTTTTGTTTTATTAGATATATTTTATTCCTTCCTGGTTGAACAATATAATCCCTGATATTTGATCACCTTGGAAAAAATATATAACATAGTATGTTTAAATGGGGTCTAAATTTTATAATCTTTTCTATTATATTAAATTTAAATATATTCATTCTTATTATAAACAAATTTTTAATCACAATTCCATTCGAAAAAATAATATGTTCTATCTATATTTATCTACAACTCTTTACATAGTTCATAGATTTTGATAATACCATAAATTAAAATCGTTCCATATTTATACACATCATAATTCATCATATGAATACGATATATAAAACACTTTTATGTAATGGATTAGAAACATATTAATTCAAAAATATACCTAAGACTATGTAGAGGGAAGTATGGATCAAATCACCAGTTTTTTTGACATAGGTATAGCTTTCAAGCTAATCATAGTTTGGACGAATGGCCCATATATATGGTTATTTACTCAAGAGTGTCATATATTTCAACATAATTATAAGATATATCATGAATAAAATATAATTATCTATTAATTTATAAATATGACCAAGTACAATATAAATTTAAGGTATAAAGACAAAAAAATTAATTCCTATACATATAATGTGACTCATTAAATGCATGTATGATAAATCATAAAAGTAGTTTTACACATTAAACTAATGAATGAATCCAATAATAATATAAATAATATATATATATATATGAATAAATCATATAATAAACTAAATAAATAAATATTTCCAATATATATTTTTGAAATAAACCCTTATTAAAAATTCACAAAAAAATCAATTATAAGCACTATATAATTTATCCCTAAATTATAAAAATTACATAATTAAATTAAAATAAACATGTACTATTAATATTTAATATGACCTCTTCTATATTATCCATTATTTTTAATTTAAATAAATTTATGATTTCTTAATTATAAGTTGGTTATTTGGGAAATATAGTATGATAAAATTTTCATAATCTACATATCAAACATTTAATATCATATAAACCTTGAGAATATCAATTTATCTAAACACTTTCTAATAAGGTTTAAATAATTTCAAATTTAAGGCATATTTATTTGAATATTTAAAATAAATAATTATAATTTTTTTATAATTTAATATAATATTTATTTTATTTAAAAAAATGTAATAAATTACATTTAAATCTATTTATAAACATATTATATCAATATTATATGTAATTTTATATATATGAAATGTAATGGACCGGACCCCTCCGGTCCATTCCTTTGTTGAAATCGATGTGGTCAACACGACACGCGTTATAATGATAATTTTAATACTGATGATAACGTAAAAATATGTTAAATAATAATGATGATGACATAAATTGTTGACTAATTAAACTAAAAAGAATAATCATGATAAAATGATTTAATTGGTGTTATTATTATTAATGATGTGAAGTGGGAAGGTGTGTGATCCATTAGACGTTGATAAATGAAACATGCAGTATTTTTATTAATTGAGTAATTGTTGAAATTAAATTTGAATAATAATTATGGCTGTTGTGTTATTAATATTATTCATAATATTAATAATAATGATAAATTGATGAAATGAGTCATGGTATTTATTGCAAACAATTAAATGAACATGTAAGTGGAAGCACGGTGGTGCGTTCAAAAATAAAATTAAAGGTGAGTTCGTTATATTGGGTTTATGAAATTGAATGGTTTTTATTTAATAAATTTGGTTCAATTTAATCAGTGTGAAATAAAAATAAATAGAAATAAAATAATTAAATTGATGGATGTTACGCGACATTGACGTGCCATTGTCGGGTTCAGATATCCAACAGGGTGGTTTAACGTGGTCAATGCGACGAGGGTAAATCTTTTTGTTATTAAAAACAATAACGTCGGTGAGTTAATAAAATAAGTTGATGAAATGTTATTGTTATTGAAGAACAATAAATAACAATGATGGTGTAAAACTATATGTGAGAGGTTAATAAAATTAAATGTATTAAAATGGAGTTGAATATGTATGTCATATTAATCATTGTTTTGTCATTTAATTCAATTAAATGAAATGGTTTTGAGTCGCATGGAATGGTTGTGCTTAGGTTCTCCCAAAATTGAATTATGAAATTAATAACTTTGATCGTATAATAAATATAATAATACAATTAAAAGGAAAATGGTTTTATTTAATAAATTATAATAAATTTATTGGGATGCGGATGAGATGGGGAGGGGAGGTGTGAATGCCCCCTTTCCCTTGTATAAATCATATTTTTTTATATAATTTGATTTAATATATCATATATTTTATATAATGTTGATTTAATATATTAAAATAGTAATACAATTATAAAATAAGGGAGTGCGCATGGTGTAAGGGGAGAGATTCACGCCACAAGCCCTTTTGATCAAAATATTAAATTATTATAATAATAATAAAATAATATTATTATTATTTTGGGTGATGAAAACTTAAAAAGTCTATAACGTCTTCATATGGTGTCGGAATGACGAACCGTCAGCAGCAGTGTAATCCTGTAATTAAGACTTTCATTTTAAGACCAGTGATGGATACCTTTTTATGAGTTATGTCTCGGGTCAACGAAACACACATATTAATAAAATTAACGTTTTTTTAAAACGCGTGGAAACCGCGTGACGTGTCGTGTGTTGACCAGTCAAAACACGTAACGAGTGTATAGTCACACCGTGTATTCATCAATACACGCTGCATACTGTTTTACCTATTCGTTGGCTATATAAGAAAGGGGCGCGGATTTTTTCCAGACCAATCGCTTCTTCTTCGCACGACGACACTCTTGGATGATCAAGAAGTCTTCCTCCTCTAACTTCTTTGTCTGAACTCCGATCGTCGATCCGTCAGCGGCCATAGGATCGTAGCGACGAGATAAAGCTTCTAAGCCCGGACTTGTCACCTTTCCTTCCGGCCTTCCTTCTCCAGCTTCAATCCTAGGAGGCGTTTGTCGGGTTTGGCGAAGGCGGAGGACACCGACGGACGTCATCGGAAGCGACGTGATCGGGACCTTTTGAGGTAGGGGTTTACCTTCGTCTCTCTTTTGGGTGCAACATGCGGGGTGGGATATTTTTCTTTTGTTCCATGGGATGCAGTTGAACTTTAAATAATGATAATAACCGGATAAATAAGGGTTTGGGGTTTTGTGCTGTTTCTATTGCCTTCCAGTTTCTTTATCTTCTGATTGTGATTTTGGATTGAAAGGCCTTTTCCTAATGAAAATCAAGGACGTTGGTGGCCTTTGCGTGCGCAATTGATATCTGAATTGTTTGTGGTTGGTTTTGTTAAAACATGGAAAATGGATAGGCACGTAAAGACTGGCTGATTAAATGAGAATGAAAACCTTGTGTGATCACCCCGGTTGAACAAAGTTGGAATAATGAACATGTTGGTGGTTTGGTTGTTTTGTGGAAAATGCCTTTATTTATGAAAAGTGTTATGATTATGAAATGTGTTTTGAAGTAAAAGGTGTTTTCAAATGCGGAAATTTTTTCTGTGTGGAAAGGGTTTTATGTGTGGAACTTTGAAATAAATGAATGATGGAATGTTGTATGGTTGTGATAATCTTTTTAAATGAAATGGCATGTGGTTGCTTGCGTTTTACCTAACCTTGGTTGGGGATTGCAGGGATATGTTTGTGAAAGGTTTTGTCTGGATGTTAGTTGCCCAGTAGTAATAATTTGTTAAACCATTGCATGAAACATGAAAACCTAAATGGGGTTGGGGGATGATTGTTTGGTTGTTGATGCATGCTTCATGGTAGTAGTGTCGAGGCACATGCTCAGTTTCTCTTTTTAAGAAGCCATAGGATGGGCTGTGTGATTGGTATATGTATATATATAATTGTATCTTTGGGTTTTGTCGCAACACACCCATGTCAAGCACCTAGTGCCGAACACTCCCATTTTATGGGAGAGGGTGTTCCCCCTTAGTTACTAGCTCATTCCTGCTCCTTCTTCCATAGGCTATGATGGCTTGAGGTGACCTTACACCCAAGACTCTTCGGGTAGGTCTCAGAGGCTGTGATGGCTTGAGGCGACCTTTAGACCAAGACTCTTCGGGCAGGCTTACCGTTCCCAAGAACCTTCGGGATGAGGCCCAGGTGTCTGCGGGCGGGTTAGTGGTTGTGGCCCAGGTGTGTGCGGGCGAGATGCGTGGTTGTGAGGCCCAGGTGTGGGCGGGCGGGTTGCGTCGTTTGGCCCAGGTGTGTGCGGGCGGGAAGAGTGTGGTAGCGTCAGGAAGTTTTCCGTTAGGAAGAGCAGCATCTAATTAAGTGGGAAATGGTGCGGGGTACCCAATAATTTTGTTCTATATATATATACTAAACTTGTTTGTGTTACTTGGTGACTGTGACCAGTGAGGCTGGGTGGATAGTTTTTCCTTGTTAGTTTCTGGTTCTTCTGTTTTCTCACGGGACCTTAGGGTGTCTCCACACTTATGCACTAGAGCTTTAGGTTTCCCTACTGAGTATACTTGTATGCTCACCCTACGTTTACATTCAGGTTTCCAAGAGGACTACCAGGGCCGTGAGGGACCCTACTAGTCGGGCAGTTGGAGTTGTTGCAGTTGTTGTTCTCTTGTTTTCTTTGGCATTGTACTTTTGAGCTTCATTGTACTTGTACCTTGTTATAAAAAATTGTTTAAACATGCATGTGGGCTTGGTTTGGGTTTATTTATATACACTTGTTCTTTTCCCTTTTTGGTGGTTGACTTGTCCTATTTCCCGATCCAAAATAATAAAAAGGGTAATGCCTCCCATATTTGTGAAAACTCATACCCTTGGTGCTAGTCGCCAACCCGGGGCCTACTGGAGGCGGGACTCGGGGGTCATTATCTTCCTTTCACCATTTCCAGATCAGGAGGGGCATCTTTGGTGGGAGGGGGTCGTGACAGAATGGTATCAGAGGTGATGGTTGAGAGATAGGATGTAGTCTGGAGTTAGGCATATTTATGATTGCATGGGATGGTAGGGCAACAGTGTTCGTTAATCTTGGTGTGTGACATAGGCCAGGGAAGATCGGCCAGGACACCAGATTTTAGGGCCCCCATGATCCGATGCAAGGACTCTGAGCCTACCGAACGACCAAGTGAGACTATATTGATTACAGGGTAGAGACCCTAGGGAAGGTACATGCATCATCATGTTTGTGTTTTACTTGATTTGGGTGTTCTGGGAAAGAAATTGAAATAAAATGATAATTGAAACATTGAGTTTTTCCTTACTACTTGGGCTTAGGCGATCCTTGTTTACCGTACTGCTATGGCACCTGGACGTTGTCCCCGGGTGGCTCAGATGGCTGAGGCCCAGCAGGTTCAGGCAATCGATCAACTGAGGATTGATCGAGAGGAGGAAGACAGCCAGTGGCAGAAGCCCCTCCGTTTTTTCCAGCGTCAGACTCTCAAGAAGTACGAGGGAAGTACTTCGGACCTGGAGACGGAGGGGTGGCTTGAAGAGCTAGGGATCGCTTTTACCTTGATCCGTGCTCCGAAAGAGTACTGGGTGACCCTAGCGGTCAGTCAGCTGAGAGGCGCGGCGGGCCAATGGTGGATGCTCTACCTTGGGGAGAGGAAGGAGGCAGAGATTCCATGGGCTGACTTCGAAAAGGAGTTCCGAGAGGAATTCCTTTCTTCTTTGGTCAAGGCGGAAAAGCGTCAGGAGTTTCTCTCCCTTCAGCAGGGGAGTATGACTGCTCGAGAGTTGAGGATTAAGTTCAATAATCTCCTACGCTTTTCTCCGGAACTCTTTCCGGATGAAGAGTCTCGGGCGAGACGTTTGGAAGAGGCGCTTCGTCCTTCGCTCCAGTATGCTGTGACCCCTTCACCCTTCCGACATAATAATCCGTACAGAAGAAGGAGGAAGTTGTAGAAAGGATGCACTCGCAGGGAGGTGCACCACGTGAGGGGATCCAGCCTAGTTCGTCGATGGGGAAGGCAGTCAGCAGCAGGTCTCCTGCGACGGGACCTTCCAGTTTCAGGCCAGTAGGTAGCAGGCCCCAGCAGTTCCAGTTCAGATCTTCAGGTCCTCGTCCCTTTTTCACGAGCCCAGGACCAAAGTGTTTTTCTTGTGGAGGTTTCGGGCACGTTCAGAGTCGGTTTCCGACCCATGCTCAGTACGGAGGAGATGGACAGGTTCAACGCCCTCCTCAGCAGCACCAGTCACCGACAAGACCCTTCCAGCAGCAACAGGCTCTAGTCCCTTTGAGGGGAGATGGAGCAGGTGGTGGCCAGCCACAAGGAGTTCCTCAAGGATCCCAGTCGGGACGTGGTCGAGGAGGCAGACATCAACAGAGAGGCAGAGGAGCTCAGCGAGGATAGTTACATGCATCAGAGGCATCATCTCTAGAAGGACCAGGGATCGATAGAGATGTGTTTGGTCTTCTTGAATGATCTCCTTTATGTTTTGTTGGGAGCATTACACTCCATTGTTGGAACTCTTTTGCTCATTCTTTGGGCCTGGACGTTGTTTTTGTGAGTTTTTAATGCTATGTTGTTTCCCGCTTTTCTTTAAATGTACATGAAGAGCCCTATCATGTGGGGAGGGGAAGACCTAATCCCTAATCGAGACGCATTAATGTGGATGTGATTTAACCCGTGCAGGCGAGTCAGTGCCCTCTAAAGCGGATAATATCTCAACATAGGAGAGGGAATTCCTAACTCACATAATTAGGGTTGTCGGTTGTTTCTTGTTATGACAAGAGCCCTAAGAGGTATCTTGCAGAGTGGTTGTTTGGATCCATTCTTTTTCTTGGTTGGTTTTAATTCTCTAGGATGAGAATGTTTTAAGAGGTATCTGATGTAATGGACCGGACCCCTCCGGTTCATTCCTTTGTTGAAATCGATGTGGTCAACACGACGCACGTTATAATGATAATTTTAATACTGATGATAACTTAAAAATATGTTAAATAATAATGATGATGACATAAATTGTTGATTAATTAAACTAAAATGAATAATCATGATAAAATGATTTAATTGGTGTTATTATTATTAATTATGTGAAGTGGGAAGGTGTGTGATCCATTAGACGTTGATAAATGAAACATGTAGTTTTTTTTATTAATTGAGTAATTGTTGAAATTAAATTTGAATAATAATTATGGCTGTTGTGTTATTAATATTATTCATAATATTAATAATAATGAGAAATTGATGAAATGAGTCATGGTATTTATTGCAAACAATTAAATGAACATGTAAGTGGAAGCACAGTGGTGTGTTCAAAAAAAAATAAAGGTGAGTTCGTTATATTGGGTTTATGAAATTGAATGGTTTTTATTTAATAAATGTGGATTCAATTTAATCAGTGTGAAATAAAAATAAATAGAATTAAAATAATTAAATTGATGGATGTTACGCGACATTGACGTGGCATGGTCGGATTCAGATATCCAACAGGGTGGTTTAATGTGGTCAATACGACGAGCTTAAATCTTTTTGTTATTAAAAACAATAACGTCGGTGAGTTAAAAAAATAAGATGATGAAATGTTATTGTTATTGAAGAACAATAAATAACAATGATGGCGTAAAACTATATGTGAGAGGTTAATAAAATTAAATGTATTAAAATGGGGTTGAATATGTATGTTATATTAATTTTTGTTTTGTCATTTAATTCAATTAAATGAAATGGTTTTGAGTCGCATGGAATGGTTGTGCATAGGTTCTCCAAAAATTGAATTATGAAATTAATAACTTTGATCGTATAATAAATATAAAAAAACAATTAAAAGGAAAATGGTTTTATTTAATAAATTATAATAAATTTATGGGGATGCGCATGAGATGGGGAGGGGAGGCGTGAATGCCCCCTTTCCCTTGTATAAATCATATTTTTTTATATAATTTGATTTAATATATCATATATTTTATATAATGTTGATTTAATATATTAAAATAGTAATACAATAATAAAATAAGGGACTGCGCATGGTGTAAGGGGATAGATTCACGCCACAAGCCCTTTTGATAAAAATATTAAATTATTATAATAATAATAAAATAATAATATTATTATTTTGGGTGATCAAAAAATAAAAAGTCTATAACTTCTTCATATGGTGTCGGAATGACGAACCGTCAGCGGCAATGTAATCCTGTAATTAAGATGGTGATTTTAATACCAGTGATGGATACCTTTTTATGAGTTATGTCTTGGGTCAACGAAACACACATATTAATAAAATTAATGTTTTTTTAAAACGCGTGGAAACCGCGTGACGTGTCGTGTGTTGAGCAGTCAAAACACGTAACGGGTGTACAGTCACACCGAGTATTCATCAATACACGCTGCATACTGTTTTACCTATTCGTTGGCTATATAAGAAAGGGGCGCGAATTATTTCCAGACCAATCGCTTCTTCTTCGCACGACGACACTCTTGGATGATCAAGAAGTCTTCCTCCTCTAACTTCTTTGTCCGAACTCCGATCGTCGATCCGTCAGCGGCCACAGGATCGTAGCGACGAGATGAAACTTCTAAGCTCGGACTTGTCACCTTTCATTCTGGACTTACTTCTCCAGCTTCCATCCTCGGAGGCGTTTGTCGGGTTTGGCGAAGGCGGAGGACACTGAAGGACGTCGTCGGAAGCGACGTGATCGGGACCTTTTGAGGTAGGGGTTTACCTTCGTCTCTCTTTTTGGTGAAACATGCGGGGTGGGGTATTTTTATTTTGTTCCATGGGATGCAGTTGCACATTAAATAAAGATAATAACCTGATAAAGAAGGGTTTGGGGTTTTGTGCTGTTTCTATTGCCTTCCAGTTTCTTTATCTTCTGATTGTGATTTTGGATTGAAAGGCCTTTGCCTACTGAAAATCAAGGCCGTTGGTGGCCTTTGCGTGCGCAATTGATATCTGAATTGTTTGTGGGTGGTTTTGTTAAAACATGGAAAATGGATAAGCACATAAAGACTGACTGATTAAATGAGAATGAAAACCTTTTGTGATCACCCCGGTTGAACAAAGTTGGAATAATGAACATTTTGGTGGTTTGGTTGTTTTGTGGAAAATGCCTTTATTTATGAAAAGTGTTTTGATTATGAAATGTGTTTTGAAGTAAAAGGTGTTTTCAAATGCGGAAATGTTTTGTGTGTGGAAAGGGTTTTATGTGTGGAACTTTGAAATAAATGAATGATGGAATGTTGTATGGTTGTGATAATATTTTTTAAATGAAATGGCATGTGGTTGCTTGCGTTTTACCTAACCATGTTTGTGGATGGCAGGGATATGTTTGTGAAAGGTTTTGTCTGGATGTTAGTTGCCCAGTAGTAATAATTTGTTAAACCATTGCATGAAACATGAAAACCTAAATGGGGTTGGGGATGATTGTTTGGTTGTTGATGCATGCTTCGTGGTAGTAGTGCCGAGGAACATGCTCAGTTTCTCTTTTTAAGAAGCCATAGGTTGGGCTGTGTGTTTGGTATATGTATATATATAATTGTATCTTTGTGTTTTGTCACACCAGACCCATGTCAAGCACCTAGTGCCGAACACTCCCATTTTATGGGAGAGGGTGTTCCCCCTTATTTACTAGCTCCTTCCTGCTCCTTCTTCCATAGGCTATGATGGATTGAGGTTACCTTACACCCAAGACTCTTCGGGTAGGTCTCGGAGGCTGTGATGGCTTGAGGCGACCTTTAGCCCAAGACTCTTCAGGCAGGCTTACCATTCCCAAGAACCTTCGGGATGAGGCCCAGGTGTCTGTGGGCGGGTTAGTGGTTGTGGCCCAGGTGTGTGCGGGTGAGATGCGTGGTTGTGAGGCCCAGGTGTGTGCGGGTGGGTTGCGTGGTTTGGCCCAGGTGTGTGCGGGCGGGAAGAGTGTGGTAGCGTCAAGACGTTTGCCGTTAGGAAGAGCAGCATCTAATTAAGTGGGAAATGGTGGGGGGTACCTAATACTTTTGTTCTATATATATATACTAAACTTGTTTGTGTTACTTGGTGAGTGTGACTAGTGAGGCTGGGTGGATAGTTTTTCCTTGTTAGTTTCTGGTTCTTCTGTTTTCTGACGGGACCTTAGGGTGTCTCCCCACTTGTGCATGAGAGCTTTAGGTTTCCCTAATGAGTATACTTGTATGCTCACCCTACATTTACTTTCAGGTTTCCAGGAGGACTACCAGGGCCGTGCGGGACCCTACTAGTCGGGCAGTTGGAGTTGTTGTAGTTGTTGTTCTCTTGTTTTCTTTGGCATTGTACTTTTGAGCTTCCTTGTACTTGTACCTTGTTATAAAAAATTGTTTAAACATGCATGTGGGCTTGGTTTGGGTTTATTTATATACACTTGTTCTTTTCCCTTTTTGGTGGTTGACTTGTCCTATTTCCCGATCCAAAATAATAAAAAGGGTAATGCCTCCCATATTTGTGAAAACTCATACCCTTGGTGCTAGTCGCCAACCCGAAGCCTACTAGAGGTGGGACTCGGGGGTCATTATCTTCCTTTCACCATTGCTAGATCAGGAGGGGCATCTTTGGTGGGAGGGGGTCGTGACATGAAATTTTGTTGGATATTAACTATCAAACTCATAAAAATGTATTTATAAATTGTTTTCTGAAAATTTTTTATTTAAAATTTTAACACTATATATTGAATAAATTTTTAAAAACTATACATTATAGAAATATCCAAAAATATAGTTTATATAATTTACCAAAAAAAATAATAAATTACTTAATATAATAAATTATTGAAATATAAAAATAATTAATGATATTTCAATGATATTAGTTGAATCAGTATTCATAACCAATTCCAAAATATACGATTTTTGGACCATGGCCTATGCTTGATAATACCACATGATCAGTTATATTTTACAATAAAATTATATCATATAATATGGATTTCCAATATCAACATATAATAATATTGATATTTCATAATTGGTACATGATAAATTTTTCCTTCATGGAATACTATAAATATGAACCACAATCAAATATGATTGGACCAATCATTTGATATGTCAATAAAAAATCCCATCACTATATTTTTTTACTAAATATCATATATTACTATATGAAAGTATCCATAGTATTTAGATTATTTCACCCATTATATTTTAGAATTCATAATTGACAAATCACATTATTGATTTTTATATCCCATGTTTAATTCAAGATATAAAATAAAATATGTTGGAATCACCTGTTTTGATAAACTAAAATCATGTTTCATTTATGTGATAATCATGATTTAATTTATATGTTAAAAATTATTTATTAATGTTCATTGTTTCTGTCAAGTAATATTCAAATACATGTAATCTCATTGTTTGTTGGTTTATACTTACAGTGCATAATTTATCTAAGTGCAATGGTCACCGAAGAAAAGGTCACTGATGCAAAGGTCACTGATGCAAAGGTCACTGATGGAAAGGTCATCCATGTAAGGGTCACCATTGAAATGTCACCATTGTAAAGGTCACCAATTCAAAGGTCCCTGATGCAAATATCAAAATTGGAAAGGTCATCGGTGAAGGGACACTGTTGCAAGGTCACTGATGCAATGCTACTTTTTGGATGGTTACCACTTAAGGTTAATGATGGAATGATACCAAGGGAAATTTACCGATGGACAGTCACCGTTGAAGACAACCAATGTGCACCTACTGATTGAAGCCTACCACTGTGAATCCAACCATTACCAATCTATTTATTCCCTTCTATTCCATAATTTTTCAAATTATGAATATTATGATAATGGTAATATTTGATAAATATAATGCTTCTGACCATTATTTATGTAGATTGTATACATATCAGGCTAATGTATCATGGGACAGTACGAGGTACAAGATAAACTGTACATGATATACTAATTACTATAGTTGGACCTCATGTATAAAAGGGAAGACAAAGAAAGATAAAAATATATGTGGGTGATTTGGCATGGAATACAAAGTGCGTTTGTACATGTGAAAATAGATTACATGATATATCAATGAAGAATCATCGAACATATACACATGTGAATCCATTAGCATCACAGAGATCATTTCGGGACAAACTCTTTTTTATCTTATTTGGTGCAACAATACTCAAAAATTTCAAGGAGCAGACCTCTCAGTTACTAAATGTTATAACCACGAGTTTCGACACTTTGTTTTGGAGACAACCTCCAGGTAAATACTCGAACATCAAATTCTTCGCTCCAAGAAGTCAAGAGCTGAACTACAAACACATTGAGATTTTTAAACAAATGATTATAAACATGTCTCTATTGTGTTTTTTCATTTTATATTTTTGAGATGGGTGTGTGTCTATCAATTACAAAAACTCTCTATTGTGATATAACTATAGGATATTGTAAATACTCACATTATAAATTAACTACATTTGGTTTCCCACGTATACCTCTGGAAGAGACTGTGTGTGGTTTTTATTGTTTGTTTTTCCAACGAAGAACTATAGTAGAGTGTGTGAACCCTGGAATATTTTTGACGATAGTTGTAAAGCCAGATATAGGCTGTGTATTAATGTTTATTGTTTATATAAACTATATGGTGGCAGGTGATCACCAACTAGAGAAGATTAAGCCTCTACTTCAGACTGAACCCCTTGTTTTACTTTAATGTGCACTAAATTTTCATATACTTTGTTTTACTTATTTTCCACTGCTAATATTTTCTAAAATATAAAAATGTTTTTCATCCACTTTTATAGTTAGTTTTTGTTAGTGGGAATATATGTTTAATTCTGTAAACTTTTTTCAAATGTTGAAGATGTTTTTTACACCATTTCAACTGGGGACGAATCACCATTTGAGAAACATGTTGACCAACTCTACATTTACCTCTCTACTGTATTAATTAAATAATTTGTTTTAAAACTAGGGGATCTTTATAAAACCATATTTTAACAAAAATTTCATGTAGGAACTAAATTCCCTCCCCCCTCATGAGATTCCACTCTGACCAACATTTGTTATCATAGGTTGAATTTTTTCATGTTTTTAAATTCTTTTCAACTATGATTTTTATTTTTATGTTAATGATCATATAACTTATGTCATATCTAAATTTAATATTCATCAAATTCTAATTAACTATGGATAACAGAGTTGAGGATGCAACTAATAATAGGACTCCTTTCTTAGATGGAAATAATTATGCCCAATGGATATTAAAAATGAAAATGTATCTTGAAAGCACGGGACCAAAAATATGCAACATCATTGAAGAACAACATTTATTGCCTTCTAATACTAGAGAAACATGGTCTCGGTAGAATAAAGCAACATATAATTATAATTTTAAATAAATAAATGTGTTTTACTATTCTCTAGTAGGTGAAGAATTCAATAGAATATCTACTTGTAAAACTACATATGAAATTTTGGATACTTTAGTTGTTTCTCATAAGGGAAAAACTATTGTTAATAAAATGAGATTAAATACATATACTATTAAATATGATAATTTTAAAATGATGCTTGATGAACTTATTTCTGAAATATATCTCAGGATTAATGAAATGGTAAATACCATGAGTCTGCTCGGGAAACCAATGGATTAGAATGACCATATTATGATATTGATTCGACAGCTACCTAAAAGATGTAGAGTAACATTTGTTTCTATCTGAGAATGTTGTGACATAGGAAAAATACCAGTGAAGGAACTAATATGAAGTATTATGATGTATGAAGAAGATAATATGGTGAATCAATAAGTAGATGAAGAACTAATTAATAAATATGTATCATTCAAGACTGATACCTAAAAGAATAGTGAAAAACAAAATGTTCAAGACCCTATAGACACTTCCTTAAGTGAATACTCAGACTCTAACAGTGATGAAGATATGTCCAATCTTACATGGATATTCAATAAATTCTAACGGATGAAAAAGTTCTTTATAAAATCAAACTAAAACGGAAGGTATGATAATAAAGTATAGTATAAAAAGGACCAAAAATGGAATGATAAAAGAACTGCTATATTTTGTAATGAGTTTAAATGAATAGCTCACGTGAAGGTGATTTCCCCAAGCATAAATTTAAGAAGAAGTATGAAGATAAGGACAAGGGATATAAAAAGTCTATGAAAGCTACATAGAGTGCCTTAAAAGATATATCAAGTGGATCCAATACATCTGATAGTGATAATAAAAAACATGTAAATTGTGTTTCATGAAAGAAACATATGAGGTAACACGTAGTTCTCCTATACCCAATGCTTATTATTCTAGGAATGAAATTGAATCCAACAATGAGGAAAATATGACTAAAGATGAATTATTTTAATACAATGGAATGCATGAGGATACTTTTAATGAACTCAACGATAAATATAAGTTATTTAAAAGACAATATGATTTAAATTCAAATTATGAGTCTTATTGGGATATTGAGAAAGGAAAATATTCTCATTTGTTAATAAAAATACTGAACAGAAATTATTGAATTAGAAATTAAAAAGGGATCATGAGAAGTTTACTTCTCGTAGGGTTACCTTGAATCCGTTTAATGGAAAACAAATTTCTCCACAATACGCAACTGGTATAGGTTATCAACAGAGTATAGAGAAGGATTATTGAAACTAAAATTGTACCAAAATCTGATAGTTCATAGCTAGTTCAGGCTTTGGACCATCTTATGAAAATCAATTCTCTAAAGGACCAATCAAATTATTAATGTCTCTAAACATATATAATAATTATTAGAAACATGTGAGACAAATATGGGTTTTCCATGTTTTACATTCTAACCTCTCTGGACCCAATAAAATCTGGTACCAAAGTTACCCATCACTTAATCTAATTTGTAGGATAATTTTATAAAGAGCCCCTATAAAACTATACGGTACTTTGATAGTAGATGTTCAAGACACACAATATGAGACTATTCATGTTTCATCATCCTAATTAAATTTGATGGTGGGCATGTCACATTCAGTGATAATGCAAAAGGGATGATCGTCAGCATAGGCCAAATTTGTAACCCAAATACGGTATTAATTTCAAAATCACTTTTTGGTGATCGGTTAAAATAAAATTTGTTAAGTATCTCTAAGTTGTGTGATGAGGGATTCAATTTTAAATTTAAAAATGATGAATTCAATGTTATTAATACTAAAAATGATTTAATTCTTACTTATCTTAGAAATTATAATGTATATGCTGTTGATTTAGAATCATTTGCTAAGAAAAATGTTGGTTGTTTAAATGCATTTCATAAGGAATCCTAGTTGTGGCACATAAGATTAAGTCACTACAATGTGCACTCACATAGGAAATTGACTAGAAATGGTTTGGATAGAGACATACCTAAATTATAATTCCCTCTTAAAAAAGTGTGTAATCCTTGTCAATAGGGAAAACAAGAAAATATTTCTTTCAAACCAAAGAAAGAAGTTTTTACATCTCAACCAGTTGAGTTGGATTACATAGACTTGTTTGGACCATCAAGAGTTTTATCATTAAATGGGAATCACAATTTTTATGTTCATATAAATTATTTTTTAGAGATACTTTGGTATATTATATATCTCACAAAATTGAATCATGATCTTACTTCATTAAATATTACATGTATTTAGAAAATCATAGTGGACTTAAAATTAGGTCGTTGAAAAGTGATCGTGGTCGTGAGATTGAAAAGCAGGATTGTGAACCTTTTTTCTCACAAAATGTTTATAATCACAACTTCTCTTCTCATAGATCACCTCAAAAAATGGAGTTATTGAGAGAAGAAATAGGACACTTCAAGTGATTGACGAGACTATGCTAAATGAGTATAATCTACCGATCTATTTTTGGGATGACATTGTTAACATAGCTTGTTACATTATCAATAGAGTCTTAATTTGACTTGTTCATAAGAAAACCCCTTATGAGAATTACAATAATAGGAATACTAAGGGTAATTACATTAGAGTTTGTGTCTTCAATATCTTAATCCTTTACAGTAAAGATAATCTTGACTAATTTACTTGAAAAAGTGATGGAGAAATTTCTTTGGTTACTCAATCTCTATTAAATCCTATTGAGTATTTAATAAGAGAACCAAATGTGTGGAAGAATAATTTCATGTTAAATTTTATGAGACTGATCCATATGAACCCAAAACCACTCTTTAACTTCTTGAGTAAGATATGTCAATTCTTAATATTAATGATAAAGAAATTAATATCCCTATGAAAACAAAAAGTTCTTGAAATATTCTATAATCTGAGCCGAGTGAATCTGAACCTGTAAAAAACCATGAGGTGTCTAGTTAAACTCCATGTAGATGTATAAGAACTCTAAAAAACTATCATTTTGATGCTGTAGTAGGTGATCTAAATAGAGGGACACAAAAAAGGGCTTCTTTGAGAAACTTGGTTGAACATCATGATTTTGATTCATAGCATGAACCCAAAAATATTAACAATGTAATCAGTTATTTTTTTGGTGGATAGTTATGCAAGAATAATTGAATCAGTTTGAAAGAAACATTGTTTGGGAATTAGTAGAAAAAAATATAGAAACTTTTACAATATGAATAAATGGGTGTTTACAAATAATGTTGACGAATCTTGAAACATAGTTAGAAACAATTCTAGACTAGTTCCAAAAGGATATAGTCAAGAGGAATGAATATAGTATGAGGAAAACTTTTCACCTTTAGCTAGACTAGAATCCATTAGTATACTACTTGCATATGCTGATCATCTGAATTTCAAACATTATCAAATGGCTGTCAAAAGTGAATTTTTAAATCGGTAAATTGATGAGGATGTATTTGTTGAACAACCCCCTTATTCTACAAATCCCCATTTTCTAAATGGTATTTCTAAACTTTTTAAATACATATATGGATAAAATAGGTTCCGTGATCATGGTATGAAAGGCATTGTTACTTTCTTATCTCAAAAGGTTTTACGAAAGGGATAATAGATCCTACATGATTTATTAAAATGATTTACATAGTTGTTTTAATAGTACAAATTTCTGTAGATGATATAATTATTGGATCCTTTAAGAACTCTATATATACTGATGTTTCAAAAATTATTCAATTTGAATTTGAAATATGTTTAATGGGGGATCTAAATTTTTTATCTTAGATTTCAAATTTTACAAAATAAAAATGTTATTATTTTAAATAAAAGTAATTATACTAATGATTGTTTAGAAAATTTTGGTTTGGATAGTTATAAAGGTAGTGATACACATATGAGTACCACTTGTATTTGGTCTCTGATGACACTGGTAAATCAGTGGATGAAATAAATTATTGAGGTATGATTTTGAGTATACATCACATTACTACTAGCAGACCTGACATAATGTTCAGTGTATGCCTGCGTTCTAATTTTCAAGCCAATCCCAAAGAATCTCATTTAACTGTTGTTAAAAGGATTTTTAAATATCTCAAGTATACTATAAACTTAGGTCTATTTTATCCAAGTAGAAAATCATCTGATTTAATAAGTTATTCAGATGATGATTTTTCTGGTTTCATGTTAGCTAGAAAGTGAACCTATGGAATATGTCACGTTTTAGGAAAATCACTTGTATCATGGTTTAGTAATAAATATAATTCTGTTGCATTATCTACTGCCGAAGAGGAATACAAAGCTGTTGGTAGATGTTGTGCTCCAATTCTGTGTATGAAACACACTTTACATGACTATGGATATCAATTCAAACATGTCTCTATAAAATGTGACAATACACGTGCTATTAACATCTCCAAAAATCTAATGTCTCATTCTAGGTTAAATCACATTGATGTGATACATCACTTAATGAGAGATAATTATCAAATAGGTGAAATCACTCATGAATTCATTATTATTGAACATCATTTGCCTGATATATTTACAAATCCATTGAATTTATAGAGGTTAAATTACATCAAACCTGAGTTAAGAATGGTAAACTATTAAGGTTTTTCAACTCACTCGTTGAAATTACCGATATAACTCACCATTAGGAACTCACTGATAGACATCATTGTTAGGACCTCACCATTAGACCTCACCATTAGAACCTCACCGATAGACCTCACCATTATGACCTCACTGATAATCCTCACAGATAGAAACATCACAGTTAGAAACCTAGCAGTTCTAAACCTCACAGTTAAAATCCTCATAGTTAGGAACTCACTATTAAAAACCTCCTAGTTTGAAACATCATAGTTAGGAACCTCACCATTGGGAACCTCTCTATTAGGACCTTACCGATAGTTGATGATTTTAAGACTTTAGCATTTTTTTTCTAAAATTTGAAACATTTTTAGTTTTATTTATTTACTTTACTAGAGATGTTTTTTCAATCCCCAAATGATAAAATTAAAACATGTAATACATTTCAATACAATCATCTCTATCCCAAACCTCTTGAATTCTAAACATATAACCTCAACATCCACTGAAACCCTCGAACCACTACAGATTGATGGCTATATTGAATAGGAAACTTGTTAGTGATAATGGAGATATGCCAAATCCTAAGTGACCTAGAGCTGAGTCTAGTAGTGGAATCTACATAGTGGATAAAGTACATACCTCACATTTATCGAAGAGGAAAATAGTGATTGAGAAGGAGATTATCTCGGAATGGAAACTGATGAGCCGGTCTTTAGTGTTGATGCCAGATGAAGCTAAAGGTTGGGTTGAGTGTTTTGAAAACAACAATGGACCCTATTACCTTTAGTTAGTGAAGGAAACTTATGAATATATAAGATTTGAGTAGTATGAGAATGAGAAACAAATGAATTCAATAGTAAATAAAGCGAGTGTGAGTTTATCCTCAGCTGAGTGGGATGAGTACTTGAGGGTTCCACATGAAGGTATTTTTTACTGTTACACAAAAGTTGTGCCTCCCACTACTATGTTATTCTGTTATAAAGAAGCTCTGGATGAACTAGTTGGGTGTGGGATTCCTCGGGATGTTAATGTTTCTAAAATGGAAAGGGAAGATAGGTTGTTGTTCAAGTTTGTTCAGCAGGACATGAGTCCCATGATAGGGGACTTTGCTACATTAAAATATTAGGATGTCTTCCATTTATGTCTACTAAAATATGGATAGAAGATAATTTTGTGCAGGATTCCATGGATTCAGTTAGAAGAAATTAAAAATCCCACTTTCATGTTTAATGCCTTATTTCATGCCATATTGATATCCTTAATGTCGAATGTAAATGAATTTTCTATAAATAAAGTGGAAATATTACTGTGAGAGACAACTTATGCATTACCAGACAATCTTCATGTTTATGAAGACCAGCTAGAACCCTTTTCAAAGAGGATGGGTGAATGATGAGGCTATGTAATATGAAGAGTTTAACCCTTTTTCTCATCGTATTAGGCCTAAAAATAAGAGAGAACCTGGGTTTATACCTTATGATGAAGAGAATTAATTTTCTAATGAAGAAGAAGCAGTTGTTGTGAAATAAAGAGAGGATTCTATTATAGATGACATGGGTGATCCTGACCTTCCCTCAATTCCTTATGCTAGTACTATCTCCTTTGTTGTGCCCAATCCACCAGAGGGAAAACATAAAATATGGAATTTCTTAAGGGACAGTGATGAGGAAACCAATGAATAAGAAGGGGCTGAAAATGTCCTAATAGACATTAGAGATAACTTATATGAGGATGAGGATTTTAATCTAGTCATGTTGACTTTGAGAAAACTGGTGATGATAGTGTGGAGGAATTTTTATATTATAGTCCTCTAATAAGACATATAGAAAGGGTAGAATGTGGAGATGAAGATGTTACTGATTCAGTTGATGCTAGATTTGAAATGAAAGTAGTTGAGGATTTATTTGAAGAAGAGGCAGTAAATCCTCATGTTCATGATGCTAATCCCGAAAGATTTGTAGAAATGGAGGTGGATGATCTAGAAAATACTCCATGTGAGGGGGAGGAACCAATTTCTACAATATCTGTTAAAGTTGCTCATGGAAAATAGGACATGATAGATGCTTCTGGATTTGTGGTCTTAGGCTTAGATTATAGATATTCTAAAGATGGTCTGCCTATTAGAGGTCCTCTAATTCCTATTGTTTCAGAATCTACTAATGTCCATCCAGTAATACTTCTTCCTCGAGACTATGTGAAAAAGAAATATTTGGAATCAATAAAGTTAGATATGAGGAGACACATTGATGTGATATTGGTTGGTTTATAAAGGGATATGACTCAACATCTAGAAGCTATCACATCTACAATGGAAAGGCTAGTTTCTACCACTCACTCAGTTCTGTTACATGAAGTCAAGGACTAAGTGAATCAGGTAAAATCAATAGTGAATTATATGGAATCAGTAAAGCAGTATATTTCCTGCTTAGATGCATATATGGCTTCAATGGATAAGATGGATAGGGATCTTAGATATTTTAAAATTGTGGTTCATAAAATGGTCACAGTGTTTGTGGATTTTAAGATGTTCATGGAATCACATGTGAAAGGATAAGATGATAATCTGAAAAGGCTGATTAGTGGGATAAAAAATCATTTAAGGATACTGTGGCATTCGCTATGGCACCTCTGGGTGCATCTGAATCTTCTTCAACCTCTCCTTCAGTTGACATTGATGCTTTCAAGACCATTGTTAGAGAAGAAGTGGAAACGTTCTATAGTGTTAGTACCATAGACTCTTAGGTAATTTCCATTACCAGGGAGATTCATAACCTCATGGGAAATTATCTAATGGAATCTACTCACGATCAGAAGGAAATCAACGAGCATGTGGATTTCTACTACAAGCTAGTCTATATTAAGCATTAGATAGATGATCACTTCATGTTGTTGTTGGAGAACTTGATGATTCCACCTATCACTCAGGTCCTTAATTATTAGGTTAATACTCATAGGGAGATGACTCCTACCATACAAAAATTTATGAAGAATAGGGATTATTTTATCTCTTCCATAGAATGGGGAGGATTTATTATTATAGATTCTATACATATTCTTTCTCCCTTCCTCCATGTGGACTACATACACATCAATGTTCCTCCTAAAATGAATGATTCCTATGCTTTTTTAGTTTCCACCAATACTGCTCCTTTGATAACTCATGTATAGGCTATTAGAAGTTAAACCCAATGATTTCTCACACTATAGGTATACTGATTCCAAAATGGTTTCTCCACCTACACTGCTTACTGACATCCCTCATCTTATCCCTCCACCTTCAGAACCTGCATCCACACCTTCCAAAGGTAATGCTCTAATGGACATATCTGATGTGGAATGAAAGTGGATTTTCTTAGATAATAGGGATGAGTGTATTAAAGTTTTTATATTGTACAAATGTTTTATTAATTCAAACACTCTCTTTTATCTCTTTTCGTTACATATGATTTTGGCTAATAATAAACAGGGAGATGTGTTTAGTGTTTCTATTGTATATCATTATGTTATATATGTTATGGCTTCAATTTAGTTTTAATGATAAAATAGTATGTGTATGCTAACATAACTGATGAAATTAGTAGATGTGTTTAACCTTGATTCAATACTACATAAACCTGAAAATTCAATGAAATAATTTTTTCTTAACAAAAAGGGGGAGATTTTTGGACACACTTATTTTGATAATCCCTAATCATGTTTCATTTATGTGATAATCATGTTTTAATTAATATGATAATATTGTTTCATTAATGTTTATAGTTTCTATCACGTAATATTCATATACTTTTAATCTCACTATATGTTGGTTTAAGAATACAGTGCAGAATTTATCTTAATGCAAAGGTCACCAATGAAATGGTCACTAAGGGAAAGGTCATCGATGAAAAGATCACTAAGGAAAAGGTTATCGATGCTAAGGCCACCGATACAAGGTCACCGATGCAAAGGTCACCGTCGCAAAGGTCACTGATGAAGGGTCACTATTGCAAGGTCACCAATGCAATGCTAGTGTTTCGAAGGTTACCACTGAAGATTACCAATGGAAGGATACTAATGGAATGTCACTGATGGAAGGTCACTGTTGAAGACTGCCGATGAGTGCTTACGGATGGATGCCAACCGTTATGAAGGATATCATTACCAGTATACCGATTCTCTTTTACTCCAAACTTTGTCAAATACTTAATATTATTCTAACGGTCATATTTGATAAATTTTATGCTTCTGACAATAATTAATGCAGATTATTGGCATATTTGGACACCATATTGGGGGAAAGTACGAGTAATGATAAAGACCGCACATGATCTACTCATTACTACTGTCAAACCTCAAGAATAAAAGGGAGGACCAAGAATGATAAGGATATACGTAGTGGAAGTGGTGTAGCATACAAAGTGCATCTGTACATGTGAAAACAACTTACATTCTACGTCAAAAAATAATCATCCAACACTTACACTATGAATCCATGAGCATTACTAAGATCATTTTGTGATAAACACCTGTCTTCCTTCTTTGGTGCATCAATTCTCAAACAATTCAAGGGGAAGACCTCTCAATTACTGATAGTTAGAACCTGTTGTTGTGACACTCTATTTTAGAGAAAACCTCCAGGGAATGACTCAAAAACTACATTCATCACTCCGAGGAGTTAAGAGATGCCCTATAGACACAAAGAGAATTCAAATTTAAGCTTATAAACATATCTCTATTATTTTCATTGATTTTAAAATTTTGAGAAGTGTGTGTGTCTATCTATTACACACACTCTCTCTTGTGCTTGTACTAGAGGATATTGAAAATCCTCAAATCAAACATTACCAACATGCTTTTTCCCATGTATAAATGTGGAAGAAACCTTGTGTGGTCTATATTATTTTCTTTTCCCCATAAATAACTATGATAGATTGTGTGAACCCATGAATATTTGTGAAAAATATTGTAAAACCCGATACAGTATGTGTGTCAATGATTATTATTCATATAAACTGCTTGGTGGTAGGTGATCACCATGTGGAGATGATTAAGTCTTTTCTCGAGACTGAACCTCTTATTTTACATTACTTTGCACTATATTTTGTTATAATTTATTTTATCTATTTTCTACTACTTATATTTTCTAAAAAAAATATTTTTTTGCCTTCAATTTTATTGTTAAATTTTGTTAGTGTGTGTATATGTTTAATTCCGTAAAATTGTTTCAAAAGTTGAAGAAGTGTTTTACACCAGTTCAACTAAGAACTACTCACCCTTTGAGAATCCTGTTAACCCACTATACATTTACAAAGTTACCCCTTTAATTAAATGGACCGTTTTAAAATTGGGGGATCTTTATAAAAAAATTTAAATAGAAATTTTATGTAGGAACTAAATTCACCCCCTATTGAGAGTCCACTCTGACCAAAAACATATATATCATTTCTATTATTAAACATTTGTACACAATTGGAATATACTTATTCATAATTTTCTAAATGTTTTTGGGAATCATGTAGCTTGGTATTTTTTATCCTACTCATGGGTTTCTACGAAGAGAATAACTCTTTTTCATGTACTAAAATACAAAAACAAATCCTTAATCCCATGATGAAAATGTAATTAAATTTAAACCATATATTATATTATATTAAGAACATGTACGTGCCTTACCCAAATTATGGTAGAATATCATCTTTTAAGTCATTTATTTGAACATGATTGTTGAATAGTAGTCAATGATGTCATTTCATTAGAGTCCATCCTGGAGAATAATTTAATGATCCAATATTTTGGAGGGATTCATCCAAGAAGTATGATATTTTAATATCTCACAATAATGATAAGTACAAAAAAAGAACTTCAATTTGAGAAATTTATAAAAATAATTATTCCACATGGACAACAACCAAAATGAAGTCATCCTCCTTATATAGGAATCTGGAAATCCCCTTGATACTTACATGAATTCACACAAAAATTATATGAATCTTGAATATTATATGATGTTATAAAAATATTAAACCCTTTATTAATGAAATTAAACATTTATGTGCATTCATATCATATTTAATTATTCATAAAAAATAATTAAAATGATTTATAATATTTATAAAATTGAAAAATTCATTGTAATTTATCATTAAAATAGAATAATAAGTCATTAAAGGTTATATTAGTTATGAAATAAAATTATAATATATTTTAACATTATGATTTTTCCATATCATATCATATTTCTAAATATGGTAATTGTGACCTAAAATATTTCTATATCACACAGAATAATATTCTTCTAAAGCATAAAATAGAAGTTTGTAACATGGATATTATACTATATAACATATTTATGTAATATAATAAAAATTATTCTAATATATATCACATATTAGTTATGATGTGGAGAGTAGATCCATCATATTTAAGGGTTATATATATATATATACCATTCCCTTTTCAAACTCAATATCACATAACTCATCAACATAAAAAATATGAATATGAGGATCAATAACTCTCCTACCATGGTTTCTAGCATGCTTATCTACATCTCGACTCTGATTCAGTATCATACATTAAAAATAATCTTGGTTCTAATATTCCACATACTATAAGTATCAGGTACTTATAGTCTATAAGGATGTTATTATTATTGTGATGAAAACAATTATTGTGGATACTATGACTGATAGGGTGTCCTTTCAACAATTTGAATTGATAGTGGTCAATTTGTAAACTTGATATATTATATGCCTGAACTAATGATTTCATTTAACAACACCTAAATTGTATTTGACCTCATTTAAGACACCATGTGAATATAAAAAAATACATATCAGAAATATTGATTAAGTAGTTTTATATAGATAACCAACCGTCCCTAAGAGTAATGTACTTCTTATATATTTCCCAAAACCAGGATTTTTCATATTACTTTTGATAATACGCTATTTATCACCATGGTTCTATTAATAATAACAATTTTATATAAAACCATAGAATATATTGTTATTGTAAAAGAAATGGGATATCATTGAAACCCTGGCCTTCATACCCTCAAAAAATAGAAATCTCCCAACAAATCATATTTTATATTATATTTGGAATACTATAATAAAAGAATAAATTTTTATTTATAATCTTGAATGTTATAATTATCAAATTTTATAGTGAATAATTCATCATAATTATCCTATTAAAGATTAATATTATTGAAATCCTCCTGAATCATTCCATAAAAACATGTAATCTTAATCATGGAAACATCATTATCATAGAAGAAAAACTACCTCTAATGTCATGTTTCTCAATGAAATGATCCCATTAATAAATTAATCTAGATATCATACTATATATAAATAATATATAAAGTTGTCTCTACTTCTTCCAACTATCACAATGTTTCTTTTTCAGAAATATATGCATTATTATTCAAAAGGAAATTCCATTAAAACACTTATAATTCAATTCTTACTGACTATGCCTTTGTTAAATATACCCTATGGTGAATAGTAATCGGTTCATAATTAACCCACTATTTTGTATCTATTTTCATAAAAAATAGGTGACATAACTAAAAATAATCAATAAACTCATTGCAATGAAAATATTTGTGTATGAATTTATACTAACTCAAGATAAGTTATAAAAATCAATTAAATACATAAAAAATGTAATAATTATTATTCAGTATAATATAATGTTTAAATTCACACCCATGTTGATACCCTCATATTATTTCATCATTCCACAAGTACTGATCCAATCAAAATCTATGTTTTTTCATTGAATCATAATGTCCCTCAATGTCCAATGTCAATTTCCAAAATTACATCCCAAAATATATTATAGTAATGAAATTTCATTACTAACCCATACAATCATATCCATTTAATATTATACGATTCATTACAGAACTCTCACATTGATTTCATTTTAACATGAACTAATATCCTTGGAACACATCATGAGGTAAAAAATATATAAAATTGGCCCTCGATTCTATCCTCTAATAGCTTATAGGAATGTGACTACGATCATGTGTATTGAAATAAAAATATTGCAGTTATTTCTCTAATTATATTTAAATCAAAAAACCCACTATGTTATAGTTTTAAAAACACCAATATAATAAAATTCACATGAATGGGTGAGTCATACCCACAAAACAACACATAGTATTAAAATAAATTCTATAGATTCCAAAATAAAAAATCATATTATGTCGTATATTATTATAAAATTACCTCATTCATAAACTATCATCATTTATAAACTCTATAAACACAGTCAGATATGTCTAAAAACATTATATAATGGTTATTATAGTATACAAGTAAACTTAGTATGTTCCTCTTTAAACCTCTCTTTAGTAAGTGGAATATTCATAATAATACCTAAATTAATGTGATATATTTACATTTCATGATCCATATAATAATATATATGGTTCCATGATATATTTAGAGTGACCAAAAAAACCTACAACCAATTTACAAAAGTTTGTTATGACAACCAATATTATCAAATTCTCTTTATAAGAGATTAACCCAATTTTTAAAGACAACTACATACCATCCACTAACAACAATAACCAACATCAACGTATTAATATATAAGAAAAAAATAATTTCCTGCCACAAAAAAAATAATTAATGTAGAATGTAGACAAGATAAAAAATCCTTAACAAGCTTAATTGATAAAATGAAATAGAAATGAAACTTTTCTGAGTCAATATAACCACTATATACTTTTTTATTAAAAGTCTTAACACAACCCATAATTAAATCAGATAAATATTGAAACTAAAAAAAATAGTGGAGATTGTGTCACAATAAATAGTATATTCCTCCATAGAAACCAATAGTATAACAAGGTATATTTATACTAATGTACTTATAGATTAAATAAAAAAGAGTTTACTTCATATTAAGGAAAGTCAGAAATATCTCAACTAACCATAATTACACTCCCCGTAATTTAAAGGGAGTGAAGGATTAAAATATACAAAATTACCTAATAAAATTAATCATCATTTTTCTTTAATTATATAGTGTAAAATAGATAATGCAGTCTTGTATGTTATTAAATAGAATATATGTCTTTTTTTATATCATATTTTGTTAAAAACCATTTATAAACATTTTTACCTTACACAAAATAATTACATTGATATATAGTTAATATTTTAAGGTAGGAGTGATAATTATCTTTCTATAGTCAATTATTAAGATAACTTATACAACCATTAATTTTTAATATAAAAAACATCACAATTAGTTGTGATGATAATGAGAATATATTATATTAAATCAGATAAACAATTCCTATTACATTATTATATATATTTTAAAAGTTTTTCAATTTAATGATTGGATTTTTTAAATTTTTTAAAATTTTAATATTTGAGTAATCAGAATTTGATTGATATGATCTCTTTATTAGTTATTATATCATGATAATTCCAATATCATAGAAACATAGGTTCTGATATTCTAGGGTTTTATCATTTTTAATGATTCACATTTTAGTAATATTAATTTTCATCCATATTCTCTAACGAACACTAAAATATATAAAATTGAAAAAAAATACATAGTTATTTTTCTATCATGATTATCCATTAGTAATGTTTTCCATAGTAATGGATTATATATATTCTAAATTTCTTAATTTTTTTATTTAATTAATCATATTTAGGTTGATATATCATTTTACTATTTATTTTATCATGTCTTATAAAATATCGTAGATCCCTGGGTTCTAAAATTACGGGGTTTTATATTTTTTCACGAATCACCTTTATGTAATTTTATATTTTTTATTGTATTTTCTTAAAATAAATGAACTATAATAAATTGATATAAATAGAGTAGTTTGGTTTATTTCAAGTTTATACATATCATCAACCTTTTTTAGTTTTCATTGAATGTAATATTTTTATTGGTAATTAGAAACTAATGTCATAATTTATTTTATGATACCATACAATCCTTTTTGGAAAAATAGTTATTATATAAATATAACCCATAAGAGTAGTGATAATAATTATATACCCACATAGTCCACTTCCCATTGAATAAATTGATAATATAATAAAAATACAAAATAAATACCACTTGATTATATATATATGAATGTAAATGTATATATATATATTATCAGAATACAAAATCCCATGAGTAAATATATTAATATATAAAAACAAATGTTCTGGGTAAAATGAGATATCAGTAGATAGATATACAGTATAACATGAATTTAGGGTTTTATAAAGAACCCAAAACCATTAAAATGTTGGTTCTAGAAAGATAACACTAATGTGGTGGTCATGTTGTGAATGAAAATAAAAATAATAATCATCCTTGATATAATAATATATACAATGATATACTTTGAACAAATAAAAATCATGTAATATATATTTATTTCTAAAACAATCTACAATATCATTTCGATCGAAGCAATGAATTCCTTTAAATTTATTCACATTATAACAATATTGTTATAGTTTAAGGGGGATATATAACTTTTACAATATTATTCCCATATTCATGGATTTGGAATAATCTAAAATGAATAAAATAATTTTATTCTTAATATCCTCTCCCCATATTTGTTACCACTTTTTAAAATCGTATCCATATCATTATCACATATCACAATTCCTATGATTCCACGAAATTTTTTCCCAATATTTTTATTCAATATATGACATAAAACCACTACATAATAATGATTCATAAAATCAATGTAACACCCCAAGCTTCTACGGTACGCTTCTCTTTGAATAATGTGATAGCGTGTGTTGTACGCAACACCGAGTTCTAACACACCATAACTAATCAAACTAGCCGTTATGAATAGTCATACCTACTTTTTGAAATTATATATATTTTATATTTGAAAATGGACTTCATTTTTGGATTCGGAATATTGAATTTAGCCTAAGGTGAAATTTTGGTACATTTCGGATAACTTTCATATTTTGATGAATAGTGAAAATTACTAAGTTTTAATTAAAAACAACTTTTTTAATCAAAATAATTAATAGTGATAAATTATGAATTTGAGTGGTTTTAAAGTATATTTAGAATATAGTTTTACCATTTAATATAATGTTGTTCATTGGACATAATTTTACAATTAAACCGAACATAAACGAGTGTCAATCTTTTGATAGTTATTATCTCTTAAAAACACGCTTTTTGTTTTGACAGCGGGAATTAATTTTAAATTAATTTCTGCCACTTCTGTGTTTTGAATTTAGGAAAATGGATTCCATATTTGGAATCAGGATGTCCAAATTATGTAAATAGGTAACTTTTATTTTTACACATTTTGAATAATTACTGCGGTAAATATTTTATTTACCATGGTTAAAGGGTAAATCCGGTAAATAAGGGTTAAAAAAATAATATTATAACAGTACAAAATTACCCTAGAACGTGTCCTAACCTTATTGGTGGACACATACCCGACCATGGGCATCCTTGGGTCAATTTGGGGACCCCTTGGAGCCACTTGTATGTGGTAGGGACACATTATATTAATAAAGTTAAAATAAAAATAAAAATGGCATAAGCTTACATCTTTTAGAAGAACAATTTTTACATAGGGTTATACATGTTGGATTTTAGATTATAAATATTCATTAGAAAGCTAAAAAGATTTCCTACATAATGATGTTTTATTTATAATTTTTAGACATTAAATAATTTATTTTATTTATGACACAATGATGATGCAGTAATTACTAAAATAGTAGAAAATTAACATAATTGATATTATAAATACCCAAATAAATATAATATGAAACTTTTAATGAATTAAACTAATTTTCTAGGATAATATTATATATTAGGATTGATTTAATTGACTTTGTTCGAAGTAATCAATCTGTTATGAGTTTCACAAAAATCAACTATTGAATAGTGTCAAAATTGACATAAAAGAGTTCTTAAAACAAATATTATATTATTAATTGATATTAAATTCCTAAAAATCTATGGTTCGGCCAAGAGACTTATATTATGATAGGTTAATCATTAATGGACCACTTGGAGGTCGCTTGGATGTATATAGTATGTTTATTAACCATATTATATAAAAATACAAAGAGACATTGTAAAAGTGAAACTAATTAACTTAGAGTTAATACATAAAGATAAGGTTAATATAAGTACCCAAACCTGTCTAAATTCTATTGGATGAGTTGTTTTCGACCTATCCCCACCTCATCCTTTGAATAGTCAACATTGGAGCCTTTGGAAACCGAATATGAATTTATTATAAATTAATATTTCTAGCTTTTCCAAAAGTGCCCCTCACCCCTCTTATAAAAGGGCACTCCTCCTTCTCTTTTCCTCACACCTCTCAAGCCACTTGGCTCGTCCAAACTCTGCCCAACTAAGCTCCCCAAATCCCTCTCCTCCTCCTTGAAGCTTCCCCTTAGGCAGAAAGCATTTCAAGAAGTCCTTTGGTTCCAACCAAAGTGAGTTACCTAGATTAAAGGTAACGATTTCTCTTAAATTATTTTCATTTATTTTGCTTCTCCAACCCCCAAACTCTTTTTATTTCCTATCTTTTGTAACAAAACCAGTATCCTCAATATACTAGGATGTTGTTATAAGAAGTATTCAAACTACACATACACACAACTCCATCTAATGGATGATGAACATAATGTTTCTGTGGATGGCAAACTAACGCCTCACGAAACGATGATTGTTCAAATACATCTTACCGCCTCTCATGGTGGCCATTATGATGGAACTGTAATTAAATATGATATTAATGATATATATTTTATATATAAGCTTCTTTAATTCCATTTTATTTCATACCATTATTCGTTTCATGTTGTATATACATACGATAATTTCATTTGAGGAAGTACGGACTACCGCCCCCTTAAAATGATATGACTCGTTCATACCACACATGGAACGTATAAAGGATGGTGTTAATGAACTTAAGTAACATATATAAAATATTATATTATACTGGAATAGTAATATACCTATTTATCATTTGGATTTGATTCTTTTAAAATGAAAATCAAATGGAAGTAGCGTTCGTGCGTACGTATGGACTACCGTCTCCACGAACGCGAAAAGATTCATTCTCCATCATATCCATTCAAGTATTATTCTAATTTTAGGGTTAAAAATAATGATAATATCATTCTGATTATGAATAAGATATAATCTATCCATTACAAACATGTCTTACGTAACCAAACATTTAAGAAGAACGAATCGATTATCACCCGAAACGACGATAATACTAAGATATTATTAATAAAGCAATGTTAAAAGATCATATATGATATCATATTAATGTATATGATTCTTGTATAATTTAATAACAATTATTTCACCATTATACAGGAGGTTAACCTACCCCAACCAAGGAAAAGTACAAGGTAAGGGTTATCTCACAATCTCTTCATTATCCGAGGTTGTTTATATGTAATAATCTACTGGGATCTCTTTATCATCCACATCCATGTTTCTTAAAAATGTATTTCAAAACATTTTTACTATTTACAAGAATATGGGTTAAAGTCATTTATACCTTTTTTTTGACTTTTTATAAGAGGTTTATAAAGGAATCTTTCCGTCGTTTTCAAAACAAGGTCCTTTTTAACCTTTTCGACAGAATTGAGGTAAGAATGTTTTTTTTAACTTATACGGCGGGTGCGGTTATTTTACGCCGTTATAAAATCTTCAAAGCTTTCCTTACAAGCCTATAAGAATATTTTCAAAGAAAATGTTTTATTTTATATGGATCTTAAATGATTTCAAAATAAAAGGAGATATTTCTTTAAAAAGAATTTTGATTTCATCTATGTCAATATCCTTTGATGGATTTTAAGCTTATTTGAAGTTGATTTATTATGATACAAAACTTCTATATTGTATTGAAGGTTTTGTGATATGTTTGACTGTGGATGTGCTATTTTTATACCATTCATAGTTTATTGTGAAAGTATTGACATTTCGTATGCTAGTTTTAATACTAATGTTTATGTTATGTTTAAACCTTTTCATATGGGAATGAATTGGACTTAATAAGTGACGGGTGGAGCCCGCTATAGCTCCTCGATACATCGGTAGGTCTCATGAGACAAACTAGTGTCCTGGCACAAGTCCTTGACAAAATCTTATTTGTAGTCTTGGCATGAGGCCTTGGCTATGTGGTTATGATAGTCTGGCATTATGCATTCCAACATTATGAAAGTGGTTATTGATTTTTGCATGTGATTATTCGATTAGTAGAATATCCATGTGAACAAGTAAATGGCATTATTTCATTTTAATTTTGCCTTACTTTGTTGAAGTTCAATTTTAAAAGGCTTTTGTTTTAGTAATTCATTGCCTTAAATGTTTATGCTTATTTTGAATGTTCCGCTATATTGTTATCCTTACTGGGCATTTGATCTCACCCCTTTTCTATGTTTTATTTTTCCCAGGTAGTGAAGAAGTAAATTATGAATGAGTTGCAGGGATATTATGAGGGGTTAATAGTGTGGATATGAAGACTTTGTTGTTGTAGTAGTTTTTCACTTTGAAATGTAATGTAAAACTTTATGATTATATCTAGTGTTTCCAAGGCTACTAAACCAATCAGTCTTTCGAGATTTGATCTTCTTGTGATCATGCCAATGTTATGTAATTAATGCACCGACTCTGGGTAGCTGGGGTCGGGGCGTTACAGTTGGTATCAGAGGAAGTTTAGTACAAACCTTGGAAGCTAGATTTAGATAAACTCTGATTAGAGCACGTAGACCTAAGATGAACTTCGAGGATTGGTATAGAAGAACTTCCTAGAATTTTGGTATTGTAGAGACTTTGTGAGTTTTCCGAGCAATACATCCCTGTCTGGATACGAGAAGGTAGAGGCGGCTCTGGCACAGATGTACCTAGGGGTAAAACCCGAAAACACCGCTTTGAGCTAGACTCGAACGGGAACTGGTGCACGACAACGGGCCTTGCTGCACTCTTGGTTACGACACTCCCGGGGGATATGCTTAGGATAACTCTCACTTTCTTTACAAATCATTATGAAGGGTTTATGAGTATATACTTCCTCAACGAAAAAATATTTATGATTATGGATTATATCCATAGATAGTTCAATTTATGTTTAGTGTTTTATAAGTATGGGATTATGTATTTTGATGCATAAACTGATCTAGTTTATGCCATTTTTTTAGAAATGGCGCCTAGTGGAAGAAATGGAAACCGTATCAATGCACGCACTCCATGTAGGGATTGCCCTCCTGCTAAAGATAATTATAGTGGGGCTGGTGATGCAACTGGTGCTGATCAGCTAATCACCGTACTGGGACAACTTACTCAGGTTATGAATAATAACCTTACCCGTATGGAGCACCCTGATCCGCAGCGTGGAGGATCAATGTTAGATCGATTCATGAGACAACAACCACCAACGTTCAATGGGAGTACAAATCCCTTAGTAGCTGAGCAATGGATATTTTCCCTAGAGAAAATATTTCAGGCTTTGGGGAGTAGTGAAAGGGAAAAAGTTACCATGGCAGTTTACCGCCTCACTGGAGATGCTGATCAATGGTGGTCATTGATTCAAAACATGAAGGAAGATGATGAAGTATCAAACATGGAATGGAGGGAGTTCAAAGAACTGTTTTTAGAAAAATACTTTCCTCGCGACCATCGAGCAGATATGGAAAGACAATTTCTGAGTCTGAGACAAAAGGAGGATGAGAATGTCACAAAGTATGAGGCTAACTTTACAAGGTTAGCGAGGTACGCTGGTGATTATATTCGCAACCCAAGAAGTAAGATTGATCGTTTCTCTGATGGGTTAAAACCATTTCTCCGTCGAGCATTAGTCTCACGATCCTTTTCATCGTACGAAGACATTGTCTCATGTGCTATCAAGACCGAAAAGGAATTCTCTATGTCTTATGACTTTAAAGAAAAGCAAGAGAAGAAGAGACCTGATGATCAATCTGGGAATGGAAATAAGGGGAAGAAGGGAAATGTTGAATATCCATCTTGTGGTAAGTGCGGGAAGAAACACCCCGGTGCTTGCCTGAAGGGAATGGGAGTCTGTTACAAATGTGGTGAAAAAGGCCACCAAGCTCATGATTGCAAGGGGAAGAAGGAAGCTACCAACGTTCAGTGCTACAATTGCAGGGAGATGGGGCATTATGAAAATGCATGTCCTAAGCGTCAGGAGAACTTACCTCAGAAAAGGCCAAGGGATCAAGGCCAGGCTTATGCTATCACTACTGCTGAGGTAGAAGCTCCGAAAGACGTGGTGGCAGGTAATTTAATGGTTTCCTCAAGTTTAGCAAATGCATTATTTGATTCTGGATCATCGCATTGTTTCATATCTTCCCAGTTTGCTAAGAAAATTAGATATTTCCAATTTGATTTAATAAGGGAGTTTTCAGTTAAAACTCCTAAGGGAAGTATCGTTGCAACAAAGTTTTGTGAATCAGTCCCCATTAGAGCACATAAATTTTCTTTATCTGCTGATTTCATCGTCATACCTATGATTGAGTTTGATATAATCCTCGGTATGGACTGGCTTTCGGACTATGATGCGAAGATTTATTGTAAGAAGAAAGAGGTTACGATTCTTGATGATAATGATAAGGAGCACCTTATTTTTAGAGCAGAATCGTCACCACCTAATTCTTATTTAGATCCACCCCTGTAGATCAACTTAATTCAATTATCGGGGAGGAAGAGAATGAAATAACTGTCGGTGAGGAAAGGAATGTTCAAATAGAAGATGTACCTATTGTGAAAGAATTTGTAGATGTATTTCCGGAAGATTTACCTGGACATCCTCCAGAACGAGAAGTTGAGTTTTCTATTGATTTGATTCCTGGATCAAGGCCTATATCGAAGACCCCTTATAGAATGGCCACTGTAGAGTTAGTCGAACTAAAGAAACAACTAGAGGAATTGAGTAATAAGGGATTTATTCGCCCTAGTGTTTCTCCATGGGGAGCCCCTGTTCTTTTTGTTAAAAAGAAAGATGGATCTATGAGGTTATGTATCGACTACAGGGAGATCAATGCTATAACAATAAAGAACAAGTATCCCCTACCTCGTATTGATGATTTATTTGACCAACTGCATGGAGCTCAATACTTTTAAAAGATTGACCTTCGATCTGGATACCATCAGTTGTGTGTGAAGAAGGAATACATTCCGAAAACAGCATTTCGAACCAGGTACGGGCATTACGAGTTTACCGTAATGCCATTTGGATTGACTAATGCACCCTCTGTATTCATGGATCTGATGAATAGAGTTTTCAAGGAGTGTCTCGATGAATTTGTGGTGGTATTTATTGATGATATCTTGGTATACTCCAAAACCTACGAAGATCATGAAAATCACTTGCGCATTATCTTGAAGACTCTGAGGAGGCATGAATTATATGGGAAGTTTAGCAATTTTGAATTCTGGCTTCAGGAGATTTCTTTTCTTGGCCATATTGTCTCTAAAGATGGAATCTCTGTTGATCCTTCTAAGACCAAGGCAATCCAAGAATGGCCAGCACCTACGAGTATAACTGAGGTACGTAGTTTTATTGGTTTGGCAGGTTATTATCGACGTTTCGTCCAGAATTTTGCCCGATTGGCTAACCCATTAACGAAGCTCACACGTAAAGAGGTTAAATTTGTTTGGACACAAGAGTGTGAAGAATGTTTCGAAGAACTGAAGAGAAGATTAGTCAATGATCCTATATTGAATCTACCATCGGGGAATGATGGGTTCGTTATTTATAGTGATGCATCAAAGAAAGGACTTGGCTGTGTCCTTATGCAGAATGATAGAGTTATTGCCTATGCATCACGACAGTAGAAAATTCATGAACAAAACTATCCTACTCATGATCTTGAGTTTGCAGCTGTGATATTTGCTTTGAAGATATGGAGGCACTAACTCTATGGTGAAAATGTGAGATTTATACTGATCACAAGAGTTTGAAGTATATTTTCTCACAAAAAGAACTCAACATGAGGCAAAGGAGATGGCTTGAATTACTCAAGGATTATGATTGCACGATACACTACCACCTGGGGAAAGCAAACAAGGTGGCAGATGCTTTGAGCAGAAAAGACCATGGTGTTTTGAACATGATGAGAATTGAAAGGGATCCAATTTTCATGGATCTAGAGAAGATGGACATGGGAATAACCAGGGAAGGTGAAACATCAATGCTTTTTCAAATGGTTGCCAAACCATCTTTACTAGAAATGATTAAGAGTTCCCAGACCGATGATGAAGAATTTCAGAAGAAGATTAAAGCTGTGAATGATGGGAGATTGAGAGACTTTGTGTATGAAGATGGAATTTTGAAATTCGGGAAGAGACTTTGTGTTCCTAATATACCTGATCTAAAAAGGGAATTGCTGGATGACGCTCATAGTTCCAATTTCTCTATACACCCTGGGAGCACCAAAATGTATAGAGATTTGAAGGAACATTTTTGGTGGGACAACATGAAGAGGGAGATTGCTGATTTTGTGTCAAGATGTATGGTTTGTCAACAAGTGAAAGCTGGAAGGCAACAGCCTGGAAGAGTCATGCAACCTCTTCCCATACCGGAGTGGAAATGGGACAATATTACGATGGACATTGTCATGGGGCTACCAAAGACTCCTAGAAGGAACGATGCAATATGGGTTATTGTTGATCGTCTTACCAAGTCCGCACATTTTCTTGCTATAAGAGAAGATCTACCCCTGGAACGCCTAGCAAGACTATACATTAATGAAGTTGTGAGACTTCATGGAGTACCCCTATCGATTGTTTCTGATCGTGATCCCCGTTTTACTTCAAGATTTTGGAAAAGTCTTCAGAAATCCCTGGATACTGAACTTCATTTGAGCACTGCTTACCAACCTCAGACAGATGGACAATCAGAACGGACTATTCAGACCTTAGAAGACATGTTGAGATCTTTCTCCCTTGACTTTCAGGGTATGTGGGATCAATATTTACCACTGGTAGAATTTTCCTATAACAATAGCTTCCATTCGAGTATTCAGATGGCACCATATGAAGCGTTATACGGAAAGAGATGTCGTACACCAACATGTTGGGATGACGTTGGTGAAAGAAAACTTGTAGGCCCAGAACTGGTGGAGGAAACGGTGGAAAAGGTGAAGGTAATCCAAAATCACATTAAAGCAGCTCAAAGTAGGCAGAAGAGCTATGCCGATAATCGAAGGAAGGATTTGGAATTTCAAGTCGGTGATCATGTTTTCCTGAAGGTATCTCCGTGGAAGGGAGTCATACGTTTTGGTAAGAAAGGTAAATTGAGTCCCAGGTACATCGGACCTTTCGAAATTCTAGAACGAATTGGGGCTGTAGCTTACCGATTGGCAATGCCGCCAAGTCTCTCCAAAGTTCACGATGTGTTCCACGTATCTCTATTGAGGAAATACATGCCTGACCCAACGCATGTACTCACCTATGAGGAATTAGAACTGGAACCCGATCTGTCTTATTGCGAAGAGCCTGTCAAGATTCTTGATACGAGAGAACAAGTGCTGAGAAACCGGACGACGCGTCTGGTAAAAGTTTTGTGGAGAAACCATAAGATGGAAGAGGAAACGTGGAAACCCGAGGAACTTATGATGAAGAACCACCCGAGTCTTTTTATGCAGTAATACCCTAGAAATTGCGAGGACGCAATTATTTGAAGGAGGGGAGAATGTAACACCCCAAGCTTCTACGGTACGCTTCTCTTTGAATAATGTGATAGCGTGTGTTGTACGCAACACCGAGTTCTAACACACCATAACTAATCAAACCAGCCGTTATGAATAGTAATACCTACTTTTTGAAATTATATATATTTTATATTTAAAAATGGACTTCATTTTTGGATTCGGAATATTGAATTTAGCCTAAGGTGAAATTTTGGTACATTTCGGATAACTTTCATATTTTGATGAATAGTGAAAATTACTAAGTTTTAATTAAAAACAACTTTTTTAATCAAAATAATTAATAGTGATAAATTATGAATTTGAGTGGTTTTAAAGTATATTTAAAATATATTTTTACCATTTAATATAATGTTGGTCATTGGACATAATTTTACAATTAAACCGAACATAAACGAGTGTCAATCTTTTGATAGTTATTATCTCTTAAAAACACGCTTTTTGTTTTGACAGCGGGAATTAATTTTAAATTAATTTCTGCCACTTCTGTGTTTTGAATTTAGGAAAATGGATTCCATATTTTGAATCAGGATGTCCAAATTATGTAAATAGGTAACTTTTATTTTTACACATTTTGAATAATTATTGCGGTAAATATTTTATTTACCATGGTTAAAGGGTAAATCCGGTAAATAAGGGTTAAAAAAATAATATTATAACAATAAAAAATTACCCTAGAACGTGTCCTAACCTTATTGGTGGACACATACCCGACCATGGGCATCCTTGGGTCAATTTGGGGACCCCTTGGAGCCACTTGTATGTGGTAGGGACACATTATATTAATAACATTAAAATAAAAATAAAAATGGCATAAGCTTACATCTTTTAGAAGAACAATTTTTACATAGGGTTATACATGTTGGATTTTCGATTATAAATATTAATTAGAAAGCTAAAAAGATTTCCTACATAATGATGTTTTATTTATAATTTTTAGACATTAAATAATTTATTTTATTTATGACACAATGATGATGCAGTAATTACTAAAATAGTAGAAAATTAACATAATTGATATTATAAATACCCAAATAAATATAATATGAAACTTTTAATGAATTACACTAATTTTCTAGGATAATATGATATATTAGGATTGATTTAATTGACTTTGTTCGAAGTAATCAATCTGTTATGAGTTTCACAAAAATCAACTATTGAATAGTGTCAAAATTGACATAAAAGAGTTCTTAAAACAAATATTATATTATTAATTGATATTAAATTCCTAAAAATCTAAGGTTCGGCCAAGAGACTTATATTATGATAGGTTAATCATTAATGGACCACTTGGGGGTCTCTTGGATGTATATAGTATGTTTATTAACCATATTATATAAAAATACAAAGAGACATTGTAAAAGTGAAACTAATTAACTTAGAGTTAATACTTAAAGATAAGGTTAATATAAGTACCCAAACCTGTCTAAATTCTATTGGATGAGTTGTTTTCGACCTATCCCCACCTCATCCTTTGAATAGTCAACTTTGGAGCCTTTTGAAACCGAATATGAATTTATTATAAATTAATATTTCTAGCTTTTCCAAAAGTGCCCCTCACCCCTCTTATAAAAGGGCACTCCTCCTTCTCTTTTCCTCACACCTCTCAAGCCACTTGGCTCGTCCAAACTCTGCCCAACTAAGCTCCCCAAATCCCTCTCCTCCTCCTTGAAGCTTCCCCTTAGGCAGAAATCATTTCAAGAAGTCCTTTGGTTCCAACCAAAGTGAGTTACCTAGATTAAAGGTAACGATTTCTCTTAAATTATTTTCATTTATTTTGCTTCTCCAACCCCCAAACACTTTTTATTTCCTATCTTTTGTAACAACACCAGTATCCTCAATATACTAGGATGTTGTTATAAGAAGTATTCAAACTACACATACACACAACTCCATCTAATGGATGATGAACATAATGTTTCTGTGGATGGAAAACTAACGCCTCACGAAACGATGATTGTTCAAATACATCTTACCGCCTCTCATGGTGGCCATTATGATGGCACTGTAATTAAATATGATATTAATGATATATATTTTATATATAAGCTTCTGTAATTCCATTTTATTTCATACCATTATTAGTTTCATGTTGTATATACATACGATAATTTCATTTGAGGAAGTGCGGACTACCGCCCCCTTAAAATGATATGACTCGTTCATACCACACTTGGAACGTATAAAGGATGGTGTTAATGAACATAAGTAACATATATAAAATATTATATTATACTGGAATAGTAATATACCTATGTATCATTTGGATTTGATTCTTTTAAAATGAAAATCAAATGGATGTAGCGTTCGTGCGTACGTACGGACTACCGTCTCCACGAACGCGATAAGATTCATTCTCCATCATATCCATTCAAGTATTATTCTCATTTTAGGGTTAAAAATAATGTTAATATCATTTTGATTATGAATAAGATATAATCTATCCATTAAAAACATGTCTTACGTAACCAAACATTTAAGAAGAACGAATCGATTATCACCCGAAACGACGATAATACTAAGATATTATTAATAAAGCAATGTTAAAAGATCATATATGATATCATATTAATGTATATGATTCTTGTATAATTTAATAACAATTATTTCACCATTATATAGGAGGTTAACCTACCCCAACCAAGGAAAAGTACAAGGTAAGGGTTATTTCACAATCTCTTCATTATCCGAGGTTGTTTATATGTAATAATCTACTGGGATCTCTTTATCATCCACATCCATGTTTCTTAAAAATGTATTTCAAAACATTTTTACTATTTACAAGAATATGGGTTAAAGTCATTTATACCTTTTTTTTGACTTTTTATTAGAGGTTTATAAAGGAATCTTTCCGTCGTTTTCAAAACAAGGTCCTTTTTAACCTTTTCGACAGAATTGAGGTAAGAATGTTTTTTTAACTTATACGGCGGGTGCGGTTATTTTACGCCGTTATAAAATCTTCAAAGCTTTCCTTACAAGCTTATAAGAATATTTTCAAAGAAAATGTTTTATTTTATATGGATCTTAAATGATTTCAAAATAAAAGGAGATATTTCTTTAAAAAGAATTTTGATTTCATCTATGTCAACATCCTTTGATGGATTTTAAGATTATTTGAAGTTGATTTATTATGATACAAAACTTCTATATTGTATTGAAGGTTTTGTGATATGTTTGACTGTGGATGTGCTATTTTTATACCATTCATATTTTATTGTGAAAGTATTGACATTTCGTATGCTAGTTTTAATACGAATGTTTATGTTATGTTTAAACCTTTTCATATGGGAATGCATTGGACTTAATAAGTGACGGGTGGAGCCCGCTATAGCTCCTCGATGCATCGGTAGGTCTCATGAGACAAACTAGTGTCTTGGCACAAGGCCTTGACAAAATCTTATTTGTAGTCTTGGCACGAGGCCTTGGCTATGTGGTTATGATAGTCTGGCATTATGCATTCCAACATTATGAAAGTGGTTATTGATTTTTGCATGTGATTATTCGATTAGTAGAATATCCATGTGAACAAGTAAATGGAATTATTTAATTTTACTTTTGCCTTACTATGTTGAAGTTCAATTTTAAAAGGCTTTTGTTTTAGTAATTCATTCCCTTAAATGTTTATGCTTATTTTGAATGTTCCGCTATATTGTTATCCTTACTGGGCATTTGAGCTCACCCCTTTTCTATGTTTTATTTTTCCCAGGTAGTGAAGAAGTAAATTATGAATGACTTGCAGGGATATTATGAGGGGTTAATAGTTTGGATATGAAGACTTTGTTGTTGTAGTAGTTTTTCACTTTGAAATGTAATGTAAAACTTTATGATTATATCTAGTGTTTCCAAGGCTACTAAACCAATCGGTCTTTCGAGATTTGATCTTCTTGTGATCATGCCAATGTTATGTAATTAATGCACCGACTCTGGGTAGCTGGGGTCGGGGCGTTACAATCAATCATGTGAAAATAAAAAATATAATTGTTATATAAGATTACCAAAAACATTCTCCAATATAGTCATAAATATAAAATTATCTTATTAGTTCCCATTCCCTTCGGATTTATATAGAATACCATATATATTTCTATCTGAAAAATATCAACGTGTTTCATGTGGAACCAATAATATAAAAAAAACCCTATGTGGTGATGCATATTGTGTGGAATATAAAAGATGAAATAATAGATATTATAACACATACATAACTCCTTATCAATACTATTAATCTTTACTAAACATTATCATTAATGACTTCCCCTAGTAAAAAATGGCACCCACCTATAAAAGTATCTTCTACCAATGGAATTACATAACACATTGGTGGAATATCTTCTCTATAAATTTTATTTTTAACCTTTTCATATAATTAAATTTGATATAAATATTTATCATTAGAGAGAGATAGAGGGATATATATCTTCCTGAATAAAGAAATAGGTGATACGAAATTGCAAAATATCTACTTTTTATAAGATTTAAACTTTGAATGATAGATCCTATGAGACTACTAACATTTCATATATTATTTAATGGACATACAATTTAGATTCATAACATTAGTACTCTTTAAAATAGATACCACCATAATTTTTTGTTTTTGACAATATATAAAAAAATTATAAATCATCAAATGATGTTTCAAAGATATATTAATATAAAAATAACCTTTGAAGAGTTTACTAAATGATATCACATATCATTATACAATAGAACAATGGGTTAGTATATATGACCATCAACAGACCATAACCATGGTTTGGTGACTTTCACAATATTGTGTCATGTCATTTACTATACAATATTTGACAATCACCAACCAGAAATAAATCCACATAAACATTATACAAATCGTTTATTATATTTTATAAATCCATACATCCTCCTTTGATCAAGATTTACATAATATATCTTCTATTATGGATAAATTATTTCATCCTAAATAATCCAACATTCTAATAATTTATTTGTAACCTTGTAATTCACAATAACATTGAAAACAATTATGGATTCAAAATCAATATTATTCACCAAATAGGGACAATAGAAAAAGTGTTATTTGTACTTAATATATAAAAGATTATTCTCTGATATTGATTAAACACAAACATATTATAATGAACCAGAGAAAGAAACCATTAAATCTTTATGTAGCCTACTCTTCAATATGGTTGATGTATAATATTGATCACCATAAGATTGAAACAACTGTTAGGGAGATTAAATAAGTAACCAAGAAGAATTATTTAACCCAATGGAAAAAATAATAAATCAGTGGAAACCACCATGAATTTTTAATGTTATAACCACACATTGTGTTCCCACATAGAATAAAAAAGTATAATAAAATAATAAAATAAGTCAAACATGCCATAAAAAATAATAAACAACCAAATGTTACACAATTAAAAGAAAAGGTTAGTAGAAACAAGAATATAACATTATAATAAAAACGTTCATCAATAAGGGATAATAAATAAATCTCTTCTCATCTCAAATATTGTTATATGAAATCTCTTTTATCCACCAATTATGTGTCATAACTAAATACTAATACAAATATAAAAAAGGGTACAGAATGTAAAAATGAAATATAGTAAGTGTCCCAAAATTTTGGTGATAAACCATCAACAAAAAACATATAGTAAAATAGATAACAAGACATATTATTAAAAAAATTGGATTGATATATATTAAAATATACATGTCTCACTGACCATGGAATCCATTATATTTATTTTTGTAAACGTTCTTCCATTTCCAATAAGAGAATCTATTCAACAACACCCTTTGAGAATCATTCTTGATGAATAACATTAGAAATGAGTTTCTTCTCCCTTATGTGTCATTTGAGAATAAAATCACCACTTTTATTAAAAATGAACCATAAAAACATGGGATAATATATTTAGAACACCAATAAATTTATAAAAACTTTTATTATTAATAAAATTTCATTGATAAAGCCTCAATGGAATTTGTATAGACACATGGAATATAATATACATTAATTCAAAATGAATGTGGAAAACCATTGTAAATATTTTTGAAAATGTGTAGAACCCCATGAAAAAAATATTTTAACCCCCTCAAGGGTCAAATACATACATATAATTTGATGATAAATGAATTTAGTTACTCTTATGTTTTATAGAATTATTAAGAAATTGTGTTCACATGAAACCAAACCTATGTTAGAAGAAGCCACTCTTACTCCATTGTGTGTGATAAACTAATCATGGAAAAGAACTCTATAAACTATAAAAAACAAACTTCATTTTACTAAACAATTATGAAACCATATTTTTGTAACATGTATTTATTGGGGTTCTTGGAAGGATAAACCAAGAAGATTAAAATATTAAGGGATAATAGAAGATGAGAACCAATAGATTTAGCTTCTAAAATAGCTAAAAATAAGAGGAGGGAAAAATAAATTATTTATAGGATGAGGATATCCATAGATCCATCATGTGCATTGGTAAAAAGGGAGAGAGTATAGAATCTTGTCCAATACAGTTAAAATTGAATGGTGGCAGACCTATGAATTTAAAATAAAAAGTATTTCCTCTATGGAGTGGCCATCTAAATCACATAATAAAAAACCCTATATGAACACATTAATAAATAACTCAAGGTCCATTATATATAGGGCCTTCTTGTTGTAGGACAACGGGTTTCAAGCATCTAACCATCATAGTGTAATTATAATCCCAATAGTACATGAATTCCCTACTTATCATAACTGTCTTATAATGTAACCATTCTATATCATGGTCAAACCTCCTTTTATAAATAACATACAGGATTATAAAAATAAACTCACTAGTAAAATATTTAAGTTCCATGGATTAGAGCATCACACCATAGTAAATCCTTATACACAGTGCCCTACTATGATACAATACACTCACTCTATTACAAATTTATATCATTGAGAATAATGGTATAACAATTACCCTGATGTGAAAATTGAAAAAAATAAATATTAATTACCAAAATATGAAATGTTAATTATATTTATCAATCAATAGAGATTAAATAAAATATAGGTGATATAAAAAACTGAAAAGTTACGTACAATTAAAAACTACTAAATGCCAAAATTAAATGGGGTGTCAGGATTCACCACACTGTTCCATTTGTTTCCAACATATGTTATATTAAAAGATAGATGAAATGAAAAAAACTACCACACCCTATAATTAAGAGGTGTACGAGTTAAGTAATGATTTTAAAGGGTTTTATGTGAATGGAGGATCAAAAAATGTAAAAATTTTCATAACACCAATATAACCGATTCATAATCTTTTTCAAACACTTACAACACCAATCCAAACTATGATTTAGGAGAACAAGGATTAAATGTCATGAATAAGTACATTAGGTATCAAAACCAATTTGGATTCATCTAAAATGTTGAGGTAAATGATAATATTCATATGAGATGGATATTGACAACATGATTCTTTTTAAGTAAAAGTACTAAAATGTAAATAATATTAGTTTATAATCTAAAAAACCATTGCTGAATCTAATGAAAATTCCAAAAGATACTATGAACTAATGGACTAAAAAAAGGATTGTAACTAAGGCAAACCAAACCACTAAAATCCCAGGGTACATGAATGAATGAAATAAAACCATTAAAAAAAGAATCAATAATTAATCCACATAGGCTATATCCTTGATTGATGAAATAAATCAAAAATGAATAATTGAACTCGATCATTGATAAATAATCTGTGGTGAACCTAGTAGAAAACCAAAATAAGTAGCCTCATCAAGGTAATTGGTAATAATTAACAAGTAAGGCCAATTTTCAGAACAAGGATCACTCATCCTTGGTGACCAAACATGTACTCAATGCTTCCTATAAAAGACCTATCATCATCAATATGTCACAATGTAATTATAATAACAAGAATGGAATACATATTATAGAAAATAAACTATAGGATAACAATAAGAAATAGTCTAAACATCTCCTAATATAAAAGGATGACCGATTGGAAGAATGAAATTATCCACAATATTCATCAATATCCCTATCATATCAAAATATAATGTTTATAAATTAGAAAAAATAGATATAAATCTTACAACCAATATTTTCCTTATAAGAATTATCAAAACACATTGGTAACTAACTCTCATCAATATGACCTTCTAACCCCAGACTCTCTCACTTATAATTAAACTTCACCTTGAATGGCCCTTTCATTCATATCCTTATGAAACATCATAATAGATTCAAAAATAATATACATAGTCTAGATGAAAACCACTACTAATAAATGATCATTTCGATGGTTAATAGATACATTCTCAGTTTAAATGAATGAAATATATGAAAAACAAATTGAATATACCTCTAATATTATTTGAAATTATTTTGGGAGGCTGATTTCTTGTATCAAAATGATTAGATCTAACTAATACATTACATACCATTAAAAAATAAAAATTTCATTAAAAATAGTGTATTATATCAATAAAAAATCCACTAAAATATGAAGACAAAAAATATTTTATTTTCATTAACATCAACACACTATTGTAATAGTTTAAGAACAAAATTTACAAAACTAAATTTTTTTTAAAACATGTTATTTTATTTTAAACACTATAAGAAATAAATTTCATTCTAAAATTTAAACCTCCGTATATTTTAATATTTAATAAATTTTATATATATTTGAAAATACTCAAATTATTTTAAACGAGGAAAAAAACTCAAACATCACAAATTTATCCTTTAACAATAAAATATTCTACAACATCTCTATTATAAAATAAAAACTGTTCATGAAATTTTATATTCCAAAGTATCATATAATAACTATGAGGTTAAATTAGTTGTTTATTTCAAAAAAAATTTAAATTTAGCAAATATAACCCATATAAATTGATAGAGTTATTTCATTTTCATAATTTATTACTCTCGTGTGATTATAAAAATAGAAATGTAAATAATGAAAAAATTGATTTACATGTTTTAGCCTCACTGTGAGAACCCACATCATTTCCATAGACACTATTGTGGGTCTAGAAAAATTAAATATAAAAAATAAGTTCATTCAACATAATTACAATCCCATTAGAAAAAACCAATCTCCAAATATATAAGAATATACTAACTCCTTTCAGTTCAAAAAAAAATTTAAAAAATGGAGCCATAGAATAAAATGAACATAAATATTTTCTTCCCCATAAATATCCTTCCAGAACCACAGTTTAATAAACCCATATCTGACTACCAAAATATTATGAATTCAGTTTTATAGACTCATTCTTATTTTCCTTTTGACAATTTTTTCATATTTAATTGTATTTGATCTGTCCATTTATGAAATATACAAAACTCAAACTTATGCACAAACTTGAAGTATGATCCCCTAGGTTATGTAATTAAAAAGTTATACAACCCAGCCTTTTAAAAAAATACCATGTTTGAAAAAAAAATATTCTCTTTGAAGATATGTAACAGTTTGTCTTCTGGTCTCACTCATATTTGTAACGAATTAAGATATACTATAAACATCCATATATAGTTTATTAATTGGAGAAAAGTTTGTGAAATAAATTTCTTTTTCCACTCACTAAAATTATAAAATTTTTGGTTGCATGTTCATTTGAGCTTATTTTTTAAAACATGAAATATTCTTCTCTTCTAGTGGCTTCTCGAACTATTTTTATTCATCAGAAATCATCTACCATTTCTAAATAAATTTACTAGAAAATATTTTCTGTAACTACATTTGGAAACATTTTTTATCATTACAGATCCCTTGATAAAATAGAAAAACATAACATTGTTTCAAACCAGTCAATGTTTCTCAGCCCAAAATTATAAATAGATTCTGTTTGATGGATATTAATTAAAAACATCTTAAGAAAATCATAAAATTTTACCATAAAATTAATCTGTAATAAAATCTTGATCCACTACTGTGAATAATATCACAAAATAAATATAAAAATCATTGATCAATTCGTACCTTTATGCCAACTACAACTGTTTAACATCATTTTATAAACCACTAATGACTTTAGAAAACCTCAATGATAATTCGAGGGAAAATTTTATATGTCATACTTTTTCATCCACATTATCTACTTATCTATCTACACATTAGTTTGATCAAACCATGTGTGATGTAATTTTTCATCTAATGCATTATTATTGGAAAAAACACATCTAACGAACCGAAATTAATATTGTTATATTTCTTTTTGATATCATCTACCTTTCTTATGAATATTCAGATGAAAATATCATTTTATATATTTTTTAAAACAATCATATTTATCAAAAACAATTTGATGTCAGCAATCCCAACACTAGATGATTTTTGGAAATTTCATTTTTCAATGATCTGTATTTGAATCCATGGATAAAAAATCCATTTGCAGTTGCTCATCTACTAATTCTTCTCTGATTATGGTGTTTTGAAGGTAAACTCCAACATTATAATCATTTAAAACATTGTTTATATGATAAAAATATATGGTGATGAAATTTTATAATTCCACTTATTTTTTCCTTAATAAAAAATATGATCTCATCATTTTTCCTTTCTTCTGTTATTAAAATTTTAAATCATGAGACTTCACATATTTCATTCAAATTTAAAACGCCATGAAGGAATATAGGCTAAAAATACATACAATATAAGAATAGAAACATATAACCTTTCAATATAGATTAGATGCAATTGATGAACTTCATTCGATGAACCATATTTGATCAGAAACATTTAATTCATACAATCATTGTAAACATCATACTTGCAATCTTATGATAAATTTTATATCTATTTTTTGTCTAATGAGCAATATCTAGAGTACTTAAATTTTATAAACACTAAAATTCCTCATTTATCTTCTCTTATAAAAACATTTTCTTTTATCCTTACTTATTCATGATTCTTTATGAAGATTCAGGAACTGAAAATCATAATTTAATTAGATTTGTAATGTTATATAGCATTGCCTATTTCATAGATCAAAAAATATAAAACATACATTATCATTGAAACCTCTCAAAATAAATGTTATTAACATCCATAAACCCATCATTCTCCAAATATATAATAACAGTATTTCACAAAATTTTAGTTGAAAAAAAAACATTTTTAAAAAACATGACATTCGTTCTTCAGTCTCCTCATACAATTTTTTTAATTTAAATTAAAAACTTTATCAACTCAGATTTTTTTCATCACTCAAACTAATTAAATATTATTTTTGTACTTTTAGTAGAACATATACATTCTCAAACGAGTGTGAATTAACACTAAAATACTAGATAAGTTAATTTTTTTGAAGGAATTCCATTCATTGGTGATATGAAAATATGAGGCCTTGTTAAGATAAAAGTACCCTTTTTATCTTTTCCTATCAAATATCATTCTCATACTCTCATTTGAATTTATATAATCTATTTTTTCTAAACAATAGATTTGGAATAATTTTATAAATAAATGTAATTTACTCTCTCTTATTGGATAATATTGGAAAACATATAGATAATTTTCATCATATTCGAAAGCACATCGGGGGCATGTAATTATATAAGATGTTTATGAAGTAATTTTTGGAGGTAGCACATGATGTTTAAGACTCAATTATTTAAATATCCCCATTGGAATACCATTTGTTAAAAAACTAAAAATTTCATATTTATTTATATATATTCCATAAAAAATCTACACCCACCAATTTCTCTATTAATATGTAAAATATTATTTCAATGTGTTTTGATATTTAATTTTGGACAATATTTTATTAAAAAATAAATTTCACTTTCATTATAATGAACAGTCATCAATAGTTGGAAAAACTAAATCTTAAATCATCCAAAAAAACATTTATCCCCCAAATTTGAGAAAAATATTATGTAACTAAATTATATTATGATTCTTATATTCTAAAATTTATTTAACTCTGTTTATTACTATTCCAACTCACATAACATTCTCAGATGTAAAATTTTCTTCTTAACGATTTTTCCTATCATTTCAATCTCAGACCTAATAAAAATTAGTTTAAAAAATAATGTTTATTTCAAAAATTATTATTTATATTATACCATGTCAATTTATTTATTTTAATATATCACAGAATTATCATTGTAAACAACATATGAGATTATATTTCATCACCCTAATATAGTCCACACAATGTTACAACCAAAAACATATTCAGTGTTGAAGATATTTGTGAAATAAAACACCAAAACTATTTTTGAAATTCGTTCTCATTAACACCATTTCAATATTCATCATTAATCTTCTTCACACAAACTATAATAGGGGATGGTACTTCTTTGGATTCTTACATAGTAAGTTTTTTTTTAATAATTTAATTATATAATTCAATTCAGGTAAGAATATTTATTTATCCTCTCATTCAACATATAAAAAAAATAAGGAATATCAATTATACTAATATTAGGATCTTCAAATTCTTATTCATTTCCGTAGAAAATTATTTACAAAAAATTTTATTCATCCCCATTAAAAAAACATTTCACCAACATTAAAAAAATACAATATTGGTTTTAGAGTTCAATTCCATCACATATATGTTGTAATCAATAATTCACTTAGAAAAATGAATGATATCAAATTACATTCATTTTTGGAATTCCAATAACATGGGTATTGTTTCAAATAATAAAAATATTTTTTCAATTTGTAATATTTTATCCAACATTATCATGTAGAAACTTCGTAATGTTTTCATTGGAAACTTATTCTTCAATTACAATATTTATAGTAGGTTCCTTTACATATATCTGATAAAGATTGTAATTTTATGATTATTCACAACTAGAAAATCTATTTGATACATATATTGAAACATGAGGAATTGTTTCTTTAAAATCCACACCTATCACTTATTCACAGACATTAAAATAATTTAATTATTATTTTTTTGAATCATATTTCTGTTCATTCATCATGTTTTTGTAAACCCATTTTTTTATAGAAATATTTTAATTTTATCAATGTGGATCATATTACTATGTGTTGGTTTACACAATACTATCTAAAACATAATTCATTACATAAAACAATTCATTGTGTTAAACATCTTATGAAAATGATTCTACTTTATTTCATTAAATGAGTGACATTTAGTTTTCTAATATCAACCTTATTCATATCTGAAATGAATTATTTGGATTAAAACTAATATTTACATACTCAATATGTTTCATTAAGGAATGAAATTTAAAATTTTGTATTCAATTTTTAATTTCCACATCACAATAGTCCTATTAGTCTTTATATATATGTTTGACTCACATTCATTAATTTTGGAAATATTTAGTTTTCCATCCAAAATGATCTCAAACAAATTTTCTAATAAATTTTCTATTTCCATAAAATCTCCTCATATAAATCAATTGAATTTTTATTATTAAATTCTTCCAACATTTATAACTTATTTATATTGTGAATATACCATGAATATTACATCTTAATATTTCTCATTAAATTATACATGATCCTGACTTTAATTTTTAGAAGACATAGAATTCCCAAGAAGATAATGTGAATTAATGAATATTTTTTATAACACTTTTCATACAAATTCATAGTGTATTACGTCCAATTGAAATATATATTATTAACATGTATAATAGTACTAATATCTTCAATCATGTAGAACATTTATTTATTCTATTCTCCTAATAATTTTCATCCCATTTCCTTCAAACCTAAATTTTATTCATTATGCTAATCTATTTTTTGTGTAGTATAAAGATCACTATGTTTATGTTTTATTCCATGATTTCATAGATATGATTCAAAAGAATTTTATTCCAATTATATACAACTGTTTTTTGACAACATTTTTATATTAAATTCCATTTCACTCTCAACACATTTATTACTTAATCACAACATCTATATAACCTTCTATTAAAGATCCATAATGATGATGTTAGTCATTAGATTTAATAGATTAATAAATGTGACAAATTAAATCTATAATTTTGATTATTTGTGTCTAATTAGTCTAAAAAGACATGAATTAACAATTTCAAGTGTTCTGGTAGACTGAATATCAAAATTCTTGCGGATTTCACAACCATATTTTATTTATGAGATGTGACACATAAAACATCATCTCTTACTTTAAATTCTATAAAATTATGAAAATCATCAAATTTTAAAGGTGTGTTCATGATTTTCATGCTAGTAATTCATTGTATAATATCCCACACCTCAATGTAATATTATTCACTTAGATAACATGATTTATTATGATCCCTAATATGAAAATAATTTTTGGTGGTTCTTTCACCTCTCATAATAACAATCCAATATTCCATACTTCTAATGATAAATGAATATTTTCAAAAAATATATTAATTTATTCATCACAATGATAACATAAACTAAGTATGTAATGTTTTATTCCATCAACAAATAAAACTTCTTTATATTTAAACATTTTTTCACTAATCACAGTGATTCCAATTCATTTTAATTTTAATATATTTTCATTCTTGAAGGTAAAAAATCCACCTTCATCATTTTATCTATATTTTATTATTTGTAAATAACCTATCATGTCTGATGAACAACCAAATTCAATAATCCCTGGTATGTAATTTTGTAGATTCTAAAATGTTTGTCTCATTAAAAAAATTATTTCCTCAACAACTTTATTTCCAGTTACCTTTTCATTACATACATATGAACTTTTGCAAGGAAGATTTTTCATAAACATTTTCTCATTATGTGTAACCTAGTAAAATATTCAAAAAATATTTTTTAGACATTAAAATTTTATTTATGTTTCCATGGTTCAGTGTTCTTATAAACATATTCATTTTTACTATTTTATTTCTATACTCGACATTCTTCTTATTCCAAGGTTAATACATGTTGTTCTAATAGATACATGCTTCATTCACAAGAATTAAAAAGCATAAAAAATACATCAACTCATTGTCTTCTATTGATTTATGGACATCATCTATATCAATTTGGTTGAGGTTCATAACAACTTTTTATTCTATTATACTCGGATCAAACTCAATGTTTTATTATGTAGTTAATTTTATTCTATAGGAAATGTGTCAAAATTTTCAAATAACTTCCCTACCCATTCATTCCAATTAGTTAACGGAAATCATAAAATGTTGTAAAAATTAGATGAAACAGTATTCTTGGAAGGTGGTGTATACACATATTTATAGAATGTTCTATTAAAATATCTTAATAATATGAATCAATTAAATAAAAAGTCTGATGAAAATATCATTCAGCATTAATAATGATCTTTTGGACACAAGTAGTTTTTATTGAGACTTCTTAACTTCATCTTCATTAGATCATAATTTCTTATATATGTTTTTAAATATTATTACTATTTCAGAAATTATGAGCATGTTACATATGATCTCGTGGATGTATTTTTTTTTATTTCACATAAATATATTTTCTACCTTCAGTAATTTTTATACTATCATTCATTATAATTTAGGTTTCATTATTGAGAGTTATTTTTTATGATTTCATGTAACCAATTTTCATCACGTATGGTACTCTCATAAAGATTATTTATCTCTATTTTCAATATATTATAAATATTTCATCTTCTAAAATTTTTAATAAAATGTATCTAACATATTCATTACAATAATCATCTTATAAATCAATCTATTATAATTTAGATTATAATTTCTTGCATAGACTATCTCTTCTATTTATTGTAAACTTATTTTTTTACGAATGTACATATTTTTATCTCGATGCATTATAGAAATTCTTCCACCAAATTTGTTGATAATAATGAACATTCAATTCCACATAATTAATTTTTTGGGAAATTCATCGAAAAATTCCCAATTCCAATACACTCAATACATTTAATAGGTTATTTTCCTCCACAATTACTTCTTCCTATACAATAGTTTTTTAGGAAAAAGACATTTTTTCTTCATTAAGATTATATTTTTTCTTTATCTTTGAAATTTCAAGGATCACCATCTTCAAAATATATTTTTTCCTACTTTCTAAAAACATCAGAACTCAATTTATCTTTTATAATATTTATGAATGAAGAGATTGTATCATTTCATAAGTAATTATATAGATCAGGATGATAAAAATATTTTTAATCCTATAATAAATAAATTTTACAATCATAGATATACAGAACGTTTCTCATCTGTAATTTTTCAATTTTAAATCTATTAAGAAATCTAAAAAAAATTAATAAATAATTTATTTTGGATAATAAATAATTAATAGATTATTTATTCATAATTTTTTTGTATTAAAACATTATAATCAAGATCTTTACCCTTTCTTCCATCATATTAGTGTTACCATCAAAAATAAATTTGATACTTTACCAAATATTTATAGTAGTTTTGAGACTCATAACCCTAATATAGACATTTTAGAATAAATACATAACAATATAATTTCTATAAATTTAATCAACTTCAACATTTTTCATTTTTTTAGAAGTCATAGGAGGATATTCCTCAATAGGTAAAAACCCGATTATAGCTGCATAAACAACTTTTAGGACAAAATATGGAAGATAGAGAATCAATATTTTTATATCCAAAATAATATTTACCCTAAAATATAAAACATACTTAATTATTGATGTAATTTATCTTATCTATGATTAAGGTTCAACTAGGAAAAATTAACTCTTACATCGCATGATGTTCTTAATGGTCATATAATGAATAACAAGTAGGATGGTTGAATTATTTATTTCTAGTTTAAAAAAATTAACAATTTGAATCCCAACACATATGAAATGTTAGAGTTATTTCTTAATTACATTTTTATGAACTAACGTGAATTTATAAATATTCAATTTAATAAGGAAAACATGATTTACATGGTTAGGCATCAATTTTTAAATAAACATCCTTTCAAAAAAAACCCAATGGGTTTATAGAAATTCCCTATTATAATGAAGTGGATGTAACTTAGTTCAACTTCAAATTGAAAAGACATGTGTCCCAAAACGATGGATTAAACTAAATCTTGAATGTTTAAAATTTTTCATACAAAACATTGACACTAAAAATTAGATGAACATTAAAATGTTCAACACCACAATGGTTCATTCAGAACCACGATTTGATGAATCATGAGTTGAATTCCACAGTTTGATGGACCATATATGATATAATCAGTTCTATTTACATATTCCCAGTGTGTTCCAATTATAAAACCTTATTTTATTCCATTTTTACTAAAAAAAATCTCAATATTGTTCAGAAACACTCAATCAGATTAACTTGGCTTGATAAGTAAAACTTTATACAATTTGACCATTTCACGATTGCCTATTTTCAAAAACCTATTCAAAAATAACATATTTATCACTTTATATTTATTATAACATTAAAAATAAAAATTTAATAGTACAATTCACTTCTATTTATTTTTTATTTAGTAGAGAAAGGGGTGGAATAAAATTTCTATTACATATCACTCATATCCTAGAAGCCATGAATTTCACATTCATTTAAGATTCATTTAGACCACATCAAATCTTCACCTATATTCTAGTAGATTATGAAAGTATATTAAATATTCAACACTCTTCTATAATTTCATAATCAATTTCAAGAAAATATTTCTAATTAAATCTTTACAAAATATTTTTTATTATTTTGATTCACATGATCCAATTAAAATAAAGAACATTATTTTTTTCCCGACCATTTTTCTCATTTTATAAAAAGTAAAAATTCTATCTTGTTGATGTATATTAATAAAAAAAATAATATCATTAAAAAGTCTCACTTTATCATTCCGATATAAGTTACCCTTGACCCAAAAAAGTGAAAAACATCTCAAAAAATATTAAAAAATTACTGATATCATTAATTTGATTGAAGAGAAAATTAATGACTACATTGTTGAAACATTTAAGGATTCTAGAAGCACGAAACAACTTTCTAGTATATACATATATATATAGATATCATATTTTAGTTCACTTTCACTATTTTTTATTTTTTCGGTAGTCTAATCCAACAATGTTTGATATAATCTTCCATTTGATGACATATTAGTGTCATATGATCATATGATATATTAGTGTCAAATTCTCATATTATGGTTTGGAATCATCTATCCAACCGATGTGTCTTAGGCAGAATGGAGCATATTATATTATTTTTATATATATTAAATTTTTCAAACCCTATAAAATCTATAAAATGAAAAGACTTCATGTATTCTAAAAAATCATTATCTGACGATCTATCTATGATAACATTGATAAACATATCCCATTTTACTTGATAAATTATATAATCATGAAAACTCAAATATATATAATAGAAATCAAGAACATTTATTCTTTCAAAAACATCATCATCCAATAAAATTCAATTATGAAGTATCTCTTGACTTCCTTATACTTTATAAATAGAAAATTAGGTCACCTCCTTTATCTTTTGTTCATATATTTTAAACTATCATCATTAGGATTTCAATATTTCAATAAAATTAATAACTCCAAAATAAACAACAAAATAAAAAATATATACTTACTAAATATTATAAATACTAATGACTCATTAGATAAGTTTTATATGGAGACCTACATCTATTGAACCACATATGATAAACAAATTTCATTTCATCATGGATTAGTAAATTCATACATTTAATATTTTTACAATATCGGAATCTGATGTTTATTTTTTGATTATAAACATCCAGAAAGAATAAATTTTGGAAACTATTGATGCTCACATTTCTTTATTATTATAAAATCATATTATTTTGTGACAAATTATTCATTTTTTTAGTAAATTTAATGAATATCAAATAATCATATCACTAGTTTTGGTAAGTTCTATAAATTTCATGTTTTTTATGTAACAACATCTTTCAAACATTCATTATCTAAAACAATTCTAAAAAAACTACATATTTAAATCCATAAACACATCATTAACAAGATTTTAATAAAAATTACACTAAAAAATAGTTTCATTCGAATAATAAGTATTAAAAACAATAACATCATAAATGATCTAAGAAATTTACTTTCATTCAAATTTTTTTTAGGAAATCAATTTTAATTTTAAAAACATCATCCACTTCAAATAATTATATAAAAAATAGTAAAAGACCACACTTTTTAGTCATAATCCTTTAATAATTCATAATAACACTCTTTTATAAAAAACTTATTCAATTAACTTTTTAATAAAAAACCATCTTTTTAAAACATTGATATGTACTTCACATAATTTTAAAAAACAATAAAATCCATCTAAAAACAACAAAACATCATCCAAAAAAACATCCTTATTCTATACTCAACAACAGAATAAAAATTATATATCCTTTATAAATAAATATTTGTTCATGAAAAATCCCAGACAGTTCCAAATACCTGAAAATAATTGGTTGTAATATTTATTAAACCATGAACCAACCAGGTATCAAGTAAAAACAAGATTTCATTCCCAAATACCTGGTATATACAAGGATTTATAGGCATTTTGAGGTATCATTGTAAATCTAGTGCCTCCAAAAAATATATCCAAATATTAAATAAGAAACTCATATTATCTGATATAACTCATTAGGGACCTAAGCATTATTAAAATAATAAAAACAAAATAACAAACCAATACATAAATACTAAATACCTATGGAATATCATTTACTATCCCAATATGTGTTTAATAGTCTTCTAGTGATGACCTACCTCATATGTTCTGTTATTACGACTATCCATACCACTAAGATTCGCCCAAATAACAGAATATCACTTTTATAAAATTTTATGATAAATCATATTGGGATGAAATTGATTTAGTTTATCACCTTATCACCAAAAATTACAAAATGACTTTATTTATTTCCGTCAAATGGATTATATTACTATTGAAACAAAATAAAAAAATTGTTAAAACTTTCTTCCTCAGGTTACAAAAAAACGTTATTGAAATTTCCATTCATATCGTATGGTATGTCCATAAACAAGGATACCATGAATAATAAATAAATTAACACAAATAAGTAAAAAATTAATTATAGAAATAAAAACCAATAATAATATAAAAAATTCAGAATAATGGGATTGATTCAACTATTTTAACAAATGGTAACCTTAACTGAATTTATAAATTGGTCCCTAAATAATGTAAGTACTATATGAAAAAAATGCACCATCATAAAAATTTAAAAATCTAGGAGAAAATTAATGGTAATTAAATTGGATGAAACAGAAGTGGGGAAAAAATTAAAAATAGAACTCAAGATATAATTTAATGATCCCCATATGACCCATGATTTGACACCACATCTACAATATCCATCAATTTATATTTTGAATATTTCTATCACATGTTCTACAATTCATAAATAATATAAAAATATAAAATCATCACACACACACACAAGATTGTATATTGGGTGAGAAAGAAGCTGTCAAATTCGGATTTCACATAAAAATATTCCCCATTCCATTCATAAAACATTTCATAAAATGATATATTTAATATAAAATTAATATTGTTTTTTTTTCAAATGTTTGGAATTGAAAAATAAAATATTATACATAATCCGCGATCCAATTTGAATGGAAGAAATATTATTTGAAAAAAAAATACAAAACATATTTAAAAACATATCTCACACAAAGATACTACAACAAATATACGTAAAAATATCTTTCAAAACATCATTATTCTATGCTGGTTGAATCTACCATTTCATATATGATATTTTACAAACCACATATAAATAGAAATTTTCGATTTATGTAAATATCTAATCAATTTTCTTTATTTAAAAAACTATTATAAATCTTGCATTCCAAATAAGTTGAAATTAAACCCATATAATAAATAAATAAGTCATGTAATCGTGGTTTAAACACCCCCATGCTTCCACAATATTTTTTCGTTTGAATAATGGAGTAGCTTTCACTGTACACATCTTAGAGTTTTAACACACCATGACCAATAAAAATAGTTGTTAGGAATAGTAATACCCTATTTTTATAAATTTATAAATTTTTATTTTTTGAGATGGACTTCATTTTTGGATTAAAAATATCAAAATTAGATTTGGGTGAATTTTTGGAATTTTTCGGAAAAATTAAAAATTTTCAAGAATGGTGGAAAACACTAAATTATTGTTTAAAACAAACTTTTTATTTAAAAAATTATTTATTTTATATTAATTTATATTAGGTCAAAATAGATACATAATACCTATATATGTTCAATGTAATTCATTATAGACATTTTATAATATGTGTAGATATATAAAATTTTATTGAATTTGTACCGTCTTTTACCCACCTTCTAGGAGCATTTGTAAATTTTCAGAAAACATAATTTTACTGCATTTGTGATTAGAATTTAAAAAACCAAAGTGCTATTCTTAATATTAGTAAGTAAAATGTGGTTCAATTAGATGAAAATAATTTTTTGGTGAATATTAACTTTTGACTTTTATTTAGCATAGTTAAAAGTAAATAGGGTAATTAAGGGTAACTTTATATTATAATTACCCAAAAACATGTTATAATTATATTGGATAGGTTTAATTAGTCAAAAAAACCTTAGGAATAAAATATGACCCTCTTTGGCCCACTAGGATAAGATTTAGACATTTATAGTTCTTTTATTTAAAGAATAATTAAAGTGTTAAATTCATAATACAAGAAATAAACCATTTTTAATATAGGGTTATACATAGAATCCATTAGAATATAAATATTAATTATAATTATTAAATATTTTAAAAATAATGGTATTTTATTTATAATTTTTAGACATTACATATTTATATTTATTTATGACACAATGATGATGCAGTAATTATCTTATTAATGAATGATTAAAATAATTGATATTATAAATATACAAATAAATGTAAATTGAGACTTTTGATGAATTACAGTAATTTTATAGGTTAATATGACATGTTATGGTTGATTTTTTCGATTTAACCATGTTCTTATGATTTTCAAAATAACCAAATACTAAATAGTGTCATAATTGACATAGTTGCATTTTTAAAACAAATACTATATTATTAATTGATATAATATTACAAAAAATCTATGGATTGGCCAAAGGACGATGATAAGGTTATATATATTAATAATTAACCACTTGTATTTTTCCTATGTTTTTATAGTATGTTTGTTACCAGTATAATATAGAAATACATAGAGACAAGGTAAATGAAAAACTATTTAACTAAGAGTAAAATCTAAAAGATAAGGTTAATATGGTTACCTAAACCTATCTAAAATCTATTAGATGAGAGGTTTTCGACCCACCCGCAACATATCCTCTAAATAAATCATTTTTTAGCCCTTATAAACCAAAACTTTTAATATTATAAAATATTATTTTAAGCTTTTTCTAAAGTGACTGTCACCTCTCTTATAAAAGGGTACATCCCCTTATCTTAATTTCACTCCTCCATAGCCATTTTACTCAGAAAAAACCTACAGAAATACCCTCCCATATTTCCTCCTTTAATCCTAGAGGCCTTTATCTACTAATAAATCCAACCTATAGAGCCCTTTTGATCAAATCAAAAAGTAAAACCCGAAAAAGATGTAAATATTTCATCATCTCTTTCGTGTTGTTTTATTCTTCCACATCCTCTTTCTTTGATGTTTCCATTATGAAATAACAAATATAGTAACTTCTATATACTGTGATATTATTATAATTATATTATAACCATATTCATTATTATATCCATCCTATAAATGAGAAAGTCACCATACATGTGTATGTATGACTTACCGTCTCCCTATCGTGGTGTAGTTTGTTATTCGCAAACATCATTATTTTGGATGGGTAATTAATGAATATAAATGATTTAAATAATATATATAACATGTAAATTATTCTTTATATAAGGTATACCATCCAATTACATGTGATTTCTTCATTAATATAATGATATTGTCGTTCGTTCGTACGTACAGATTACCGTCTCCACGAACGTGATGAGATTTATTCTTCATCGTAATCATTCAAGAATAATTTTAATTTTATGATTAAAATAATGTTTATAGACATAATATTATTTTTTATATGAATCAAATACATCCTAACTATTACAAAATTGGATTACTTATCCAAGCATATAAAGGAAAACGAATCATTTAACACCTGAAATGATGATACTTATGAAATATTATCAACAATTAAATATTAGAGGGTCGTATATATCATCATAAATATGTATATAGTTCTTCTATAATTTAATAAAAATTATTTAAATATTATACAGGAGGATAAATTTCCCTCCAAAAATTAAAATTACAAGGTAAGGGTTAAGTTCATAATCTGTTTATTATCCGAGTTTGTTTTTTCTTAAATATCTACTAGGACCACATTATTATCCACATCTATGTTTCATAAAAATATATTCCAAAACATTTTTTTACTATTTCCTAGACTATATGTTAAAGTCATTTATACTCTTTTTTTACTTTTTATAAAAATTTATAACGGAATATTTCTGTCATTTTCCAAATTTATTATTTTACGACCTTTTTGACAAAAACAAAGAAATTATATTTTTTAACTTATTCAGTGGGTGTGGATATTTTCAACTGTTATAAAAAATTCTAATCCCCCCGTAATAGATAATAAGAATATTTTAAAAATAAATGTTTTCATTTATAATTACATGACTTTTATAAAATTTCAAAATAGAATGCGAAATTTCCTTCAAAAAGTTTTTATTTCATCTATGTCAAAATCCATTGAAGGATTTTAAACATGTTTGACGTTGATTTATTATGATACAAATATTCCATTATGTTTTGAAGGTTTTTTGATATTTTTTACTGTGGATTTGTTATTTTTACACCATTCATGGTTTATGGATAAGCTATTTACATTTCGTATGCTAGTTTTAATACGAATGTTTATGTTATGTTAAAGCATTATTATATGAGGAATGAATTGGACATCATATGTGATAGGTGGAGCCCTCTATAGCTCCTTGATGCATCGGTAGGTCTCATGAGAAAACTAGTGTCATGGCATAAGTCATTGAAAAAATATTATTTGTAGTCTTGGCACAGGGCCTTGACTATGTTGTTATGAATTTTAGAATTATGCATTCCATCAATATAAAACTAGGTACTGATATTTTATATGATTATTTAGCTAGTAGAATATCCATGTGAATAAGTAAATGGAAGTATATTATTTTATCTTTTTTGTATTATTATAAAGTTTAAGTTTAAAAGGATTTTCTTTTAGTATTATACATTGCCGTATATGTTTATTCTTATTTGGGAAATATTCCTCTATATTGTTATACTTACTGATCATATGATCTCACCCATTTCTATGTTTTATTTTTATTGGGATGTGAAGAAGTATTTTATGGTTTACCTACATGTATATAACAAGGATATAAGTGTGTTCAAAAGAGGAAAAAATGTTTTTTCTGTTATTATTTCATGATATAATGTAAAAGTTATGAAGGTATCTAGTACTTCCTAGGAAACTAAATTGACAGGTCATTCAGGACATGATTCCTTATATCATGCCAATGGTATGTAATAATTTAGTGACACTAGGAAACCGGGGTTGGGGCATTACAGCTTTTATCAGAGGAATTTTAATACAATCCTTGGAAACTAGATTTAAAAAATTACGATAAGAGAAAAATACCCAAAGATAGACTTAGAGGATTTGTATAGAACAACTACCTAATATTTTGGTAATGTAATGATTTTGTGAGTTTTCAAGAAATACATAACTGTCTGGATACAAGTAGGTAGAGTAGTCTCTTGTATAGATGAACCTAGGGGTAAAACCTATAAACACCACTTTGAGCTAGACTTGAATGGGAACTTGTGCATGATTATGGGGCTTGATGTACTAATGGGTATGACACTCCCAAGGGATATTCTTTGGAAAATTATCATCTTTTTAAAACAATTATAAAGTGTTTTTGACTATATAATTCTTAATAGAAACAATTTTTATGATTATTGATTATATCCGTAAACTCTCCAATTTATGTTAAGTGATTTACAAGTTTGGAATTATGTATTGCGATTGATAAACTAATTGAGTGTATGAAATTTTTTAGAAATGGCACCTAGTTTATGGAATGGAAACCGAGTCAACTCACGTAATACATGTAGGGGTTTCCCTCTTAATCAAGATAATTATAGTAGAGTTGGTGATGCACCCAGTGCTGATTAGCATATCACCATAATGGGACAACTCACTCAGGGAATGAATAATAATCGTACATGTATGGAGCACCCTGATCCACAACATAGAGATTCAAAATTAGACCGCTTCATGAGGGAAAAACCACCTACACTCTATGGGAGTGCAAATCCAATAGTATCTAAGAAATGGATGAGTTCCTGAGATATAATATTTCATTCTTTGGGGAGTAATAAAAGGGAAACAGTATTCATGGTATTTTATAGCCTCACAGGAGATACAGATCAATGGATTTAATTCATTCAAAACACAAAAGATGATGAAGAAGTATCAAACTTGTAATAGAGGGAGTTCAAAAATATTTTCAAAGAAAAATACTTACCTCGTGACTATCGAGCAGATATGGAATGAATATTTTGGAGTCTGAGGCAATTGAAGGATGATAATGTCGCAAAGAATGATGCAAACATTACATTGTCAGCAATTCAAGCGGCAGATTATATACGTACCCCAAAGAGTACGATTGATCAATTAAATTATGGGTTGAAACCATTTCTACATCAAGAATTAATTTCCCAATCCTTCTCAAAATAAAAATATATTGTCTCATGCGCTATGAATAAATAAAAGTAATTATTTATGTCTTGTAACATGATAGAAAAGCATGAGAAATAGAGATCTACTGAACACACTGGAAATGGAAAAAAGGGGAAGAAAAAATGCTGAATATCCATCCTTTGGAAAATATTGGAAGAAACACACTGGTACTTTCAGGAAGGGAATGTGGGTATATTATAAGTGTGGTGAAAAAGGCCACCAAGCTCATGATTGCAATGGAAAGAAAGTGGCAGTCAATGTTGAATGCTGAAATTTTAGAGAAAAGGGGAATTATACAAATCAAGGTCATACGTGACATGGGAAGATAACTCAGAAAATTACATGGGAGAAAGGTAATGATTATGCGGTTCATATTGCTGAGGTTAAATACCTGAAATATGTGGTTGTAGGTAATTTAATGGTTCATTCATGTTTAGCCAATGTTTTATTTGATTCATGATCATCACATTGTTTCATATCATCCTAGTTTTCTATGAAAATTAAATTTTTCTAATTTGACAAAACAAGGGAGTTTTCAGTCAATTCACCTAAGGGAAGTATCATCGCAACATAGATTTGTGAATCATTTCCCACTGGGGCGTATAAATTTCATTTACCTACTTATCTCATCATCATTCCCATGATTTAGTTTGATATTATTCTTAGAATGGATTGGCTGTCAGACCTTCATGAAAAAATTTATTTTAAGAAGAATGAGGAAACAGTTTTCGACGATGATACGGAGTACCATATCATTAGAGAAGAAACATCACCACCTGATTCTTATCTAGATCAAACCCAAATAGTTATACTAAATTCAATTATTTGGGATGAAGATATTGAAATAACAGTGGGTGAGGAAAATAATGTTCAAATAGAGGACCTACCTATTGTGAAAGAATATTTTGATTTGGTACTTGGGATTTACTTGGACATCCTGCAGAATGTGAAATTGAGTTTTCCATTGAATTAATTCACGTTTCCAGGCCCATATTGAATAACCCTTATAGAATGGACATTGTGGAATTAGTGGATCTAATGAAAAAACTAAAGGATTTGAGTAATAAGGGATTTTTTACCCTAGTGTTTCTATATGGGGAGCCACTATCTTTTTTTAAGGAGAACGATGGATCTATGATGTTGTGTGTTGACTACAGAGAGATCAATGCTATAAAAATTAAGAACAAGTATCCCCTACCTCACATTGATGATTTATTCGGCCTACTTCATAGAGCTCAATATTTTCTCAAAGATTGATCGTAGATCGGGATATCATCAGTTGTGTGTGATAAAGGAAAACCTTCTAAAAATAGTATTTCAAATTAGGCACCGGTGTTACAAGTTTACAGAAATGCATTTTGGATTGACTAACACACCCTTTGTCTTAATAAATATAATGAAAAATGTTTTCAAGGAATATCTAGATAAATTTGTAGTGGTATTTATTGATTATATATTGGTATACCCAAAAGTCTATGAAATTCATGAAAATCACTTGCACGCTATTTTGAAACCACTTAGAAGAAATGAATTATTTTTAAAGTCTATAAAGTTTGAATAATGTCTTCAAGAAATTTCTTTTCATGGAAATATATTTTCTAAGGATTGAATATCTATTAACCCTTCAATGAAATCCTTTAATGGCCATCACCGATGAGTATAACATAGGTACAAAGTTTTATTGGTTTAGCTAGTTATTATTGACGTTTTGTCCAGAATTTTTCCCGGTTGGATAACCCATTAACCATTCTCACATGTAAAGGTGATAATTTTTTTGACAAAGGACTGTGACTAATATTTTGATGAAATGAAAAGAAGATTAGTTAATGCACTTATCTTGAATCTACCATCGGGTAATGATGGGTTTTTTATTTATAGTAATGCTTCGATGAAAGGATATGGTTGTTTCCTTATGTAGAATGATAGAGTTATTGCCTATGTATCATGGTAGATAAAATTTATTTTACAATACTATACCACTCCTGATCATGCGTTAGAAATTGTAATCATTTCTATCAAACTATTGAGATGATATCCCTATGGTGAACAATGTGAGATTTAAACTAATAATAAGATATTTAAGTATATTTTCAAACAAAAAGAACTCAACATGAAGAAAATGTGATGGATTGAGCTACTCAATCATTATTATTTCTCTATTCAATAACATTAAGGGAAGGAAAATAAGGTGAAAGATTCTTTGAGAAAAAATGATAATGGAGTTTTGAATAATATGAGAGTAGAAAAAGATCTTATATTCATGGATCTAGTAAATATGGAAATGGGAATAACCCTAGAAGTTGAAGCATCAATGATTTTCCTAATGGTTTCCAATCCTTCTTTAATAGAAAATATAAAATGTTCTTAGACTGATGATGATGACTTTCAAAAGAAAATTATATCTGTGAACAATGAGTGATTGATCGACTTTGTAAATGAAGATGGAATTTAGAAATATTGGAAGAGAATTTGTGTTCCCGACATACCTGATTTGAATGGGGAATTGTTGGATTATTCTCATAGCTACAATTTTTATATACAACCTGGTAGTACTAAGATGTATAGATATTGAAAAAGTAATTTTTTGTGAGACTACATGAAGAGGGAGATTGATGTTTTTGTGTCGAGATGTATGGTTTTTCAACAAGTGAAAACTGGAAGACAACATCTAAGAGGATACATGAATCCTCTTCCCATACTTGAGTGGAAATGGGAGATATTACAATAGAATTTTTCATGGGACTACCAAAGACACCTAGACGAAATGATGCAATATGGGTCGCTTTTGGTCATCTTACCATGTCAGCAAATTTTATTGTTATAATATAAGATTTACAAAATGAATTTTTAGTAAATATATTTATTATTGGTGTTGTAAAACTTCATGGAGTACCCATATCGATTGTTTCTGATTGGGTTCCTTTTTTACATCAAGTGTCTGGAAAAGCATTCTGAAAGCCCTAGATAACGAACATTGTTTGAGCACTTCCTAACCCCCAAAAAATAATGGAAAATCAGAACAGAGAATTAATTCCTTTGTAGATATGTTGAGATCTTCTTCACTTGACTTTCAATGTATGTAGGATCAATATGAACCTGAGGTTGAATATTCCTATAACAATATATTCCATTCATGTATTTAGGTGGCACCATGTGAAGCATTATACGAAATGAGATGTTGCACATCAACTTGTTTGGATAATTTTGTTGAAAGAAAACCCATAGGCCCAGAACATGTTGAGGAAACAATGGAAATAGTTATGATTATCCAAACCCACATCAGAACAGCCCAAAGTAGGCAAAATATATATGCCTATAACCAAACGAAGGACTTCAAATTTCAAGTAGGAGACCATGTTTTCTTGAAATTATCTCCATGGAAGGGTATTATACATTTTGGTAAGAAGGGTAAATTGAGTCCCATGTACATCAGATATTTTGAAATTCTAGAATGAATTGGAGTTGTAGATTATCGTATGGAAATGCCTCTATGTCTCTCCAAAGTACATGATGTGTTCCACATATCACTGTTGAGAATATACAAGCTTAACCCAATGCATGTACTCATCTATGAGGAAATTGAATTAGAATCTGATTTGTCTTATTGTGAAGAGCCTGCCAAAACTCTTGACACAAGAGAACAAGTTCTGAGAAACCGGGCCACTGGTCTGGTAAAAGTTAGAGGGATACACTATAAAATGGATGGGGAAACGTGGGAACATGAAGAACCTATGATGAAGAACCACTAAAATATTATTATGCGGTAATATTCTAGAAATTTCAAGGACAAAATTATTTTAAAGAGGTGAGAATGTAACAACCCAAGCTTTCACAGTACGTTTCCCTTTTAATAATGTTGTAGCTTACGTTGTATGTAAAATGATGTTTTAACACACCACGACCAACAAAACTAGCTTTTATGAACTGTAAAATACACATTTTGAAAATTTATAAATTTTAATATCCAAAATGGACTTCATTTCTGGATATGGAAAATAAAAATTTTCTTAGGTTGAATTTTTGGAATTTTTTTGAAAAGATTCAATTTTTGATGAATAGTAAAAAACACTATATTATTATTTAAAACTAACTTTTTATTTAAATAATTAGTGATTTTATTTAAATTTATTTTATGTAAAAGTGGATACATAATTTCTATATGTGTTCAATGTAATTCATTGGATTCATTTTATAATAATATTAGATATATAAAATTTTATTGACCTTTTAACCATATATTACCCACCAACTAGGGGAATTTATAAATTTTCATAAAACAAAATTTTATTGACTCCTTGATTTGTATTTAAAAAAATTAGAGAGAGTTGTTAATATGAGTTGGTAAAATGTTTTCCAATAAGATGAATATTTTTTTTGGTAATAGTAAGTTTGGATTTTTATTTACCACGGTTAAAAGTAAATAGGGTAATTAAGGGTAAAAAAGATAATATAAATACCCTAAAACATGTCCTAATTCTTTTAGATAAGTGAAAATGGACCAAAATAACCTTATTAATAAAATATGACCTCATTTGGTCCACTTGTATTAGATTAGGACATTTAATTTTATTTTATTTAAGGAAGAGTTAAAAGTGTTAAATTCATAATTTAATTACTAAATTTTTTAATATAATGTTATATTTAGGATAAATTCAGCTATAAATCTTCATTAAAAGTCCAAAATGATTTCCTACATTATGTTATTTTATTTATAATTTTTATACATTATATATTTAACATTATTTATGACACAATTATTATATAGTAATTACCTTATTAATGAATGATAAAAATAATTGATATTATAAATATCCAAATAAATGTAATTAGAGTATTTTGATGAATTATGAAAAATTTATAGGATAATATGACATGTTATTTTGATTAATTATTTTTTATCGAAGTAATCACACTCTTATGATTTTCAAAAAAACCAAATAAAAAATAATGTCAAAATTGACATAATTGCATTTCTAAAACTAATTCAATGGTATTAATTGATATATTATTCCTAAAAATCTATTTTCTGGGAAAAGGACATAGATATAGATATATATATATATATATATATATATTAGTAATTAACCACTTGGAGTTATTGTGGATTGTTATACTATTTTTATTAACCATATAATATAAAAATAAAAAGATGTACAATTAATGAAAAACTATTTATCTAAGAGTCAAATCCAAAAGATAAGGTTAATATGGCGACTTAAACCTATATAAAACTTATTGGTTTAGAGGTTTTCGACCAATCCTTACCGTATCCTATAAATAAATCATTTTTGAGAAATTAGAAACTGATAATTATTTTTTTATAAAATAATATTTCAAACTTTTCATAAAGTGACCGTCACCTCTCTTATAAACGGGTATTACCCTTATCTTATATTTACACCTCCAAAAGCCATTTGGCTCGGCCTAACCCTACCCAAATATCCTCAAAACATTCCTCCAGAAATTCTAGAGTCCTTCTTTTGATCAGAAAGCCATAATAAGGATCCCTTTTGTCAAATCCAAAGGAAGAACCCGCAGAAGAGGTAAATATTTCATCACCTATTTCATGTCCTTTTCTTCTTCCACTTACTCTTTCTATATTGATTACAATATAAAATAATAACTCTAGAAGCATATATTTAATTTTAGTTTATTATCAATATTTTACAACCATATTCATTATTTAATCAATTCTATAACTGACAAAGTCACCATACATGTGTACGAACGGCTTAACGTCTCCACGTCGCGGTATAGTTTGTTATTCAAACACTTCATTATTTTGGATGGATATAATAATGAATATAACTATTGTAAATAATAACTATAAAATTTTAATGAATCTGTATATATGATATAACAATCAATTACATACGATTTAACCATCAATATAAATGATATTGTCGCTCGTGCTTACGTATAGATTACTATCCCCACGAATGCCATGATATTCATTCACTATCATAATCATTCAAGAATAGTTTTCATTTTATGATTAAAAATAATATTTATAAACACAATATCATCAATTATATGAATGAAATAAGTACTATACATAACAAACATAGCTTACATGACAATGAATATAAAGGAAAATGAAACATGTAACACCCGAAATGATGATACTACTGAAATATTATTAACAATGCATTATTGGAGGATCATAAATCATATCATATTTATGATTATAGTTAATGTATAATTTAATAATAATCATTTAACTATTATACAAGAGGTTAATGTAACTAGACCAACGAAAAGTACAATGTAATGTTTAATTTCACAATCTCATTATTATATGTGTTTGTATTTACGTAAGTATCTATTAGGAACACTTTATCATCCACATCAAAGTTTCTAAAAAATATTTTTCAAAACAGTTTTTTACAATTTCCTAGAATATTGGTTAAATTCATTTTTACATTTTTTGACATTTTATATAATGTTTATAAAGGAATATTTCCATCATTTTCCAAACATGGTCCTTTACTACATTTTTAGAAAAAATAGTGAAAGATTGTTTTTAACATATATGGATGGTGTGACTATTTTGCACCGTTATAAAAGCATTGAATATTACCTTAAAATATTATAAGAATATTTTCAAAATCAATGTTTTCTTTTATAATTACATTTCATCTAAATGATTTTAAAACAGAAATAGATATTTCTCTCAAATTTTTTTGATTTCATCTATTTCAACATCCTTAGATAGATTTGAACCTTCTTTGATGTTGATATATTATGATACAAATATTTCATTTTGTATTGAATATTTTGTGAAATTTTTTACTGTGGATGTGTTATTTTTACACCATTCGTGGTTTATGGAATAAGTGTTGACATTTCGTATGCTAGTTTTAATAGGAATGTTTAGGTTATTTTTAAACCTTTTCATATGCGGAATGCATTGGAATTAGTAAGTGACTTGTGGATCATGTTATAGCTCCTTGGTGAATAATTAGGTCTCAGGAGACAAAACAATGTCTTTTCACACAGCCTTGACAAAATTTAATTTGTATTCCTGGTACAAGGCCTTGACTATGTGGTTATGAAGTCTGGCATTATGCATTCAATCATTATGAAAGTGGATATTGATATTGCATGTGAATATTTGAATAGTAAAATATCCAGGTGAATATTTAAATTGAATTATATGATTTTAACTTTTCATTATTATGCCTATGTTTACGTTTATAAGACTTTTGTTTTAGTCTTATAGGTTTGCATAAATTTTTATGCTTATTTATGAATGTTTTTTCTATATTGTTATACTTGCTAAGCATCTGAGCTCACCCCTTTCTATGTTTTATTTTTCTAAGGGTGTGCAAAGTATTTTATGGTTGACTCAAGGGATAAGCTAAGGATATATGTGTGTTCAAAATGGTAAAAAAATTTGTTGATGTTTTTATTTCATTATGTAATGTCAAACTCATTAATGTATCTAGTACTTCCAAGGCTACTAAACTGACCGGTATTTCTGGACATGCTTCCATGTATCATGAAAATGTTATGTAATAAAGAACCAAATACGGCTAACTGGGGTTGCAGCGTTATAGTTGATATCAGATGAATTTTAGTACAAAAAATGGAAACAATATATCAAAAAACTCTGATTAGAGAACACTACCAAATGATAGACTTTTAGGATTAGTATAGAATCACTTCCTAGAATTTTGGTAATGTATAGATTTTGTGAGTTTCACAAGAAATAAATCCCTGTCTGGATATGATCAAGTAGAGGTGGCTTTGGAATAGATGTACCAAAGGGTTAATTCCTAAAACACTACATTGAGCTAGACTCTAACATGAACTAGTGCACGACAATGGGCCTTGTTGCACTCTGGGTTACGACACTCCCAGGGGATATGCATTGGAAAATTCTCAATATTTTACAAATCATTGTGGAGGGATTATGAGTACATACATCCTCAAAGAAAACATTTTATATGATTATGGTTTATATCAATAATATTTTCAATTTATGTTGAGTGTTTCACAAGTTAGGAATTATGTATTGAGATTGATAAAATAATCAAGTGTATGCCATTTTTTAGAAATGGGGCCCAGTAGAATGAATAGAAACCATATCAACAAACATAATCAATGTATGTATTGCACTCCTATTAAAGTTAATTATAGTGGATATGGTGATGAAATGTGTGCTGATCAGCTTATCACTATACTGGGACAACCCACTCAGGTTATGAATAATAATCTTACCTTTATGGAGAACCCTGATCAACATAATGGAAGATCTATGTTAGACCGCTTCATTAGTGAAAAACCTCCAGTATTCAATGGGATTATAGATCCATTAGTAGATGTGAAATGGATAAGTTACATAGAGAAAATATTTCATGCTTTGGGCAGTAGCAAAAGGAAAAAAGTTGTCATGGAAATTTATCGCCTCATGGGAGATGCAGATCAATGGTTGTAATTAATCCAATTAAAAATAAACATGAAAAAGTATCAAACATGGAACCTAGGAAGTTTAAAGTGATTTTCTGAGAAATATAATTTTTTCGTGAACAGTGAGAGGATATAGAAAACAATTTATGAGTCTGAGGATAAAGGAGGATGAGAATTTTGCAAAGTATGAGGCTAACATTACAAGGATAGAAAGGAAAGAAACATATTATATATGTAACCCAAGGATTAAGATTGATCTATTAATTTATGGGTTAATACCATTTCACCATCGAATATTAGTTTCAAAAGCCTTCTCATCGTACGAAGATATTTTCTCATGAGTAATCAAGATAGAAAAGGAATTCTCTAAGACTTATGAATTTAAAGAAAATCAAGAGATGAAAAGATTTTATGAACACTCTAGAAATTTAAATAATCAGAAGAATTGAAATTTTGAATATCCATCCTGTGTTAAATGTAGAATGAAACACTGTGGTACATGCCTGTAGGGAATGGGAGTCTATTATATGTGTGGTGAGAAAGGACACCAAGCTCGTGATTGAAAGGGGAAGAAATTGGATTTCAATGTTTAATGTTACAGTTGTAGATAAAAGGGGAATTATACAAATGAATTTATTAAGAACCAAGGTAAATTGATTTCGAAAAGGCCAAGTTAGTAAGGCCTAGCCTATGCGATCACTACTACTGAAGTTCAAGCTCCGAAAGGTGTGGTGGTATATAATTTAATGGTTTCCTCATTTTTAGCCAAAGTTTTACTTGATTTTGGATCATTTAATTGCTTCATATAATCCTAGTTTTCTATGAAAATTATATATTTTCAATTTGACTTAACAAGGGAGTTGTCAGTTATAACACCTAAAAGAAGTATCATCACAACAATGTTTTGTGAATCTATTCACATTAGGGCATATAATTTTTTTTTCTACTGATCTCATCTCCATACCCATTATTGTGTAACATCCAAAGTAATTAATTAATAATATATATTTTTATCTATGTCTATTAATGAATTAGATAGTGTTTTAGAGGCTTAAAATGAGAATAAATCCAATCTTAAGCATGGAATACACTAATATTTTTAAAATATTGTTTTACTACCTTTTAATGGGAAAACATTTTTTAATCAATATTTTGACAATTTTATAAGCTCTATTTTTATAAATAAACTTATTCTTTATGATTGGTACATTGAAATTTACTTTGGGCAAATTGTTTGTATTTTTCCGATAAAGTTCATTTTTTAATGAATAGTGAAAATTGTTGTCTTTTAATTCAAAACCTATTTTTAATCAAATTTATTTAATTGATTATATTATCTTTTGAATTGGTTTTAAATTTAAATTATAATATATTTTTACCATTTAATCCAATAGTGGTCATTGGAATTGATTTTACTTTGAAATTGGTCTTAAACTAGTGCCAATCTTTTGATACTTATTGTTTCATAAAAACACGCTATTTGCTCTGACAACGGGAATTAATTATTAAATTAATTAATGCAACAAATATTATTTGAATTTTGTAAAATAGACATCATTTTTTAATTCGGAATATCAAATATAGCTTAGGGTGAAGTTTTGTTATTTTTCTGAAAAACTTCAATTTTTGATGAATACTGAAACCACTAAGTGGTACTTAAAAAATTGATTTTTCGTTTAAATGAAATTTTACCACCTCTGTGTTTTGAATTTAAAAAATACGACATACATGGTTTTCATTAAGAAGTAAAATGTGGTTCAATGGGAATAAAATAATTTTTTGGTGAATAGTAACCTTTATGTTTATTAATCGCGATTAGAGGTAAGTAGTGTAGTGTAAGGTAAGAATAATGTTTTAATAATATGAAATGATCTTGACACATGTAATACCCTTATTTTATGTGTCATGGCCGACCATGATAATCCATGGGTCAACTTGGGGACCCCATGGAGCCACATTGGTAGGAAAATGACATTAATATCTTTTTATTTAATGTTAAAATTAAAATGTCACAAACATGAGTTTTTTTACAAAAACAATTTTTAAATGGGGTTATTCAAGTCATATTTTTGACTATAAATATTAATTAGAAAGCTAAAAATATTTCCTACATCATGATATTTTTTTATAATTTTTAGACATTAAATAAAGTAAATTATTTTTGACATCATGATGATGCAGCGATTACCTCATTAATGAACGATTTAAATAAAATGAAAATATAATATAAAATCTAAGACATAAACTTGTCAAAGACCTATTTTATGAGTATATTTAGAACCCTTATCACCTTATTCTCGAATTATATCAATTTGGGACCTTTAAAATCCGAAAATCATTTTATAATAAAGTAAACTTTTATAACTTTCAAATAGTGCCTCTCCACTCCTCCTATAAAAGGCCCACACCTCTACCACCTTACCCACACTTCCAAAGCCTTTGGATCGGCCAAACCTGGCCATTTTGTCTCTCCAAATACCTCTCTAACTCTGATAAGCCTCACATTGGGCAGAAGTGTTCCTAAATAATCCTTTGAGCTCAAATCAAAAAGAGTTACCCGATTTAAAGGTAGTGTCTTCTCTTGTGTTCTTATGTTTTATTTTGATTCTCCACCCCCATAATCTCTTTTTATTCATTTATTTTGTAACAAATCTAGTATATTACATATAATAGGATGTTGTTATAAGAATGATTCTAGCTACACATACACACACCTACATCTAATGGTTAAAGAACATATTGTTTCCGTGGATGGCAGATTTCTGCCTCATGAAAGGATGATTGTTCAATATTCTTTTAACACCTACAGAGGTGGACATTAAGATGAAACTATATTTATATATGATATATAATATGTTTATGTTTTACTTAAGTTTCGTTATTTTTCATTTATGGCATACCTTTAAGGATTCCATTATGGGTAAACGCGATATATTCATTTTATGAAGTGCAGACTACCACCTCCTCAAAGTGATTTGATTCGTTAATACCATATGTGGTATGTATAAAGGATAGATTTAATGATATTATATATTATACCATACTGGAATTATAATACTATTATGTATCATTATGTTTCAATTCCATTAAATTATGAGATAGAAATGAAAGTAGTGTTCATGCGTACGTACGGCTTACAGTCTCCATGATCGGTGCATTTCATTTCTTATCCCAAATTGTAATGTACTATTATAACTACATATATAAAATGGATATATATGATGTATGTTACATATAAATTTTGAATATAATTCTGGAATTAAAATATATATATCTCTCATTTAGTTTTTATTCCATTAATATGACATATAAATGAAAGTAGCGTTCATGCGTATGTACGGCTTACCGTCTCCATGAACGGTGCATTTCATTTCTTACCTCTAAATGTTATGTAATATTATAAATGAATGTATATAATGGATATATATGATATATATGATATCCATATAATTAATATAATTCTATATATAATGGATAATTTACCCCATGAACAAACATGTAATTACAAAGAGTTTATTTTTGACTCAAGTAACAATGATCGACAAAACGACCATTATTAACTTAAATTATTACATAGTGTTCATAACATGGTGATAAGTGATATAAAAGGAATAATGAACATGAAAAAGGTTCTTAATCAAGTATAAATTAACTCATTTTTATTATTCAGGAGGTTAAAGAACTATCGAGCCAAGTTGGACACGAGGTAAGGGAACTTCTTAGCCCAATTTCCGTTCTTTAGGTTAATCTCTTACATTCAAATTATGTCATGATATTATTATGTCATATATTGTATTTGTACTTTCCTTATGTGTACTTATAGTGAATACACATAATATATCTAATTTATTTAAAAAATGATCTTTGTATGGGACTTCGTCTCAATCTCCTTTCATTGAGGCATATTTTGTTTTATACACAACCTTATTTTATACGGTGTATAACCCCCTTTGACTATTACATTTATCCAAAAAGGAATCTTTTTTATATGAAGCGTTTTACTAAATGACATAAGGGAATGTTTTTGTCGAATGTATGCGGCGACAACGACTTCTCTGCCGCCGTGACCATTATTTGAGTTTCGGCTTCCTCTACAAGCCATACCTTTTTTTAAAAGAAAAATAAATACCATGTTTTAATTTTCTTCTATTTTGGTATTGAAAATGGTTTTCATAATGTTTTTATATCAATGTGTTGTATTTATATCTTGTGATTGAAAAGTGGAAATGTTATGTTTCCTTTATGCATGTTTTATGTGATATGATTATGTTATGGTTCTTGGGTATTATTATGAAGATGGGTGGTTCCATGATAAACTAAGGGCGGGTGAGCCCGATATAGCTCAACAATTCATTGGGTAATGCGAAGAAGTTAAACGTTAAGGTTTCTTCGAAGATATTTAGGGGATATACTGTGATGGGTATTCCAATCGTAACCAAGAGGGTTACTCCCTACGTAAGAATGTTATGAATGCCTCAAGTTACCTTTATGTATTATGATTTCTATGATTTATTCATGATTTGATGAGGTATGTTATAGTGCCTATGTTTTATGGTTAAAGTATTATTTCATTCTTATGTATATATGAACTCATGTTTCCTTTCCATATTTTTATAACCCTTACTAAGCATTTTATGCTCATCCCATGTTTTTGAAATGATTTTCACAGGTTAAGGGAAAGGTACATGATGTGATGATAGTGTCAAGGAAGTGTCAAGAAAGAATCCATGTTTTATTTTAAATATGTTACCATTGATGGGAAAAATGAATACTATCTTTTCTGTAACCACATTGTTTTAATGTGGAATGTAATGCATGTTTTATGATCTAATTCACTAAAACTCTAAACCTGAAAAGACCCTCAAGGTGTATTCTTGAAATATCTCATGATTATGTAATGTTTAAGGCTGGGGAATTATAGTTGGTATCGGTGGTCGGTTTAGATAACTTTAGGACTTATAATTTTATTAAATGATTACCCAAAAATATTTTTTTTATGGTCAAATTGAAATGATATAGCATTTAAAGATTACCATGTTGCTTTGTGTAAGATATTTCTATGATAAGAATGGATTTTCATAGAAGAAACAAAACAGCTTTTCTGGGAAGGCATACAGAGGGAAATGACCTTTCAAATCAGTATCCTGAGATTGTCAGAATAAAAACTAAACAATTTGGTGTAGTGATGGCTCAGTTGACTCAGGTGAAAAATTTGGGTTGTTTTTATTGATGATATTTTGGTGTTGTCTAAGGGTAAATAGGGGCATGAAAGTCATTTAAGGGTGACCTTTAAAACCTTAAAAGAAAAGAAAATGTATGGAAAATTCAGCAATCGGGAGTTTTGGTTGCAAAAAATTTCTTTCCTGGGTCACATTCTTTCAAAAAATGAAGGAAATATTGATCCTGAAAAAACAAAGGTTGTTGACGAATGGCCAATACCCACAAATGTTACCGAGATCCGTAGTTTTCTTGGTTTGTCAGGCTTTTACCGAAGGATTGTTAGAAATTTTTCACGGTTATCTAGTCCAATGACTAAGCTAACTCGGAAGAGTGTTATGTTTATCTGGACAAAAGAATGTGATGATTGTTTTCAGGAACTGAAAAGAAGATTGGTGAATGCTCCAGTTTTGGCACTACCTTCCATGAATGGGGAGTTTTTTATCTACAGTGATGCTTCATTGAAAGGACTTGGTGGAATATTAATGCACAATGATCAGGTAATTGTGTATGCTTCACAACAGTTGAAAACTCATGAGGTAAATTACCCTACACATGATTTGGAATTAGCTGCTGTTGTTTTCACTTTAAAAATTTGGAGGCATCATTTGTATAGAGTAAAGTGTGAAATATATACCGATCACAAAAGTTTAAAGTATATATTCTTTCAGAAATAATTGAACATGTGACAGAGGAGATGGCTAGAATTAATCAAGGATTATGATTGTACAATTCATTTCTATCCTGGAAAAGAAAATAATGTGGCTTATGCATTGAGTCGAAAAAGTAATTCTTCATTAACAATGTTGCATTTGTAACATGATCCTTTGGTTAATGATTTGATGATAATTAGCATAGAAGTTTTTGGTGCGGGATGTTCTTCTGTTTTGTTTCAGGTATCAGTGAAATCTTCTCTATCAGATAGAATCAATCCAGCACAGAAGTAAGATAGTGAGTTGCAGAAAAAGGTAGAGCTTTTTCGGAAGGGTAAGTTTCCTGAATTCAATATTGATGATGAATTGTTATTTGAGATTTGGGAAGAGATTGTGTGTGCCGTGTGATTCAATATTGAAGATAGATTTGTTATGTGAAGCTCATAGTTCTCCGTTTTCAGTTCATCCTGGCAGTACTAAGATGTATAGAGATCTTCGGGAGTATTACTGGTGGGATGGAATGAAACGAGATATTGTTGATTTTACTGTGAAGTATTTGACATGTCAACAGGTTAAAGAAGAGCAGAAGTTACCGAAAGGGATGCTTTAGCCTTTACCAGTGCCAGAGTGGAAATGGGAAAATATATCCATGGAATTCATTGTGGGATTGTCGAAGACACCTCGAGGTAATAATACAATCTAGGTTATTGTTGATCGCTTGACTAAATCTGCTCATTTCCTTGCAATACGAGATACTTATTCCCTATATCAACATTATCGATTGTTTCTTAAAGAGATAGTCAGGTTGCATGGAGTTCCCCTCTCCATTGTATCTGATCGTGATCTCAAGATCACTTCTAATATTTGGAAAGGCCTTCAGAAGTCATTGGGTACTGAATTAAATTTTAGTTAAGATTTTCATCCTCAATCAGATGGGAAATCAAAATGAATAATTCAGAATATGGAAGATATGCAATGTTCTTGTTCGATGGATTATCAGGTAAGTTGGGACCAACATCTTTCTTTGGTTGAGTTTTCATATAATAATAGTTTTTCATTACAGTATACATATGGCACCATTTGAGGCATTATATGGGAAGCGATGTCCAACTCCAACTTTCTGGGATGAAGTGGGTGAAAGGAAGCTGATGGGACCAGAAATGGTAGATGAGTTGGTAGAAAACGTTCAGCTGATACAGAAACACATGAGAACAGCTCAGATCAGGCAAACGAGTTATGCAGACAACAGGAGGAAGGATATCTCTTTTGAGGTAGGTTATCATGTTTTTATCAAAGTCTCACCATGGAAAAGTGTGATGCGATTTGGTATGAAAGGAAAGCTGAGTCCAAGCTTCATTGGACCATATGAAATTCTGGAGAGAGTTGGATCATTTGCATACCTATTGGCCTTACCTCTGAGTTTATCTCAGTTACACAATGTTTTTCATGTTTCAATGTTGAGAAAGTATATGCCAGATCCATCTCATGTTTTGAGTCCAGAGGTAGTTCAGTTGGAAGAGAATCTATCTTATGAGGAAAAAACGATTCAGATTCTAGATCATAGGGAGCAGGTTTTATGGAATAAGGTGATTCATCAGTTAAATGTTTTGTGGAAAAACCACATGATTGAAGAGGCAACATGGGAATCTGAAAATGCAATGAGGGCTAAATACCCCCACTTATTCGATATGTAAATAAATTGCAGGAACGAAATTTTCTATAGGGGGATGGATATAACATCTCAAGTAAGTAATGAATAATATATATTTTTATATATGTCTATTAATGAATTAGATAGTGTTTTATAGGATTAAAATGAGAATAAATCCAATCTTAAGCATGGAATACACTAATATTTTTAAAAGATTGTTTTACTGCCTTTTGATGGAAAACCTTTTTTGAATCAAACTTTTGACAATTTTATAAGATCTATTTGTTGAAATAAACTTATTATTTATTATTGGGACATTGAAATTTACTTTGGGTAAATTTTTTGTATTTTTCCGATAATGTTCATTTTTTAATTAATAGTGAAAATTGTTGTATTTTAATTCAAAACCGCTTTTTTAATCTAATTTATTTATATGATTAGATTATCTTATGAATTTGTTTTAAAGTTAAATTAGAATATATTTTTACCATTTAATCCAATAGTGGTCATTGGAATTAATTTCACATTGAAATTGGACTTAAACTAGTGTCAATATTTTGATTCTTATTGTTTCATAAAAACAAGGTATTTGATCTGACATCGGGAATTAATTATTAAATTAATTAATGAAAAATATATGTCTTGAATTTTGTAAAATAGACTTCATTTTTGAATTTGGAGTAACAAAAATATCTTAGGGTGATGTTTTGGTATTTTTCTGAAAAACATCAATTTTTGATGAATAGTGAAACCACTAAGTGGTACTTAAAAAACTGATTTTTCATTTAAATGAAATTTTACCACCTCTGTGTTTGGAATTTCAAAAATCCGACATACATGGTTGTAATTAAGAAGTAAAATTTGGTTCAATGGGATTAATATAATTTTTTGGTGAATAGCAACTTTTAAGTTTTTTATTCGCGATTTGAGGTAATTAGTGTAGTTTTAGGTATGAATAATGTCTTAATAATATGAAATGAACTTGAAAAATGTACTTACCTTATTGGATGTGTCATGGCAGACCAACACAATCCATGGGTCAACATGGGGACCCCATGGGGCCACTTTGGTAGGAAAATGACATCAAAATATTTTTATTTAATGTTAAAATTAAAATGTCACAAACTTGAGTTGTTTTACTAAACCAATTTTCAAATGGGGTTATACCAGTCATATTTTTTACTATAAATATTTATTAGAGAGCTAAAACGATTTCCTACACAATGATATATTTTTTATAATTTTTAAATTAAATAAATAAAATTATTTATGACATCATGATGATGCAGTGATTACCTCATTAATGAACGATTTAAATAAAAGGAAAAGATAATGTAAAATCTAAGACTTACACTTTTCAATGTCCTATTGGATGAGTATATTTCTAACCCTTAACACCTTATACTAGAATTATATCAATGTGGGACATTTAAAATCCGAAAATCATTTTATAATAAAGTAAACTTTTATAACTCTCCAAGAGTGCCCCTCCTCTTCTCTTATAAAAGGCCCCCACCTCTACCACGATACCCAAACATCCAAAGCCTTTTGCTCGTCCAACCACTTCCCATTTTGTCTCTCCACATCCCTCTATAACTATTAGAAGCCTCACTGTGGGCAGAAGTCTTCCCAATGAATCCATTGAGCTCAAATCAAAAAGAGTTACCCGATTTAAAGGTAGTGTCTTCTCTTGTGTTCTTATGTTTTATTTTTCTTCTCCAACTACCTAATATCTTTTTATTCATTTATTTTGTAAAAACTCTAGTATCTTCCATATACTATGATTTTGTTATAATATGTATTCGAGCTACACTTACACACACCTACATCTAATGGTTAAAGAACATACTGTTTCCGTGGATGGCGAATTTCTGCCTCACGAAATGATGATTGTTCAATATACTTTTAACACCTTAAAAGGTGGCCATTGAGATGACACTATATTTATATATGATATATGATATGTTTATTTTTTTACTTAAGCTTATTTATTATTCATTTATGGAATACCTTTATGGTTTCCATTATGGGTAAACGCAATATCTTCATTTTAGGAAGTGCGGACTACCGCCCCCTCAATGTGATTTTATTAGTTAATACCATATGTGGTACGTAAGAAGGATATATTTAATGATATTATATATGATACCATAATGGAATTATAATACTATTATGTATCATTATGTTTTAATTCCATTAAAGTATGATATAGAAATGATAGTAGCGTTCATGCGTACGTACGGCTTACCATCTCCATGAATGGTGAATTTCATTTCTTATCCCCAAATGTAATGTACTATTATAAGTTCAAATATATAATGGATATATATTATGTATGTTACATCTAAATGATGAATATAATTTTGGAATTAAAATATACATATCTCTCATTTAGTTTTAATTCCATTAATATGACATAGAAATGAAAGTAGCGTTCATGCGTACGTACGGCTTACCGTCTCCATGAATGGTGAATTTCATTTCTTACCTATAAATGTTATGTAATATTATAAATTAATGTATATAATCGATATATATGATATATATATTATATCTAAATAACTAATATAATTCTGTATATAATGGATATTTTACCCCATGAACAAACATGTAATTATAAAGTGTTTATTTTTGACCCAAGTAGCAATGATCGAAATAATGACCATTATTAACATAAATAATTACATAATGTTCATAACATGATGATATGTGATATAAAAGGAATAATAAACCTCAAAAAGTTTCTTAAGAAAGTAGAAATTTACAAAAGTTTATTATTGAGGAGGTTAAAGAACAATCGAGTCAAGTCGGACACGAGGTAAGGGAACTTCTTAACCCAATTTCCGTTCTTTGGGTTCATCTCCTAATTTCAAATTACATCATGATATTATTATGTCATATCTTTTATTTTTACTTTCTTTATTTCTACTTATAGTGAATACACATAATATATCTAATTTATTTAGAAAATGATCTTTTTATGGGACTTCATCTCAATCTCCTTTCATTGAGGCATATTTTCTTTTATAGACAACCTTCTTTTATACGGTGTATAAATCCCTTTGACTTTTATATTTATCCAAAATAAATCTTTTTTATACGAAGTGTTTTACTAAACGACAAAAGGGAATGTTTTTGTCGGACGTATGCGGCTTCAACGACTTCTCCGCCGCCGTTACCATTATTTGAGTTTCATCTTCCTCTACAAGACATACCTTTTTTTAAAAGAAAAATATATACCATGTTTTACTTTTATTTTATTTTGGTATTGAAAATGGTTTTCATAATGTTTTTATATCAATGTGTTGTATTGATATCTTTTGATTGAAAAGTGGAAATGTTGTGTTTCCTTTATGCATGTTTTCTATGATACGATTATGTGATGGTTCTTGGGAATTATTATGAAGACGGGTGGTTCCATGATAAACTAAGGGTGGTTGAGCCCGATATAGCTCTCCAATTCATTGGGTAACATGAAGTAATTAAACGTTAAGGTTTCTCTGAAGAGGTTTAGGGAATATACTGTGATGGGTATTCCAAATGTAACTAAGAGGGTTACTCCCAATGTAAGAATGTTATGAATGCCTCAAGTTACCTTTATGTATTATGATTTCTATGATTTATTCACGATTTTATGAGGAATGTTAAAGTGACTATGTTTTATGGGTAATGTATGATTTCATTCTTATGTATATATGAACTCATGTTTCCTTTCCATATTTTTAAAACCCTTACTGAGCTTTTTATGATCATCCCATGTTTTTTAAATTATTTTCACAGGTCAAGGGAAAGGTACATGATGTGATTATAGTGTCAAGGAAATGTCAAGAAAGAATCCATGATTTATTTTAAATATGTTTCCATTGATGGAAAAAATGAATACTATCTTTTATGTAACCAGTTTACTTAAATGTGGAATGTAATGAATGTTTTATGATCTAATTATCAAAAACTCTAAACCTAAAAAGATCCTCAAGGTGTATTCTTGAAATATCTCAAGATTAAGTAATGATTAAGGCTGGGGCCTTATAGTTGGTATCAGAGGTTGGTTTAGATAACTTTAAGAGTTAGAATTTTATTTAATGATTATCGAAAAATATTTTTTCTATGGTCAAATTGAAATGATATAGCATTTAAAGATTAACATGATTCTTTGCCTAAGATATTTCTGTGTTATGAATGGTTTTTCATAGAGGAAACAGAACAACTTTTCTGGGAAGGCATACAGAGGGAAATGACCTTTCAAATCAGTATCCTGAAATGGTCCGAATCAGAACTAAACTGTTTCCTGCAGTGATGGATTAGTTGACTCAGGTGAAAAATTTTGGTTGTTTTTACTGATGATATTTTGTTGTTTTCTGAAGGAAAATAGAAGCATGAAAGTCATTTAAGGGTTATATTTCAAACCTTTAAAGAAAAAAAACCTGTATGGAAAATTCAACAAGTGTGAGTTTTGGTTGCCACAAATTTCTTTCCATGGTCACATTGATTCAAAAAATGGCATAACTGTTGATCCTGCAAAAAAAAAGGTTGTTGAAGAATGGCCAAGACCCACAAATGTAACCGAGATTCTTAGTTTTCTTCATTTTTCAGTATATTACCGAAGGTTTGTTAGAAATTTTTCACGGTTATCTAGTCCAATGATTAAGCTAACTCGGAAGGGTGTTAAGTTTATCTGGACAAATGAATGTGATGATTGTTTTCACAAACTGAAAAGAATATTGGTGAATGCTCCAGTTTTGGTACTACCTTCCAGGAATGTGGAGTTTGTTATCTATAGCGATGCTTCATTGAAAGGACTTGGTTGCGTCTTAATTCAAAATGATCAGGTAATTGCTTATACTTCACGACAGTTGAAAACTCATGAGGTAAATTACCCTACACATGATTTGGAATTAGCTGCTGTTGTTTTCGCTTTAAAAATTTTGAGGCATCATTTGTATGGAGTAAAGTGTGAAATATATACCGATCAAAAAAGTTTAATGTATATATTCACTCAGAAAGAATTGACCCTGAGAAAGAGGAGATGGCTTGAATTAATCAAGGATTATTATTGTACAATTTATTACCATCCTGGAAAAGAAAATAAGGTGGTTGATTCTTTGAGTGGAAAAAATAATGATTCATTAACAATATTGCATTTCGAACGTGATCCTTTGGTTAATGATTTGATGATCATTAGCATAGATGTTTTTGGTGCAGGATGTTCTTCTATTTTGTTTCAGGTATCAGTGAAACCTTCTCTATCAGATAGAATAAATCCAGTACAGAAGCAAGACAGTGAGTTGCAGAAAAAGGTAGAGCTTGTTCAGAAGGGTATGTTTCTTGAATTCATCATTGACAATGAATTGCGTTTTGAGATTTGGGAAGAGATTGTGTGTGCCGTGTGATTCAATGTTGAAAAGAGATTTGTTATGTGAAGCTCATAGTTCTCCGTTTTCAGTTCATCCTGGCAGTACATAGATGTAGAGAGATCATCGAGAGTATTACTGGTGGGATGGAATGAAAAGAGATATTGTAGATTTTACTGTGAAGTGTTTGAAATGTCAATAGGTTAAAGCAGAGCGGTAGTTACCGAAAGGGATGCTTCATCCTTTACTAGTGCCAGAGTGGAAATGGTAAATATATCCATGGACATCGCTGTGAGATTGCCGAAGACACCTCGATGTAATAATGCAATCTAGGTTATTGTTGATCACTTGACTAAATCTGCTCATTTCCTTGCTACATGAGATACTTTTTCCCTAGATAAACTTTCTTGATTGTATCTTAAATAGATATTCAGGTTGCATGGAGTTCCCCTCTCAATTGAATCTTATCGTGATCCCAGGTTCACTTCTACCTTTTGGAAAGGCCTTTAGAAGTCGTTGGGTACTGAATTAAGTTTTAGTACATCTTTTCATCCTCATCAGATGGGAAATCAGAACGAACAATTCATACTTTGGAAGATATGATACATGCTTGTTAGATGGATTATTAGGGATGTTGGGACCAACATCTTTCTTTAGTTGAGTTTTCATATAGTAACAGTTTTCATTCTAGTATACAAATGTCACCATTTGAGGCATTATATGGGATGCAGTGTCGAACTCCAACTCTCTGGGATGAAGTGGGTGATAGGAAGCTAATGGGACCAGAATTGGTAGAAGCGTTGGCAGAAAAGTTTTAGCTGATACAGAAACACATGAGAATAGCTAAGAGTAGGCAGAAGAGTTATGCTGACAACAGGATGAAGGATCTCTATTTTGAGGTAGGTGATCATGTTTTTTCCAAAGTCTCACCATGGAAAAATGTGATGTGATTTGGTAAGAAAGGAAAGCTGAGTCCAAGGTTCAATGGACCATATGAAATTCTGAAGAGAGTTGGATCATATGCTTACCGAGTGGCTTTACCTCCGAGTTTATCTTAGGTACACAATGTTTTTCATGTTTCGATGTTGAGAAAGTATATGCCAGATCCATCTCATGTTTTGAGTCCAGAGGTAGTTCAGTTGAAAGAGAATCTATCTTATGAGGAACAACCGGTTCATATTCTTGATCACAGGGGGCAGGGGTTATGGAATATAGTGATTCATCAGGTAAATGTTTTGTGCAAAAACCCCATGATTGAAGAGGCAACACGGTAATCTGAAACTGCAATGAGGGCTCAATAGCCCAACTTATTCGACAAGTAAATAAATTGCGGGGACGAAATTTTCTAAAGGGGGGAAGGATGTAACATCCCAAGTAAGTAACGAATAATAGATATTTCTATCTATGTCTATTAATGAATTAGATAGTGTTTTAGAGGCTTAAAATGAGAATAAATCCAATCTTAAGCATGGAATACACTAATATTTTTAAATGATTTTTTTACTGCCTTTTGATGGAAAAGAAATTTTAAATAAAACCTTTGACAATTTTATAAGCTCTATTTTTCTAAATAAACTTATTCTTTATGATTAGGACATTAAAATTTACTTTGTGAATTTTTTTGGTATTTTTCCGATAAAGTTCATTTTTTTAATGAATACTGAAAATTGTTGTATTTTAATTCAAAACCTATTTTTAATATATTTGATTTATATGATTAGATTATATTTTGAATTTATTTTAATGTTAAATTAGAATATATTTTTACCATTTAATCCAATAGTGGTCGTTGGAATTAATTTCACTTTGAAATTGGACTTAAACTAGTGTCAATCTTTTGATACATATTGTTTCATAAAAACACGTTATTTTCTCTCACAGGGGGAATTAATTATTTAATTAATTAATTCAACTTATATGTTTTTAATTTTGTAAAATAGACTTAATTTTTGAATTTGGAATATCAAATATATCTTAGGGTGAAGTTTTGGTATTTTTCTGAAAAACGTCAATTTTTGATGAATAGTGAAATCACTAAGTGGTACATAAAAAACTGATTTTTCGTTTAAATGAAAATTTACCACCTCTGTGATTTGAATTTCAAAAATCCGAAATACATGGTTGTAATTATGATTTAAAATGTGGTTCAATGGGATTAAAATAATTTTTTTGGTGAATAGTAACTTTTATGTTTATTAATCGCGATTAGAGGTAATTAGTGTAGTTTAAGGTAAGAATAAGGTTTTAATAATATTAAATGAACTTGACACATGTAATACCCTTATTGGATGTGTCATGGGCGACCAAGAAAATCCATGGGTCATCTTGGGTACCCCATGGAGCCACTTTGGTAGGAAAATGACATTAATATCTTTTTATTTAATTTTAAAATTAAAATGTCACAAACATGAGTTGTTTTACTAAAAAAAATTTAAATGGGTTATACAATTCATATTTTTTTCTATAAATATTGATTAGAAATATAAAAATATTTCCTACATCATGATGGTTTTTTTATAATTTTTGGACTTTAAATAAATTAAATTATTTATGACATCATGATGATGCAGCGATTACCTCATTAATGAATGATTTAAATAAAATGAAAAGATAATATAAATTCAAAGACTTACACTTGTCAAATACCTATTAGATGAGAATATTTCGAACACTTATCACCTTATCCTAGAATTATATCAATGTGGGACCTTTAAAATCCAAAAATCATTTTATAATAATGTAAACTTTTATAACTCTCCAAGAGTGCCCCTCCTCTCCTCTTATAAAAGGCCCCCACCTCTACCACCTTACCAACACCTCCAAAGCCTTTGGCTCGGCCAAACACTGACTATTTCGTCTCTCCACATCCCTATCTAACTCTTAGAAGCCTCAATTTTGGCAGAAGTCTTCCCAAGGAAGCCTTTGAGCTCAAATCAAAAAGAGTTACCTGATTTAAAGGTATTGTCTTCTTTTGTGTTCTTATGTTTTATTTTTCTTATCCAACCCCCTAAACTCTTTTTATTAATTTATTTTGTAACAAATCCGGTATTTTCCATATAATAGGATGTTGTTATAATAAGGATTCGATCTAAACTTACACACACATGCATCTAGTAGTTAAAGAACATTATGTTTCCGTGGATGGCGAATTTCTGCCTCACGAAACGATGATTGTTCAATATTCTTTTAACAACTTCAAAGGTGGCCATTAAGATGACACTATATTTATATATGATATATAATATTTTTATGTTTTACATAAGATTCTTTATTTTTCATTTATGGCATACCTTTATGGTTTCCATTTTGGGTATACGCGATATCATCATTTAAGGAAGTGCGGACTACCGCCCCCTCAAAGTGATTTGATTCGTTAATACCATAGGTGGTACATATAAAGGATAGATTTAATGATATTATATATGATACCATACTGGAATTATAATACTATAATGTACCATTATGTTTTTATTCCATTAAAGTATGAGATAGAAATTAAAGTAGCGTTCATGTGCACGTACGACTTACCGTTTCCATGAACGGTGAATTTCATTTCTTATCCCCAAATGTAATGTAATATTATAAGTACATATATATAATGGATATATATGATGTATGATACATATAAATTATGAATATAATTCTGGAATTAAAATATACATATCTCTCATTTAGTTTTAATTCCATTAATATGACATAGAAATGAAAGTAGCGTTCATGCGTACGTACGGCTTGCCATCTCCATGACCGGTGCATTTCATTTATTACCTCTAAATGTTATGTAATATTATAAATTCATGTATATAATAGATATATATGATATATATGATATCTACATAATTAATATAATTCTGTATACAATGGATATTTTACCCCATGAACAAACATGTAATTATAAAGAGTTTATTTTTGACTCAAGTAGCAATGATCAACAAAACGACCATTATTAGCTTAAATAATTACATAGTGTTCATAAAATGGTGATAAGTGATATAAAAGGAATAATGAACATGAAAAAGGCTCTTAAGCAAGTATAAATTAACTCATGTTTATTATACATGAGGTTAAAGAACGATCGAGTCAAGTCGGACACGAGGTAATGGAACTATGCATATAACTCTTTGAATAACATATCTAGGTTAATTACATATGTTACTAATATACCTTTTTAGGTATATTTACTTTTTAGGTATATTTAGTAACATGTGTCATTCATTTATTTCATAGTGTAATCTCAACACGACCAATTCAGTTGTTCAGTCAATTCCTTCGAAATCTCATCAACACACTGATTGTGGTCAACATCATCAAAGAATTATTTAATCACTTCTAGAGTGTATATAAATATGGTATTTATCCTTAACACCGAAAAAAATTACAATAGATAAATAGGTTGTTTGAAAATTGATTAAAATAAAGAGTTGTCCCCCGGAATTCATGTTTTATTGATTAAATTTTTTATGATTGTTTATTATTTTAATTATTAATATACTATATAAATAATATTTTCAGAATCATAATCTTGTCATAAATATCATATTTAATTACTAAATTCCTTATAACAACTCATTTAATGTGGTGATGAAAATATGAATATGTGGTTTTATGGGTGTTGTAGTCCACATGTAACATGAGTGATTTTTTCATTATCAATGAATTTTGAGGAAGGTAGATGATGGTTATTAAAAAAGATAGTAACAATTATATATACTATTTAAATTTATTTAATTTTATTTATATGGTTATATAAAATTTTTATATTTATATGGTGAAATAAAAAATAAAGTACACTGTAAAATTTTTTACCTCATCTATGGTTATATGTGTTCAAGACTCTCCTTAAGCCTTCAATTATTGATATATTTGGATAGATCAGACCGCTATGACATATAAATGATGTATGGAGATATTTTTATATGTATTTTAGTTGAGATAGTGTTTTTTATATTTGATAAAATGTAATAACAATGAATTTTAAAAATTAATGTTATTTCAAAAGAATAAATTTATTTTTATGATGTATTCATAGGAATGAGTTGAACTATATTTTATTCATTATTTTTGACCACTATAAAAATAAATGCATGTATTTGTTAGTACAAAAATGGAATTATGAATCATATATTTTATTAATATGGTCATTTAATATTTTATTATTATTATTAGTATATATTCTATGTTGTAATAAAATATAAGATATTCAAACAGAATAATTTTAATAACCCTAATAGGGTTACCCTCAAAACTAAAACTCGACCCAATCCATTACCTACCTAAAGGGCATTCCTGATCCCCATGGGCTTGCGACAAGCACCTGTGGATCGATCAACAATCCATAAGGAAATATTTTCCCCAACCTGTATAAACTTGTGTCTAATATATACATATAGAAAAGATAGAGATTATGGAAGACTGGAAAATATATCCCATAGCTGTAAGAAGACAACGAAAACAAACAACTGTAATAGTGGCTAAAACTAGTAAAAATTTACAATTTAAAAAGTAAAAAAAATGAGATATATACTCCTTGAAATGGGATGGGTGAAATCTTACCATATAACCTCTAGTTAAATAACTCAACTGACATTAATATGCACGTCCTCTTTGTGCCGCCCTTCTTTTCCCTGCAATAGAAGAAATGTGATGGTCTACACACCATCAAAGAGGAGTGAAAGGTGTGAGCTATCAGGCTCAGTGGGATCACACCCATGTGTTCCATTACTAGCCTCTATAAATCAATTATTGTATGTTATTTTCAAATAAAACATGTCATGATAAGTAGTAATTTAGTTTTTAGAAACCATAGTAAAAATTTTCATTTCTTATCAGTGATTGTTAAAAAAGCATGTATATCAATTTTAAATAAAATATTCCATATCATCTTTCCCAAAAATCAACATGCTTATCAAAGAATAATATATTACAAAATAATGAAAACAAAAAACAAAAGTAGTAGGACATGAATCAAACTACCACATAATTCAAATTGGTAATGCAGTGGACTACGCATAACCATTAGTCTATAAACAATCAATTATCGTACCTAAATCGAATTATCTACACTCCATGATTAGGGTTACACCCTATAATGTGAAATGGAAATATCATATACAAACTTATATAAAATAATTTACTCTCTATTACAATATGAAGACCCCATAACGATAACACCACAACAGTCAATGTTCATAACATATACCTTTCACCTTGTACCCCATGTAACACATGTAATCATTTTCAAAGTCATTTCAATATTTCAAAAATAACTTCAAACCCATTTTCAATGATTTGAAAATACCAAATTTTCTTTCCATTGATCAAAAATCATGTGAAACCCGTATTTCATTAAAAAATATTTTCAACACACCCAAACCAATTATTCCAGTTACTTATATAAATAAGTTTATAATGTAGGAATAATAATGTTCATCAACGTAGGCTACATATGGGAACACCTACCTTGAAACTCAGGTCGCACACATCCACAGTGTGATATGACATAATGAATAAAAAAATAAACTTATAGCTGCCCTACAATCCAATCCACAGGTCTTAGGAATGATTTATTTGAGAAATAGGGTCGACAGAGAAGAGGAAACACCACAAAATAAAAGAACAAATGCCTACCAGACCATGAATATAATGGAATGGCCTCGAAAATGAGATCACAAAATGGATATAGGAGGAAGACAAGATAAAAATTCCGTCATAGAAAAATCGAGCCAATAAGACCTCCAAATGGCACTGCCATGATCAAGAACAATGAATAATAAGAAACATCGCTTACTCAAAGAGAGGAAAAAAAATCACAATGAAGATCAGACGTCGATCAAATCATATTAGAATGAGAAGAGTCTCCCATAATCATTGAAGAGGATCTTTTTGTTGAGAGAAATAGAAAATTGGTAGTCGAATAGTCCACAAATAACAGAAATAGTTCCCTAAAACATCCATCCTCGGGGAATTACACAATATGAAATTCCATTATATATCATGAAGACCACAATGATTATGTATGCCGAGAAATCAGTCACATCAAATTAAAAATCCATTACACTAAATATTTATGAAATGAAACATATCATCAAGTCGTGTATCCTTTCACATCATGATGTCTTTCATGACATTCAACTATCAACACATATATGTTGTTAAAACCCCTTACAAAGTGTGAAGTCCTCCTACATCTGGATGAAAAACTATGATAAATATATATATCCAATAAATATATGTATTCACCATTATAGGTATCCTCTTACTTCCATCTTGGCCATATACAGACAAAAAGCGATGGAATAACACGACAAGGTTTAATATATAACAGATAAATTGGTAATGAGACGTTACAATCTCTTCTCCACAAATTCATTTCATCCATGTAATGTTATTTGGGAGATGAAATACATGAAACAATATTGGGACACTTCTACATCATCATAGACTCACAATTCAAAGACTCATGATAATATTATTTTTGATTATATATTTCTCTGAGAAAAAGAATTAAATTCCCATGAAATACAATCACTTGGTAGTCAACAATCTCCACTGGATTCTCAAAAATAGAAACATTAATATATAACTCAATTTCATCCCAACTAAGAATGTGGGTGGGATCAATATGGTACTTATTAAGCAATGATATGTTGAAAATAGCACGATAACCTATAGACTAATCTAGAAATGATAACTAAAAAGAAACATATATGAGTCGCACATTGACCTAAAATGGTCCAACATATATCTAATAATACATTCTCTATTTTCTAAGACGAATGTGTATCACTAATTAGAAACATTAAAAAACCTCAATATCCAATTTAAAAATACATAGGATGACGCTGCTCATCTACATGTGATATATGTCAAATCTAGGATGTAACTATATGTAGTTATACCCCTTGAATCTTTTTTAGCATCTCATGGACAAATATTTTTCCAACTAAATCAACTTCTCCCACCTCCTCGCAATAAAGAAGTGATATGCAGAGGAGACCATACAATTGCTTGAAGGGAGCCATTATTATTGAAGACTAATAAGTATTTCTGTAAAAAAAATCAACCAGTCTTAAATTTCTATCCCATGATCCAATGAAGTAAAATACATGGGCACACTGTACATCCTCCAAGATTTGAATCGCATGATCTGTATGACAATCTATCATTCGATGATAATATGTGATCTACTAGACCTAAGTTCTCATTGACTCTTCGTGAATCCTACAAAAAATTATGGTAAACCTATGATCCCTATTCAAAACAAGAGAATAAGGAATCCCATGTAACTTCACAATCTCATGTACATACATATTGCCCAGTTCTTCATCCAATGTGGTATCCAAGATCGGAATAAAATGAGTAGACTTTGTCAACCAATCATCAATCACACAGATATCAATTTCCCCATGTGGAGTCTATGGTATTAAAAAATATATGGATACATATCCCCATTTATATATGATAATTGGAATATGATCAATTGATCCATAGGGATTAATGTGTGATGCCTTGATATGTTGGCAGGTGTAACAGTGGGACACATAATCTGTAATCTCATGCTTCATACCCAGCCACCAAAATCATCCTATGCTGTCATAATAAATTTTTTAGAAACGGGATGGATGAACCATATCGATACATTACAATGAAACAAGACTAAAATCGTCACATATGAGGGGAAAAAACCCACTCCACAAAGTAGGGTATACCATATGAATACGGAGTCCAATCAAAATCATTCTCCCCACCATAAAGGCTTTCTAAGACATTACTAAACTCAACATCATTAAAATACACTATAAAATAGACTCTGTGATACATAATTACAATTATACATTGGTCAGAACCATTCATAAAACCTACTCCTAACTATCTAGGTGAAAGAGAGTGAAAATACCTATATGGTTCCACTCCTCATATGATTCATGAACATCCTACGGTGGTACATACCTACTATGAGCATCTACAATGACATTACCCATCCCAAATGTGTATGAGATATTGAAATAAAACATTTTAAGGTATTCAACCCATCATCTCTATCAATGATTCAGGTATTTATGAGTTAGGATATTACTTAGGCTCTTATGATTATAGAAAACTGTGAACATCTCCCTGAAAATATAGTTCCTCCAAAATTTAAGCACATGCATAACTACAAGGAACTCTAAATCCTAGGTGGGGACCTTCTTATATTGTCGTAAGAGAGGATGAGACTTATAATTTTCCACATGGTCATCTATCGTAATCAGTAATCCTATACTACAACTAGATGAATAGAAAATTACCAAATATCCCTTATCAGGCTTAGGTAAGATCAAAATAGGAGATGATGTCAGACATAATTTTTGTTAATCGATAGAAGACTGACACTTCACATCCCACATTAATTTCCCCACCTTCCTGTAATTAGAATTAATAGGTGACCTAGGTTATTAAAATCTATAAAAACCCTTCAGTAGTATCAATAAATACTGTGTAGGATCTTAATTTCAAGGACATTATGTGGTTTCTTAATTGATGAAAGAGGATTCACCTTATCAAAATGAACTGATAAGACACGTTCATCAAAGTTTTTCCCTATGAACATCATTTATTGAATCTAGTAACAACATTTTTCTATCATTAGATAAAACTATGACTTATATGAATTTCTAAAACCAAACATATATAGTTCTCATGCAGACGCTCTGAATTTGAATAGACCAGAATATCATCTATAAACCCCACCACAATAGCGTCAAAATATTGTTTGAATACATGGTTAATTAAATCTATAAAAATATAAGGTGTTGTAGGTAGACTAAAAAGAATCACAAGAAACTAATAATGTTAATTACTCCTTTGGAATGATGTCTTTGATATATCAAACTCCCAAATACCGAGCTGATGCCAATATTTCCAAGATCAATATTTGAAAACCACATTTCCCATTTTAACAAGAATACAAGTCATCCATGTGAGGAAAATGTTATTTTTTCCTATCTATTACCCATTTCACCTATGGATAGTATAAATACAACTAAAGTGAACCATATTTTTTTATTTGGATAGATAACATGGGATGCCCAAGGTGAACAACTAGAGAGATTGAAATAGTTATCCGATAGGTCATTCGACTAAATCTGGATATATTTTATCTCTACTAGTGCCATATGATAAGAATGTATCAATATCAGAAACAGACCTGGCACTTGGTCAATTGTAATATCAACATTTATCTCCTAGGTAATAATAAAGAATTCACATAATAAAAAGTCTTGAATAATGAAAAAAAATATTAGGAAGATAATCAACTGGAGAAAAGGCATCGAGCTCAAATGCTATAGTTGACAAAATACTCCTGGGCACTGAGCCGAAAGGCCCCAAACATCCTAAGTCAGGTCCCACTCCCTTGGAAACACAAAAGAGGTCCACTGTTTGTAAAAACTAAATAATTTCATTGATAACAGTCAACCTCAGTTCGAAAAGAAACATGACAATCCATATAGATGACGACTTGAAATAGATCTAGATCAAGAATGAGAAAATCATAGAATTTTTTTATCAACAGCCATTAACAAATTATGACCCCAAAACCCCTAAACTCTCATCATTCCAATTGGTTTTTTATAACTAAATCATATAATAAATATCATATTTTTTATGTTAACTCATATCAACAAAACATGAAGATATAAATGAGTGGAATGGCCCAATATCGAACATTGAAATTTCTACTGAATATTCAATAAGTACAGTACATCTAACTATTATCACACTTGCATCGATTTCCAGTGGATTCTAATCTATTACGTGATTGTACATCACTCATGTGGCATGTGGGTGGAGCCTTGTAGTCATGGACACTTCTTACAACACCGCAGTAGCCTTAGGAGGCGACGAACCCTAACCATAATGAGGTGTAGTCAAATCATTACATAAGCATTGTAGGTGACCAACACATCCACATATATTGCACATCATAATGGGAATAGTATAATAAACACCTAGTATTTCTGAACCTACCGCAATAATAGAATGTAAGAGGTAATCAACAAACTATAGTAGACAATAGGGAGGATGCTCAATCTTGAGACCCACAACCCCCACGACTATGATGATCCTTTCACTTTCTCATCTTCTAATTCATTCCACTGAAGCTTTCACTAGGTGGAAGAGACAATTTGGAAAAATAACCATGCTAATTGTATCTATCTCTTCATTCATATCCATGTCTATCATATCTACATAGATATAATGAATCATACTAAATATATACGATAAGATATAATGTCACAAACACTACAGGTACTACATAAACCGATATCTAATCACTCTTCATCATGTTAGGGTAAAAAGAACAAGTTCATCAAACCAAGTGGTGTACATCGACACAAAACACTCTTCAAGATGAAATTTTAGGAAGTCCAGACAATTTTCAATCATCAGTTACTCTGGGAAAGGATGCTGGATGATTAAGGTTTTGAAAACCTTCCAATCCATGTCCATGTGTCTGTCTAACAAGATTGTAGAATCCCACCATCATGTTTCAGAAACCTCATGTCTGAATGTCTCACAGCTCACCAATATATTCTATTTGTGCCTCTTGGATTTATAATATTTGATTGATTTTTTCCATCCAATATTCACCCTATTGATGTTCACTTATTCGATTAAATGATTGTGTATTGTTGTGTTATACTTCTCACGACTGATCACCCTCTCCTCTAGCATCTAGTTGTACATCAACGACTTCATTACACATTCGTTGTTCACCTAGATAAACAACACGAATTACATGTATGATGGTCTCTATGGGATTCAGATACACATAATGATCCCCTTAATGATAATTAGCTTCAACTCCGTGAGGAACATGTGGAAGACCAGCCGAGGCCTATTGTGGCATACCAATATAGAATTAATGATCAGACTACAAAATAAATATTTTCTTAAAAAAGAATACACATAAGCATAAAATGATATATTTAAAAAACCAACACTAGAATCCCATTTTCCAACATGACATGGTTACGTGAGACTCATCGCATCATGATAGGGTCGGGCACTTATCACAACATACATCTCAAGTCCTAAAAATCATATTGTATGTCTAAGAGATGCCTTAAAACAAGTGATGTTGAGGAAAAACCTCCTCTAATAGCATTTTCAAGAAAACTGAACTGGTTTACCCTCAAAATTAGAACCCAACCCAATCTGTCACATACCAGAAGTGTGTTCCTAGTCCACACAGGATGGTGAAAAGAACCCATTATTTTCTAAAAAACACCATAGGGAATGATTTCTCACAAATTGTAAAAAAATGGAATATATATACACATTGAAAAGATATTTACTACGATAACAAATAAATTTATGCCATAGGTGCATGAATACAACATAAAAAAACAAATATAAAAGTGTCTATAACTTAAAATGAAATGTCCAACGATAATTGATCAAAATTATATAGCTTCTTTATGTGATGGTGTCAAAAACTCCCACCATCTCACCTCCACCTACCCAAAATAGGTGAATCCAATCCTCACCTCCTCATTGTGGCAAAATTATTTTCCCTTTAAATGAGGACATACATCAATATATGCACTACTGTAGTAGTGCATGAGGTGTGATCTAACAGGATATGTAGTATCCCAAACAAGTATCCCATTACCAGTATCCATACATTTTTTTTCTAATTTTAAATAAAATATTTAATAATAATTTCTAAATATGTTTTATAGATAACACGGTAAAGTTTTCCCTTTTTAATCATTGTTATAAATTAAGCTATTATATCAATTTCAAAGCCCAAATTTCTATATCATATTTCATAAGCATTGACATGCATATCCAAGAGGAAACAACACAAATCCAAGAAATAAAAAACAATAGTAGTAGCACAGGAATCACAATAACATGTAATACAGATAGGATATGTTGAAAAATACTCATACCAATTAACATATAAAACAATGCAATATGATATTAAAACCAATGAACTACACTCTAGGACTAGGAATAATCCAATGAAAGGGAAACCCCAATATTATATATCATTAATATACACTATAGGAAAAGGGTAACACACAAGAATGAGAACCTCTACACATGATTATGGACTCAAACTAATCCATAAATCTAAAATCTAAGGTCACCCATGTTCTCATTTCACAATCATTTAAATGTTTCAAAACACATTTGAAAACCATTTCCAAAACTCATTTTCAACTCTTGGAAAATAACATTTTTTTCATTCAATTTAGAAACAATCGATGAAACCCCATATTAATTTAAAAAATATTTTCAACTAACAAAAAAAATTATGACAATTATGTCTATAAATTTGTTTTTTGAATAATGAACTATAGGTCTCATAAATTTACACTAGAGGCAAAACCACATACCTCAAACCAAGGGTTGCACACAATTGCAATGGGGTCCACCAACAACGAAAATCCAACGATATCTACCAAGGTCATAAAAACCAATTAACACAACATAGGAATGATTTAGTTTAGGAATAAGGTTGAGCGAGGGAAGGAAACATCACATTACTCAAGGAAAAACAACTGTCACACCAAAACCGAAAAAGTAAAGACATTCGGAATGAGATCACACAACTGATCAAAAACAAAGAAGATAGAAAAACCCCAAAAAGAATAATTGATTAAATAATATAACCCAAGGCTGCAACCATGATCTAGTACAATGATGAAGTTGAAATACTACATACTTTGAGAGATGCATTATAACTGTAATAAAGATCAAACATTGGTCAGATCGTTTTTGAATGATTGGAGTCTCCCAAAATATTTGGATAGGAGCATAGTTTAGAGATAAATCAAAATTGTTATCTGAATAGTGTCCCAAAACAAAAACATGGTACTAAAAAATTCATTATCAGTTAATTACATGGTTTCAAATTCCGTCACATTCCATGATGTTCTGGGTGCTTAAGTAAACCATGAAACCCATCTCTTTGGATTAAATATGAGTTACATAAAACATTCATGATGTGAGATATCTTTTCACATCATGTAACCTTTCACGACATGAATTATTTGATTACATTCATCCAATGGATCTTACACATCATGTAAACTAGATACATGGTGTAATCACCTCCGGAATCCGGCCAAAATAGTAAGTTAATGTTAAAAACCCAAAAAATTATCATACTTCACCACTAAAGGTATCCTCTTAATTCCTTATTGGTCCTAATTTTAAAATAGAAAATTGATACCATGATGATCTTGAAGATGTGACTAAATGATTTTGAACTGGATTTTACAAGAATGGATAGCCTCGACAAGTAGGATCATACCCTATGAAGCCCATTTATTAGGGATTCTGATATAGATTATACCAATAGTCATTTTTCATTACAGTTATAAAGCCAATATTAAACCAATAAAACTCAATTGAAACCCATTTGGGAAGAGTTTCAATATTATGATGACCCCCACCCAAAATATGTTCACCAAACCACCACTAGAATGTACAACTATTACACACCTTACCCTTATGGTGTATGAGGCTGTTATAAGGTGTGACGTATCATCCTCTAGTAGTTTGAATATTTTTATTCTATTTTTAGTAATATAATAATATATTTATCCCATATCATTATTATTGTATACACATACATGATTATATATTGAGATTGATAAAAAATATTTTATGAAATGAAGAAACAAAAAAGTATTTTAGGATATATCTATTTTCAATAAAAAACTCTTTTATGTAGATATATAACATTTTGATATAAATTTTATTAACGTTAATTGGAATTATTAAATGATTTTTATTTAAATATAAATGAAAATATATTTTAATGAGGTCACAAATAATTTTAATAAGAGTAAGAATGCTATTTTATAATAAAAATTAGTAATTTAATTTAATAAGGATTTTAATTTTATTGTGAAAATACCTATATTTATAAAATTATTTTGTTAAAATAAATATCATTTTTAAAATAATAGAATCTAAATTATCCAATAGATAATTTAACATAACATTCTGAGACCACAATGTTTTATAAATTACATACAGTATATATATACTATTTGTGTTATGAAATCTTAATATTCCAAACTTGATATATGAATTATTTAAATGGAATATAACAACAAGAAAATTCACTATAAAATAGTTTTTTAAAAGTTATTTTATTACTTTTATAATCCAATGTGGAATCATCAAAAAGTTATGTAATATTTTAATTATTTCAAAAATATTTTTTATTAGCATTACACACATCTACATCATGAATTGAATTATTTTAATATTCTTAGTTTGAAACCTAATAAATTATATAAGACAATAGTATTTTTTAGAATAAATAGTAAAACTATGTAATTGATACTGTTTTTTATTATTTTTTTACTTTTAGTACAAAACCAATGAATTAAAATTAAGAAATAGTTCGCCTCATTTTAGTTAAAATTACCTACTGATACTCTCATTTATCTTAACTAAAACCACATTTATAATTAATTATCAATCCATATACCAATATAATTTTATCACTAAGGGTTTTATAACTCTTAAGAACATCCTTTCAATCTTTTAGAAGCTCCCCTTCAAGGTAATATATTTTCATCATCTTCCTCTTTATTCATATACTAACTCTGTATTATGCTATTGGATTTAGAATTTTCATGTATAAAAATTATTTTACACATCCTTTTACATACCTTATTGTTACTATGAAATTAAGTCAAAATTTAACTATAGTTAATTCCTTACATGAGCCATTATGTTAACTAATATGTTGTTGTAATTATTCTATGAATTTATATGCCAAACATAAATTTTTTTTAACACTCATCCCCATTTGAATTAATGGATATTGAATTATATATAAAAATCCTTTATTGATTATCTATATCCAATTATGTATCTAAAACTCCATAATCATGATATTGTATGTGATGAAATTAATTCTTATATTACATGATCTTTGTGGCACACATACACATGTACATGATACTAATGTGACGGATGTGAAGAGAATTATATTACCCTCAATTGAACCAGGTATTACTTTTTATCTCATGATATTCCATGTATGATTCACCTATGATTATCCTTATGTTATTCTTATAATGTAATATTTTATGTTGTTTCCACTGTCATATAATTCATTATGTTTCAATAAAATTTCATGATTTGATAATCTAGATTATGATTGTTATATTTTTTTTCACCATGTTATTCCTATTTAATAACATTTAATATCATTGCACCACGTAATGGTTTATTTATTATATTACATGTGTTTATATATCTTCTATTTCATATCTATGTCCCATGGTTATAACATGTCATATTACATGTTCAATGTATATTATGGGTATCACCTGTTTTTTTTAAAAAAATTCATTATATTTGTAGGGACCCGAAGCTTGACGTACATGGACATTACATTACTTTTGCGGAATACTTGGTACATAACAAAAACACACACACAAGGACCGTAATAGTTTAGTTTCTTTGGAAACTCAGAATATAAACTTCTAATCGTGGTAAAAGATCTTCAACATCTCCCATAAAGATCTTCCTTTTTTTACCTAAAACCATTCTTTATATCCTGGGGGAAAAGAAAACATAAAAGGGTGAGCTCAAATGCTCAGTAAGGGTAAACAAAAGAAATATCAATCACATCATATTCATAAGAACATAACATTTTGGAAATCATAACCTGCAAAAGAGAGAATAATTTCATAACATGGGATAAATCATGGCAGTGAAATGTAATCACAATAATTATAACTTAAAACATGAAACTTTGTGGCATTCACACATAATCATAGAGAATCATTTCTTGTTAGTCAAGACTCATTGCCAAGACTATCTTAGTGGAAAAAGTCCCTTTCTGAATCGAGTAACCCTCGTTTCAGTCCAGTTTCACTGAACCGGTATAACCTACCATTCCATCCCTGTCTATCTCATGAGATATAAAATCTTTACCCAATGCATTGGAGGGAGATATAGGTCCCACCCATCTTATATTGAATCCTTTATTATGTGTGCCACATAATCATAAATCATACGTCATCGCATAACCAATGTAATAAAAATGGGATTCTTAAACAACATGTCATCATAAAACAATTCATATAAGATAAAGGAATTCATAAAAATGTTTCCATCACAACATAATCAAATCCATGTAATAATAGGGATAAAAACAGAACCCTTTTATTATCATAGATGGAAAATAATTTTGATAAAATACTTGATCTTCATTCTTGAGGAAAATATCCTTTCTACTTCAAATTTTTTTTTCCTTTCATAACATGTCATACAACTTTAAAATAAAAGAAGTTGATTAAAAATAAACTTGAAAACTTTTAAATGAAGCTTCTTGGAAATAATGTTTTAAAAATCCATTCATGCCGTATAAGTTAAAAAAAACATTCTTCGTACTTTTGTCGGAAAAGTCAAAAAGTACCTCGTACGAAAAACGACAAAAGATTCCTTTCATTTCTTTTACTAAAAACTCACCGAAGGGTAAAAATGGATTTAAAAAATTGTAGGTGGATGGAAATAATATTACATATTTATGAAACATGGATGTGGATGATAAAATACACCCCAGTAAATACTTACGAATAAACAATCTCGGATAAAAATGAGATTGTGATATTTCCCTTACCTTAGGTCCGACTTGCTTTGTAAGTGTCCGAACCTCCAGTATAATGATTTAAATCATGTTATTGACTTATTCCAGAATCATATTCATTGTTATTATATCATATATGGTCCACTTATGACTTTATATTACCCGTTCTTTTGTAAATTCATGTTAAAGTAGCATTTTGGGTAAAATCGTCTCATTTGTCGTTCGTGTTTTTAACTTGTAATTATTCATATGATTACTTAGATCATGATTACATAATTCCATAATATAAAACATGATATATATATATATATATATATTCAGAATATACATATATAATAAATCAGTAAATGGAAATAAATACACCGTTCATGGAGACGGTAGTCCGTACGTACGCAGGAACGCTGTTTTCGTTTCCTTATTGAATTGAATGGAATTAAGTAGATGACATAAATATAAATATAAATAATTCCAGTATCATTATTAGGTCATATATTTCATTAGTACTTATTATTTATACTTTATAATAATTCATGAATGGTTAATCATTGAGAATGAATCTCATCGCGACGTGGAGACGGTAGTCCGTACGTACGCACGAGCGATGATATCGTTCCATGGTCGTGGAATTGTGTTGAAGTGTGTGTATACTATTTCAGTATCAATATCACTTTATAATAATCATATATAGTTACTCATTACACCATTATACCCATCCAATTAAGGTGGTGACAGAAAATAGATTACACCACGGCGTGGAGACGGTATTCCGTACGTACGCACGCGCGGTGATTTCCTTTCTTCGTAGGATGGATAGAAGGTTAATTAGAGTTGTTTCCTATTTATAATAACATAAAAGTATGTAAGTAATACTTATGTTATTAATTTATAATGAAACAACTAAAGAAGAAGAAGTTGAAGAAGAAAGAAATTGAAAAGATCGGTAATGGATATTACCTCTTCTTTGGAACGCCTCTTTGAATCCTCCACTTAGGGAACTAAAATTGGTCTTTTAAGAAGACCAGGAACTCTCGGATGATAATAGGGAAGTGGAGAAGTGATTTTGGCAGGGGTTGGCCGAGCTTGAAGGCTCAAAGTTGTGTGAGGAGGAGGGGGAGGAGGTGCCCTTTTATAAGGGAGGAGAGGGGCACCTTAGGAATATCTCAAAATATTATTTTATATTAAAGTAAAAATCGGTTTATAATGGTTCCAAAGGGTCTTATTTCAAAGATAAAGTGGGGATGAGTCGAAATTCTATCAACCAATAGTATTTAGACAAGTTTAGGGTATTATTTTAACATTATCAATTACATTTAACTCTAAGTTAAATAATTTAACTTTTACCGTGTCTTTTTGTTTTCTTTCACTATATGGTTAATACACTTACTATAACATGCCAAACGAACCCCAAATTGTTTATTATTAATATATATATCCTTATCTAAGTCATTTGGCCGAACCATATATTTTTAGGAATAAAATAACAATTAATAATATAATATTTGCTTTAAAAACTATTTTGTGTCAATTTTGACAATATTTGATATATGATTTTTGTGAAAATCATAACAGAATTATCTGTTCGAACCAAGTTTATTAAATCAACAATAATATATCATAGTAACCTATAAAATTAGTGGAATTCATAAAAAGTCTCAAATTACATTTATTTTGGTGTTTATAACATCAATTATGTCAATATTTCATTAATAAGATAATTACTGCATCATCTTTGTGTCATAACTAAATTAAATTATTTGATGTCTAAAAATTACAAATAAAATACAAACATGTGGGAAATATTTTTAGTTTTCTAATGAATATTTACAATCGAATTTATCTTATGAACAACCCTATATTAAAAATGTTTTAGTAAATATACTTTGATTTTAACTCTTTTAACTCTTCTTTGAATTAAATAATAATAAATGTCCTAATCTAATCCAAGTGGGCCTAAATGATAATATTTTACACTTAAGGTTGTTTTTGGTCGATATACACTTGTCCAATAGAATTAAGACATGTGTTAGGGTAATATTAATATCATTCTTACCCTTAATTACCCTATTTACTTTTAACCGTAGTAAATAAAAGTAAAAAGTTACTATTCACCAAAAATTATTTTCATCTCATTGAACCACATTTTACTTACTGAAATCAGCCGTGTCTCTCGGATTTTTGAAATTCCATTCATAGAAGCGGTAAAATTAAGTTTTATGAAAAATTCAGATTTTTAACTACCACTTAGTAGTTTCACTATTCATCAAAAATTGATGTTTTTTAGAACAATGCCAAAATTTCATCCTAAGCTATATTTCATATTACGAATTCAAAAATTAAGTCTATTTTACCAAATTCATAACATAGAAGTTGCATTAATTAATTTTATAATTAAATCCCGCTATTAAAACAAATAGCGTGTTTTTAAGAAACAATATCTATCAAAAGATTGAGACTTGATTATGTCTGGTTTAAATGTGAAATTACATCCAATGACCAACATTGTATTAAATTGTAAAAATATATTCTAAATATACTTTAAAACCACTCAAATTAATAATTTATCACTATTAATTATTTCGATTAAAAAAGTTGTTTTTAATTATAATTTAGTAATTTTCACTATTCATCAGAATATGAAAGTTATCCGAAAAGTACCAAAATTTCACCTTAGGCTAAATTTGATACTCCGAATCCAAAAATGAAGTCCATTTTGAGAGGTAAAGTTTCTAAAATTTAAAAAATGGCTATTACTATTCATAACGGCTAGTTTTAATAATATTTCGTGAAACTCAGTATTGCGTACTACACACGCTATCGAGGAAGGTTGTGATTGCGTGTAATGCAAGGCAAGTTAAGGATGCGTGTTGTGCAAGCTCCTTTTGGTGTAGCGTACAACACAATACATTAATAATATTAAAAAGAATATTTTTCATAAAATCTTGGGCTGTTATATTCTACCCCACTTATAATGAATTTCACCCCCGAAATTCGTCGGGGTTATAAATGGTTTACTATTCGAAAGTTTCCTTAATAGAAACCCACATCGTAAAAAGGAATACCAAAACTTGGCTTTAACAACTAAAGTATGAAATGTAACGATTACCCAAATAAACTAATCACTGGGTTTCCACATAGGTGAAAATATGGATATGGAAGAGAACTATAACCATCATGTTCTGATGGAGAGTGGTAGAGAACATGGCTATGGAAAATCCAGTAATCACAAATCCATAAATTTGTGACGATCTAAGATACCATCTGATTCATCAGATATAAGATCACTAGGACAACATTTTTGGTTTTCAAGATCGTTTCCCTAAAGTTAAAGAATTTTAATTAGAATAAATACTTACTTTATGTTGGTACAACCTCACTGTTGTTCGTGCCTTTAACAATTTCCACTTCATCTATTAAATAAATGAAGTTGAATTTGTTATTCTTGAAGTGTTAGCAGATCATGTGATAGAATGACGGGTCATTCCATCTGTCTCAAAAGGTTAGAAAAATTTATATACATAAGTCGATCTATAGTGGGATTAATCATATATGGTTCCTAAAATGGACTTATACTTCATATATCATACTGCTTAATATAATAAAACTAGTTTCTACTAAACAGGGACTTCCTGTAGGCCAGTGGTAGGCGATAAAGGCCAGTCGCACTTCGGTTGTGGGTTCGATTCCCACAGCCTTGTCCGAAGCGATGGGCTGTCGCCCGTTCTGCAGGTTTTCCTTTTTCTAAAACAATATTACTATAACATCCAATCAATAATATCGAAAAAACGTCTATCCTTAAACAATACTAACTTATGTCCAACATAATCCATTCCAATATTTAGGATTATCCATAATACTGCAGTCCACTCTCATAACATAGTGAAAACGATTACCAGAGATTTAATACCATCGTTGATCCCCATATAGCATAAGATATGTTTTTTTGTCACATTCCAAACATTCAAAGTCTTTAATCATGTATTCTCTTGAATACCTTAGTGAAAACATGAATGTTGTTTAAAGTTAACACTTTCCACATAAAAAAATCCTCAAAATTCTATATACTCAATCCATGATATCACTTAGTCCTTATATCAATCATGAGCTCATGGATACTATTAAACATTTCATTTTCTCATTTTCCCTTCATTATGCGCATATCATCTTATTTCCAAAAAATATCTCAATCACCTTCAATACCACATCAATAAATATTGCAATACTCAATGATACAACATTATTTTGGAATCCCATTACATAAACACTTAATCATTCCACCACATCGTTGTCATATTCAACATCGCCAATAGTGATCGCATGTGACTTCCCTTTATCCTTTGCCTTAAGCAGTTGCTCATGTCGATCATCACTAACCCTTGGATTAGGGCATTTATTAGCATAATGCCCCATTTCCTTGCACTTGAAGCATTGAAGTGTTGGTTGTGCGTTCTCTGCAGTGTTTTCTTTATTCACATCATTAGAATCCCTTTTTCCATTACTTCGACACTCAGCTGCTCGATGACCTTCTTTTACACACTTAAAACATTTTATAGTCCCTTTAAGACAATCTCCACCATGCTTCTTTCCACACTTTGTGCATAAAGAAACATTCATCTTCTTTTCACCATTATTCTGAGATTTCTCCTTGAACTCCATCTTTCGTTTCTTGTCAAAACCATGAGATGGATATGTAACCCCAACTTCCATTTCTACCTTTATAGCACAACGCACAATTTCTTCATAGCTACTGAAGTCTCTTATAGCTAATGCCCTTCGAAGACTTGGTTTTAAGCCACTGAAAAATCGATCAACTTTACTTTCAGGTTGGATGATAATGCCAGATGCATACCTTGCAAGTCTTGTAAAATTTGCTTCGTATATACCAACAGATTCATCATCCTTTTGCTTTAGTTCAAGAAACTCCTTCTCCATCTTTGTTCGAAGAATACGAGGGAAGTACATATTGAAAAATAAGTTCTTGAACTCGTCCCATTCCATGGACTCAATTTCATCTCTTTGCCTTGTATTCTTGATAAGATTCCACCATTGATCAGCTTCACCTTCCAAACGATATACTGCTAAGATGAATTTATCATGTTCAGAACATTGAAGAACTGAAAATATATTTTCAGTGGTACTGATCCATTGTTCAGAAACAAGTGGATCAGAAGACCCACTGAAAGAAGATGGACGTTGCCTCATGAAGGACTCAATATAATATTGTTCCCTTCTCTGCTCATTTGGAAGTCCAGAATGATTCATAGCTTGTGTAAGTATAGTAATAAGATTTTGCACTCCATCTCCCATAACATTTGTTTGTTCAGGAGGACAATCATTGCATTTTCCATTGCATTGATCAACACGGTTCCTTCGGGTTCCATCCATCGTCTAAAACCCAAAAAGAATAGTGTGAGAGGCAAAAATCATGCTAGGGAAAACAACATAATAAAGGGGGATTACCTTCAATATCTAACATCTTAGGTTTAATTCTATGATCGTTAGCGTAGTTCTAGTACTATAAACTATACGTATACTTAACCTTAGGGACATCCCTAGACATACCGTAGAAATATCTCTAGGGATCTCACTAAAGATCTCGAATCCTAGTTTCCAAAGGTTGACTAAACCATTCCTCTGATACCAACTGTAAAAGTCTGGAATTAGTTCCAGTGGACTATAATTGATACCTATCAGGGCACTCCATGGGCGGCTACACCCCCTGGGTGGGACACACCACCATCCCCAGTGGCAGCCATTTCCTCATGAAGCCCTTGGGCGAAGAGCCATGCTTCGTCCAACGCTCACATGTGAGAGTTCCCAAGTATCGGATACATTCCTACATCCTTTGCCTCTGATACCAACTGTAGAGACCCGAAGCTTGACGTACATGGACATTACATTACTTTTTCGGATTACTTGGTACATAACAAAAACACACACACAAGGACCGTAATAGTTTAGTGTCTTTGGAAACTCGGAATATAAACTTCTAATCGTGGTGAAAGATCTTCAACATATCCCATAAAGATCTTCCTTTTTTTTACCTAAAACCTTTCTTTATATCCTGGGGGAAAAGAAAACATTAAAGGGTGAGATCAAATGCTCAGTAAGGGTAAACAAAAGAAATATCAATCACATCATATTCATAAGAACATAACATTTTGGAAATCATAACCTGCAAAAGAGAGCATAATTTCATAACATGGGATAAATCATGGCAGTGAAATGTAATCACAATAATCATAAATTAAAACATGAAACTTTGTGTCATTCACACATAATCATAGAGAATCATTTCTTGTTAGTCAAGACTCATTTCCAAGACTATCTTAGTGGACAAAGTCCCTTTCTGAATCGAGTAACCCTCGTTTCAGTCCTGTTTCACTGAACCGGTATAACCTACCATTCCAGCCCTGTCTATCTCATGAGATATAAAATCTTTACCCAATTCATTGGAGGGAGATATAGGTCCCACCCATCTTATAATGAATCATTTCTTATGTGTGCCACATAATCATAAATCATACGTCATCGCATAACCCATGTAATAAAAATGGGATTCTTAAACAACATGTCATCATAAAACAATTCATATAAGATAAAGGAATTAATAAAAATGTTTCCATCACAACATAATAAAATCCATGTAATAATAGGGATAAAAACAGAACCCTTTTATTATCTTAGATGGAAAATAATTTTGATAAAATACTTGATCTTCATTCTTGAGGAAAATATTCGTTCTACTTCAAAAACATTTTTCCTTTCATAACATGTCATACAACTTTAAAATAAAAGAAGTTGATTAAAAATAAACTTGAAAACTTTTAATGTAAGCTTCTTGGAAATAATGTTTTAAAAATCCATTCATGCCGTATAAGTTAAAAAAACATTCTTCATACTTTTGTCGGAAAAGTCAAAAAGTACCTCGTACGAAAAACGACAAAAGATTCATTTCTTTTCTTTTACTAAAAACTCACCGATGGGTAAAAATGGATTTAAACAATTGTAGGTGGATGGAAATAATATTACATATTTATGAAACATGGATGTGGATGATAAAATACACCCTAGTAAATACTTACGAATAAACAATCTCGGATAAAAATGAGATTGTGATATTTCCCTTACCTTAGGTACGACTTGCTTTGTAAGTGTCCGAACCTCCTGTATAATGATTTAAATAATATTATTGACTTATTCCAGAATCATATTCACTGTTATTATATCATATATGGTCCACTTATGACTTTATATTACCCGTTCTTTTGTAAATTCATGTTAAAGTAGCGTTTTGGGTAAAATCGTCTCATTTGTTGTTCGTGTTTTTAACTTGTAATTATTCATATGATTACTTAGATCATGATTACTTAATTCCAGAATATAAAACATGATATATATATATATATATTCAGAATATACATATATAATAAATCAGTAAATGGAAAGAAATACACCGTTCATGGAGACGGTAGTCCGTACGTACGCATGAACGCTGTTTTCATTTCCTTATTGAATTGAATGGAATTAAGTAGATGACATACATATAAATATAAATAATTCCAGTATAATTATTAGGTCATATATTTCATTAGTACTTATTATGTATACTTTATAATCATTCATGAATGGTTAATCATTGAGAATGAATCTCATCGCGTCATGGAGACGGTAGTCCGTACGTACGCACGAGCGATGATATTGTTCCCATGGTCGTGGAATTGTGTTGAAGTGTATGTATACTATTTCAGTATCAATATCACTTTATAATAATCATATATAGTTACTCATTACACCATTATACCCATCCAATTAAGGTGGTGACAGAAAATAGATTACACCACGGCGTGGAGACGGTATTTCGTAAGTACGCACGCGCGGTGATTTCCTTTCTCCGTAGGATGGATAGAAGGTTAATTAGAGTTGTTTCATATTTATAATAACATATCAGTATGTAAGTAATACTGATGTTATTACTTTATAATGAAACAACTAAATAAGAAGAAGTTGAAGAAGAAAGAAATTGAAAAGATCGGTAATGGATATTACCTCTTCTTTGGAACGCCTCTTTGAATCCTCCACTTAGGGAACTAAAAGTGGTCTTTTAAGAAGACCAGGACCTATAGGATGATAATAGGGAAGTGGAGAAGTTTTTTTGGCAGGGTTTGGGAGATCTTGAAGGCTCAAAGTTGTGTGAGGAGGAGGGGGAGGAGGTGCCCTTTTATAAGGGAGGAGAGGGGCACCTTAGGAATATCTCAAAATATTATTTTATATTAAAGTAAAAATCGGTTTATAATGGTTCCAAAGGGTCTTATTTCGAAGATAAAGTGGGGATGAGTCGAAATCCTATCAACCAATAGGATTTAGACAAGTTTAGGGTATTATTTTAACCTTATCAATTAGATTTAACTCTAAGTTAAATAATTTAACTTTTACCGTGTCTTTTTGTTTTCTTTCACTATATGGTTAATACACTTACTATAACATGCCAAACGAACCCCAAATTGTTTATTATTAATATATATATCCCTATCTAAGTAATTTGGCCGAACCTTAGATTTTTAAGAATAAAATAACAATTAATAATATAATATTTTCTTTAAAAACTATTTTGTGTCAATTTTGACACTATTTGATATATGATTTTTGTGAAAATCATAACAGAATTATATGTTCGAACCAAGTTTATTAAATCAACACTAATATATCATAGTAACCTATAAAATTAGTGGAATTCATAATAAGTCTCAAAATACATTTATTTGTGTGTTTATAACATCAATTATGTCAATATTTCATTAATAAGATAATTACTGCATCATCTTTGTGTCATAAATAAATTAAATTATTTGATGTCTAAAAATTACAAATAAAATACCATAAGGTGTGAAATATTTTTAGCTTTCTAATGAATATTTACAATCGAATTTATCTTATGTACAACCCTATATTAAAAATGTTTTAGTAAATATACTTTGATTTTAACTCTTTTAACTCTTCTTTGAATTAAATAATAATAAATGTCCTAATCTAATCCAAGTGGGCCTAAATGATAATATATTACACTTAAGGTTGTTTTTGGTCGAGATACACTTGTCCAATAGAATTAGGACATGTGTTTGGGTAATATTAATATCATTTTTACCCTTAATTACCCTATTTACATTTAACCGTGGTAAATAAAAGTAAAAAGTTACTATTCACCAAAAATTATTTTCATCTCATTGAACCACATTTTACTTACTGACATCAACTGTGTCTCTCGTATTTTTGAAATTCCATTCATAGAAGCGGTAAAATTAAGTTTTATGAAAAATTCAGTTTTTTAACTACCACTTAGTAGTTTCACTATTAATCAAAAATTGATGTTTTTTAGAACAATGCCAAAATTTCATCCTAAGCTATATTTCATATTACGAATTCAAAAATGAAGTCTATTTTACCAAATTCATAACATAGAAGTTTCATTAATTAATTTTATAATTAAATCCCGCTGTTAAAACAAATAGCGTGTTTTTAAGAAACAATATCTATCAAAAGATTGACACTTGATTATGTCTGGTTTAAATGTGAAATTACATACAATGACCAACATTGTATTAAATTTTAAAAATATATTCTAAATATACTTTAAAACCACTCAAATTAATAATTTATCACTATAAATTATTTCGATTAAAAAAGTTGTTTTTAATTATAATTTAGTAATTTTCACTATTCATCAGAATATGAAAGTTATCCGAAAAGTACCAAAATTTCACCTTAGGCTAAATTCGATACTCCGAATCCAAAAATGAAGTCCATTTTGAGAGATAAATTTTCAAAAATTTAAAAAAATGGCTATTACTATTCATAACGGCTAGTTTTAATAATATTTCGTGAAACTCAGTATTGCGTACTACACACGCTATCGAGGAAGGTTGTGATTGAGTGTAATGCAAGGCAAGTTAAGGATTTGTGTTGTGCAATCTTCTTTTGGTGTAGCGTACAACACAATACATTAATAATATTAAAAAGAATATTTTTCATAAAATCTTGGGCTGTTACAATATTCATATTGAAATTAATTTTGTTGTGATTATAATTACACATATACATCAAGAATATAAATATTTTTGAGCTATTTCATTTGAAATTTAATTTAATAGCTCATAAAATATACGATCAAAATTATTATTTTTTTGTTATATTCCATATCAGAAAAAGTTCTAGTTAATTTAGTGAATATGGAGAAGAATATATTAGTATAAACCATAGGTATATATCCATGTAGATAAAAATATACTAATTTTTTAAATTATATGTTGTTTGGGAACAGTGAAACAATATCCCTATCTAGTCACTCTGATTAGATGTATCTATTAAAAATATTTATACGGGGGAAATAATGTTGAATGGGATCCTTGTGTATTAAGTAATCATATACATTGTTCCTAAAAATGAGAACATTTGACACACCTTTTTTCACACACCTAGTGGATATTCTTTGGTAAATACAAGAATTATTTACCAATAATCTAGAAATTAAATAATTATTATGTAAATTATTGATATAAAACAAGTCATTGATAATGTAGATTAAAACCTCAAAATTCATAGGTTAAGGAATACATTTCATGTTTGTTTTTTCGATTAATATTTATTGTTTCCTTTTTATATGATAATTTTTTTATAAAATTTCATCCCAATCTCAATTTTGGATGACATAAAAGATTATACCTAGAATAAAAATACTTATATAAGTATGATTTTTCATCCAAGAAATTAAAATACCTTATATAGTTATATTTCATCACATTACATCACATCAAATAAGTTTTATAGAACTATTCAAACACCTTCTCAAAACATAGAATATGAATTATCTAAAAAAATAAGATCAATTATTTTATTTTGATCATATAGGTTATCCCCTATCAATATTTACTGGATGAATTTTATAGGGAAGATTGTGATACTCATTTTATCGTAATTCATAGTTATTCTTGTTTGGATTATAATTACATACATAGTTCCAACATAATTTTCAATGAGGTTTAAAGAAACATCATAATCTTGAATCGGCATAAGATTATATTCATTTTTATAGATGATGATGGATATCCTCTATGATCAATATCATAATAATGGATATTATTTATTTTTGAATAAGAACATATTTCCCAAATTAGCAAGAGTAAGGAAATAATCATTCATAATTACATTATCATTGTAAGAGAATATGATGATTATTTTCCCTAAAGGAGTAACAAGGTTATCATCCTTACCAAGATTTTATGTTCATAATCAATCATATGCCTCAAACTTTTCTAATAATGAATAAAATATAATGAATAGACACTATTGGTCATTGGGATATAAATGTGATATTATAATATATTATTTTAAAAGGTATTATATGTACAAGTGATTCATCTTTAGGTGAATTAATCCTTTTTATCGAGAAGATGGATGGGTTAATGTGTGTCTAAATTGATTTACATGTGATTGAGAAGATCAAGTTAATGAATAGTTATACATATCTATAGATTAATGGATTATTCTAACAGCTATGTGGATCCTAGTAATTCTCTAATAAGAATCATTAGTTATAGAATTATCATGTAAAGGTGAAGGAGGTTATCCACAAGACATATTTTAATATAAGTCATGTGCACTATGATTTCCCAAGAATTATATTTTAACTCACAAATAATCTATTTGATTCATGAACTCAATGAATACAGTATTTATGTATTAATTTGTAACATTTGGTTTTTTCATTATTGATAATATCCATATCTATTTTAAAATAGAGGAATATTATTTGTATTTTTATGTTGTGAAAAAATACCATATGGGAAAATAATTTTTATGTACGGTCTGGTAAATATTACTTTTGGATGTGGAAAGTGTCAATCCTTGGAAATGTTTCACTATAAATGGTAATTTTGTATATATTCAAAATATAAATAAACATTATGGTTGTCCAAGACCAACATATATGATGAATATCCTCTTATAGATCTATTAGATATGTAATATAATCAATTTATGATAAAAATATAGTTATTTCCATATCAAATAAACACAATAACATGAAATGGGATAATTTTTTTCAAGACAAATGAATATTAGCTGATCATTAGAGGGTTAATGAAGAGGTTATTCACAATAATTTTTCCCACAATTCCCACCTGTGAGAAATGATTTATGTTCTATAGTGATGCATCAAAATGATAATTTTGTAGTTTACTAACAGAAAATTACATGGTGATATCCTATGAATACCACTAATTATTGATCCATGATCAGAACTGAATGTTTAATGACCAAGAATTTGATTATGTGATGATTTCATAGATGATTTAGTAACATATATCTATGGAGAGAATTATAGCATATATATCGATCAGAAGGTCCTAAATATTTATTTACAAAAAATGAACTATATATACACAAATAAAGGTTGTTAGAGATGATCATGTATAATGAATTATAAATCGATTACCATCCACGTAAGGAGAATAATGTGGAATATTCCCTATGGAGAAGGGGTCAAAAAATACAATCTATGGGGGGGATAGAAAGGGATCCAATATTCTTGGAAATGTATAGGATATAAATTGGAATCATATAATGAATTACATTATTACTTTTAGAAAATATGATCAACCATCCATTCATTATAGTATAATGGTGGATCAAAAACATGACAAGGATCAACAGAAAAATGAAGTGACTGTTTTTTAGTTCATATTTTCCAAAGAAGAAGTTATAATTTTCCGAATATGAATATTTATCCCTTCAGTAGAAAAACTGAGTAACTAACTTTTCAATGATTGTCATATCTCATCCTTTTTTATTCATCATTGAATAACTGTGTTATATAGGGATCAAATTAAAAACATATAGTGGGATAAATGAATATGGGGATTTAATAATTTGAATCTCGATGATGGATATTACAAAAAATCAAGGTTGAATGACAATTTCATTATGGTATATTGAGGAAATTACACATAACATTATGTATATAGGAACACACAACCATTTATTATGTCATAGGACACCATATACAATCTAAAGGGCTTAACACTTTTTGGGATTTAGTCAATCTCTTTGAAATGTTAGTGCATTTCATTACTATCAAGGATGATTTTCACCATGAGCATCATACTAATATATATAAATATATTTTATATGTGAAATTTATTAATATAATACTACTCTACATTGAACTTAATCACTACATATGGTTTACAATGAGATAATAAAGAAGACGTATACATTTTTTATACATATATGAGTTTTAGAACTTCATATCACCGTTAGATAGACGGTAAGTCTAGGAGAACATTTAAAACTCATGTTGATATGAGAATATCATATTAATTATATTTATAAGGATATATATATAGGAAAAATACCGTAGTAGATTTATCATATAATTATATAATTCAAATAGAACCTTTTGGGTCATTTTATGGGAAAAGGTGTTAAACTCCATCATAATGTGGTGATGTGGGTGATATAAAACTAAAGGTAAATGATATTTTCTAAGAGAAGATATTGTAGGATAAATACATTACATATCATATGAAATCCATGAAATTTATTGATAAATTTTATGTTGTCAATAGAAAAATAAACCAATAGTTTGATGTCATATATATAATGTTCCATAATTTATCACTATTAAAGAACGTCATGATGCATTGTATGAAGTGAATGATTTTTCATAAAATCATTATCTAATTTCAGCTCCTTGGAAACATCATAGTTTATTATTACTGACGTGTAGTCCCACTTAACCTATATCCAATACATGATGTGATCCATGTATCCCTCTTGACAATGCATATACCATCCCCTTAAATTGTTTGGAATCAAGATGTGGTTAAATTAGAGAAGGATATTTAATTCATGGAGTATCAAATAAATATATTATATAATAATAAAAAGGTTTTATTATAAAATGAAATTATAATGGTCGTAGTAATATAGGGTAATTACATGTTTAATTTGAAAACATATAAACTAGAGGAGGTTATTAATTTGAATTAAATTCATCTAATTTAATGGGGGAAATATTATTTAGAGGTAAAAATTTATAAAGGTGATGAATGTAACAACCTATAATGTAAAAAATTTAATTACCTAATAAATGATTAAATTTATTATCATGTAATGTATATATATATAAATTAAATTCATTATATTTCAATAATTATGTTAAATTGTTACAAAATATCACTACAATTATATTTTTACGAATTAAATATAGTTATAATTCTTAAGAATACTTAATATATCAGTTCTAAAGTGACGGTTTAAATTTTTATATACTGAGGTCTATATTATGAGATATTGGGAGTTGAAGCAAGAAGTAATGGAATATATAATTAGGGTTCCAACCAATGAGGCCTTTTCATGAGATCATCTAAAGGAGATGTCATCATTGCACTCTTACCATGGACAAGAAAGAGATAATATTAAAAAATAAAACATGATTCAAGATTATTACATTAGTATTTCAAGATTGAAGTGATAACCAAACAATTGTGTTGGAAGAACCATGCTGAGAAATAAATTTTCTCAGACAACTTTTCTTTAGGGCATACACTGGGGTAATTACGGGATTGTTTATCTAGACCATAATAGTATGTATATGTTTATTTTATTACTAATAATACAATTATTATATTGATCCTTTTTAATTAATAATTTATTTATATATATAATTATATAAAATATAAGAAAAAATATATATTTTGATAAGATGAACAAAAAATTTATTTTTGGGAAATATATTTTACGATTTTTTTTGAAAACCCATATTTTTTGAAATAATTATTATATTGATTAAATATTCTTACAATTTTTTTAAATTATATATAAAATATCAAATAATTTATGATGCTATGTGAAATTTTTATAAGGGTTATAAAAAAATTTTCTGTTGTGAAAATAAGTATTTAAAATAAATATGGATTTTTATTTAAAAGTGAAAATATGTAAATTTAGAAATTTATATTTTGTTAAAATAAATTATATTTATTAAATCATCACAACAAATTTTTATAGTTGTGAATTTTTTATTATTTCTTATATTGTTAAAATATGGATAAAAATAAAGCATAATATAAATATCCAATTTTGAATTATGACATAATAATTTTCCAAAATTGATGTAACCAATGATGTAAAATTCAAACACAATTAAAAATAGTTTTTTATTTTCATATAATATTATGATATTATTTAACCAATTTTAAAAGAAAATAATAAATTCGTAGAAACATCTAATATATTTTATGGTTTTGAGAATTATTATTATAGATTATGTCCTCCTTCAACATTTTCAGTGAAATTTATTTAATTTTTTTGTTATTAACAAATTAAAATATTATAATCTACCATTGTTTGGAATAAACCATTCGAAAATATAGGTTACATTTTTGGATCATATTATTTTATTACATGAATTCCAAAACCTATGTTTATAAAATAATAAACATTATATCTCTTGATATAAATATCTAACAATACACATATCTGTCTTTACTAAAACAATATTCAATATGGAGATAGATTCATTATCCCACCATAAATCCAACAATTTTTTTTCCAAAATATAAAGAAGCTCATCCCAAACTTTTAAAATATCTCTTTTAATATATAAAATTATATTCCTATTTTTCTTTATTCATTTAATTTATTTATATTGAGGATTTATAATTTAGAATTCATATTGAAATTTGTTTTACACATTCATTTGTTATCCATAGGATTCCTAAGGAAAGGATGACTGCCTTATTCTCTTATTAATCTCATTCAAGAACTGTTATGTGTACATATAATGAAATCTTAATTATTATATGATTTTCCATTCTAGACATTTTTTTTTTGAATAATGATCCTGTTTCCATTAATGTGTATTCAAGTATTTCTATCTATTTGTCATTTTTTGTACACATTTCTTTTTGAAACAAACTGTATATAACCACGGGATTAAAATTTATGATAGCTTTTTTATGTTTTTTGATCTACGAAACCTAAAATCGCATGGATGATATTTATTCAATGGGTTGCCCCAAAATTATATGTCCCTTCAATGAATTTGGTATTGATTTTATCAAATTAGATAGCATGAATCGTGCATGGATGGTTTTCCTAAGTGAATTTTCTATTGATTTATTAAGGTTTAGCATCAAGTTATTCTTTTTATTTCATGTTTTTAATCATTAAAAAATCTTATAATAATGTAATGTTTTCAGATTATATTATTCTTAAATGTTTATGATTATTATTAGCACATTTTTATTTCAACATGTTGTTCCCCTTGACTCATAATCACTTCTTTACTTCAATAAATGGTATTATTATTCCCTTTATGGGATTTATATATCTTCCTATTCATATTTCTGAATCCATTATTTAACACATAGTAGAAAATGATGAATATAATTTTTTATATCCAGTTATAGAGTTTTTAAATAATATTACTACATCTATGTTTCATGTTATTAAGATCTCTATCTAGTTAAAAAATATGTATCCTGAAATTTTTGGAGTGATTTATTTTTTATCATAATATAATATATAATTAAATTATGTGTTTAAATGATATTGGTTGTCAAATTAGAAGTGGGTTGGTAAAGGTCCCTTCAATAAGTGAGAGGAGTTTCATTTCACTAAATTTTATTTTCATCATATAAAAATTGAAGTCGTATTCATTGAATTTAGAACAAAAATTTAATAAAAATTACAAGGGATTAATGTTTTGATCATTATATTATTGAACCATTTATAGATAAAAATTTTATGTTATATTAATGATTTAGTCCTTGATTTAACTCCTTTCTATATTTAAGACATTATTTTGATCACAAAATTTTATCATGGTAACAAACATGAATGAATAAAATATAAATTTACCTTATTACATAATTTTTGAAATGGTGATTATAATTTGGATTTTTTTTCAAAATTAATTTTTTACAGTTTATAAAATTTATTTTCAATAAATTTGTTCTTAACATAATAGAATTATATATTCAAATAAAACAACCTTTCGAGAATAGAAATTATGTTTTTTCATAACCAGGAATATTATATATTTCTAATTGGTTTATTTGTTTATTATAGAAATAATATGTATTTTTAACCTTCCAATAAAAAAAACCAAAAGGATCATTATAAATACTTAGGAAAATAAAAAAATTATCAAATGAGTTTTTTTTATTTTAATAAAAGGTATCAAATATTCAACAAAATCAAAGATTTATAAACTCATTTTATTAATTTTTATTATATTGATTTACTTTTTAAAATAATACTTAGTTGTTAAAATTGTTTCATGAATTCATTATTCATGATTATATCATAACGATGTCATATAAAATATGGTATTTGTTAAAACTACTTTATTACAATTCAATCGAAAAAATTTATAAAATCACAAAATATTTTCCATTATATAATATTTTAATTATTAATATGAAAATTAATTTTATTATTTGAAAATAAAATACTAATGTTAATAAATATTAAAATTTAATTAATAACACATAATGGAGAGAATTTTAGAAAATGTATTTTTTAGAAAATAATGTATTTTATCACGACATTTGTGTATGAATTTCTTAATAAAAATTTATTACATTAATAATTTACTACTTATATTATCATAAAATAAAATTTAAATGCCATTTAAATCCTCCATATATATCTTGGGGTGTGATTTTTAATTTTGGTCATTATGGGTGGTCATTCCGATAACTTATATCTCATAGTGACTTTCATGATTTTAGTTCCTACCATAGGAGATTTCATTGGAGCTATATTTTTGGATAATCTAATTTCCATTAACATTGGGAAAACCATATTGATTATACCATTTTACAAAGAATAATTAATGAGCCTCATAAGAAATACTATGACTAATTTATGGAATATATATTGATTTTATATTGAAGTAACTTCTATTTATACCTATTAATTCAGTGGATGTAATATAATGGTCATTTTTAAAACTCATTAAATGTTTCTCAGTTTTAGTTTGTAGTTTAAAATGAAATATATTATTCAATAGAAATCTTCGGTTTTTTCATTCAATACCTCATAAACATTATATTAGCATAAATATTACATTACATGAATAATAATAATTAAAGTAAGTTTTCTCATTACATTATCTAGATTCTATAAAGATTCCTAAAACAAATTATTTCACTAAAAAAATTAAATATATATTTGCAATTGTTCTAATACACAATATCTCATTGATCCACAATCCCTATTAGTTGTTCCTCTAATGGGTGATCATGTTCTAATTATAAAATTACTAAGATTAATGCATGTGATGGATCTGAAATGTGTTTTCATAGAAGACATACGTGGAACCCATCAGGTACATTTGAAATATATGAATGTTCTGATATGTGTTAGTCAACATCCATGAAAAAATTTGGATTCTCGATGGATTTTTTCCCCAGGGATATGATTTCCATTAAACAAAAATTCTAATTACATACTTCTAAGGTGGTATACAAATAAAACCCATAGTATCAATATTCAATACTAGATCTCATTGACAATTATTATAATATAACATTTTTCTACATATTTTTAATTTATTTTGTTACTGAATTTAGTTACCATTCTACTTCAATTATAGGAAAAATCCAATCCTATCATCTCCCTATCCTCGAATTCATATATTCTTGTCATATTCTATATCACTTATAATATAAAGCCATAAATGGTTTAAATTGTATTATGAAGTGGAAATTGATATTATTTGAAAACATTAGTGGAAGAAGATATGGGTACCAACATCATTTTATGTAAATCTAATAGGTATATAGATATCAAAGAAAATATAATAGTTATTTCCAATTAACTAAATTTTTAAGGGATGCTGTTTATACTAAATTTTAGAATTTATTCTAGTATTTATTATATGCTCCTATAATATTTGGATGTTAAATTATAATTTAAATAAGATAAAACTAATAATGATACTCCATCATTGCCTACAACATAATCTATCTATAACAGTTATATTTTATTGAGTGATAATTTATCTTAGATTGAAGTGATGTGTGTCTATATTATTCATTGATCTCCCAGTACATATATGGAATTTTCCATTCTGGATTCTTAATGATGATGATAATGAAAACCTTTATTATTTTCTCCGAGTACTATAAGTTCATATTAAAGGATTTAATCATACCCTTATATATTTTAAATTCAATCATTTTATATTTAAATTCCAATAATCAACAAACCTAATCTATAATATCCCTTTGATGTTTTACCACAATAAGTAGTGGTTATAATACATATTCATATTCACGATTTTATGGAAAATATATTTTAATGTGTTATATTCATAATAGATATGTTCCTTCTTCAATTATATATTTTTAGGACACAAATATGGGTCTCAAACAATAAACCATCATTTTTATCATGTTTCGACACAAAATATTTTGATTTCTTCTCAAATAGAAACATATCACATTTTTTAGATGAATTAATAATTTCATAAATATGTGGTTATAAAATAAATTGTGAATTATAGTATTTAATTCCATTTTTTATTATTTATATACTCATCCTCAAAATATCTATAGAGATAAGGTCCCTAAAAATCATCATTATTGATTGTGCATTATGATCCATTCATTATAGAGATTATACTACCTTGATTACCTTCCTTAGATGGTAATATATTGATAAATCATTATATATTTCCATTTTAAATCAAATCCATTGGTAAATGTTCAACTCATTAGGTTTTAATATACATATTTAGATCTGTTTTTATGTCTATATGTAACACTTTTCACCTTAGAGATAATTTGACGAAATAATTATTCAAAATATAACCATCACCTAATCTAAAACATGTGTTGGGTAATAGTACTCATGGTACATTGTTGAGTGTCAGAAATATGATATTACCACATTATTTGTTATGAGGATTCATCCTAATATCTTTATTGAAGCCACACTATAGTGTATAAATTTATCCCCAATATAGATTAACGTTAGTGCATTCAGAGTGACCAACCTATTATTAATATCATTGAATATACCATTACATTATTATATGGATAATAATTTCACTCCTATAATTATTAAACTGATTATTTTTTTATAGTCAGGATCAATTTATAAAAAATCATCAATTGATTCAAATTAAACCAGGAAAACATTATATCTCTATTACAATGGTTGATCAAGGACATAGTTCAAATAGATAAATATTAAATGGATCTTTATATATTCCATTAATTCTTATTATATACCCCATCATAATACATCATGAAACTATAATAAACAAATTCTATATTTGTTATACTTTTTCTATTTTTGATGGTCTCAAACACAATCCTGAATTTATCATTATGCTCTCCCTTACTTGTATTGTATCTGATAATTTCATCGAAAAATACATCCAAAAATCGATCAAGATTATATCTAAAGACAGTAATTATTAAAACCATGATGACTTGATGGGAATTTTGATGTCTAAATTGAAACATTTTGAATTTGTGGTTCACATACCTCATATGAAAATTTGTCTGAGGTATATTTTATTTTTTTCCCTTGATCAATTGTATCTAGATTATAGATCTACCTTAAAATTTTTTTGGACCCTACATATTTAATAAATAGGTTATCAATAAATGGTATAAAATACATTTTATTCATCTTGATTTTTTCTGGTTTACAATAATCAATTAAAATATTTATCGATCAATCATTCTTCTTGAAAGATAGGATTGTTGCAGCTCATGGTAAAGAAAAATAGAATATTAAACCTTTATCTATATTCTCATCATGTTTATTATTCAATTACTCAAATTATATGAAAAATAATTTATTATGACTTATTGATATAGACATATAACCTATTATGAGTATAATTGATAACTCAACTGACTATTCTAGGGGATGTTCTAGAAGTTAAATTGGAAAAACATCAACATGCTCTTTTATTATAGGCATCACTTAAAAGTTAATTTAACCCAACAGTTTTATCAATTTTTTCCAAATTATTTGGTATATTTTTTTATATTATAATGTTTACTTCCCACAGGAGTTTATGTTAATCCTTTAACTAGTATTTCATCATGGAAAATAAATTTTTATTTTGAAACAAATGTGACCAAAAGTGGAAAAAAATTATCACTGAGGTAAAAAATAACGTATCCTAAGATCATCACCCCTTAAAAGGTATACATATTTTGAATTAAGGGAACCAAAAATTGAGAATTATGTAAAGGTATTATCTTAAGAACCCCTATAAGCAATGATATTTTCCCCTTTATTTCATTCATTCCATGTTTGGAGCACCTTCCATTAGTTGTCGAAGAGGATCTCAAAACTCAAAACATGATAAATAATGGATCCTGGAGTACTGATATATACCTAAATTGAATCATGAAGAATTAAATACTAAATATGGATTAAATATAGTAGAATATTCTGATCAAGATTATCTTTTTTCCACTTATGTAGCGTGCATGCCTCAAAGATAAGGTATTTTCCATGTCTGAGGTGTCGAAAAAATAAATAGCATTGGATTAATTAGTATCATGAACAACCCTAAAACCATTAATTAATCAATTCATGAATTAACCATATAATGTTTTCTTGAACCCCAATTTTGGTTATTAAATTTAATACATTTTACGTAGATATATGGATTAGGTATATAGGATGGCATTCAACAAGTCAAACTCAACCTCATTGAGGTGTATTTATCCTATTTTTATAAGAAACCCTTGGTATTCTTCCATGACAAAATATTATACCACCAATAATACACAAGATAATGAATACCCCTTACAGGATGATAATATTAGATATTAAAAATTCTAAAACTACCTATGACTAATAAAATTAAACTCTCTTTTTTGTGTTTGTTACCCTATACTACAATAACATTGTTTGAAAGATATTATATTGTATGTGAGAAATTAAAAAGAATGTTAAATGAACCATATTTTATTTCTCAATAATTACACCACCCAAAAACTAGGAAATAATAAGTTTAGATTCTATCAAAATATAAATTTATAGGATAGAGAAAACCATAACGATTAATCCCGTCATTGTTTGAAATATCTTTTCATTTGGTACACCATATTGTAAAATTATATTTTTATTTTATATCTTTGCAGCAGAGAACACTCCCCCATCCTTCTTAAAAATTATTCACAAGTATAATTTGTAAAAAATACAAGGTTTAAAAAATACCTAGTGATGCACTCGTGAAAACAAGACAATCATGATCATTGGTCATTATTATATTTCAAAAAAATTAATGCTTCTAGTGATCCAAAATGGTATTCATTAACACATGATACTTTATTTTATTCCGTAGATAGATTTCAGGATCCAAAACCCATATAAAATGAAGTTATCTACCCACTTATTTTTTATTAAAGAAATTAATATCTTCATCGCATATGAATCATTTTTAGTGGTGTAGAAGAACCGTAATATTTTTTCAAATCTTATTCAAAATACCTATGTTATAACCCCATGGATCCCTCTGATAAAAACCATACAATAAATATATAAAACCTTCCCATAATGAATATCCTTCCAAAGAATCTAATGATATTTTGTCTTGCATAAAAGGCATGGGCTCTTCCAAATTATCAATATTAATACCTCCACCCTTATCAAGATTCACCTATATCTTCCATGATGCCCAATGATAGAAGTACTCAGTATGCACATCATAGATGAAATTCCACAAGGTATTCATGATATTCCTTGTGACAAACATAATATAGTTAATCATAAACTACACATGAATAGGTATATAATAATGTTCAAAATTAATAAGAGTTATTTATCCCCTAAAAGAATCAAGTATATTTTCCTATTTGATTATTGAAGTAGAGATTTAATCCACTAAAGTATAAAACATATTAATCATCGCCCTACATAGAAATAATGGAGAAACTATGTAATCCATGGGAAAAATTATTCTCTAATTTCTTCGAATTATTTAAATAATTTTTAACATCGTATCAATAAAACGATTATAATGAATATATATTTATTTTATCCCAGCCAATAAGGTGACCAATCTATTTACATATCTCCTCACGAACATTATTAATATTATTAATGAATCAACTATTTACGTTGAAAAGGTAGACCATGTCATCTAAATATTAAATGTGTGAGACACCATTTAGAACATTCTTATATCTTAATGGGATAATAATGCTGATAGAAATACATCTATTGATGTGTCTTATGATTGAGAAATGAACAAGAATAAAACTTTTGTTTAAAATGGGATATCCTTATCATAGAAACCTCACCATTGTGTAGAAGCTTCATGTTATCCATTAAATTTTTAGAAATCCAGGGACATATAACACACCCAAAAAAAGACCAATCACCAATTCCATGATGCCCCTAGAAGATAAAACATTGATAAGGAAATTTCACTCCAATTTGTTATATTCCATTTTCATTTGTGTTCCAATTAAATATTGGATCATATAGACCTAAAATTAATATCACAGAACATTTACAAGGGTAAACCAATATCATGCTGGGTGGATCTTTTTTTTTTGAGAAAACATTATTGTTCCTATGAACCCCAATAGTTAAAATAACGGTCATCTATTGATAATTCTTCAATGACTTTTTTAATGAATATTTAAAATTGTAATTGGATGGATATGTTTTATATAAGTATTATGTTTTACATTCTATATAAGAACCATGGATTTCACACACACCACTATTGGAAGGAAACCTACCCCTAAAAATTCATGAATTTTACCATCTGGGTCACTCTTAATTATATCCAATGAACCCTTCTAAATGGAACATGAAAATCAATCAGTCTTGAACACACATTCTATATTTAGAAGAGGGATGACATTCAATATTTTCTTCACTTTCATCATTATTCCTTGGATAAAATTCAAATGGCCATACATCATACTAGGAGTAGAATTAAAAATGTAGTATCATGTGAAATAATTACGGGATCTAGAATAAAATAATATATTATCTATTATAGAGTAAAATGTAAGTGTGAAAAACTATAAATTCATGTTATATCAATGATCTAAATACATTTATATAGGTAAAAATGATGGTTATACACAATAGCCACATGTTGGTGAATCATGTCTCCGATTGGTGTAGAAATAGGGCCATAAATATAAATATAATTAGAAATTGTGGATATATGTCTTATTGAATGGTTTACCAGAGTAGGTATATAAGGACCCGCCTTTAAACCTCTCTTAATATTGAATTAAATGAATAATTCACATTGAGGATCTTTTCAGGTTTAGAGTTATAGAGAATTAGGACATAACTGTTACATCTTAAAAGATTACAAAGTAGACTAAGTTTCCATAAAATAAAAACTCTTAAAAAGAAACATGTCTAGTTCCATGTTTTATATAGCATGAATTTCCCTTGATTCCATCCTTGACCCTATTCAACATTATGTCCTGTGAAAAACATTTCAAAAAACATTGGGTGAGCATAAAAATCTCAGTAAGGGATACACAAAGAATGAAAATTGTTAGTTTTTCAAACATCAAGTAAACCATGTATACTTTATCAAAGTAATACCTTCACCTTCATGAAGTAGTAAAAACTCTTCACTGAATAAAATATCATTACATACCCGTTTGTAACCAAAGTATTATCATAAAACCCATATAAAGAACACATAACATATAATGGTAACTTGGGACATAAACATACATAAGTGGAATAACCATACGACCGACTTCCACACACATCACTTAATGGAATAGCCATATGGCCAAAATCCATACATACTTAATGGAATATCCATACGGCCGACTTCCATACCCAATGCATTAGGGGTTATAACGTAACCGCCCGTCATATATTTTATCACGTAACCACACGTCAAATGTCCAAGTACCATTATAAAAATCATAAGACATAAAACAAATATAATGGAAAGAAAAAAATTCCACACTTTGATCAAAATATATCACTTAAATGTATTGACATAACAAATCCATTATAAAAACCATTTTCAATGCCAAAATACATAAAAGAGTATATGGTAATTATTTCATTTTAAAAAAACATTACGGATTTTTCAGGAAGCCAAAGACCAAATAATACTCGCGGCGGCGGAAAAGTTCGTTGTCACCGCGTATGTTAAAAGAAACATTCATTTTTGTCGTTTTGTAAAATTATTCATAGAAAAATATTCCTTTTGTATAAAAGTAAAATTCAAAGGGTTTTATACACCGTATAAAAGAATGTTGTGTATAAAACGAAATATATCTCAATGAAAGGAGATTGAGATGAAGTCCCTTACCTCAGGTCCGACTTGACTTGATCGTTCTTTAACGTCCTGAATAATAAACTTGAGTTAATTTCTACTTCCTTAAGAACCTTTTTCAAGTTCATTATTCCTTTTATATCACTTATTACCATGTCATGAACACTATGTAATTATTTAAGTTATTAACGATCATTGGTACTTGAGTAAAAAATATGCTCTTTACAATTACAAGTTGTTCATGTATCCATTATATACAGAGTTATACTCATGATGTAGATATCATATATATCATATATATCCAGTATATAAATGCATTTATAATATTACATAATCATTTAGAGGTAAGAAATGAAATGCACCGTTCATGGAGACGGTAAGCCGTACGTACGCATGAACGCTACTTTCACTTCTATATCAATTTAATGGAATTAAAACTAAATGATAGGTATGTATATTTTAATTCCATAATTATATTAATCATTTAGATGTATCATAAATCATATATATCTATTATATATATGTACTTATAACAGTACATTACATTTGGGGATAAAAAATGAAATGCACCGTTCATGGAGACGGTAAGTCGTACGTACGCATGAACGCAACTTTGTTTTCTATCTCATACTTTAATGGGAAGAAATAATAATTATATAGAGGTATATTTTAATTCCAGTATAACATAATATATTATAACCTTAAATCCATCCTATACATGTCCCACATATAGCATTAACGAATCAAATCACTTTGAGGGGGCGGTAGTCCGCACTTCTTAAAATGAAATTATCGTGTTTACCCATAATGGAAGCCATAAAGGTATGCCCAAAATGAAAAATACCGAAGCTTAAGGAAAACATAATCATATTATATATCATATATAATTATAGTGTCTTCTTAATGGCCACCTTTGAAGGTGTTAAAAGAATGTTGAACAATCATCGTTTCGAGAGGCAGAAATTCACCATCCACGGAAACAGTGTGTTCTTTAACCATTAGATGTAGGTGTTTGTAGGTGTAGCTAGAATACATCTTATAAAAACATCTTAGTATATTGATGATATTGGAGTTGTTACAAAAGGAATGAATAAAAAGAGTTTAGGGGGTTGGAGAAGCAAAATAAAACAAATGGACTCAAGTGAATACATTACCTTAAAATCGGGTAACTCCCTTTGGTTTGAGCTCAAAGGCTTCCGTGGAAAGCCTTCAGCCCAAATTGAGCCAACAAGGAGTATGAGAGGGATTTGGAGAGCCGAAATTGGCAGGGTTTGACTGAGACAAAGGCTTTGGGAGTGTGGGTAAGGAGGTAGAGGTGGCGGCCTTTTATAAGAGGAGAGGAGGGGCACTCTTGGAAAGTAAGGAAATGTTACTTTATTTTAGAATGAGTTTAGGATTTTAATGGTCACACATTTATGTGTTTCGAGGATAAGGTCATAGGTTTCGAAATCCAACCATCCAATAGGTTTTGGACATGTGTAGGTCTTAGATTTTACATTATCTTTCCATTTTATTTAAATCGTTAAATAATGAGGTCATCCCAGCATCATCACGATGTCATAAATAATTTAATTTAGTTAATGTATAAAAATTATAAAAAAAATATCATGATGTAGGAAATATTATTATATTTATAATGAATACTTATAGTCCAAAATATAATTTATGTTGAAAAAATGAAAAATATTTTACATAGGTGATACATTCTTTGTAACATTTAACATTCTTTAAAAATAAAAAGATAAAAAGTCACTTTCTCACAAAAAGTGATTCCATGGGGCCCCCAGGTTTGGAACAAGGCATACCATGGTTTTCCATGAGACAACCAGTATCCTTAGGACACATGTTGTGGTAATTTTTTATTATTATGATATTATCTTATTATCTTTAACTACCCGATTAATCATTAATCAAGATAATTAAAGATAATTACCGTCGTTACTACTCATAATGTCCAAAAAAAAGAGTATTGATTACATAATTTGGATATTGAGATTACAAATATGTCATCAATTTTACCAAATTTCAAACACATAAATTCCAATAATTTATTTAAAAATAATTCCTATTGTCAAAACAAATAGCGGGTTTTTTAGAAACAATATTTACGAAAAGTTTGGCACTTGTTTATGCCTAATTCCATAGTGAAATTAATCCAAAGGACCATAATTGAATTAAATGGTAACAATATATTCTAATTAAACATTAAAACAAATTAAAAAGATAATATAACCATATAATTAAATTATATGAAAATGCAGTTTTGATGTAAAATGCAATATTTTTCACTATTCATTGAAAAATGATCATTGTCAGAAAAATACCAAAAATTAGCCCAAGGTAAATTTCAATGTCAAAATCATAAATAATATGTTTATTTTCAAAAATAGATCATACCATATTGTCAAAAAGTGGATTTAAAATGGGTTCGCCATCAAAAGGTAGTTAATCGACCTTTTAAAGAATATTAGAATGCTTATGCTTAAAAACTGGATTCATTTCCATTTTTAATCTTCTAACATTTATTGTAAAGAGTAAAAATATTTGACAAACATATATAATCATATTTTATATATTTCTATCTTTTCCCGCCAATACAACGGCTATGTGTTACCTACCATTTAAAATAATATTATTTTATTATTAGAGTGCAACGTAAGATTTCAATGAAACTCTTTGTTGCGTATCGGGTACGCTATCTAAAATAGCAACCCCTTTAAAGTAAAATTAATATATAATTTATAAATACTAATAAATATGAAAATTTTTTATTCATTATTTACATGGGATGTTACATCCTTCACCCCTTTTGGGAATTGTGTCCTCGTAATTTTATTCACTTATCAAAAAAAGTGGGGGTATTTATCCCTCATAGAATTTTCAGATTCCCATGTTACCTCTTCAACCATATGGTTTTTCCACAAAACCTTTACCTAGTGGATTACCTTATTTCACAACACTTTCTCTCTTCGGTCAAGAATCTGGACTTTTTGTTCTCCATAAGAGAGGTTCTCTTCTAGCTGAACTACCTCGGGACTCAAAACATGAGATGAATCTGGCATATACTTCCTCAACATCGAAACATGAAAAACATTGTGTACCTGATATAAACTCGGAGATAAAGCCACTCTATATGAAACTGATCCAACTCTCTCCAGAATTTCATATGGTCCAATGAACCTTGGACTCAGCTTTCCTTTCTTACCAAATCTCATCACACTTTTCCACGGAGAAACGTTTAGAAAAACATGATCACCTACCTCGAAAGATAGATCCTTCCTCCGGTTATCCGCATAACTCTTCTGCCTGCTCTGAGCTGTTCTCATGTGTTTCTGAATCAACTGAACTTTTACTGCCATCTCTTCTACCAATTCTAATCCCATTAGCTTCCTTTCACCCACTTCATCCCAAATTACTGGAGTTTGACACCGCTTCCCATATAATGCCTCAAATGGTGCCATCTGTATACTGGAATGAAAACTGTTATTATAAGAAAAATCAAAAAAAGAAAGATGTTGGTCCCAACTGCCCTGATAATCCATCGAACAAGCTCGTAGCATATCCTCTAAGGTCTGAATTGTTCGTTCTGACTGCCCATCTGATTGCGGATGAAAAGATGTACTAAAATTTAATTAAGTACTCAACGACTTATGAAGGCCTTTCCAAAAGATAGAAGTAAACCTGGGATAACGATCAGACACAATGGAGAGTGAAACTCCATGTAACCTGACTATATCTTTAAGATACAATCGATAATGTTGATCTAGAGAGAATGTATCTCGAATAGGAAGGAAATGAGCAGATTTAGTCAAGCGATCAACAATAACCCAGATTGCATTATTACCTCGATATGTCCTCGGTAATCCCACAACAAAGTCCATGGATATGTTTTCCCATTTCCACTCTGGTACTGGTAAAGTCTGAAGCATCCCTTTCAGTAACTACCGCTCTGCTTTAACCTACTGACAAGTCAAGCACTTCACAGTAAAATCAGCAACATCTCTTTTCTTTCCATCCCACCCGTAACAGTCCCGCAGATCTCTATACATCTTAGTACTGCCAAGATGAACTGAAAACGGAGAACTATGATCTTCACATAACAACTCTTTCTTCAACTGTGAATCACAAGGCACACACAATCTCTTCCCAAATCTCAAAACACAATCATTATCAATGTTGAATTCAGGAAACTTACCCTTCTGAACCAACTCTACCTTTTTCTGCAACTCATTGTCTTGCTTCTGTGCTTGCTTGATTCTATCTGATAGAGATGATTTCCTTGATACCTGAAACAAAACAGATGAACTTCCTGCACCAAAAACTTCTATGCCAAAGTTCATCACATCAAAAACCAAAGGATATCATTCGGAACGTAGCATGGTTAATGAAGCATTACTTTTTCAACTCAAAGCATCGACCAATTTATTTTCTTTTCCCGGATGGTAGTGAATTGTACAATCATAATCTTTGATTAATTACAGCCATCTCCTCTGTCTCATGATCAATTCTTTCTGAGTGAATATATACTTTAAAATTTTATGATCAGTATATATTTCACACTTTACTCCATACAAATGATGCCTCCAAATTTTTAAGGCAAAAAACAACAGAAGTTAATTCCAAATCATGTGTAGGGTAATTTACCTCATGAGTTTTCAACTAACGTGAAGCATAAGCAATTACCTAATCATTATTAATAAGGACACAGCCAAGTCCCTTCAACGAAGCATCACTGTATATAACAAACTCACCATTCATGGAAGGAAGTGCCAAAACTGGAGCATTCACCAATATTTTTTTCAACTCCTAAAAAAAATCATCACATTCTTTTGTCCAGATAAACTTAACACCCTTCCGAGTTAGCTTAGTCATTGGACTAGATAACCGTGAAAAAGTTTCAACAAACCATCGGTAGTAACCTGCCAAACCAAGAAAACTATGAATCTCAGTTACATTTGTGGGTCTTGGCCATTCTTCAACAACCTTTGTTTTTGCAGGATCAACTGTTATCCCATCTTTAGAAACAATATGACCAAGGAAAGAAATTTGTTGCAACCAAAACTCACACTTGCTGAATTTCCCATATAATTTCAATTCTTCTAAGGTTTTCAAAATAACCCTTAAATGACTTTCATTCTCCTCTTTACTTTTAGAAAACACCAAAATATCATCGTTGAAAACAACCAAAAAATTATCCAAGAACTCATGGAAAATTCTATTCATAAGGTCCATGAATACAAAAGGTGCATTGGTTAACCCAAAAGGCATAAGTACCAATTCATAATGGCCATATCAAGTACGGAATGCAGTCTTCGAAACGTCTACTTCTTTTACTTTCAACTGATGGTACCCCGACCTCAAGTCAATCTTCGGAAAATACTGAGCTCCCTGGAGCTGATCAAACAAATCATCGATAGGAAGAAAAGGATACTTGTTCTTAATAGTAATATTATTCAAGGCTCTACAATCAATGCAAAGTCTCATTGATCCATCTTTCTTTTTAACAAACAAGACAGGAGCACCCCATGGTGATGTGCTAGGTCGAATGAAACCTTTATCTAATAACTCCTTCAATTGTTTCTTTAACTCTAAATGTTCAACTTGAGCCATTCGATAAGGGGGTTTTGAAATTGGATTATAATCAGGAACTAATTCAACAGTAAATTCAACTTCTCGATCTTGAATAATACTAGGCAACTCATCAGGAAAAACATCAAGATACTCATTTACCACGGGCACATCATTAATCTGAACAGTTCCTTTATTTTCAACAATATGTGCAAGGTAACATTCATTTCCATCTTTTACTAGTTTCTCAACTTCTTGATATGTTATCGAAATGAAGGGTTCATTCTTGTACACAAACTGAAAATCCTTCTAAAAAGAAACCATTTTAGCTCTGCAGTCAATCTTAGCAAGATAAACAGAATGCCAATCCATGCCCAAAATAACATCAAACTCTACTAGAGGCAAAACAATAAGATTTGCTGGTAGATTCTTTCCGCACACAAGGATATGATGGTTCTTATAATTCCTTTTTGTCTCAACGTTCCCTCCGGGTGTTTTTATAGTATGTTCAGGATTCATATCTTGAGATGGAATTTCCAATTTACTAGAAAACTTTTCAGAAATGAAAGAATGTGTAGACCCTAAATCAAACAACACATTGGCATAATCTGAACAAACAAACAATGTACCTGATACTACTTCATTCGATGGCCCAACATCTACTGAAGTTGTTGCAAAGGATTTCACCACCACTTTTTGCTTGTAGTTTGGCTGCTTTCCCCCAGTTGAGTTCTTCGTTGGACACTCGTTTGCATAATGACCCATTTCACTACACTTAAAACATCTTACCATTGGCTTTTCATTTCCTTCTTGATCATCTTCCTTACAGTTACGAGTAATATGACCAGACGTACCACACCGAAAGCACTTACTAGAGTTGGATAAACATTATCCAGGATGCATTTTACCACACTTATCACAGGATGGATATTTGGTTTTCTTACCTACTTGCTTCTTTGATGAATTCTTCCCCTTTTCCTTCCAACTGGACCTTTTATTCTGTTGTTTGTCATAGAACACCTGATCATCGGCAAACTCCATTTCCACCTTCTCCGCACATCGAACAAGTTTTTCATAACTTTTGAACTCACGAGAAGCTAAAGCCCTTCGATACATTGGCTTTAACCCTGAGTAAAAATGGTTTATTTTACTATCAAGATCTCGTATGAAGTTTGGAGCATACCATGCCAATCGAGTGAACTTTGCTTCATAAGTAGCCACTGATTCATCCTCCTGCCTCAATTATATGAACTGTTTTTCCATCCTAAGATGAACCACCATAGGAAAATATTTCTCAAGAAACCTACCTTTGAATTCGTCCTAGTGAAGATCATCAATCTCATCACTATCCCTGATATTTTTCACCATCGACCACCACTGATCAGCTTCACCTTCAAAACGGTAAATAGAAAGACTAACCTTTTGATGTTCTGAACACCCCATGACATAAAAAATCTTCTCCAGTGCTTTAATCCACCCTTCAGCTTGCACAGGGTCAGATGATCCTCTGAATGATGGGGGATGTTGCCTCATGAAATGTTCCAGCACTGACATGTTCCTCTGCGGTTGATCTGGCTGATCTCGTGCATGAATACCACCACAATTTATAGCCTGAGTCAACTGTGCCATCGCTGCAACAAACTGTTCAGTTCCGATTCTGACCATCTTAGGTTGATAATTTGGAAGGTTGTCTTCCTCCGGTTGTCGTCCCAACATTGCTGCTTTGTTTCCTCTGCGGAAAACCATTCTGAACACAGAAATATCTTAGGTGAAGCAACATGGTAATCATTAAATGCTATATCATTTTAATCGTTCCATAAATTAACTTATAATTTAACACTTTTCTAACTCCTAAAGATGTCTAAACCAACCTCTGATACCAACTATAAGGCCCCAGCCTTAAACATCTCTTAATATTGAATTAAATGAATAATTTACATGGAGGATCTTTTCAGGTTTAAAGTTTTAGGGAATTAGGACATAACTGTTACATCTCAGAAGATTACAAAGTAGATTAAGTTTCCATAAAATAAAAACTCTTAAAAATTAACATGTCTGGTTCCATGTTTTATATAGAATGACTTTCCCTTGATTTCATCCTTGACCCTATTCCACATTAAGATCTGTGGAAAACATTTCAAAAAACATGGGGTGAGCATAAAAATCTCACTAAGGGATACACAAAGAATGAAAACTGTTAGTTTTTCAAACATCAAGTAAACCATGTATACTTTATCAAAGTAATACCTTCACCTTCATGAAGTAGTGAAAACCCTTCACTGAATAAAATATCATTGCTTACCCTTTTCTAACCAAAGGATTACCATAAAACCCATATAAAGAACGCAAAACATATAAAGGTAACTTGGGACATAAACATACTTAAGTGGAATAACCATACGGTCGACTTCCACACACATCACTTAATGGAATAGCCATATGGCCAACTTCCATACATACTTAATGGAATAGCCATACGGCAGACATCGATACCCAATTAATTCGGGGTTATAATGTAACCACCCATCCTAGTATTCACGGCACCACCCGTCGTATGGTTTATCACGTAACCACCCGTCAAATTTCCAAGTACCATTATAAAAATCATAAGACATAAAACAAATATAATGGAAAGAAAACAATTCCACACTTTGATCACAATATATCACTTAAATATATTGACATAAAAAATCCATTATAAAAACCATTTTGAATACCAAAATACATAAAAGAGTATATGGTATTTATTTCAATTAAAAAAACATTACGACTTGTTCAGGAAGCCAAAGACCAAATAATACTCGTGGCGGCGGAAAAGGTCGTTGTCACCGCGTACGTTAAAAGAGTCATTCTTTTTTGTCGTTTTGTAAAATTTTTCGTAGAAAAAGATTCCTTTTATATAAAAGTAAATGTCAAAGGGGTTTATACACCGTATAAAAGAAAGTTGTGTATAAAACGAAATATGCCTCAATGAAAGGAGATTGAGACAAAGTCTCTTACCTCATGTCCGACTTGACTCGATCGTTCTTTAACGTCCTGAATAATAAACATGAGTTAATTTCTACTTGTTTAAGAACCTTTTTCAAGTTCATTATTCCTTTTATATCACTTATTACCATGTCATTAACAATATTTAATTATTTAAGTTATTAACGGTCATTTTAACGATCATTGGTACTGGAGTCAAAAATATGCTATTTATAATTACAAGTTGTTCATGTATCCATTATATCCAGAGTTATACTCATGATGTAGATATCATATGTATAATATATATCTATTATATAAATTCATTTATAATATTACATAATCATTTAGAGGTAAGAAATGAAATACACCGTTCATGGAGACGGTCAGCTGTACGTACGCATGAACGCTACTTTCATTTCTATATCATATTAATGGAATTAAAACTAAATGAGGGGTATGTATATTTTAATTCCAGAATTATATTAATCATTTAGATGTAACATAAATCATATATATACCTTATATATATGTACTTATAATAGTACATTACATTTGGGGATAAGAAATGAAATGCACCGTTCATGGAGACGGTAAGCCGTACGTACGCATGAACGCTACTTTCATTTCTATATCATATATTAATGGGAAGAAATAATAATTATATAGAGGTATATTATAATTCCTGTATAACATCATATATAATAACTTTAATTCCGTCCTTTATAGGTCCCACATATGGCATTAACGAATCAAATCACTTTGAGGGGGCGGTAGTCCGCACTTCCGAAAATGAAATTATCGTGTTTACCCATAATGGAAGCCATAAAGTTATTCTCAAAATGAAAAATACAGAAGCTTAAAGAAAAAATAAACATATTATATATCATATATAAATATAGTTTCATCTTAATGTACACCTTTGAAGGTGTTAAAAGAATGTTGAACAATCATCGTTTCAGGAGGCAGAAATTCGCCATCAACGAAAACAATATGTTCTTTAACCATTAGATGTAGGTGTGTGTAGGTGTAGCTCGAATAATTCTTATAAAAATATCCTAGTATATTTAATATAATGTATTTTTTACAAAAGAAATTAATAAAAATAGTTTATGGGGTTGGAGAAGAAAAATAAAACAAACGGACTCAAGTGAACACATTACCTTAAAATCGGGTAACTCCCTTTGGTTTGAGCTCAAAGGATTCCTTGGGAAGACTTCTGACCAATGTGAGGCTTCAAGGAGTAAGAGATGGATGTGGAGAGTCATAATGGGCAGGGTTTGACCGATCCAGAGTCTTTGGGAGTGTGGGTAAGGAGGTAGAGGTGGGGGCATTTTATAAGAGGAGAGGAGGGGCACTCTTGGAAAGTAAGGAAATGTTATTTATTTTAGAATGAGTTTCGGATTTTAATTGTCCCACATTGATGTGTTTCGAGGATAATGTAATAAGGGTTCTAAATACACCAATACAATATGTTTTGGACTTGTGTAGGTCTTATATTTTACATTATCATTCCATTTTATTTAAATCGTTAAATAATGAAGTCATCGCTGCATCATCATGATGTCATAAATAATTTAATTTATTTAATGTCTGAAAATTATAAAAATAATATAATGATGTAGGAAATATTTTTAGACTTCTAATGAATATTTAAAGTCCAAAATATCATTTATGTAGACAAAATTAAAAATATTTTACTTAGGTGATACATTCTTTGTTACATTTAACATTCTTTAAAAATAAAAAGATAAAAAGTCACTTTCTCACAAAAGTGATTCCATGGGGCCACCATGTTTGGAAAAAGGCATCCCATGGTTGGTCATGAGACAAACAGTAGCATTAGGAAACATGTTGTGGTCATTTGTTATTATTATGATTTTATCTTATTATCTTTAACTACCCGATTACTCATTAATCAAGATAATTAAAGATAATTACCGTCGTTACTATTCCATATGTCCAAATACAAAATAATCTTGATTACATAATTTGGACCTTCTGATTAAAAATAGGTCATCCATTTTACCAAATTTCAAACACAGAAATTGCAATAATTGATTTAAAAATAATTCCCGTGGTCAAAACAAATAGCGGGTTTTTTAGAAACAATATTTATGAAAAGTTTGGCACTTTTTTATTCCTAATTCCATAGTGAAATTAATCCCAATGACCATCATTGAATTAAATGGTAAAACTATATTCTAATTACACTTTAAAACAAATTAAAAAGATAATATAACCAGATAATTAAATTATATGAAAAAGCAGTTTTGATGTAAAATGCAGTATTTTTCACTATTCAATGAAAAATGAACATTGTCAGAAAAATACCAAAAATTAACCCAAGGTAAATTTAAATGTACCAATCATAAATAATATGTTCATTTTGAAAAATAGAGCTTACAAAATTTTCAAAAATTGCATTTAAAATGGGTTCTCTATCAAAAGGCGGTTAATCGACCTTTTAAAGAATATTAGAATGTTTATGCTTAAAAATTGGATTCATTTGTATTTTTAATCATATAAAATTTATTGTAAAGAGTAAAAATATTTTACAAACATATATAATCATATTTTATTTATTTCTATCCATTCCTGCCAATACAACTGCTATGTGTTAACTACCATTTAAAATAATATTATTTTATTATTAGAGTGCAACGTAAGATTTCAATGAAACTCTTTGTTGCGTATCGGGTACGCCATCGAACATAGAAACCCCTTTAAAGTAAAATTAATATATAATTCGTAAGTATTAAAAAATCTGAAATTTTTAATCATTATTTACCTGGGATGTTACAAGATACATCATTTATATTCCCAAAAAATACCCAGTCTACTTCCATGGATTACAACTATGGAAACGTCCTATTGTTTAATGAAAAACAACAAGGTTTTCACCCTTCGAAAGCACATATTGATCATAAAACACATGGTATCACAACTATAATTTATATTGGTGAACATAAAAGAAATACACAACAACTATCCCTACTAATATGATTCGCATATTAGAAGCATGAAATAGAGATAGTAGTGGAGTTTCTGAGCTGCAATAATATCCAAAATCTTCTAGAGCTGGCCATGACACCACATGAAAAACCAATCCACTTCACCTTGAGCTCTCAAACTGGTAGAAAACAAGGACACATAATATTTCCAGATCCCAATTGGTATCACACATGATAACATGGATAAATTACTACCCATATTGAAAGAAGAAACATATATCTATTAGTTTATAACATCTTATAAATTAAAAATTTATTATTGATTATTCTTAATTGAGTTCCATGGAAAACATCCAAAACAAACTACTAATAAATTTAATTGGAAAATATTTTAATTAATGATTTATTGGTTAATAATTATTCAAATAAATCATTTCACGAGACCCTAAAATATCATACTAGATTCATTTGATTAGAAAAATAAAATAGAACAGTAGAAGAGTCATCAAAGATTACCTAATACCCTATAGAGTATATAATATGGGAATATAAGTCTATATACAATTTCATAGAACATATGTGTAGAATGAATTCATATAAAATAGTTTAAATAGAAAAAAATGCATTGATCATTCATTATCCATAATTTGATTTCAGGAATTTGATAATTTCAAATGTTGTTCAAAAAGAAAATTGCATCCAAACATTTTCTAAAAAATAAAAAGGTAGTATTTACTAACTTGTTCATGTAGAAAAAACTATTGTAAATGAAAATTATCATACAAAAAAATTGTATTCAAATAATCTCATACAACTAAAATAGATACATGGTAGATGAATTTTCAATAATTTTAATTAAAATTTTAGAAATTCTCCAATATAACTAAAAATTGAAGTTAAAATTAGAAATTATTTAGGCCTTGTAGTGTTCATTGATATGATCCCCATTTTAAAATTTAATAAAACCATTTTTTTGTTTGTTCAATATGAAATAAAAATTTTAGAATAATTAGGATGAAAAATCAAATGATGTTACCTAGTGTGTGTGTTTTTGTTTTGGTTTCTAGTACATGCATAAATATCACTGTTCATGTAACCATGGTTTATGATATATAAAAATAAAAAATATAATAGAACAAATATATTCCTACTAAATTGTTATATATCAATAAATATACATACCCTATCTATGAATATATAAAGAATATATATTGAAATATAATTTTATGTGAAATCTATCATTATCCTTATAACTACATTGATCTATCTAGATACACTATATAAGATGGCCTTTAATTACATAACAAACATATATAAAAATTTACAAAATAAAGAATAGTCATTTTTTTGAATAAAAAAATTAGTTTTATCAATTTTATCCTTTTAGAAAAAATGAATTTAACTTTTCTTGTTGAAAAGAGAAATGTACACTGAAAATATGTCATAATATTAAATAATCATATGAACATACTCTAAATCGTAGTGTAAAAAATATTATTTTATGATTTTGTTAATGAGTATCAAAATCATAATCCATCCCTTAAAATTTCATGTTTCATATTTTTATATTACTATGTTTTTACATTGGATTCGAAAAAAATTTATAAAATTTTTAGGTTTTTTTATAAGAAAAATGCGAAAAAATGAATTTTTCTTTGAAATACCATGAAAAATTAAATATAAACTAATTAGTGAAGAGTTTATCATCTGATTAGATGTTCAATCCATATGATTATTACATTATCTTAGATGGTGGATATTTTATCATATTTAATATATAATATTGAATTCACAATATTAATATGTTTGGATTAGTTAAGTCCACATATATGTTTATAGATTTCACAAAACATGGTGAAAGGACATGTCAATGTTTATCACATGAGATGATTATAGTTGGGGCCATTACGAGTGTTTTAAATAGAATTGATCAATGGCCTATCTTTATGCCCACCCATAGAATAATTTCCTTGAACAAAATCAATATCACGGAGAAGGAAAAATGAAAACTACTTCTTAATGGTATATGAATGATTTATGAGGCACCCTGCTATGATGATCATATAGAATTGTATGGGGTATATTATTTTCCTAATTCTAGATATATATGAATATCATTTGATAACATAAATGGTGGGTCATTGGAAGAAATCATTAGAATAAGGACATGTATACAAGATCTTTTCCTTTCATCTATGGCTTGAAAACATCAACATTGATAAACAACATGCATAGAGTTTGACATCTAGATCACATGGGTGTAGAACTAGAAATTTAATTTGTGAACTTGAAAATTGAGTCAATGATAATAGATTTTGATATATGTTTTGGTCTAGAAAACTCCTTGTCAATGTGATCTACTTTTACCATAACAGTTACATAATTTTCTTTTTAACATATATGAAATAAAAAAATATTATTATCCATTTATTATCTGGAGTGTTTGTCATGCACTATTTTAACATGGTATAGGGGTGTTTCTATATAAACATATTGGATTAATTTTTAATCTCATACATCATATATTGGATAATCCATCACAATCCCAATACAAATTACGGTTTTTTCCTGAGAATTTCTGATTTATTGATTAATCCCTAAAAAATTGAAGATGTAATTACAATAGCATATGAGGTTCTTGTTACCCATTGATTAAGATTTATTAGAAAAGTAGTTCGGACATAGATAAATTTATGAAAGTATTTTTTATTCCAATTTAGAATATGAAGGATCATTCATATATTTGGGAAATACACAACTATATACTATTTGATGAACCTGATCAAATTTGGAATCATGAAAAAAACATTTTCATGATTGGCCTGAATTTCAGTTTCTCTGAGAAGTAGACTACTGGTCTTGTAATAATATTCTTCACTATATTATGAATTTAAATAATGTTTGCTGGTGATTTTCCCTCAGAGAAAGTTTTTCATTTCTTACTAAAACACTTCTTTCTCAATAAGTTCCATGATTGTGTTTATATTAGGGTTCGGTGATTCATTATTATGGTTAACCATTTCTTATTCTGTGGGGAGGGTGTCCAACTATAGGGGATTTCCAGATTCATCTATATTCCCTTTAATATCTCGGAGAAAGGGATAAGAATATTTCTGGACCAGTTCTGCAAGGAACATGATGATATAAATACAAAATAATTGATAACAGATAAAGAGAATTAAATCTATGAACCATAATGATTTAGATTATCCTTCTACAAGGTACACATTGATGACTGGTTTGATGAATTACAGGGATTGGAATAATTATTATAAAATATTATTATGCTGTATATTAATGATTTTAGAATCTCATAAGTGTGAATGTGTTCAATGTACATGTGGCCAATTTACATAAACATGGTTAATTATTAGTGTGAAAATTTACATGACTAATTTACATGGATTTTCATTATTTTTTTTCTAAATCCATGTTATAATAATAGAATACAATATAATGATAAAAATTCACAACCCACAAACATCAATATGAAAAATATATCTATAAACATCAGTCTCTTGGGAGAGTTATGATAAAAAAAATAATATGAAAAGAAATAATTAATGTATTGAATAACTAATTAGAGAATGAAATATTAATAGAATATAACTAATAGTTTAATAACCAAAATTATGAATATCCCAAATCCCTTTATATACTAACCCAATGTCTTCAGGAAAAAAAGTTGGCTTCAATCCTCATATCATCTCTCATTAGCAACCATAAATAACATGGATGTTTTTGGATGATTGGACCCAAAATAGTATTATAGAACATGAAAAAATGCCTCACCAAGATTCCACCAAAAAAATTACTGTTTCATCATTAAATTAAATTTTTCTTAAATGATAATCCATCACTCACATAAAAAAGTAACACTGAATGGGAAATAAAAAATATAAATAAGTAACGAATTTAATAAATGAACATCGTGATTTACATTTTTCATTCAAAATAAAAAATAGGTATGGGCTAGGGGAATCAAGGTTCCACTATACAAGTAAATAATCGAATGGTATTATTGTAGAAAATAGAAGACCAAAAAATATGAAACAACCCTAACGAGGTAGAATTGAAAATAATTAGTTCTATTTCATCTACTAATTACCAAGAACATGGATTAAAGCCTCGACATCATGAGTAGCTGAAGATGATGGACATTGTTTCTTAAGATCTCAATCTAAAAGATAATCAGATCCTCTATCAATCTTTCATTTCTCTAGGTTCAATCTAACATTAACATGCACATAGATAATGAGAGAACCTTGTTTCACTCTCTATCAAACACATGGATGAAGATATTAATATTAAATAACCCAAAATTGAGCCATGGAATAGTAGGTTTGGTCTCATGTCTGGTGAATATGGGAAGCGAAAACCAGCATTAGATCCAAGGGAAAATCTCTCTAAACAAAAAATGAAAGTGATAACCAAAGGACACCGTAGTATTGAAATTTATATGTTGGAATGACTAGCTCTAGGAAGATAATGCTATGACCAAAACATGAGAAAAATAAAAAATTCGAAATATTATTTTCACCACTATAGTACCATAAAAATGATTCAAAATTCCAAAACAAATAAAAAAATGAAAATAGTGTGCAATGAAATATATACTGCTGAGTAAACATGCCTTTTTGGTATTATAGTAGATGTAAATATTCCCTTAACTAACATCATAAGAAATCATCTTTGATAATTTAATGGTATAATAATTGAGATATAATGACATTTTATATGTTTATGACTAGTTTTTTCAACTATACATGGTAAATGATGTGTTACTCAATAATCAACAATGAAAAAAGAATCATTAGATTGATTTTTACAGTTGGATTACATTATTAATTTTTTATCTTTTTTATTGAAGGTTCATAGAGTAAAAGAAATATTTACATGAATAAATTCATAGAAAAAAGATTATAATAATGATCCAAATAACCAAAGACAATATGAAGGGTAGTCTGTAGAACATCTCATGTATTGAAACAAGTATAAAAAATATCTATAATAACACACAATGAAGTATAAATGGATTTGAAGCTCAAGTGGATATACTTATGAAATCAAAATGTAAAAGGAAGTGTGTGTTTATTTCATTCCAAACTAAAACCCATCTTACAGTGTGTCCTAGAATTCAAAACTATCCCCGAAATGGGTATTGAAATTGGAAATAGACTAGATGGTATTTATGATATTTGGTGGATAAAGATCCCACCAAACATTGGTAATAATGTCATCTATGTATAGAAAATGATTAATTAATTTCAATCTATAAGAACATCGTTAGAAGCTATTTTTGGGAGTAAAACACATGGGAATTATAAATTTCAGGAAGGATTTCATTGAAGAAGAAAATGTATAAATGAAAAGGGATTATCCACACATGGAACCCACTACTCAAGAAGAAGAAAATATATACGGAGGATTTGAAATTCTATAACTGATAAAATAAGATAAAAATGAATTTCATAAATGGTTAAAATTAAAAATAAAAGGAAAAAAGATATTGAATGGGATGTAAATCTTAATAATGTGCAGGAATCTTATATAATTTATGCATATACTATACGTGGGATTAAAAACATAGAAAAAATTCAAATCAATCTACAAATATGAAAAAAAATATTTATCCAAAACTAAACTAATTATGAATCAATGAAATACTTATGGGAAATTTAAATCAATATGATGTCCATATGATATCCATAATTCACATATGAACATGTTCCCATGCCCTGAGAAATTTATAGGTCATATAACATTGAGGGGAAATGGAATCATCTTAGGGGCTCATAAATGACATTGGCTGAAGATTCAGTGCCCTCAAATTGGTATATGAACAAATGGTTGGTGAAGATCCATTGTCTTGTAATTGGTTTTTAGATATTATTAATATCATGTAATGATATGTTTAAAATACATTCATCCCTATAGTTGGTAGCATATGAATATATTAATTATTTTTGGAGACAAGTAATAGAGAACATTAGTAATAACCATATAGATAAGACATACTATGAGATAACATCCCTAAATTATGGTAAGAATAGATTTATTGGTTTATTATGAATTTATATACATTTCAAGATACTACAGATTGGTGTGCATCTAGGAAAGATGTACCTAGGATTGAAAACTCTAACATGGTGTTCCAGGGCTATGTTGGGGTATACTGGTAAACAACATTGGGCCTTAATGCGCACATGGATTGACACTCATTTAGGATATTATTTGGTAAATCAATAAGCACATTTTAAAAAATATTAAGGTAATAATGAAAATTCCAATAAAAATGTTTGTTAGGAAACATATCATTCATAACCTAGAGAGAAACCTAAGTAATCAAAAGTTAGGATATAATTTTCATTTACATTTTAATCCAAACAATATTAATAGTATCCTTTAATTTTTCTATTTGTTCCAGACTTCTATTTTACATTTCATTTTCCTATGATAATGGTTTCATATCGAAAAATGTTCCAACAATCTAAGATATTGGTAATATGATGATTTTCCAAATAATATTCCATATATGATAGGAATTAGTCCCCAGAACATCATGATTATACTTTCTCTACCGGATCAAGTCATGAATAAAAAATTGAATCACGTTTAACAACATTATTCTCTTAAGTGAAAGAACACTTCCATAAAATCCTCCATGCACCCAAGGTCTCCCTTGTTTAGTAGATCTTATAATCCTCTCATCGCAAAATAGTGGATTAAATCCCTTGAATATATTTTATCTCTCATACAATGATCAAATGAAGAGGATGTTGTCTTAGAGATAAATAATTTTCATTGGTAATATGATCAATGGTACACACTAATAAAAAATATGAATTCGAATGAGGAAATAGATTCTATAGATTTGTAGAAATTAATGAAAATCTTTTTCAATGAAAATTTTCCCCAAACCCTCCATCTTAAAATGTATTGAGAATTACCCATACATAAGAAAATTGGTGATGATACAATTGGGGAGTATGAAGAAAACATTAAAATCCTTTCATGATAAACCTCTGACATAGTCATTATAACCAAAATAAATGTGGATCGATTATTTAACGGACTAAATCAGTCTCTACAGAATGAATAGGTGATTCTTGAATTTGACGGTTATAATATGATTGTCACTTGTACACTCAATGTTCAAATAGTGGTTGGATACTCCCAAAGATCTCAATGGAACATTTAAAAAAAGAGGAAAATAGAGTCTAATATGGGTGGATATGCAAATAATTCCAATGATGGAATGAAGTTGGAATATCCCACTTGTGATAATTATGTGAAGAAGCATCTTGGGTATTGTCTAAAGGGAACCATGAGAATCATCAAATGTGGTAGAGTAGGGAATATGGATTTGAACAGAAAAGTTATTAATAATCAAACTAATAATTAATAATAAATAAAAATTCATATCAATTCCAAACCCAATAATGATGTGTTTCAATTTTAAGGAACATGGTAATTTTGGAAACTAATAACATAAGTCGTAGGTTTTTATAGGCAATCAACAATAACCTCAAAGGAAACAAGAAAGGGCTTATGATATTACCACTAGTGATTTGGATCTAGACTATGATGTGGTCCAATTTATTCTATTTATTAATTTATTAAGAGATAGTATACTATTCTATTCTGGGTAAACTCATTCTTTCATATCATGCATGTTTTTTAATCTCTTCAAAAACAACCTCAAAATTAGAACATTGTGTTTTCAATGATAATATGAGAATTAGAAATTATTTCACCCAAAGTATATAACTCCTCAACAGTTAATGTTTTTTCCAAAATCTCATATAAAATCTTGTCATACCCCTTTAGTGGAGATTGATGCAAAATTGGATATGGAATGACTATCATCATACAAATCCAACCTCAACTATCAGGAATGGGAGATCACTCTTCACATCTTGATGAATCCTCTAATTAGTTACAAGTGTAAGAAAGAAGATGAATATCCATAAGAATCATAATATAATGTTCAGATATTAGTGTCTCATGTTAAATAATATCTTTCTCAAATGAATGAGATAAAGGGGATGATCATTCTCAATGACATGCTCTTCATGAGTGATTACGCTGATGTATTCCCTGAATAATTTCATTTTTTCATCATGATTGAGAGGTTGAGTTCTCAATTGGATGTCTTCATAGATCTATTGGTATATCAAATACAACATATATAATGGACACTATTGATTTGGATAAGGAAATGAAGTAGTTACATGGGTATATGGGCTTCGGTTTTATATGCCCGAGTGCTTTAACATGGAGTACACTAGTCCTATTGTTAAAGTAGAATGATGGATAAATGAACCTCTTCATTTTTTATCATAAAGTTAATAAAATCATAATAAATAATAATTAACTGCTTCTTTAGATAGATTTCATTATTATCAACAATTTGGGGGTAGTTACATCTATATGGTGGACTTTCAATTGGTATATCACCAACTAATGAAGAAGAAGGAAGATATTATCAATACAAAATTTCATATGAGGCATGGAAATTATGAGTTCAATAATATATTGTTTGGACTTGTTGATGATCCATACCTATTCATGTATTTAATATATACAGTCATTATAGATTACTTGAAAAGTTTGTTGTAGTCTTTTTCATTGATATTTTCATATACCCCAAGTGTAAAGAGGAACATGATGAGAATTTTAATAATGTTCTAAATCCATTATCAAGGGAGAGAATAAATGAAATGTACATATAATGTGATTTATGGTCCGAGGAAATATAATTTTAAGGCATTTTATCACCAAAAAATGTATATATATTGTCCATTCATGATAAAGGCAATCAGAGAGGGGCTCAGGACGACTTCGGTAATTGATATACCTAGATTTTAGGGTCTAATTGGTTTTTACCAACAATTTAGGAATAAATTCTCATGATTTTTAAACCCAATATCTAATCCAACATAGAATGGAGTAATGATTGTCAATACTAATAAGTGTGAGGAATGAATTAAGTATCTCAAAAAAAGGCATATCACTATGAAGGAAATAACACTCCCTAAAAGTGGCGAACTCTTTTTGGTGTACTGAGATGCTTAAAAAAGATTTAGGATATTTACAGAAACAATGATAAATTGATACCCTATTCCTCAGGTACGTTGAGAATTTAAAAGTAAATATATCTTACACAAGATCTGGTGTTTGCAGCTATGATCTTTGTGTTGAAAATATGGTTGCATTATATTTATGAGTAGAAGTGTGAGATATATTATGATAAAACGAGTCTGAAATATATATTCACATAGAAGGATCTTAATATGTGACCATTATTATTTTTTTAACTTGTCAAGGATTACTACTTCTCCATCCACTACCATCCAGGTATGAAATATAAGGTGGTAGATGCTCTATGTAGAATGGTCATTCATCATTATCAATGTTGAAAATTGAGAATGATCCCATATTTATTGATTTTGAAACGATAAACATGGGATTCATATAGGACAGAACATAATAAATCATTTCTAAAATTATTTATCAACTATCCCATTTGAATATAATAATGTATGATCAATGAAATGATGTGTAAATTCAAAAAAGGGTAGAAGCTATCTGAAATGGGAAATACAGTAAGTTCAAGAACAGTGGGGATGGAGTTGTATTATTAGGGTCACAAATATATGTACCATCCAATATATATATAAATAATTACATCCTAAATGACACACATAACTCTACCTTCTCTATTAACCCTGGGAGCACAATGATGTATCGAAATCTCTGTCATAAATTTTGGTGGGACAATATAAAAAAGGATATCTATGAATGTACATTAGTGTGCCTAGTATGTTAGAAAGTGAATGATAAAAGGAAAAATCCTTAAGATATGATTCAATAATTACCCATACCAAAATAGGAATTAGAAAACATCACCATGATCTTTTTTCTTCTACTTCGGAATACATAAAGAAGAAAAATGCAATATCGGTAATTGTGGATCATGCTACAAATACATCTCATTTTATTGAAATTCGAGAAGACTTATCACTAGAAAAAATTTGACTGATATACATCATTGATGTGGTAAGGCTACATGGAGTGAAAATATTTATTGTATCTGACCGAGATTTTTGATTCACCACCACGTTCTAGAAATGACTTCAACATGATCTAAGAACTGTACTAGTCATCAGTATGGCCTATCATCCTCAAAATTATTACCAATCTTAGTAAAATATTGAGACATTAGAAGAAATTTTTCGAGAATTTCGTATAGAAATAAAAAGTAAGATGGGCCAAATATCTTCCACTATTTTAATTCTCCTACAAAAATAGTTTCCACTCAAGATTCCAAATAGCTGAAAATAATTTTTTTTTGGGAAAATGGTTCATAACACCGATATTCTGGGATGAAGATGATGAAAAAAAGATACTATGACATGAAATGGCCTATAAAATGGCGGAAAAAGTGAAAAAAAATTCGAAACAAATAAAAAAACAAATGTTTATAAAAGGCTATGTGAACAATTGTCCATGGGACATTGAGATTATGGTCAGGGACCTGATATTCCTTCAAATATCTCTATATAAGTGGATCGTTATGTTTGTGAAGAAAGGGTAAAAAACTCTTATGTTCATCAACCCCTTTGAAATACTTAATCATTTTAGAGTTGTGTCTTATAGACTAGAACTTCCACCAACCATGTATCATGTACATGATGTATTCCATGTATCCATCTTAACGAATTATATACCAGGTGATTCACATGTATTTACTTCATAACTAGTACACATGAGAAGAATATTTATTACTGGGAGAATCCATTGAAAATCATTGATTATAGAGATAGTTTACTAAAATAAAAGACTACTCACCTAGTCATAAATAATGTGGAATATCCAAAAGTACAATGTAGAAACATGGGAACTAGTAAAATCAGTGAATGATAATTACCCACACCTACTTAAAACAAAGAATGAAAAAAAATTCCAGTGAAAAATTTAATAAGCGGGGAGGAATGAAATGACCCAATGTTTTGGACTATATATATTCCCATATTATAAATATTTCATATCATATAAAAACATAATACAAAATAATAAAAGCATTATAAATTACGAATTAATGCAATTAAAAGTGTTTGTAGAAGTTAAGGAACATATATCAATGAAATAATAACTTGATATTTAAAATAGTAATGTGACCCTTATAAATACAGACCATGAAAATTAAAGAGTAAACTCAAAAATTAAATTATTAATAATGTGTATCCACATTGTAACTTGCTATATGATATAATTACATCATTATACAATTAAATAAATATTTAAAAAATTAATAATTATTTGTCGGTATTTTGGTATAAATAAATATTTATTTACAATAATATGACTAATTTAATAATTTAAAAGAAAATTTATTTTCATAAAGTGGATTAATAAATATGTGTTTAAATTTATTAAGGTTATAATATAAATTTTTGGAGACCTTAGAAATTTTTTCGATGTGATATAAATTCAGTCATAATTTTAAAATAAATATTTTTTAATAGATTATGAATATAATAGAAAATTATATTTATAATATTAAGAAATTTATTTTCATAAAACAAATTTTATTTTAAAATTATGCACATAAATAAATTAACAGGGTGATTATTTTTCTAAAACACATGAATTTTGGTGAATTATAAATTAGGTTAATATTCACTATATATACATTATAAGTCAAATACACTAGTCATTGAGTTATAGCCGATTTAACCACAGTTGTTTTTAACTATAATAGACCAATTAATATATTTAGTCTCAATAATAAACATTATTTCTTTTCTTGATAAAAATAATAAAATATTGAGAAAAATAATAAACAAACACACTCCTCTCCTCTACTATAAATTCCACTCATCACCACCTTTTCTTCTAGCGCTTCTCAAGCCACGTGCATTGTCCAAGTTAAACGAAATACACATCACAAAACTCATACATATTTTCCTATAATTTTGGTTTTAAAAAATGATAAAACCTATCAATTTTAGAGGATCCCTAGAAGAAGGAATCATCATGTAAAACCCTATTTCATTTTCATTCAATTTCTTTCAATGTGACATTACTTTCTTATGTTATCCTCGCATCCCATTTTCAAAGTGGCATGAATGCTACAATATCATATATATAATATAATGATATCATGTTTAATGAATAATTATTCATCAGGCTCTACTTCTCTCTACATATCATTAAGAATGAAACTATCATACATGAGGTGCTGAATTACCACAGTCATAGAGGAGATGCATTAATATTTCAATTAAATATTGAAGGATGGTCATGAACTAATTTTTATTGTTGATACAGAATTTAATATATTTTTTATATATGATTTAATGTTATGGAATCATTTTGTGAACATTATATTAATTTATAATAAAATGAGTTCGTTGTGATAAAAATGCTAATTTAATCTAAATGATTAATAATAATAATTTTTCCAATGATTCATCCTCACATCTTGAAAAAATGGTATTTTAATATTATATATTCTCATTATTAATATATATGTTCATTTCCTAACAAATATCCCCATTGTACATTAATTTTTATAATCATTTACAATTAAACTGATCCTTAAAACCAAGAAAATTAATGCTCCCATGTTATGAAATTGAATCGCTTAACCCATCAAAACCGCCATTGATAAACATTATAAAGATATTAAAATTATATAAATATATAAAAGTTTCTTTAATTGTTAATTAATTAACCTAGATTGAATATTCATGTAATTATGATCATGTGGAGAATTATTTTATACATAAGGTAACAATTTCTATTCGACCCACCATAATTCCTTCGGGTAAGCCATTCAATATTTTTACCAAAATGAAAAATTATATTATTTTTATGTAAATATTATAAATTATATTTATAAGGTCCAAAAACATGTATCTAACTCCATTGATCCTTATTTTTCAGGTATATAGTTGTTTTTCAAAGGCTCCCCACTAAATTAATCCTAAAAATCAAACTCTATTTAAAGAAATTTCCCAGATTCTTACCCTACATCAAGTGCACTATATATTAAATTTTAAGAAACAATTTATTTTACTAAAATCACCAATATTATAATGAAAACATAATTAGTTCACTACGAGTAATATGTAACATTTTTTTTATTCATCATTAAATTACTTTTTAATATTTTCCTTAAACCACACCAAATTTTTTTAATTATAACATTTATTAAATAAACCTTTTACATGTTATCACTTATATTTAGCATAATTAATCATTAAATTTCACTATTTTCAATTATCAATTAATATATATTATATAATTCTATTCTTTGAGGGACACTTTTATGATAGAGCCATTTAATTAGCTTTATGACCGGATTATGATACCCAATTTTGACCATAGGCTACCCTTATGTTTCTGTTGGATTCCTTTTTTAGGATTCTTAATGTGGCCCAAATATTAATCAATATGTTATGATGGGTAAAGCATAATATAACTCCAATGAATCAGGTAATGTTTAGTCCCCTGAGACATTACGTGCAATGGTCAGTGTGACAAGCCTTGACACTAGCTCCACTATATGCAACAAGCCTTGACTCGTACTCCTTTATGTGCAACATTCATTGAATCATGCTAAAATAATATTTTATATTGATTGAGGATTACTATAAATCTATGATTATATGATCTCATATTATTATGAATTATGATTTATCATGTTCTATGACTTTTTATATCATTGTGTTATTCCTTATAACCCATGAGCTATGCTTTTTATTAATTTTTATTCCCATACTAGGGTTTGAGCTCATCCCATTGTTCATAGTATCTCCATGTTATCCTTTAAAGATGAGTGGGATTAAAAAAATTAATATATCATAATGGAAGAAAAATAATAAAATGTTTTATGTAGTTCTATGTTTCCAATATTATGAAAATAGTCATACAAGACACAAGAAATTGTGGTCATTATCTTGTAATTGGTTATTTAGTTATAATTAAAATCATGTAATGATTTGTGTAAACTACATCGTTTTCTATGATAGGGATTCCAACCCAAAAGTGAATATGTATTTTTTTGGATGTGAGAGACTGGGTTAGTTTTGGAAAATAGAAAGAAAATAGGTATGCATGTTGGATGATGAGATTCATATTGGGCCAGTCTGTTCTGCATGTAGAATCTAGTAGATAATGGATTATGGAAAGATGTCACAACTAGATTTATTTTCCATAAATATGAATATAGGGTGACTCGGATTGTCACCTATTTTTTCTTATATATATAAATTTGGTGTGAATGAAAAGGTTGGGACTTATGTTATAAGTATAATATAATAAGTGATACAATGATTTCGGGTAAAAATACTTAGGTTGCACCATGTGTGACATCGAGTTGGTGTGAAACTATTATAGAGTATTTTTATAAAAAAATGCGATGTGATTTTTCTAAATTTGATTTTCATGAAGACTAATAAAAGAAAAAAATTATTGGGAATTTGGTTGAAATAGATACGGTTATAATTTGTGGGTTAGCCCCCTTTTGATTACTAATGATGGTTTTATTATGGTAAAAACACAATCATGTCCAGTTAGAGATATTTAAATTGGTTGTGCGTCATGTTTGAATAACTTATACCTTTTCATTAGGATTCATGGTACAGATATCTTGTTTGTGAAAAAAATGGATGGGGTTGCAGCGATGCTATAATGGTTTAAAAAAAGAAAAAGTAATTTTTTTATATTCAAACTAGGGTATGTTTTGAGATTTATCAATTGAAAAAACCCATCAGATCCGAATATGTGTGTAATAGTTTTTCTAATATGTTTCATATTTTGTTTTGTCTGGTATTATAGGGTTTAGGTTAAATATTATTCTTTTCCTAAGCAAGTAACCATGTTTGGAGAGGCGTAGAAGGTACAATATAGTGATTATATTTAAATAAAATTTTCAATTATTAAAGAAAAAGATCAATTCTCTTAAATAAAACATACATTAAAAAATAAGAAACATAACACTATTTTTTTTAGAAATGAAGCAGTTAGAAAATGGTTCAAATTATCCTTCAAATATAACCAACACAGCTCACATGCCTCTTTATGGGATATATTCTATGATGACATGGTGTCCTTCTATGCCTATAGTCTCGCACCATTCTCATCTTCAGGCTTCACCTCCAGAATATTATTCACATTTCCTAGATTTTATCCTACCATATATGTAATTCATTTTATATACAATTCTCAGTAAATATTAATTCTCACTAAAATCTCAATGAAAAATCTTATAATCCAAAATCCAAATATTATCATAAAAGATAAATTTAGAAATAAAAAATATAACAGTTTTTTTCACATACAATTTCAATTTGTGTTGATAAAATATACCCACATGAAAAAATTTAAAAATTGTATCATATAATAGAGAATTTGATACCTAATAGTCAAAAATACAAGAATAATTTAGTTATACTGACTATGAAAACTCAGATTGAAATATTTTTTTATTAGTATGAAAAATTAGAATACCTATGAATATTTCATAAAATGTTCTTATAATTATAAATTTAAATATAGTATATATAAATTTATATATATTTTTGAAAATTAAGGAAAAAAATACATTACACTTATAGTTTAATATAGATTTTTTTAGAATAACAATATAATTCACAGAAAAAAATGAATAGCTAATAGATAACCAACATAACTCAATTATCATCCATCATACTCTATAAAACCCTACATTCATAGATGAATAGAAATAAGTCTGAAATAAGTTTTTTGATGGAAAAATTAAAATAATAGCATCCACTTGAAAAAAAATTTATTTCACCAATAAAGAAGAAAATGTAATACGAAAAAATTATAAATTTTAAAAAATAATCATTAGAATAAAATAAAAAGAAATTGATGATCTATGAAAATTTTATATACTATAGAAATTATGTTTCAATTGATGATGTTTATAATAAAAATGTAATAATATGTTTTTAAATTTCACAATAATAATTATGTTTAAAGGATTGTGTAGTTTTAAAAAAATCATTGTAGGAAAGAAAATTGTATGACCATGAAAAAAACTAGAAAACACCTACAAAAATTTTTTGAGTAAGGAAAAAGAAACATCAAATTGGAAAAAAATAATTAATGTGATATTTATTTAATTTAAAATAACTTAAATAAATTTCAAAAATTTGATTCTTTTTATTTTAGGAAAACATATATTAATTTTGAAGCAACACAATTAAATTTATATAAAAATCCCAAAATACAAAAACTAAAATAGGAATAATCATATGAATACATTGCGTCCTAATTAAAACTGATTAGTTAAGAAATCATTTTGTATAAGAGTGCATAATATGATTCAATATATTGATAAATAATTTTTAAAAACAGACAAATTAATTGATTAATTAATTACTACTATTAATGCTATTGAATATTAATTATTTAAGACATGTATAGAAACCCAAAATACAGTTAATTAATATTATATGGGGATTTTTATCAATTTACTTAAATCATTATATATCTTAAAACCATAAGATATCCCACATATACTATTTTATAGGTGGATTTATAAGGCATAACATTAGTGAATGAACTATATTTCTTATTGAGATATTATCAAAGTGTTTAACCACCCCTGAATACAATGATAATATAAAGAAAAATTCCACACCAACACTCATCTATAAAAATGAAATTTAAATATAAAATCATTATTTTTAACACTATAATAAGCATACTAAATACAAAAAACACACTAAAATTGAAAATAATTATATCATATATTATATAACTATAAAATGAATGATAAAAAGAAAAAATTATTTCTTTAAATAGTTTACTGTATTCAGAAAAAAATCAATAATAGTTTTGTTACCTGGAGGTAAAATACAATATGTAATATTTAACATATTCCTTGTGTGAAGAATATCACATTTCCCAGGTCATATATTATATGCCTCAATTGATGTAACTTAATTATCATGATTTATAATATTAAAATAAATCAAAAAACAAGAAAACCAAAATAATAATCAATTTTTAATGAATTAATGTTGTCATTATTAAAAATATGACATGATTCTATAAGATAACCTTATGTTTGTGGATGATTCATGAATAACAATATTTTATTAAATAACAATAACATCTAATAATGACACATATAGTTATTGATTTCTCATTCCATTAGCCAAGCGTAATGAAAATTGTATTGACATATCAACATATAAATTGTATTAACATATTTATTGTATAGAGATATAAAAATCCTTAACATGAAAGAGTATGATAATATAAAATATATTAAAATAATAATTGCACATATAAACCATTTATTAGTTGTAATATTGTTTATTTGACACAATATACATTTAAATAGTGTTTATATTTTTATTTGGATGATTTTTTTATTAATAAAATTAACATATAAAATATATATACATTATGGGGTCTAATATTTTGAAAAAATATTACCATATAATCGCAAATATGTCATTAAAATTAACATATAAACTAATATTTTCTTGAGAAAGTTAAAATAGAGTCACTAAAACCTTAATGACCTAACCGAATTACAATGTGAAATATATCTCTTTGAATTTTTTTAACATAGATCTATATAATATATGAGATAAAATATAACATACCATTAGATAAAATGATGGAATTGAAATAGTACATGAGTTTTTTTTTGATATTTGGCATCATAAGAAGGACCATGTATGGAAATAAAAATTAATGTCAAATTTAATGGTTACACTTATTTTGGATATAGCTGGCTTAATAAAGATAATAAAAATAGAATCATGTGATAATAACACATTTTACTATAAAATTCCATTATAAAATAAACTAACTAATTGAAACCAACATTATTTTACCAGTGTGAATTAAAAATATCATAACTAAATGGAAATAATCCTTTGAATATGATTTTTCATCACAATAAATATTTCATCCAATTAGGAACACAACAAACATCAAATAACATGGATTGTACTATATTCGGAAAATAAACAATGTTTATTGTAAAATGAAATCTATTTTTAAACAATTAAATTTATTATTAAAATTTGAAAACAACGATGTTTGTGAAATTTATGTTACCAATGTTAGATTTTTGAGAGAAAATCATTTTAAAACATTTTATAACAATCATATTATAGTTTAAAAACATAATTATATCTAAACATGGAAAGAGTTATAAATTTTGAATAAACAATAAAAAAAATCATGAATGGTCAAATATAAATAATCATATCTATTAAAAAGATTAATCCCCAATAACTATTGATGAAAAAACCCACTCATTTAGTTAATAAATCCATCTCTATATTTTTAATTATATGTTACATTTTCAAGTATTATTTTAAATGAAAATATATTGTAAATAAATAATGATATCTAAAAAATTAAAATTTCATAAAATGTAAAGTAAAAACTGTAACATTGATTAGTGAAAAACATATCTATTATAATTTCTTATAAAACTATAAAATATTAATAAAAAATATCACATAGAAAAAATAATTAATTTATACACAAGGTTTAGAGGTCTGTGACATGAAAAAATATTTTATAATTAATAAAAAAATATTAAAGCATGTAATATAAAAAGATAGACTGTCTTATTGACTACACTTATTTAAAGTTATTTATGCACGTATCAAATTTGAAAGTAAATTTAACTAATACGATTTGTTTTTTTATAATTATTATATCATTAAAATAGTTTTAGAAAATTATTTCATCAATGGAAAATACTAAACATAAACACATACAATTAGTTATATGTCCAATAATATGGTTTTATTATGTTATATCAAAAAAACAATGATGTGATAAAAAATAAATAATTATTTCTTAAAAAATATATTATTCCTATAGTATTCATGTAATATCAATAATTTTTCTTATTTGGAATAATTCATGTAGAAAATGGAATTAGATCCATTTTTTGGGTCAGTACTATAAACATACATTAATATTAATAGGTAAAAACATGAAATATAACTAAATCATAAAATTATATATTACAAATTTCATCAGAAAATCATGAAATAGTATTATCATCACAAAAATATTGTTTAATGTTTAATTAAACACATATTTTAGAATAATAAAAATTATTATTTTGGGGAAATTGGGGAAACCCAAACTAGTTATGTAGATATAATAAAAAAAACCGATGCTTATAGAAATTTATCATTTGAAGGCAGTAGTTCTCTAGGGTCTCCTAAAAAGGTTTATAGATAAATCTTGGAAGGGGGAGGATTATGTGGGAAGGGCATTGTTTGAATGAGAAATTATGGTGGTGGGTTTTACTACGTCATATGAGAATAGTTGTCGGTGAATGCATAGAAAGAGGATCTCAAGGAAAGTCAGTGATATCCATCATCTGTTGGAACCTCTTCCTCTAGTTTTTATATATCTAGATATTACTATCATCTTCATGCTTCATTTACTGGAGTTAGATGCTGCCCTTGGTGTAATCATTATTTTTTTACATTATCACCCCATTAATAAAGGTTTAATCCAAGTGAGAAGGGATCCTAGTGTTATATTGATAGAAATGTTTATAAACAAGTTCCAGTGTATGATATTATTGTTCCACTAGATGGTGAGGTTCTGATACTACTGTAGGTTGAAGGAATAGTGGTCCATGTTTATTGTACGGCTGATGGAGAACCTCTACAAAGGCATGAAGTTGTAATTGGGGTTTTATAAGGTAGACTAGAGTGTAACTATATTATTCTAGAGCATGAGTATTTTAGAGACATTAAGGACCAAGGTGGAGATGCTACGGTCAGTGTTGTCAGACTTCCTGACATGGGAACTACAGACATTGACAACGTAGTGGATTTTAGAGTAGATGAATTCTTGATAGGGTCTATAATTGATAGATCTTCTAGTGTCGTCGATGATCCATATGGTTATGTAGATATAATAAATGGTTTCTTCAAAGGGGGCCGAGCTATCGGTTGGGGATGTGAAAAACCCCAGCGCGAAGGTGTGGTTTGGAAAGGTCTATGTCTGGTTAGATTTTGAGGCATAGATGGATATTGAAATATCATGTTAGTTGTTTTGTTAGTGTAGTGGAGAAGAAGAAGGTCGTGCTGTTAATGGGGAGAAGGAATGTCATGTGTTTGGATGTTGGGGGTGTGGACAGAGGGGAGGAGAAAGGTCATGAATGTAGGTGGAAAATGAGCTACTTCCATGAGAATGAAAAAGCATGTTGGTATAAGAAACTTATAGCCATGATCCAAATTTACTCTGAATACAAGTGTATGGCTATAGTCCCAAATTATATTAGAGTATCCACAAAAACATTATTATCCTGATCCACATCTTTAGTTTTGATTTCTCTGGATCATTATTTTTCTCTTGGCCTTGGAGGTTTTTGTTTCCTATAATCCTCATCAGTCCATGGATTAAAGAATTTATTTATATAATTAATAAAATCATAAAATTTGAAATCTTGATTTGGGGGTGGTGCATTAGTTGACAGAATGTTATCTTCTAATGTAATCATCATCCTCTTCATATTTAGTCAACATTTTTCTACATTGAAGAATATTATAACACATGGAAAAAGATTTTATTGATCTTTTTATTAGATTATATTTGTGGATTCCGTAACAAATTATGAATGTGGGTGTATTAAATTTATTAACATTATGTCATTTTTCAGTCATTTTTCCATAGATCATAGTCATATTTTTATATTCCTCAAATCTAAAGGACTGACGAGAGTTACTAGTTTTCATTTATAAATTAAACACACATTGAACAATTAATTATTACACTGTAAATTATCTATGAAAAATTTTAATTTGACTACATGGATGAAATAACTAATGAACTGATTGATCTTGATTTTATTGTTTCAGACTAATCCTGAGGAATAACTTGATATTATTATAATAGATTATTTATGTGTTCTAATGTACTCATCTAAAAATTCTTCATCTCTTGGTACTCTTACTTCACTTTGGTAATGAATTTGAAGAAAATATTCAGTGAATAATTTTTTAATTACTCTAAACCCATAGAATACTAGTTTTCTTATAGAATAATATTGTTCATGGCGTAAAACTAATGGTTTAACTCAAAATACATGAGATAAATGACTAGAACAACCTTATCATTATTTAAGCACAAGAGAATGAAAAATATATTTTACTATTTTATTAATCCATTATATATAAATTTGTTGGTTAGAAACTAAAAAAAGATGGTTTTAATTGTCACATGAATGAATTGATAGAAAATTTTTCTGTGATGAATTTATTAGCGTATCATAGTTTGAGTTTAAATTATCACTTTATATAGTTGGATATGAAATATTATGATATTGTGTTCTTCATATGTCATTATGTTTATTTTGTTGGGGGAAATCAATGAATTGTTCGTATCTCCCAAATTTTAAACATTATTTCCCCTTCACTTATAAAGATATGATAACATGATGTTGTTAATATAAGTAATAAACATTGATATCATATTATAATACAATGTGAAAAACTATATAAATTTTAATAGTTTATCTTTTTATGGTCTTACTCTATGAAAACATTCTATTATAAGGTTTATTTAACTTCACTTTTTTTAATATATGTGAATGTAATTGAGGATACCATGTACTTATAAAATTAATACTAAAAAATATATTTTACATGTTCTGATACAAACAGAAGAAACCTAATTTTGATATTCATATTTTTAACATTCTTTGGATAATTTTCAATATACATTAGACAAATAACCACACAATTTCATAACTTTGATGTTTATTAGAATTAGATATTATATATATAAATAACATATTAATAATTACCACTTCAGTATCTTAAAAAAATATACATAAATCCTCATTCTACAAATAGATCTTCGTATCATTTTTGAGAGAAGATGAATACAAAATAAGGAATGAGATTAAATACACTATAATTGGAAACATTTCAAGGCATCATAATATCTTAGATTGTAATGAGAAAAAAATTATTAGTGGATAAATATTTGATTAAAATAACTATTTAAATATTCTCCTAAATCATAAGAAATGATATAAAATCACAAATCTTGGCACGAGACCATACAGTCAAAAAGAAACATCGTGGAAGAATTAATCATATTCCATGGATTAGAAACAAGCGAAAATTATCATAACATAGGATGGAGTCCCATCATATAAGATTAGATTAAGAATAATAATACTAAATAATATCATATTTAATTTTTTAAAATTAATAATCCTTTGGATCAATCATCCCTACCAATGTCCCATTAAATTTTGGAGCAGGCATCACATTCAGCATTCTACAGTGGATTGAGTAACCCAAGTCAACTCCTATAATTATATCATGAGATATAATAACAAAAACAATACATTTATTCTATATATAATTCCCCAGCCATCATATAACGATATACCATATGTATTTCTATCACACAAATTGAATCATTCATCATATGATGAAAACTCCCCTTAAAGGAATCATTGGTTTCAAATGGTATTTCCTAAAATGAGATAACGAGTTGGATGGTCGACACTAAAGAAATTAAATCTCTTAAAATAATCACATCATTCAAATAATTATATGATGATCATAAATTTTTTAATATTAATGATATAAATTTTACAGATTCAATTGAAATTTTATTTGGAAATATAAATGATTTTTCCTAAAAAATAATATCATGGTTAAATAAAATAACTCACATCAAAAATCCATATAAAATTTCAAAAAACAAATATTTGATACATTTAATAGAGAATTAATATAATATATTGAACCCCAAAAACAAAATTATATTAAATATCAGATATTTTTAATGGAAGATAAAAATATATGTATTTGGATAGAAATATGATTATTAATTATTCAAATATTTTAATCATTATTTTTAAAAAGAGAAATTTATAGAAAATGAGAATTAAATTTTATATTGAAATCATTATAAATTTTTAATGAAAATAATAATAATAATTAGTGTTAATTATGGGAGCAAAAGGCAGTAGATTAGTAAATGTACAAACCCATTATTTTTTTGAAATTTTTAAATAATAAAAAAACGAACTTGAATGGAAAAAGTTATACAATTAAATTTTTAGTCATTATAAATGAAATAAATTTTATTATAAAATGGCCATTAGATATCAAAGAATATTCTAAAATAATATACTTCAAATTTTATAAATTATATTTATAGGGATGAAAATTAGTTTTAATACTTCAAAACAAGTAAAGAAATTATTTAAAATAAAATCCCTTATATCATTAAAATTGAAATCCCCATGGAATAAATCATTATAATAAGGAACAGAAAATAAAATTATAATAAAGGGATTAATAACATAATTTATTAACGATTTAGTACATATATAAATATTTAGTTTTTTATGTAATTTTTACCACCAATTGTATTGGTACCTGGCTATAAACAAGTCATTTTTTAGTTAATTGAATTACAATGCACTTATTACATTCACAAATTACTTTTCAGTTTAGGGTTCAAGATAATTACTCCATATTTCCTATATTAATACATTCAATAATAAAAGTTGTATTTTACAGAAATTGATTCTATTTATTATATAATATAAAATTTATCAATAAAACGTGAATTATTTTAAAGAAAATTATTCACAACATTCATCTTAGCTTCTTCTTTTCAATTACCAATCCTTAGCCACATTAAATTTTTACAAAACATGATATGAATAATAAATTCTTAGTAAGATATGTAAAAATATGTAATGGAACTTCTAGGCCATGAATACATATAATCATATGAAATCATTTTGTCCAATATATAAAACTCCCCATTGAAGTATCACATACATACATTTTGAAAAAATGATATCTAGATAAAAAATATAAATGACTTATAAATCATTTCTGTAACGTGATGCAAATTTTTATTAGCATAATTACTTAATATTATAACCCTCATCGATACCATGTGAATTTTAACCCTCACTTTTACCATACAATATAACCCTTTTGGATAATTTATGATGTAACCATCATAGTTACACATAGAATAAAAATTATTTTCAACTATCAACCTACCCAATGTATTTGAGGGATACCATGGAAACACCCATATTTGGTCTATAATGGACCCACCCATCATCATAATAATTTCCCACAATCCAAAATATAATCACAAAACATGAATATGTTCATTATAAAAACAATTATGAATTAAAATAACATATTTTTTAAAAATGATGTGCACATGAAAGAAAAAAAATCATATTTTCAATAAAACCATTCAATCGTATAAACAAGACATAAGAAATGTATCATTAATGTGGGAATATCCTCTCATTTTTTATATTATAAAAATTCTTGTTTGAATTTTTGAAAAAAATAATAATTAAAAGAGGGTTTTTAAGGAAAATTTACTTACTTCTGGTTTGAAATCATGAAACTATTATCAAACCTCATGCATAATGGTTTATAGATATCTATTAATTTATTAAGGAATTATATTAATATTATTAATAACATTTATTATATTTTTACAATATATTCCCATCAATTAATCAATAATATTTCGTTATTTTCAAAATTAATCAATAATGTTTTGTTATTTTCATTGTTTTGGGTGCATTTAATTACAAAAATCCATGGTTGGATGATTATGTATTTTCCAATAAAATGGGAAAAAAAATACAAAAATGGAATAAATTTGTATTAATTTTTTTATTTATTTTAAATGATAACTTATATGATTTTGTTTATTGATATGAGGCTGAATAATTAGATAAAACATTAATGATAAATGATTGAATTTTTTACATGTTTTTCCAACCACCACAAACTAGTTTGGTATTATATAATTTTATGTCTTTAACAAAGTGATTAAACATTAATAATGTAATAATATACATAATAAAACATTTTTTTACAATAATAATAGTTTTATGAAAAAATATTTAGGCCATAAAAGAAAAATGAAATTCATTGTCCCCAATGGCGGTGAATCGACCAATCACATATGATGTTTTCAATTTCTAGAAAATGAATAGAAATGGGGGGGCTGATTATAGATTTCCATTAATAGAATAAATTTAGTGATTATTTATGATAATGATGTAATAATATCACTAGTATTAGTAGAGTATAGGGGAGAGTATTAATATAAAAGAAATTTGATTGAAAATAAAAGACAATGAAAGAGGATTTTACCCTTGTAAATATTCTCTATGACATCCTCCATAAGAATATTTGAATTAGTATATTTTCGAGACAACAATATTTTTATTTTTGGTCGACATTCATGGTAACATTATGAGGTAAAATTTGGAAAATCATCAAGGATTTGGATGTGTGAATTTAAGAGGTGGTTAATGGTGGTATTTGTAAGTGATGAGAGGGGTGTTTTCATATTATTTTATTCACTGGTTTATTGTTTTTTCTCAGGACAATGAATATTATGAAAAATAGAAATATATATTTTAATATAAATAAGGGGAGTTCTAGATTTTGGATATTATATCCCAAATGACTCATGTAATTGTTTATTTAGGTTATTATGTATACAAACAGTAAATTATTATAATTTTCTATTCATTAAAAATAATGTGTCTTAGAAAATTTTCAAAAATTCACCATAACAATATATTGGAATTTAGGTTTATCAAATGAAATCAATTTAACGAATATAATTTTTACATGATAAAATTAATTTCTATTTTAAATAGTCATTTATTCGAAAATTACTAATTTTAAAATTATAACTGATTTTTGGCACTTGGAATGAAACTATGATATCATAATATTATCATATAATAGTAGGATGGTAAAATATATATTTATAATTTTATATTTTAATGATATATTTTATTTTTATTTGTTGCATTCAATTTTCAAATTTTTAATAATCATTTATGTTTCACAAAAATACCAACACAAAATTTATCATTTAAAAAAAAATTTACTTATTCCATGATATGAATTTATCAATTCATTCTTAAAAGATATATAAATTTTATTTATACTATTATATGTGATGTTATTATTATATCAGTGTATATTAATTGATTTATATAAATTCCACTTATTTCATTATACATTCATAATAAATTTGACAATTTATTTATAGAATGACAAACAATTATTTTATAAGTTTCTATATTTTTACATTCTCCCCAACTTTTAAAAATTTCCTCCTTGCAATTTTTATTTACTTTTTAAAAAAATAGGGATACCATTCCTTCCAAAAAAAATCGAATTTCTATGTTGCTTCTTCAACAATGAGGTTTCAATACAAATCCTTAACCCGATGAATTACTTTACTCCATAAAACATGATTTTCATGGTCAAGAATCTGAATAGGTTTCTATTTATATAAAATGATGTATTCTAGCTCAACTATTATTGGGTTTAAAATATTATATAAATCTATAACATAATTCTATAAAATCAAAAAAAAAAAGAAAAATAATTTTTTTCTTGTGGTAAACTCCGAGGTAAGGACACTCTTTAGGAAATTGTATAACTTTATCTAGGATTTTCAAAAGGTTTAATGAACTAGTAAATTACCATTATTTTATTACCAAAACACGTATTTGTTTTCCATGTTAATTTTTTTTAAATACAAGATCACCTACCTTGAAATAATAACTGTTTATCCAGTAATCTCAATAAATTATCAACCTACTCAGTTTTGTCTTCATATGTTTTTTGAATCTCATAAAAATATCATTCAAATCATCTTCTAATTAATGTCCCATAAAATTATAGAGTTCAACACCTGTTTCCCTGTAATGGATCAAATGGTGTGAAAGATATAGCTGAATGAAAACTATTATTATATGTATACTCAAATGAATAATGATTTTAATCCCAACATCCATTGTAATCTATTAGAAAGCATGTAGAATTTCTTCAATGGTATGAATTATCTACTCAGTCTATCCATCAGATTGGGGATGAAAGTTTCTGGTGAAATTTAATTTTTTTCAAAAACATCATAACGACTTTCCATATTATTGAAGTGATCCAAGGATCACATTAATATTCAATGGATATATGAACTCTTTGTAACATGACTATAAATTTTAGGTAAAATATATAAATCTTATATAAATACAATTTATACAGAATAAAATAAATGTGCACATTTAGTTAGTATAACAATAATAAACCAAATATCATTATTACAATGAGATGTATTTTGTAGTCCTGCAAATTTAATCCCTATATATATTTTTAAATTTCCATTCTGGTACAAGAAAAAGAAGAAGCATACAATTTGGTAGTTTTTGTTCATTTTTAAAATATTGAAAATTAATACATTTAATGATCAAATTAATAATAACACATTTCATTCCCTCTCACTTGTAATAATCATGAGGGACCTTATACAACTTAGTGATTCTGACATAAAATGAAAATGGAGAACTGTGAGCATCAATTAATACTTATTTTTTCAACTGTGAATCACATAGAACACATAATCTAATCCCATATCTCAAACACAATCTTTATTTTTGTTATATTCTTATTACATACAATTTTTAACCAATTAAACCTTTTAGTATGACTCACGATCAACCTTATGTAGTTTATTTATTCTTTTTTCTAGAGATGACTTCCCAAGCACCATAATATATATTGCGTAATTTTCTACACCCAAAAATTGAAATCCTTAATTTATCAATTCATTAACTAAGCGGACATGTTCCATTTTAGTCTTAGCCAAAAATAGCATTATTTTATCCTCTCAAGGAATCTACCCATTATTTTCTTTTCAAGGATGGTAATTAATCATTCAGTCATAATATTTTTTGAGTTAAATCTATCATTCTTACCTCATTTTCAATTCCTTTAGAGTGAATATATAAGTCAATCATTTATAGTTAGTACATAATTAACATTTGGATTCATATAAATTATTTAGCTAGTTATATAATGTGATATCCAAACCTCTTAATTTCAAAAAATTTGTGGCATAATTGAACTCTAAATGATTTATTTTTCTTGAAGACTAAGTAATTACCTATTCATTATATATCAGAAAATAACCAAGTCTCCTCAATGAAGCATTTTTTAGATGACAAACATTCCATTATTTAATGGTGGAACCAAAACTTGAGAATTCGACAATAAAGAAATTTTGTTCCAAAAAAAAACAGCACATTATCCTATCCAAATATATTTAACTCCTTTTTATGTTAACATAGTCAGCTTGATAGATACCTATGAACTATTTTTAACAAACTATCAGTAATTTTATACCAAACCAAGAAAACTAAGAATCTTTGTAACATTTTTTGACCATGGCCATTCATCGACCACAGTTTTTTAAAAAGGATTAACTACTATGATATCCTTATTTACAATGATCCCAACAAAAGTAATTCCTTGCAACCTAAAATAACCTTTTTAAAATTTCATATTTATTTTATTTTTTTACTGTTTTTAGATCAATACATAGTAGTTTTTTGTGTTACTTATAAAATTATTAATAAAGTAAAATTTCATCAATAAAACCAACATAAAAAATATCAAAATATTTATGGATGTTTCAATTATAAATATCCAAAAATAAAATAGAGTCATTTTTCACACAAAAGAACATAAAAAATTACTCATAATGCTCATATCTATTATGAAAATATGTTTTTAGGATTTTATCCACCTTCTCCTCAAATTTATGGCCCAAGGATCTCCAGTCAATCTTGTAATAATATTGATATACATAGATATGATCAATAAAGTCATCGATATATGGTGATTTATAATTATTAATAATATTAATGTATTTCAAATATATATAATCATTAAAAAGTCCCATGAAACCATATTTGTATTTAAGAAACAAAATAGGATTACATGATGGTGAACTAATAAGATGAATGAAAACATCTAAAAAACTCGTAAAACTACACTTTTGAATTGTTTAGTTCTTCTTGATCCATTCGATAAGGGGGTTTTTTAATTGTCTTTGAATAAAGAACTAAGTAAATAGTAAATTCAACTTGCCAATTAGTTATAACACTATATAACTCATCAGAAAAAACATATTGGTATTCATCTAACACTAAGGAATCATTAATCTAAACATTTCCCTTTTAACTAAAATTTTATGACAACATACAATTCTATATTCAAATATTTTATTTGCTTCCTAATCTATTATCAATTTTATCGAAATATTCTTGTATACAAAAAAAAATTATTTCTGAAATTAAAATCTTTTTCTATATAATATGTCTTAACATTATAAATTGAAATCCAATATATGACTATAATTGCCAAAAACAATAGGAAAGTAAAAAATGTATTTCATGTATTTTATTTCCATTGAAAGAAATAGGAATTTTATTATAATTTGTTTTACCTTGATATTTCTACCATGTAATTTTTTCCCTAATATCTGGTTTCATTCACTATGGTGAAATTTCCAATTTACGAGAAAATTTTATTGAAATAAAGGAATGTGTAAATCGTGTATGAAAAAATATATTAACAAAAAATTATAAAAAAATCAATATATCTGATCATACATCCTTTTAATGTCCCAAATCTGATAATATCGTGAAAACAAATTTCACTATGCATTTCTACTTATAATCATGATATTTCCCTATTATTCAAATCCTTCATTGGGGTGTTATGTGCATAATTCCCCATCTCATAACATTTAATACACTATAAATTTTTCTTATAAAAATAAAAAATTCCAACACTATGATCATTTTAATTATCATCTCTAGCCATGTGTATAAACATACCACATGAGAAACACTTCTTGAATTTTTAAAGAAATTCCATAGGGTAATTTCTCTCACACATTCCACAAAATAAAAATTGGAATTTCATACATTCGTATTCTTTTGACATTTTCTTTCACATTTTATTCCATCTACACCTCTTTCATTATTAATTTTAATGTACACATGATCATCAAAAAAACTCCATTTCTACATTATCAACACATCAAACATGTTTATCATAAATTTTTAATTCTTATTATGTAAATCCATTCGATATAATTACTTCCATCTTGAGTAAAAATTATTGGTATTAAAATCATGATCTAAAATAATATTTGAAATGTACTTTTCCAAATGAGTGACATTTTCTTCAAACATGAACACTGAATCATCCTCTATTTTTTACATTCATGAATTCGTTTTCCATCGCACGTGAGATTTCCATAGGAAAATATTCATAAATTCATCCATTTCTAAAGAATCATTCCCATTTATTTCCTTAATATTCCTCACCATTGTCCACCACTGGTCAAGTACCCATTTAAATTGTTAATTAGAAAGACCAATCCTTTGAGTATCAAAAAAAAAACCTAAAAAAATTATTTTAATTATATTTAAACCACACATCTGCAACCATAATGTTAAAATATCAAGTGAAAACATGAGGGAGTTTCCTTATAAATTTTTTCACTATCATATAGTTCCCTTATGGTAGATATTGATGTTAACTTTAATGGATGCCACTGAAATTGAAGACATGTATCAACTGATCCATTACAATCAAAAACTACTCAGTAAAAATTCCACCCATTATACGATGCTGATTCAGAAAGGTGACATCCTTTCGGTTCCTTCTTACATCATATTCCCTATTTCTTCTACATAAAACCTTTCAAAACTAACATATCATAGATGAAGAAATATAGATATCATTAAATGTTATATTATTTCAAATAAACAATAAAGCAAAAGTAATTAACGATATTCTATTAACTATATATTAACCCCTAATTATTTCAAAATCATGATTTGATTCCACATATAAGGACGTGAACTTGAAAATTTACTGTTCTATTTAATTCAACTAAAATACACTTATTACATTCCCAAAGTTCTTTTTAGTTTAGAGTTTTAGAGAATTAATTCATATTTCAAACATAATAACCCAAAAAAATACAATGTTCATTATATTAATATAGTAACCATTTATTTAATAATATAATTTTTTTAAATAAAAAAATTTTCTCTTCCTTAAATTCATTTACAACAATCATATAGGTTTTTTATTTTATCTTAGCAATTCGTAATCTCGTTGAAAAACATATTAAAACATGGTATGATGTCAAAAATATTTATAATGGACATAAAAATAAGGAAATTATCCATTATTAAATGAATAAAAATAATCATATGAAGTCATTTACTAAATGAAAATACTCTCACCCTTAATGTATCGTATAGTTACATTATAAAAACATGATATTTCAATAATTCATAGAAAACATAAGTAAAAAATTTAAGTAACTTAGGGAATAATTTTATTACCAAACATACATATGATTTTAACCCTTATGGAATCCATGTGATTTTTAACCCTCACAACTACAATTTATGTAACCCCTACATATACCCTATAATTAACAATTATAGATGCTCCTAGAATAATCATTATGATAAAATTTTATCATAAAAAAATAAATTAGAGGGATATCATCAAACTCCATGTCTTTGGTTTATAATGGAACCACCCATCATAAAAAAATTATCAAGAACCATAACATAATCATAAAACTATAATACATGCATCATATAAATATTACTTGATGAAAATCACATATTTTAAAATAATACAATGAACATGTATATATAAACATTTTATTTGAAAATAACCATTAAATCATTCAAATTAGACATTATAAACTAATGCATCATGTGAGAGACAAAAATATTCTAATTCCTAATATGTTAAAATATTCCTTTTTAAATTTGTAACAAAATATAAATTGGAAGAATATTTTTAATGAAAATCTCTTACCTCAGGGTAGGCATCTAGAAAATGATTCAAAAACACCAGTATAATGCTATAAATTATTTTATTAATTTATTAAATAATATTATTATTATTCTTAAAACCTTATATGATTATTTTATAATATTATTATACTCATTTATTAATAATATTTTGTTGTTTTCATTATTTTGGGTTCATTTATTTCAATTTTTCCATGGTTAGTTAATTAAATATTTCCATGTCAATTATAAGAATAAATATAGAAGAGTGAAAAAATGGTATTAATTTGATTCATTAATTTTAAATGAAACCATATTATTGTTATATGATTTTAAGATGATTCATTATATAAAATATTAATGATAAATTGTTTTTTTTTTGATTTTGGGGGTTTTTCATCCATAATAAATTAGATTCATCTTATTTATGGTTATGTTAACAAATTAGTTACAAAACATTAATACATTATAATATAAAATAATAAAATTTAAAATATAATAATGGTTTTATGATAGGCCATGAAGGTGGTAATGGAAAATTAATATTCATTGTCCATGAAGGTGGTGAATCTACATGTCATGGATGATGTCTTCATTTTCTAGAATTAAAAGAGTTAATGAGAGGTTTTAATATTGTAATTAAATTAAAAAATAAAATTAAAGTATATGTATGATACTAAATTTATCATTTCACTAAGATGAGGGGTGTTTAAGAGATAAATTTAATGAAAATCAAATTGAAAAAAATGAAATAGGATTTACCTCTTTAAATAATTCCTTAAGAACCACCATACAAATATTGCATTTGGTATTTTGTTGAGACTAAGTGATCCTAGACATGGGAGTGTATATTTGGAAGATTATTGAGATGAATTTATACATCTTTGATGGATTTAAAGGTTTGGATAGTATATGTGGTGTGGGGTGGAAATTATAGGGCAATATAGGGGTGTTTTCATATTATTTTATTCTTTATTTTATTAGTTTGCATCAATAATTTGAATAGTTTGAGCATTATCAGTAAATGAATTAAAATAATTAACGGTAGATCTAGATTATTATAATTCCATTAGTAATAACTCAAGGAATTATTTATTTAACATAAAATGTATATATTCCTAAAATTAAAATATTTTTAAATTTCAATTTATTTTACGACCCATTGAAATATTAACTAAGCTATAATAAAAAATACATTATAATCATAAGACAAAAAAACTGTTAATTATTGTGTATATTTTTGGAAGTTAATTTTTCTTTTAAATCATTATATTAATTATAAAATTATAAATAAGCATGTATGTTATACAGAAATACCAACACATAATTTATCATATTTGAAACATTTATTTAATCATTAAATGTTATCAATGTATAATTTTGTACTCATAAGATACATAAATGTTATTTACAACTTCAAAGGTGATGTTACTATTCAATTAGTATAGATTCCTTAATTTATATAAATTCTAACTTATTTCATTATATATTTATAAAGAATTTGATTATTCAATTCCATAATGAATATAATTTATTTTATAAGGACATGTGTTGTTACCTGACATCAATAATTTAACATCATAAAATCTAATGCTTATAACAATAACTATAGTTTTTCCCATTGAGAAAACATTAAATTATAATATATATAATCGATTTTATTATTATTTTTACTATGAGATTTCTAGGGTTTTTCTAAGATAGGAGAGTAACTGCTCTAGTGTTTTCTAGACTGACACACTGGAAAACAAAAGTAAATATGAATAATTTTGTGAAGTTGATTGAATTTATAAATTAAACACAGTACATCTCTAAATATTATCCTTATTCAAAAAATATCATTTTCGTAAAAATATTTCACACCATTATTTCTCTCTACACCCAATTTAAGATCTCATAAAGAGTATCTCATTATGTTTAATATGATTATGTAAACAAATAATATCTCACTTTTTGATCTCCTTTCATTTTAATCTAGTAAAATCATTCAAGTACTACCCAATATCCTAAGAGAAATGAAATAAATTGTGGAATAAGTTAAAAATTCTCACTTGATGAACAAGATATGCTGATAGGATATAAGTCGTTAAAATTACAGATGAGAAATAGACAAAAAATTACAAAAGAAAAAATAATCTAAGATCAATCAACTATTTAACAATTTTAATACAAGAATAAAAAATTATTGATGGAAAATAAAATAATGCTCGAAATAGAATCACCAATTGAAACCACGAAGTTTATCTACTAAAAACAACATTGATCATTTATGTTGAGTGGAATCGTATTCCAATATTAATCTCATGTATTAGTAACTTATCTTTTTCGATTTCACTAGATGAACTCTTAGTTCATAAATCCATCCAGATGCATCTATTGTCATTTTTTATTTATGATGTGATATCAGATATTTTTCACAGAATAGATCCCCAAATGGCCCCCTTATTTCTATAATTTTCATTAAGTTTGATGGATTTGTTCACTAAGGTGGTATGACAATCCCTACTATTAGCATTATTTCCACATTGAATTTCTGTTAGAGATCTATCATTTTAATACATTTTTCTAATAAAATCATACAATTTAATAGGATATAAATTCACCACCTGCAAAAAGATCAACATTTCAATGAAATATTAATAACCATAGACATCCATATTTCTTTATCACAATAAAATTTATTCTTCAAAATTGAATCAATCATGTTTGAACAATTAAATAAAACATAGTCTTGTCAATTGAGTATATTAATGTATTGTAAAAAACTTATTAGAGTAATTTTATCATGAAACATGTGAGAATCAAATTAATCATGTATAATAATATAATTATTGATAAAAAATTGCACTTAAATCTTGGAAGAAACAAAATAATAATGTTTATCGCTTCATCTATAATTATACAACAATTAAATAATTAAAAATTGTCCATTTTACATTAATAAAACTTGTCTAAAACTAGAATCATAAACATATAAACTCTTTAATTGTAATGCCCCAACCCCAGTTACCCAGAGTCGGTGCATTATTTTAATAGTTTGGCATGATTACAAGGAATAATGTCCCGAAGGACCAATCAGCTTAGCATTCTTTGAGAATAGAATACATAAATGAATGTTACATTACACTTTATAACATACAAAACAACATAAACAATCCTTTGTGAATGCCATTATTGCCTTAGCTTAACCTTGTATATCAATCACAATACACTTCTTGGAATCCTGGAAAAAAAATAAAACATAGAAAGGGGAGAGATGAGACACTCAGTAAGTGTAAGAAATACAGAAGGAAATAACATATATATTAAGCATGGTGAATAACTGAAACCACATGCATTTACCAATAATAAACACGAATACTTTTATGGAACGAATTTGAGTTGAGTAAATAATGCCATAATAAAACATAATCATGGGTATAATACTATTGAAATGACCACATGAACCATCAATATTATTTCCATAAAAAGGGAATGTATAATTCCATACATTGTAAAACATTTTTTCAAGGCCTCATCGAAGATGTCTAAAAATGATTAAGGCCTCAGCCAAAACCATAAATCAAATTGGGAAAAGTCATCGGCCAATTCCACGGCTAGTTGTCTCATGAGCTCTACCGATGCATCAAGGATCTATAGCTGGAACCACCTGTCACTTAATATGTCCAATAAATTCCTCATATAAAAAGGATGAAACATAACATAATCATTCATATAAGAACTAGGATACGAAATGTTAATACTTTAACCATAAACCATGAATGGTATAAAAATAACACATCCACAGTCAAACATATCACAAAACCTTCAATACAATATAAAAGTTTTGTATCATAATAAATCAACTTCAAAACAAGTTTAAAATCCATTAATGGATTTGACATAGATGGAAATTATTTTTCAAACACTTTTATTGAAATATCCCTTTTCCTGAAAGCATTTAAAAGCCACACAATTAAGAAAGGAATACATTTAAAGACATTTTTGAATGAAAGTGATCCATAACACTTCGAATTTTTTTAAGTAATTGACATTTTAAAACATTAATTACCATTTATATTAATCCTTGAAACCATTTTTCAATCATGGAAATTAATAAGCATGGTTTAGAAGATTAAATCTTTAAAACATTTAAAATGATGTTGACATAGATGAAATCAAAAATATTTGAGATAAATATCACTTTTTTAAATCATTTAAGAGTCTCATAATTTTAAAAGAAAACATTTATATTGGAAATATTCTTATAAGCTTGTTTGGGAAGCTTCGATGATTTTATAATGGCGTAAAATAGCTGTACCCTCCTTATAATTAAAAAAAGGACATTCTTACATTAATTTTGTCAAAAAGGATTAAAAGGACCTTGTTTGGAAAACGACGGAAAGATTACTTTATAAAAATCTTATAAAAACTAAAAAAGGATATAAATGACTTTAACCCATAGTCTTTAAAATAGTAAAAATGTTTTGAAATACATTTTTAAGAAACATGGATGTGGATGATAAATAGGTCCAAATAGATAATTACGTATAAACAACCTCGGATAATGAAGAGATTGTGAAATAATCCCTTACCATGCACTTTTTTTTGGTTGAGGGTAGGTTAAAATCCTTTATAATAGTGAAATAATAGTTATTAAATTATACAAGAATCATATAAATTAATATGATATCATTTATGATCTTTTAACATCGTTATGTTAATAATATCTTAGTATTATCGTCGTTTTGGGTGTTAACAGATTAGTTTTCCTTTATGTGTTTTATTACATAAGCCATGTTTGATATCCATATGTTGAATCTTATTCATATCCAGAATGATATCATGTCCTTAAACATTACTTTTAATCATTAAAGAAGAATTAGTTTTGAATGGATACAGTGGAGAATGAATCTCATCGTGTTCGTGGAGATGATAATACGTACGTACGGACGAACGATAATATCATTTTTTTTATATTAAAATAATATATAATTGAATATTATATCAAATATAAAGATTAATTAGCATGTTATACTCATTATTTAAATCAGTTATAAATCATTATTATACCCATCCAAATAATAATGTATTGAATAACAATTACACCACGACGTGGATACGATAAGCCATACGTATGCACATATGGTGACATGTCATTCAAAGGATGGATAAAATAATGAATATGGTTGTACCATATTTATAATAACATAATAGTATATAGAATATATTGGAGTTATTATTTTTTAATGGAAATAATAAAGAAATATGAAGTGTAAGAAGAAAGGAAGTTGAAAGTGGGTGGTGAAAACCTTACCTATTCTTCTGGTTCCTCATTTGGATTTGATCAAAAGGGCTCCATAGGTTGTATTTATGAACAAAATACGGACTCTAGGTTGAAGTGACAGATGTTGAGAGGATATTTTGGCATGGTTTGGACTATCCAAAAGGCTTTGAATGTATGAATAATTGGTTATAAGTTGTGTCCTTTTATATGGGGGAAGAAGCGCTCTTTATGAAAAACTTAAAGTATTATTTTATAATAAATTCATATTCGGTTTCTAATAGCTCCACAATACATTATTTAAAGTATAAGGTGAGTATGGGTCAAAAAACACACATCGAATAGGTTTTATACAGGTTTGGGGCAAAATATTAACATTAAATTTTAGATTTAACTCTTAGTTAATTAGTTTGACATTTACCATGTCTCCTTGTATTTTTATATTATTTGGTTAATAAACATAATATAAACTACCAATAGAACCTCAAGTCGTTCATTAATTACATACCTATCATGATATAAGTCATTTGGCCTATCCTTATATTTTTAAAAATATTATATAAATTAATAAGATAATATTTGTTTTAAAAAATAATTTATGTCAATTTTGACACTATTTAACAATTTAATTTTTTAGAATTCTTAATAACTATTTTTATTCCAAAATAATTCATTTAATAAATCCTAACATATCATATTATCGAATAAAATTAATTGATGGCATTAAAAATTTAATATTATATTTATTTTAATATTTTTAATAACAATTATTTGATTCATTCATTAATAAAGAAAATACTACATCTTTATTATGTCATAAATAAATTTAATTATTCAATGACTAAAAATTCTAAATAAAATACCATTATGTAGGAAATATTTTTATATTTCTATTTAATATTTATAGTAGAAAATATAATATATATAAACTTATTTAAAATTATTTTTTCAAAAAGATATATGCTTACATCATTTTTGTATTTACTTTAACTTAATTAATATAAAGTGTCATTATCACATACAAGTGGATCCATGGGGTCCCAAAATCGATCCAAATATTCCCATGGTCCAAAATTTGTCAACCAATAGGGTTAAGACACGTTTTAGGGTAATTTAAGTTTATTATAATATTATTTTTTACCCTTATTTACTGGATTTACCCTTTAACCATGGTAAATAAAATATTTACCGAAATAATTATTCAAAATGTCTAAAAATTAGAGATACCTATTTACAAAATTTGGGAATCCTGAATCCAAATATGGATTCCATTTTTCCAAATTAAAAACACAATAGTGATGTAATTAATTTAAAATTATTTCCTGTTGTCAGAATAAAAAGTGAGTTTATACGAAACAATAACTATCAAAATATTGACACTTGTTTATGTCTAGTTTAAATGTCAAATTATGTCTAATGACCAAAATTGTATTAAATGGTAAAAATATATTCTAAATAAACTTTAAAACCACTCATGTTTATAATTTATCACTAATAATTATTTCGATTAAAAAAGTTGTCTTTAATTAAAATTTATTAATTTTCAATATATTCATAAAAATATGAAAGTTATTTAGAAAGTACCAATAACTCACCCTAAGATAATTTCGATATTTAGAATCAAAAAATGAAGTCCATTTTGAAAACTAAAATGTATAAAATTTCAAAATTTGTGTATTATTATTCAAAATGGCTGGTTTGACTGGTTGTGGTGTGTGTTAGAACTTGAAGTTGCATACAACAACCACTACTGTATTATTCAAAGAGGAGCGTACCGTGAAATATTATGTAGTCACATTTTCCATCCTTTAATAAATTGTGTCCTCACAATTTATACTTGTTATTCGAAACATGGGGTTTACATTTCAAAATATCTTAGTTGGAATCCCACATTGAAAAATGGATTAATGAGGCCTCTATTTAAAATAAAGAGTGGTAAGTGTGAAGGTTACTGAAAATAACACATACTAGGGTGCCATGTAGTAAAACATGGATATGGAAGAGAAGTATAACCATAAATATCGGATGGATAGTGCTAGAGAACATGGCTATTAAAGGGCCAACAATCACAAAGCCATACATTTGTAATGATCTAAGGTACTATCTAGGACACAAGTTTTGTTCTAAGTTCCATTTCTTAATGTTTACAAATTTATTAATGATATTGGCCATGATCATAAGGAGATATACTTACTTTATAACTAGAGTTTTATCAATTAATAAATTTCTACCACAAACTCATCTTTCACCCCAAAACATTATACAACTCAAAAAACTGTATTTATCCTAATTGTATAGGGTTCCAAATATAAGAATTTATAATTCACATATCAGGAATCTTAGAAAATGAATCTAAATTATACCATCCAAGAACTTCACATGGTCTAGTAGTAGGTGATAAATCCCATTCGCACTATGATTGTGGGTTTGATTCCCGATGGTTTGTCACACGGTCTGCGTGTTGTCCTTTTATAAAAATACAAAAATAACCATTAAAACATAATCCATTACATCCTTTAAACTTATCCCTAATACTTCTATCCAACCTCACAGTCCAAAATTTATAAGTAAAACACAATGAAGATCCTTTTTCCACCGTAATAACATGTTAACACAATCATGTATTCTTTTAAAACACTGCAACATCCTGAATTACCATAAATCCTTATTGATTACATTCATGGTCCCTTATTCATTATAGAATACTGGATTTACTTATTCTGTCCAAAAATGTTGTAAACTCAAACAATAATTGAATATACAAATCATTAATCAGTTTCATGTTAGTCAAGAATATCTAATATAATTTATCCAAATCAAACATGTATTATTCCAAAATCATTATCTAAGTATCAGAACTATATTATGCTTTATCATTCTCTCAACCATTTATTTTCCAAAAATTTAACCTTCTATTGAGTCACTTTTCTTGGTTCCACACAATCACAAGTCCTTAATGAGATAGTAATGTAGAAAAGTCCTTTTATACATCATAATTATTATAACTAGTATAACATTGATACAACACTCAAATGACATAAGTCTTTGATAACAACATAAGAAATATAATCATTCATCCTAATTTGTGGTAGTATCATAACTTGATCATATACCAAAATAATCATTTGGGGCATGCTCTAATGATTTGAACATTGGTTTGCATAGTGTCTCGACTCCTTGTAGATGGAGAATTTTACATTTGAAACCTTTTTCTGACCCTTATAGTCACATACTTGGTGTTCATTTTCTCCACACTTATAACAAACATCCATTCCCTTCAGACAATTTCCATGGTGTTTCTTCCCAAAGTTATCACATTTGGGAAAATTCTTCTTTTCCCTCTTCCCTTTATCCATCATTCTCTCTTCCATCCTTTTCTTATTGTTCATCCCTTCAAATCCATAGGACTCAGATAATTGTTTACTTATTTTATTAACACATGATCTTATTTCTTAATATGTTGATAAAACATGAGAGACAATTTCCCTTCTAAATGTTGGATTAATACTGTTGAAGATATGATTCTTCTTACTCTTTGGATCATATATATTACTAGAGTTCACATTCCTTCTAATGGGCACCATTTCTATACAATGGCATACACTAGGTCATTTTAGGAATTTCAATGAATAATTCCAAACATGTAAAATACCTAATGTAAATTGAACAGTTTATGGTTATAATCTATAATCAAAAAAATGTGTTCTTTGAGTATGTATATACTCATAAGCCCTTCATAATTGTTTGTAATGAAAAAGATAATTATCCTAAGAATATCCCCTGGGAGTTTCGTAACCAACAGTGCATCAATTCCCATTGTCATGCACCAGTACTAGTTCGATTCTAGCTTAAAGCGGTGTTTTTGGGTATTACCCCAAGGTACATTTGTGCTAGTGCTGCCTCTACCTGCTCATATCCAGATAGGGATGTATTGCAAAAAACAAAAAAATTCTCTACAATACCAATATTCTAGGAAGTTATTCTATACTAATCCTCATATACTATCTTAGGGATATGTGCTCTAATATAAGATTATCTAAATCTAGTTTCTAAGGTTATCGTAAAACTTCCTCTGATACTAACTGTAATGCCCCGACCCCAGTTACCCAGAGTCGGTGCATTATTTTAATACATTGGCATGATTACAAGGAATAAATTCTCGAAGTATCGATCAGTTTAGTAGTCTTGGAGAATAGATTACATACATTTATGTTACATTAAACATAAAACATACAAAACAACATAAATAATATTTTATGAATGCAATTATTCCCTTAGCTTAACCTAGCATATCAATCACAATACACTTCTTGGAATCCTGGAAAAAATAAAACATAGAAAGGGGTGATCTCAAACACTCAATAAGTGTAAGAAATACAATAGAAAATAACATAAATATTAAGCATAGTGAATAATTGAAACATCACGCCTTTACCAATAATAAACACGAATACTTTTATGTAATATTATGAGCTGAGTAAATAATGCCATAATAAAACATAATCATGGGTATTCTACTAGTCGAATGACCACATGAACCATCAATATTATTTCCATAATGATGGAATGTGTAATGACAGACATTCTAAAACATTTGGTTAAGGCCTCAACCAATACTTCTTAAAATGATTATGGCCTTGGCCAAAACCATAAATCAAATTAGGAAAAGGCCTCGGCCAATTCCATGTCTAGTTGTCTCATGAGACCTACCGATGCCTCGAGGAGATATAGTGTGATCCACCCATCACTTACTATGTCCAATACATTCCTCATATGAAATGTTTGAAACATAAAATAAACATTCGTATAAGAACTAGAATAGAAAATTTCAATACTTTAACCACAACCCATTAATGGTATAAAAATAACACATCCACAATCAAACATATCACAAAACATTAAATAAAATATGGATGTTTTGAATCATAATAAATAAACATCAAAACATGTTTAAAATCCATTAAAGGATTTGACATAGATGGAAATTATTTTTCAAACTCTTTGATTGAAATATCCCTTTTCATGAAAACATTTAAAAGTCACACAATTTAGAAAGGATGACATTTAAATACATTTTGGAATCCAAGTTTCCCATATCACATTGAATCATTTTAATATAATTAACATTTTAAAACATTCATGTCCATTTATATGAATCCTTAAATCCATTTCTCAATCATGGACATTAAAAATAATGGTTTAAAAGAATATATATTTAAAAAATTTAAAATGATGTTGACATAGATGAAATAAAAATATCTGAGAGAAATATCAATTTTTTAAATCATTTAAGAGTCACGTAACTATAAAAGAAAAAATTTACTTTGGAAATGTTTTTATAATATTGTAATGGAAGATTATATGATTTTATGATGGATGAAAATAGCCGCAATAGCCATATAATTTTTTTTACAAAAATTCAATCTTACCTTAATTTTGTCGAAAAGGTTAAAAAGTACTATGTTTGGAAAACGACGGAATGATTCTTTTATAAAAATCTTATGAAAATTAAAGCAAATATAAAAATGAATTTAAACTATAGTCTATAATATAGTAATAATGTTTTTAAATACATTTTTATGAAACATGGATGTGGATGATTAATAGGTTGTAGAAGATAATTACGTATAAACAATCTCGGATAATGAAGAGATTGTGAAATAAATACTTATATTGTACTTTTCCTTGGTTCAGGGTAGGTTAACATCCTATATAATGTGAAAAAAATATTATTAAATTATACATGAATCATATACATTAATATGATATCATATATGATCATTTAACATTGTTATGTTAATAATATCTTAGTATTATCATCGTTTCAGGTGTTAACAGATTCATTTTCCTTTATATGTTTTGTTACATAAGCCGTGTTTGTTACCCATATGTTGTATCTTCTTCATATCTATAATTATATCATTTCCTTAAACATTACTTTTAATCATCAAATGAGAATTATTCTTGAATGAATATGATAGGGAATTAATCTCATTGCGTTCATGGATATAGTAATCCGTATGTACGCATAAATGATAATATCATTCTTTTGATATTAAAATAATATATAATTGGATATTATATCATATAAACAGAATAATTATAATCTTATAATCATTATTTACATCAAATACCCATCGTTATTATACCCATCCAAGTAATAATGTATTGAATAACAATTACACGACGACGTGGAGACGGTAAGCCATACGTACGCATCTATTGTGACATAACATTCAAAGGATATATATAATACTGAATATGTTTGTACCTGTAACACCCCAGGTAAATAAATAATATGAAATTTTTTATATTTATCCCTATGTGTGAATAAAATGTTAATTTCACTTTAAAGGGGTTGTTATAGAGTACCCGATACGGAACAAAGAGTTTCATTGAAATCTGACATTGCACACTAGTAATAAAATAATATTATTTTAAATGGTTGTTAATGCCTTGTCATTGTAATGGCGAGAAAGAACGAAACTAACTACAAAATGATTATATATTTTTGTCAAATTTTTTTACTTTTATCCAATAAATGTTAGAGGCGTAAAATGCAAATGAATCCAATTTTAAGCATAAATATTCTAAGATTCATTAAAAGGTCGATTAACCGCCTTTTGATGGAGAACCCTTTTTAAATATACTTTTGAAAATTTAATATGTTCTATTAGATAAAATAAAAACCTTCTTTAGAATCTCGACATCAAAATTTACTTTTTCAAAACTTTTGGTATTTTTCCGATAAAGTTCATTTTTTAATCAATAGTGAAAAATGTTGTATTTTAATTCGAAACCTCTTTTTAATCTAATTTTTTATATGATTAGATTATATTTTAAATTGGTTTTAAAGTGAAATTAGAATATATTTTTACCATTTAATCCAATAGTGGTCAATGGAATTAATTTCACTTTGAAATTGGACTTAAACTTGTGTCAATCTTTTGAAACTTTTTGTTTCCTAAAAACATGCTATTTGTTTTGACAGCGGGAATTAATTCTTAAATTAATTAATGAAACTTATATGTTTTGTATTTTTTAAAATAGACATCATTTTTAAATCATAATATCAAATATAGCTCAGGGTAAATTTTTGGTATTTTTCTGAAAAACATCAATTTTTGATGAATAGTGAAACCACAAAGTGGTACTTAAAAAACGGATTTTTCATTTAAATGAAATTTTTGTAGAGAACAGAAGCAGGACGTAAATGGAAATTACATTACTTTTGTGTAATACTTAATACATTACAAAAACAGACACACAAGGAATGTAATAGTTTAGTGTCTTTGGAAACATGGAACGTAATCTTCTAATAGTGGTGAAAGATCTTCAACATCTTCCATAAAGATCTTCCCCCTTTTTTTCTTACCTAAAACATTTCTTTATATCCTGGGGAAAATAAAACATAAAAAGGGTGAGCTCAAATTCTCAGTAAGGGTATGCATGGATAAAATAAAACGTACCATATACATTTGAACTTAAAAACATGATCATTATGTTTAATCATCAGAAGCATGAGCAATAACATAAAACATGGAAGTACGTAAGGCATAAATCATAAAGAAACAATAAGAGTGAAAAAATAACATGGTAATAAAACATGCAATTTTGGAAACCTTTAAGAACAATATATGATTTCTATATTAGCCAAGGCATTGCTCCCAAGACCATCTTAGTGGACAAAGTCCCTTTCTGAAAAGAGTTCATTCATAGTTCTAGTCCTGTATTACTGAATCGGTTTAACTTGTCGTTCCATCCCTGTCTATTTCATGGGATATAAAAATTTAACCAATGAATTAGAGGGAGATATAGGTCCCACCCATCTCATAATGAAATCATTCTTACTTGTGCCACAAAATAAAAATACATCATTCATCGTAACACAAAGAATAAAAATGGGTTTCATAAACATCATCCCATCATCACATAATCCATATAAAAGTATTGGATATAATTTCATAATAATAAATGTGAATCCATGTAAATCATAGAGACATTATAATTGAAACATTCACATATGAAATAATGTCATCTTAGATGGAAAAATGGTTTTGATAAAACATTTGAAATGAATTCTTGAGAAAAATATCCTTTCTTCTTCAAAATCAGTTTCTTTTCACAAAATGACATGAAATTTTAAAAGAAAAGGATTTTGTTGATAATAATCATGAAATAATTTAGAGAAAGATTCTTAAAAATAAGGCGTTATGAAACCGTAAAAATCCGTTCGTGCGGTATAAGTTAAAAAAACTTTCTTCTCGTACTTTTGTCGACAAAGTCAAAAAGTACCTCGTAAAAGACAGATTCCATACATACTATGTAGTAAAAGAAAAAAATTGGTAAAAAGGAATTTAAACCTACAGGAAACCATTTTTAGGAAACATGGACATGGATGAGAACAATAACCCCAGTAAATACTTACGAATAAACAACCTCGGTTAAGAATGAGATTGGAAAAGTTATCCCTTACCATTGGTCTGATATGCTTCGTACGTATCTGAAACACTTGTATAATGAATTAAATAATATCATTGACTTATTATAGAATCATATTCATTGTTATGATACCATATATGGTTCACTTATGACTTTATATTACCCATTCTTTTGTAAGTTCCATGTTAAAGTAGCGTTTTGGGTAAAATCGTTTTATTTTTCTTACATGTTTGGACTTGTTTTTCTTGATATTATTACTTATAACCTGATTTAAATAATTCTAGAATGTAAAAAATTATTTATATATATTCATAATATACATATATATATATATGATATATCGATAAATGGAATGAAATACATCGTTCATGGAGATGGTATGGCATACGTATGCATGAACGATGTTTATGTTTCCTTATTGAATTGAATGGAATTAATTGGATGACATAAATATATATAGACATAAATCCAGTATCATTATGTCATATATTTCATGATTACTTATTATATATACTTTATAATCATTCATTAATGGTTATTAATTGAGAATGAATCTCATCGCGTCGTGGAGACGGTAGTCCGTACGTACGCACGAGCGATGATATCATTCCCATATTTTTTGAATTGAATTGGAGAGGATGATACAATATATCAGAATCAGTATGATGTTATAATAACTATGTATATTTATTATTTACGCCATTATACCCATCCAATTAAGGTGGTGTTGGAAAAACAGATTAAACCACGCCGTGGAGATGATATTCCGTACGTACGCACGCGCGGTGATTTTGTTTTCCGTAGGATGGATAGATGGTGAAATAGGGTTGTTTCATACTTATAATAACATATCAGTATATGATTGATACTGATGTTATTAATTCATAATGAAACAACTAAAGAAGAATTAGTGGAAGAAGAAATAAAGTTGAAAGAATCGGTAACGGACATTACCTCTTCTTTGAAGCGCCTCTTTGAGACCTCCTCATATGGCCCTAAAATTTGTCTTTAAAGAATACCGAGACCTCTATGATGTTTCTAGGGAAGTTTAGAAGAGAATTTGGTAGGTTTTTTCCAAGCATGAATGCTCAAAGTGGTGAGAGGAAGAGAGGGAGGAGGTTCCCTTTTATAAGGGAGGAGAGGGGCACCTTTAGAATCCTCAAAAATATTAGTTTAATATAAATTCAGAACCCACATAAAAACCACCAAAAATGACTCAATTAGATTATTAGATGAGATAGTTGTTTAATCAAATCAACCAATAAAATTTAGACATGTTAGGAATTTTTTTAAAACATTATCAACTTGATTTATCCTTATTTAATCAATTTAATTTTATTTGTGGTAATAATATTATAAATTTTAAATTATTATAAATAATTACATATGGGTTGTTAATTTTCCATAATTTGACAATTTATGACATTTTCGACCATATAAATTTAAATTTATAATTTTTAAATATTTTTATGATTTTTAAACAATTTTATAATATGTTATTTTTATAAAATAACAATAGTGTCAATTTTGATACTATTCATTTATTTGAATTTAAATAAACAATATACAGAAGATATGTTCGAAAAAAAAAGATTTAATATATTCATAACATGTCATATTTATATAAAAAATTAGTTAATCACATTAAATATTTCATATAATATTTATTTTAATATTTTTAAAACCATTTATTTGATATTTCTCATAATTAAATAATTTCAACATCACTATTATGTCACCATTAATGACAATTATTTAATCCTTAAAATTATAAATTAATTCATACTGTGTAGATAATGTTATTATATTTTTTTATACTATTCAAGTTCGACGTTTCATTAAGTTTATCACTAAATTAAAATTATTATACTTATAAGATTTAAGAAAGTGACATGTTGTCACTTTCTTTGGTTTTAATAATAATTAAATTATTCTCAGGGAAAAAAGTCCATTAAATGATTCTAATCCAACCCTTAGGTGATTTGGGTCGAATTTTAGTCATCCAATAGGATTTTGGCAGGTGTTAGGTTAATTTTATAATCTTATAATTACCCTTAATTACCCGATTTTCCTTTAACTAAGGTAAATAAAATTTACCATAGTTACTATTCATAAAGCCCAAAAAATAAAAAGTAGCTTATTAACATAATTTGGACCCACTGATTCCAAATATGGAATCCATTTTTCCAAATTCAATACACAAAAGTTTCAGAAATTAAATTAAAATTAATCACGTTGTAGAAAGAAAACGGGTATTTGTTTAAAACATTGCAAAAGATTGAATTGATTTATCCAACGAATTCAAGGTAAAATCATTGTTAATGAAATACATTATATTAAATGGTTAAAATATAATATATTTATACTTTAAAACCATTCAATATTATAATTTAACCACATAAATTATTACGATGAAAAAAGTTGTTTTTAATTAAAATATAGCGTGTTTCTACTATTCATTAAAATATGAAAGTTATCAGAATAATATGAAAATTTTATCCAAGGAAAAATTTTATATCCTTATTCTAAAGAATAATTTTTTTTGTAAAATTGAACTTATAAACATGTCAAATATGAGATTTAAAGTCGGTGCGCCATCAAAAGGTGGCAAAACTGCATTTTTTTTAAAATACTTATTTTTCCCGAAAAAAATATTTTGTTCTCATAAAATGTTTGTTGAAAATTTATAAGATGAATAATAATGTCATAAAATTTAAAATGTGGTTAATACTATTCATAATGGCTAGTTCGTGATAATATTATAACCATATATCATTGTTTAGTGAATCCCGGTATTGTGTACAACACACGCTATCGAGGAAGGCCGTGATTGCATGTAATGAAAGCCAAGTTAGGGTTGTGTGTAGTGCAAGACTCATTTGTTGTTGTGTATAACAAAATACAACCATATTTCATTTATAAATTGAATATATATATACATACACACTCAATGTTGCGTAGAATAATTTCTATCAAATGAACATGAAATTGTGTATAACACGATCCAAGAATTGTGTTGTGTATACTGAAAGCTAATACGGTGTTGCGTATATCACAAGATAACCTTGGTGTAGCATAAAACACATGACATCAAATAAATTAAAAGGAATACTTATCATAAAATCTTAGTGTGTTACATTCTACCCCCCTTAAAATGAATTTCGCCCTCGAAATTTGCTGGTGTTATAAATGGTCTGTTACATGGAAATTTCGTTTATAGAAACCCACATCGTAAAAAGGAATGACAAAACACAATTTTAAAAAGTGAAGTATGAAACATAAAAGTTACCCAAATTATCTAATCACTAGTTTTCCACATAGGAGATCATATGTGAAAATTTGGATATAGAAGAGAAATCTAACCATCATGTTCTGATGGAGAGTGGTAGAGAACATGGATATGAAAAAGCCAACAATCACAAAGCCATTGATTTTTTATGATATAAGATACCATCTGATTCATCAGATATAAGAGAAATAGGACAACATTTTTGGTTTTCAATATCATTTCCCTAAATATGAAAATTTTGAATTAGAAGAAATACTTACTCGATTTTGGTACAATCTCACTGTTGTTCGTTCTTTGAACAATTTCCACTTCTTCTCTTAAAGAAATGAAGTTGAATTTTTTATTCATGAAGTGTTAACAGATCATGTGATAGAATGATGGCTCATTCCATTTGTTTCAAAGAAATGGTTATAAAATGTTATCAAATATACATAAGTCAATCTATGGTGAGGTTAATCATATACGATTCCAAAAATTAACATATACTCCATCTATCATGCCACATAATAAAATAAAACTAGTTTATACTAACAAGTGACTTCCTGTAGGCCAGTGGTATGCGATAAAGGCCAGTTGCACTTCAGTTGTGGGTTCGATTCCCAAAGCCTTGTCTGACGCGACGAGTTGTCTCTCGGCCTGCAGGTTGTCTTTTTTCTAAAACTACATTACTATAACATCCCATTAATAATATCGAAAAAGGTTTCAACATAATCCATTCCAATCTATAGGCTTATCCATAATATTGTAGTCCATTGTCATATTATAGTGAAAATGATTACCAGAGATTTCATATAGCACACATGTTAATACCATCATTGATCCCCATATATCATAAGATATGTCTTGTTGGTCACATTCCAAACGTTCGAAGGCCTTAATCATGTATTCTCTTGAAAAATTAATACCCATTGAATTCTTAGTGAAAACATGAGTGCTGTCAAAATTTAACTCTTTCCACATACCAAAACTCCAAAATTCTATATACTCAAACCATGATATAACTATTTCCTTATATCAGTCATGAGCTCATTAATACTGTCAAACATTTCATTTTCTCCTAATCCCTTCATTATGCGCATATCATCATCTTTCCAAAAATATCTCAATCACATTCCAGTACCATAAAATTATTGAAAACCATAAAAGACTAATACATAAATATTCTAATATTCCACGATAATATATTAAACATTACATTGGAATCCCATTATATAAACTCTTAATCATTACACAACTTCATTTTCATACTCAACATCACAAATAGTGATCTCATGAGACTTCCCTTTATCCTTTGTCTTAAGATTTTGCTCACGTTGATCATCATTAACCCGTGGATTGGGGAATTTATTAGCATAATGCCCCATTTCCATGCACATGAAGCATTGAAGTGTTAAAGGTGTTCTCTCTGCTGTCTTTTTTTTATTCACATCATTAGCAACCCTTTTTCCATTACATCGACACTCAGATGCTCAATGAACTTCTTTTCCACACATAAAACATTTTCTAATACCTTTCAGGCAATCTCCACCATGCTTATTTGCACACTTTGAGCATAAGGAAATATTCATCTTCTTTTCACCATTATTCTGAGATTTCTCCTTGAACTCCATATTTCGTTTCTTGTCAAAACCATGAGATGGATAAGTATCACCAACATCCATTTCTACCTTGATAGCACAATGCTAAATTTCATCATAGCTACTGAAGTCTCTAATAGCTAAGGCCCTTTGAAGACTTGGTTTTAAGCCACTGAAGAATCGATCAAGTTTACTTTCAGGTTGGATGATAAAGCTAGATGCATACCTTGCAAGCCTTGTAAAATTCGCTTCGTATATACCAACAATTTCATCATCCTTTTGATTTAATTCAAGAAACACCTTCTCCATCTTTGTTCGAAGAATATGAGGGATGTACTTATTGGAAAATACGTTTTTGAACTCGTCCCATTCCATGGACTCAATTTCATCTCTTTGCCTCGTATTCTTGATAAGATTCCACCATTGATCAGCATCACCTTCCAAACAATATAATTCTAATATGAATTTATCATGATCAGAACATTGAAGAACTGAACATATCTTTTCAGCGGTACTAATCCATTTTTCAGCAACAAGGGGATCAAAAGACCCACTAAATGATGGTGTAAGTTCCCTCATGAAGGACTCAATAGAATATTATTCCCTTCTCTTCTCATTTGGAAGTCCAGAATGATTCATATCTTGTGTAATTATAGAAATCAGATTTTGAACTCCATCTCCCATAACATTGGTTTGATCAGGAGTAAAATAATTGCATTGTCCATTACATTGATCAACACGGTTCTTTCGGGTTCCAGCCATCGTCTAAAACCCAAAAAGAATAGTGTGAGAGGAAAAAATCATGCTAGGGAAAACAAAATAGTAAAGGATGAGTACCCTAAATATCTAACATCTTAGGTTAAATTATAAGATCATTACCGTAGTTCTAGGACTATATCCTATACGTATACTTATCCTTAGAGACATCCCTAGACATACCTTAGAAATATCTCTAGGGATATCACTAACATTTTTGCATCCTAGTTTCCAAAGTTTGACTAAACCTTTCCTCTGATACCAATTGTAGAGACCCAAAGCATGACGTATATGGACATTACATTACTTTTGTGGAATACTTAATACATAACAAAAACAGACCCACAATGACCATAATAATTTAGTGTCTTTGGAAACATGGAACATAATCTTCTAATCGTGGTGAAAGATGTTCAACATCTCCCATAAAGATCTTCCCGTTTTTTTCTTACCTAAAACCTTTATTTATATTCTGGGGAAAAGAAAACTTAAAAATGGTGAGATCAAATGCTCAGTAATGGTAATCATGGATAAAATAAAACATACCATATACATTTGAACATAAAAACATGAACATAATGTTTAATCATCAAAAGTTTGAGCAATGACATAAAAGATGGAAGAATGTAAGGCATAGATCATAAAGAAAAATTAAGAATAATAAAATATAATGGTAATAAAACAGGTAATTGTGGCAACCATTATGCACATGATATGATTTCCATATTAGCCAAGGCATTTCTGCCAAGACCATCGTAGTGGACAAAGTCTTTTTCGGAATACAGTTCATTCCTCATTCCAGAACTGTATTACTGTACCGGTTTAACATGTCATTCCAGCCATGTCTATCTCATGAGATATAAATCTTTACCCAATGAATTGGAAGGAGATATAGGTCCCACACATCTCATAATGAAATCATTCTTACTTGTGCCACAAAATAAACATATATCATTCATCGTAACCCAATGAATAAAAATGGGTTTCATAAACATCATCCCATCATCACATAATTTATATAAAAGTAATGGATATAATTTCATAATAATAAATGTGAAACCATGTAAATCATAGAGACATTATACTTGAAACATACACAAATGAAATAATGTCATCTTAGATGAAAAAATGTTTTTGATAAAACATTTGAAATGAATTCTTGAGGAAAATATCCTTTCTTCTTCAAAATAATTTTCTTTTCACAAAATGACATGAAATTTTAAAAGAAAATTATTTTGTTGAAAATAATCATGAAATCATGTAGAGTAAGATTCTTGAAAATAAGGTGTTGTGAAACCGTAAAAATCCGTTCGTGTCGTATAAGTTAAAAAAAATTCTTCTCGTACTTTTACCGAAAAGTCAAAAAAATACCTCATAAAAGAAAGATTCCATACATACTATGTTGTAAAAGTAAAAAATGGGTAAAAAGGACGTTAAACATACATGAAAACATTTTTAGGAAACATGGATATGGATGAGAACAATAACCCCAGCAAATACTTACGAATAAACAATCACGGATAAGAACGAGATTGGAAAAGTTATCCCTTAACTTAGGTCCGATATGCTTCATACGTATCCGAAACTCCTATATGATGTTTTAAATAATGTCATTTACTTATTACGGAATCATATTCATTGTTATGATATCATATATGGTTCACTTATGACTTTATATTACCCGTTCTTTTGTAAGTTCCATGATAATGTAGCTCTTTGGGTCAAATCGTTTTATTTATTGTACATGTTTGGACTTGTTGTTCATGATATTATTACTAATAACCTGATTGAAATAATTCTAGAATTTAAAACATGATTTATATATATTCAGCATATACATATTTATATGATATATCGATAAATGGAATGAAATAGACCGTTCATGGAGAATGTAGGCCGTACGTACGCATGAACGTTGTCTTCGTTTCCTTATTGAATTGAATGGAATTAATTGGATGACATACATATATATATACATAAATCCTGTATCATTATGTCATATATTTCATGATTATATATTATATATAATTTACAATCATTCATGATTGGTTAATCATTGATAATGATTCTCATCGCATCGTGGAGACAGTTGTCCGTTCGTACGCACGAGCGATGATATCGTTCCCATAATAATTGAATTGAATTGGAGATGATGATACAATATATCAGAATTAGTATGATGTTATAATAAATATGTATAGTTATTATTTACTCCATTATACCCATCCATGTAAGGTGGTGTTGGAAAAATAGCTTACACCACGGCGTGGAGATGTTATTCCGTACGTACGCATGCGCGGTATTTCGTTTTCTGTAGGATGGATAGATGGTGAAATAGGGTTGTTTAATACTTATAATAACATATCAGTATATGATTGATACTTATGTTATTACTTCATAATGAAACAACTAAAGAAGAATAAGTGGAAGAAGAAATAAAGTTGAAAGAATCGGTAACATACATTACCTCTTCTTTGAAGCGCCTCTTTGAGACCTCCTCTTAGGGCACTAAAATTGGTCTTTGAAAAATACCAAGACCTCTAGGATGTTTCTAGGGAAGTGGAGAAGAATATTTGGCAGGGGTTTTCCGATCTTGAAGGCTCAAAGTGGTGTGAGTAAGAGAGGGATGAGGTGCCCTTTTATAAGGGAGGAGAGGGGCACCTTTGGAATCCTCAAAAATATTAGTTTAATATAAATTCAAGCCCCATAGAAAAACCACAAAAAATGACTCAATCCGAAGATTAGATGAGATAGGGTTGTAATCTCATCAAAAAATAAAATTTAGACATGTTAGGAATTTATTATAAACATTTTCATCTTGATTTATCCTTATTTAATCAATTTAATTTTATTTGTGGTAATAATATTATACATTTTAAATTATTATAAATAATTAAATATGTGTTGTGAATTTTACATAATTTGACACTTTATGACATTTTTGACCATATAAATTTTAATTTATAATATTTAAATATATTTGTTATTTTTAAACAATTTTATAATATGTTAGTTTTATAAAATAACAATAGTGTCAATTTTGACACTATTCATTTATTTGAATTTAAATAAACAATATGAAGAAAATATGCTCGAACTAAAAGATTTAATAGATTCATAACATGTCATATTTATCTAAAAAATTAGTTAATAACATTAAATAGTTCATATAATATATATTTCAATATTTTTAAAACCATTTATTTGATATTTCTCTGAATAAAATAATTTCAAAATCACTATTACGTCACCTTTAATGAAAATTATTTAATCCCTAAAAATTCTAAATTAATTCATATGATGTAGTTAAATTTATTATATTTCAGTAGAGTATTAATTTTCAATGTTTCATTATGTTTATCACTAAATTAAAATTTTTATACTTATAAGATTTAGGAAAGTGACATGTTGTAACTTTCTTTGGTTTTAATAATAATTAAATTATTTTCATAGAAAAAAGTCCATTAAATGATTCTAATCTGATCCTTAGGTGATACCGGTTGACTTTTGGTCATATAATAGGATTTTGTTATGTTTTAGGTTAATTTTATAATCTTATATTTTCCATTAATTACCTAATTTTCCTTTAACTATGGAAAATAAAATTTACCATAGTTACTATTCATAAAACCCAAAAAATAAAAAGTAGCTTATTAACATAATTTGGACCCACTGATTACAAATATCGAATCCATTTTTTCCAAATTAAATACACAAAAGTTTCAGAAATTAAATTAAAATTAATCCCGTTGTCGAAAGAAAACTGGTTTTTGTTTAAAACATTGCAAAAGATTGAATTGATTTAACATACAAATTTAAGGTAAAATCAATGATAATGACATAAATTATATTAAATTGTAAAAATATATTCTATTTATACTTTAAAACCATTCAATATTATAATTTAACCAGATAAATTATTACGATGAAAAAAATTGTTTTTAATTAAAATATAGCTTGTTTTTACTATTCATTAAAATATGAAAGTTATCAGAATAATATGAAAATTTTATCCAAGGTAAAATTATATATCCTCATTCCAAAGAATAATTTTATTTTTTAAAATTGAACTTATAAACATGTCAACAACTAGATTTAATGTGGGTGCACCATCAAAAGGCGGCAAAACTGCATGTTTTTGAAAAATACATATTTTACACGAAAAATTTATTTTGTTCACATAAAATGTTTTAGAAAATTTATAAGATGAATAATAATGTTATAAAATTCAAAATTTGGTTAATACTATTCATAATGTGTAACGCCCCGACCCCAGCTACCCAGAGTCGGTGCATTACTTACATAACATTGGCATGATCACAAGAAAGATCAAATCTCGAAAGACCGATTGGTTTAGTAGTCTTGGAAACACTAGATATATTCATAAGTTTTACATTACATCATAAAATGACAAACTACTACAATAACATAATGTCTCCATAATCCACACTCATATCCCCACATAATATCCCTGCAGGTCATTCATAACCTACTTCTTCACTTCCTGGGAAAAATAAAACATTGAAAAGGGGTGAGCTCAAATGCCCAGTAAGGATAACAATATAGCGGAAACTTTCATAAATAAGAATAAACATTTAAGGCAGTGTATAACTAAAACAAAAGCCTTTTAAATATGAACTTTCAACATGGTATGGCATAAATAAAATGAAATAATGCCATTTACTTATTCACATGGATATTCTACTAATCGAATAATCACATGCAAAAATTAATAACCACTTTCATAATGTTGGAATGCATAATGCCAGACTATCATAACCACATAGCCAAGGCCTCGTTCCAAGACTACAAATAAGATTTTGTCAAGGCCTTGTGCCAAGACACTAGTTTGTCTCATGAGACCTACCGATGCATCGAGGAGCTCTAGCGGGCTCCACCCGTCACTTATTAAGTCCAATGCATTCCCATATGAAAAGGTTTAAACATAACATAAACATTCGTATTAAAACTAGCATACGAAATGTCAATACTTTCACAATAAAATATGAATGGTATAAAAATAGCACATCCACAGTCAAACATATCACAAAACCTTCAATACAATATAGAAGTTTTGTATCAACTTCAAATAATCTTAAAATCCATCAAAGGATGTTGACATAGATGAAATCAAAATTCTTTTTAAAGAAATATCTCCTTTTATTTTGAAATCATTTAATATCCATATAAAATAAAACATTTTCTTTGAAAATATTCTTATAAGCTTGTAAGGAAAGCTTTGAAGATTTTATAACGGCGTAAAATAACCGCACCCGCCGTATAAGTTAAAAAAAACATTCTTACCTCAATTCTGTCGAAAAGGATAAAAAGGACCTTGTTTTGAAAACGACGGAAAGATTCCTTTATAAACCTCTTATAAAAAGTCAAAAAAAGGTATAAATGACTTTAACCCATATTCTTGTAAATAGTAAAAATGTTTTGAAATACATTTTTAAGAAACATGGATGTGGATGATAAAGAGATCCCAGTAGATTATTACATATAAACAACCTCAGATAATGAAGAGATTGTGAAATAACCCTTACCTTGTACTTTTCCTTGGTTGGGGTAGGTTAACCTCCTGTATAATGGTGAAATAATTGTTATTAAATTATACAAGAATCATATATATTAATATGATATCATATATGATCTTTTAACATTGATTTATTAATAATATCTTAGAATTATCATCGTTTCGGGTGTTAACTTACTCATTTTCTTTTATATGTTTTGTTACATAAGCCATGTTTGTTGTATCTTATTCATATCCATAATGATATCAAGTCCTTAAACATCATTTTTAAATCATAAAATGATAATTATACTTGAATGGATACGATGGAGAATGAATCTCATCGCGTTCGTGGAGACGGTAGTCCGTACGTACGTACGAGCGACAATATCATTCTTTTGATATTAAAATAATATATAAATGAATGGTATATCATATATACAGAATCATTAACATGTTATATTTATTATTTACATGAGTTACACATCATTATTATACCCATCCAAATAATATTATATTGAATAACAATTACACCACGACGTGGAGACGGTAAGCCGTACGTATGCACGTATGGTGACATGTTATTCAAAGGGTGGATAGAATACTGAATATGGTTGTACCATACTTATAATAACATCACAGTATATGTGAGATACTGGAGTTATTATTTTAGAATGGTAAGAACAAAGGAAGAAGAAGTGGAAGAAGAAATGAACTTAGAAAAGGGTGGTGAAATCATTACCTCTTCTTCGGGTTCTTCCTTTTGATTTGATCAAAAGGGCTCCTTAGGTTGGCTTTCTGATCAAACTAAGGCCTCTAGGTTGTAGTGAGGGATGTTGGGAGAGTATTTGGGCAGAGTTTGGCCGAACCAAAAGTCTTTGAAGGTGTGAAGAAATGAGAAGGAGGAGTGCCCTTTTATAAGAGGGGTGAGGGGCACCTTTGGAAAAGCTAGAAATATTAATTTATAATAAATTCATATTCGGTTTCTAAAGGCTCCAAAGTTGACTATTCAAAGGTTAAGGTGGGGATAGGTCGAAAACCACTCAACCAATAGAATTTAGACAGGTTTGGGTACTTATATTAACCTTATCTTTAAGTATTAACTCTAAGTTAATTAGTTTCACTTTTACAATGTCTCTTTGTATTTTTATATAATATGGTTAATAAACTTACTATATACATCCAAGCGACCCCCAAGTGGTCCATTAATGATTAACCTATCATAATATAAGTCTCTTGGCCGAACCTTAGATTTTTAGGAATTTAATATCAATTAATAATATAATAATTGTTTTAAGAACTCTTTTATGTCAATTTTGACACTATTCAATAGTTGATTTTTGTGAAACTCATAACAGATTGATTACTTCGAACAAAGTCCATTAAATCAATCCTAATATATCATATTAGCCTAGAAAATTAGTTTAATTCATTAAAAGTTTCATATTATATTTATTTGGGTATTTATAATATCAATTATTTTAATTTTTCACTATTATAGTAATTACTGCATCATCATTGTGTCATAAATAAATTATTTAATGTCTAAAAATTATAAATAAAATATCATTATGTAGAAAATCTTTTTATCTTTCTAATGAATATTTATAATCTAAAATCCAACATATATAACCCTATGTAAAAATTGTTGTTCTAAAAGATATATGCTTGTGTCATTTTTGTATTCATTTTAACTAAATTAAAATAAAGTGTCATTATCACTTACAAGTGGATCCATGGGGTCCCAAAATTGACACAAAGATGCCCATGGCCGACCATCTATCAACCAATAGGGTTAAGACACGTTTTTAGGGTAATTTAGTATTATTATAATATTATTTTTTTTAACCCTTATTTACCGGATTTACCCTTAACCATGGTAAATAAAATATTTACCGCAGTAATTATTCAAAATGTCTAAAAATAAAAGTTACCTATTTACACAATTTAAACATCCTGATTCCAAATATGGAATCCATTTTCCTAAATTCAAAACACAGAAGTGGCAGAAATTAATTTAAAATTAATTCCCGCTGTCAAAACAAAAAGCGTGTTTTTAAGAGATAATAACTATCAAAAGATTGACACTTGTTTATGTTCGGTTTAATTGTAAAATTATGTCCAATGACCAACATTATATTAAATGGTAAAAATATATTATAAATATACTTTAAAACTACTAAAATTCATAATTTATCACTATTAATTATTTTGATTAAAAAAGTTGTTTTTAATTAAAATTTAGTAATTTTCACTATTCATCAAAATATGAAAGTTATCCGAAAAGTACCAAAATTTCACCTTAGGCTAAATTCGATATTCCGAGTCCAAAAACGAAGTCCATTTTCAAATATAAAATATATATAATTTCAAAAATTAGGTATTACTATTCACAACGGCTAGTTTAATTAGTTGTGGTGTGTGTTAGAACTCGAGGTTGCGTACAACACACGCTATCGCATTATTCAAAGGGAAACGTACCGTAGAAGCTTGGGGTGTTACATTCTCCCCTCCTTCAAATAATTGCGTCCTCGCAATTTCTAGTGTATTACTGCATAAAAAGACTCAGGTGGTTCTTCATCATAAGTTTCTCGGGTTCCCACGTTGCCTCTTCCATCTTATGATTCCTCCACAAAACTTTTACCAGACGCGTCGTCCGGTTTCTCAGCACTTGTTCTCTCGTATCAAGAATCTTGATGGGCTCTTCGCAATAAGACAGATCGGGTTCCAGTTCTAAATCTTCATAGGTGAGTACATGCGTTGGGTCAGGCATGTATTTTCTCAACAGAGATACGTGGAACACATCGTGAACTTTGGAGAGACTTGGCGGCATTTCCAATCGGTAAGCTACAACCCCAATTCGTTCTAGAATTTCGAAAGGTCCGATGTACCTGGGACTTAATTTACCTTTCTTACCAAAACGTATGACTCCCTTCCATGGAGATACCTTCAGGAAAACATGATCACCGACTTGAAATTCCAAATCCTTCCTTCGATTATCGGCATAGCTCTTCTGCCTACTTTGAGCTGCTTTAATGTGATTTTGGATTACCTTCACCTTTTCCACCGTTTCCTCCACCAGTTCTGGGCCTACAAGTTTTCTTTCACCAACGTCATCCCAACAGGTTGGTGTACGACATCTCTTTCCGTATAACGCTTCATATGGTGCCATCTGTATACTCGAATGGAAGCTATTGTTATAGGAAAATTCTACCAGTGGTAAATATTGATCCCACATACCCTGAAAGTCAAGTGAGCAATATCTCAACATGTCTTCTAAGGTTTGAATAGTCCGTTCTGATTGTCCGTCTGTCTGAGGGTGGTAAGCAGTGCTCAAATGAAGTTCAGTATCCAGGGATTTCTGAAGACTTTTCCAAAACCTTGAAGTAAAACGGGGATCACGATCAGAAACAATTGATAGGGGTACTCCATGAAGTCTCACAACTTCATTAATATATAGTCTTGCTAGACGTTCCAGGGGTAGATCTTCTCTTATAGAAAGAAAATGTGCTGACTTAGTAAGACGATCAACAATAACCCATATTGCATCGTTCCTTCTAGGAGTCTGGTAGCCCCATGACAATGTCCATCGTAATATTGTCCCATTTCCACTCCGGTATGGGAAGAGGTTGCATGAATCCTCCAGGCTGTTGCCTTCCAACTTTCACTTGTTGACAAACCATACATCTTGACACAAAATCAGCAATCTCCCTCTTCATGTTGTCCCACCAAAAATGTTCCTTTAAATCTCTATACATTTTGGTGCTCCCATGGTGTATAGAGAAATTGGAACTATGAGCATCATCCAGCAATTCCCTTTTTAGATCAGGTATATTGGGAACACAAAGTCTCTTCCCGAATTTCAAAATTCCACCTTCATACACAAAGTCTCTCAATCTCCCATCATTCACAGCTTTAATCTTCTTCTGAAATTCTTCATCATCGGCCTGAGAACTCTTAATCCTTTCTAGTAAAGGTGGTTTGGCAACCATTTGAAAAAGCATTGATGTTTCACCTTCCCTGGTTATTCCCATGTCAATCTTCACTAGCTCCATGAAAATTGGATCCCTTTCAATTCTCATCATGTTCAAAACTCCATGGTCTTTTCTGCTCAAAGAATCTGCCACCTTGTTTGCCTTCCCCGGGTGGTAGTGTATCGTACAATCATAATCCTTGAGTAATTCAAGCCATCTCCTTTGCCTCATGTTGAGTTCTTTTTGTGAGAAAATATACTTCAAACTCTTGTGATCAGTATAAATCTCACATTTTTCACCATAGAGGTAGTGCCTCCATATCTTCAAAGCAAAGATCACAGCTGCTAACTCAAGATCATGAGTAGGATAGTTTTGTTCATGAATTTTCAACTGTCGTGATGCATAGGCAATAACTCTATCATTCTGCATAAGGACACAACCAAGTCCTTTCTTTGATGCATCACTATAAATAACGAACCCATCATTCCCCGATGGTAGAGTCAATATAGGAGCATTGACTAATCTTCTCTTCAGTTCTTCGAAACATTCTTCACACTCTTTTGTCCAAACAAATTTAACCCCTTTACGTGTGAGCTTCGTTAATGGGTTAGCCAATCGGGCAAAATTCTGGACGAAACGTCGATAATAACCAGCCAAACCAATAAAACTACGTACCTCAGTTATACTCGTAGGTGTTGGCCATTCTTGGATTGCCTTGGTCTTAGAAGGATCAACAGAGATTCCATCTTTAGAGACAATATGGCCAAGAAAAGAAATCTCCTGAAGCCAGAATTCACACATGCTAAACTTTCCATATAATTCATGCCTCCTCAGAGTCTTCAAGATAATGCGCAAGTGATTTTCATGATCTTTGTAGGTTTTGGAGTATACCAAGATATCATCAATAAATACCACCACAAATTCATCGAGATACTCCTTGAAAACTCTATTCATCAGATCCATGAATACAGAGGGTGCATTAGTCAATCCAAACGGCATTACAGTAAACTCGTAATGCCCGTACCTGGTTCGAAATGTTGTTTTCGGAATGTCTTCCTTCTTTACACACAACTGATGGTATCCAGATCGAAGGTCAATCTTTGAAAAGTATTGAGCTCCATGCAGTTGGTCAAATAAATCATCAATACGAGGTAGGGGATACTTGTTCTTTATCGTTATATCATTGATCTCCATGTAATCGATACATAACCTCATAGATCCATCTTTCTTTTTAACAAAAAGAACAGGGGCTCCCCATGGAGAAACACTAGGGCGAATAAATCCCTTACTACTCAATTCCTCTAGTTGTTTCTTTAGTTCGACTAGCTCTACAGTGGCCATTCTATAAGGGGTCTTCGATATAGGCCTTGATCCAGGAATCAAATCAATAGAAAACTCAACTTCTCGTTCTGGAGGATGTCCAGGTAAATCATCCGGAAATACATCTACAAATTCTTTCACAATAGGTACATCCTCTATTTGAACATTCCTTTCCTCACCGACAGTTATTTCATTCTCTTCCTCCCCGATAATTGAATTAAGTTGAGCTACAGGGGGTGGATCTAAATAAGAATTAGGTGGTGACGATTCTGCTCTAAAAATAAGGTGCTCCTTATCATTATCATCAAGAATCGTAACCTCTTTCTTCTTACAATAAATCTTCGCATCATAGTCCGAAAGCCAGTCCATACCGAGGATTATATCAAACTCAATCATAGGTATGACGATGAAATCAGCAGATAAAGAAAATGTATGTGCTCTAATGGGGACTGATTCACAAAACTTTGTTGCAACGATACTTCCCTTAGGAGTTTTAACTGACAACTCCCTTATTAAATCAAATTGGAAATATCTAATTTTCTTAGAAAACTGGGAAGATATGAAACAATGCGATGATCCAGAATCAAATAATGCATTTGCTAAACTTGAGGAAACCATTAAATTACCTGCCACCACATCTTTCGGAGCTTCTACCTCAGCAGTAGTGATAGCATAAGCCTGGCCTTGATCCCTTGGCCTTTTCTGAGGTAAGTTCTCCTGACGCTTAGGACATGCATTTGCATAATGCCCCATCTCCCTGCAATTGTAGCACTGAACGTTGGTAGCTTCCTTCTTCGCCTTGCAATCATGAGCTTGGTGGCCTTTTTCACCACACTTGTAACAGACTCCCATTCCCTTCAGGAAAGCACCGGGGTGTTTCTTCCCGCACTTACCACAAGATGGATATTCAACCTTTCCCTTCTTCCCCTTATTTCCATTCCTAGATTGATCAGCAGGTCTCTTCTTCTCTTGCTTTGCTTTAAAGTCATAAGACTTAGAGAATTCCTTTTCGGTCTTGATAGCACATGAGACAATGTCTTCGTACGATGAAAAGGATTGTGAGACTAATGCTCGACGGAGAAATGGTTTTAACCCATCAAAGAAACGATCAATCTTACTTCTTGGGTTGAGAATATAATCACCAGCGTACCTTGCTAACCTTGTAAAGTTAGCCTCATACTTTGTGACATTCTCATCCTCCTTTTGTCTCAGACTCAGAAATTGTCTTTCCATATCTGCTCGATGGTCGCGAGGAAAGTATTTTTCTAGAAACAGATCTTTGAACTCCCTCCATTCCATGTTTGATACTTCATCATCTTCCTTCATGTTTTGAATCAATGACCACCATTGATCAGCATCTCCAGTGAGGCGGTAAACTGCCATGGTAACTTTTTCCCTTTCACTACTCCCCAAAGCCTGAAATATTTTCTCTAGGGAAAATATCCATTGCTCAGCTACTAAGGGATTTGTACTCCCATTGAACGTTGGTGGTTGTTGTCTCATGAATCGATCTAACATTTATCCTCCACGCTGCAGATCAGGGTGCTCCATACGGGTAAGGTTATTATTCATAACCTGAGTAAGTTGTCCCAGTACGGTGATTAACTGATCAGCACCAGTTGCATCACCAGCCCCACTATAATTATCTTGAGCAGGAGGGCAATCCCTACATGGAGTGCGTGCATTAATACGGTTTCCATTTCTTCCACTAGGCGCCATTTCTAAACAATGGCATAAACTAGATCAGTTTATGAATCAAAATACATAATCCCATACTTATAAAACAGTAAACATAAATTGAACTATCTCTGGATATAATCCATAATCATAAATATGTTTTCTTTGAGGAAGTATATACTCATAAACCCTTCATAATGATTTGTAAAGAATGTGAGAGTTATCCTAAGAATATCCCCCGGGAGTGTCGTAACCAAGAGTGCAACAAGGCCCGTTGTCGTGCACCAGTTCCCGTTCGAGTCTAGCTCAAAGCGATGTTTTCGGGTTTTACCCCTAGGTACATCTGTGCCAGAGCCGCCTCTACCTGCTCGTATCCAGACAGGGATGTATTGCTCGGAAAACTCACAAAGTCTCTACAATACCAAAATTCTAGGAAGTTCTTCTATACTAATCGTCAAAGTTCATCTTAGGTCTACGTGCTCTAATCAGAGTTTATCTAAATCTAGTTTCCAAGGTTTTTACTAAACTTCCTCTGATACCAACTGTAACGCCCCGACCCCAGCTACCCAGAGTCGGTGCATTACATACATAACATTGGCATGATCACAAGAAAGATCAAATCTCGAAAGACCGATTGGTTTAGTAGTCTTGGAAACACTAGATATATTCATAAGTTTTACATTACATCATAAAATGAAAAACTACTACAATAACATAATGTCTCCATAATCCACACTCATATCCCCACATAATATCCCTGCAGGTCATTCATAACCTACTTCTTCACTTCCTGGGAAAAATAAAACATTGAAAAGGGGTGAGCTCAAATGCCCAGTAAGGATAACAATATAGCGGAAACTTTCATAAATAAGAATAAACATTTATGGCAGTGTATAACTAAAACAAAAGCCTTTTAAATATGAACTTTCAACATGGTATGGCATAAATAAAATGAAATAATGCCATTTACTTATTCACATGGATATTCTACTAATCGAATAATCACATGCAAAAATTAATAACCACTTTCATAATGTTGGAATGCATAATGCCAGACTATCATAAGCACATAGCCAAGGCCTCGTGCCAAGACTACAAATAAGATTTTGTCAAGGCCTTGTGCCAAGACACTAGTTTGTCTCATGAGACCTACCGATGCATTGAGGAGCTATAGCGGGCTCCACCCGTCACTTATTAAGTCCAATGCATTCCCATATGAAAAGGTTTAAACATAACATAAACATTCGTATTAAAACTAGCATACGAAATGTCAATACTTTCACAATAAACTATGAATGGTATAAAAATAGAACATCCACAGTCAAACATATCACAAAACCTTCAATACAATATAGAAGTTTTGTATCAACTTCAAATAATCTTAAAATCCATCAAAGGATGTTGACATAGATGAAATCAAAATTCTTTTTAAAGAAATATCTCCTTTTATTTTGAAATCATTTAAGATCCATATAAAATAAAACATTTTCTTTGAAAATATTCTTATAAACTTGTAATGAAGGCTTTGAAGATTTTATAACGGCGTAAAATAACCGCACCCGCCGTATAAGTTAAAAAAACATTCTTACCTCAATTCTGTCGAAAAGGTTAAAAAGGACCTTGTTTTGAAAACGACGGAAAGATTCCTTTATAAATCTCTTATAAAAAGTCAAAAAAAGGTATAAATGACTTTAACCCATATTCTTGTAAATAGTAAAAATGTTTTGAAATAAATTTTTAAGAAACATGGATGTGGATGATAAAGAGATCCCGGTAGATTATTACATATAAACAACCTCGGATAATGAAGAGATTGTGAAATAACCCTTACCTTGTACTTTTCCTTGGTTGGGGTAGGTTAACCTCCTGTATAATGGTGAAATAATTGTTATTAAATTATTCAAGAATCATATATATTAATATGATATCATATATGATCTTTTAACATTGATTTATTAATAATATCTTAGAATTATCATCGTTTCGGGTGTTAACTTACTCATTTTCTTTTATATGTTTTGTTACATAAGCCATGTCTGTTGTATCTTATTCATATCCATAATGTTATCAAGTCCTTAAAAATCATTTTTAAATCATAAAATGATAATTATACTTGAATGGATACGATGGAGAATGAATCTCATCGCGTTCGTGGAGACGGTAGTCCGTACGTACGCACGAGCGACAATATCATTCTTTTGATATTAAAATAATATATAAATGAATGGTATATCATATATACAGAATCATTAACATGTTATATTTATTATTTACATGAGTTACACATCATTATTATACCCATCCAAATAATATTATATTGAATAACAATTACACCACGACGTGGAGACGGTAAGCCGTACGTACGCACGTATGGTGACATGTTATTCAAAGGGTGGATAGAATACTGAATATGGTTGTACCATACTTATAATAACATCACAGTATATGTGAGATACTGGAGTTATTATTTTAGAATGGTAAGAACAAAGGAAGAAGAAGTGGAAGAAGAAATGAACTTAGAAAAGGGTGGTGAAATCATTACCTCTTCTTCGGGTTCTTCCTTTTGATTTGATCAAAAGGGCTCCTTAGGTTGGCTTTCTGAACAAACTAAGGCCTCTAGGTTGTAGTGAGGGATGTTGGGAGAGTATTTGGGCAGAGTTTGGCCGAACCAAAAGGCTTTGAAGGTGTGAATAAATGAGAAGGAGGAGTGCCCTTTTATAAGAGGGGTGAGGGGCACCTTTGGAAAAGCTAGAAATATTAATTTATAATAAATTCATATTCGGTTTCTAAAGGCTCCAAAGTTGACTATTCAAAGGTTAAGGTGGGGATAGGTCGAAAACCACTCAACCAATAGAATTTAGACAGGTTTGGGTACTTATATTAACCTTATCTTTAAGTATTAACTCTAAGTTAATTAGTTTCACTTTTACAATGTCTCTTTGTATTTTTATATAATATGGTTAATAAACTTACTATATACATCCAAGCGACCCCCAAGTGGTCCATTAATGATTAACCTATCATAATATAAGTCTCTTGGCCGAACCTTAGATTTTTAGGAATTTAATATCAATTAATAATATAATAATTGTTTTAAGAACTCTTTTATGTCAATTTTGACACTATTCAATAGTTGATTTTTGTGAAACTCATAACAGATTGATTACTTCGAAAAAAGTCCATTAAATCAATCCTAATATATCATATTAGCCTAGAAAATTAGTTTAATTCATTAAAAGTTTCATATTATATTTATTTGGGTATTTATAATATCAATTATTTTAATTTTTCACTATTATAGTAATTACTGCATCATCATTGTGTCATAAATAAATTATTTAATGTCTAAAAATTATAAATAAAATATCATTATGTAGGAAATCTTTTTAGCTTTCTAATGAATATTTATAATCTAAAATCCAACATATATAACCCTATGTAAAAATTGTTGTTCTAAAAGATATATGCTTGTGTCATTTTTGTATTCATTTTAACTAAATTAAAATAAAGTGTCATTATCACTTACAAGTGGATCCATGGGGTCCCAAAATTGACAAAAAGATTCCCATGGTCGACCATCTATCAACCAATAGGGTTAAGACACGTTTTTAGGGTAATTTATTATTATTATAATATTATTTTTTTAACCCTTATTTACCGGATTTACCCTTAACCATGGTAAATAAAATATTTACCGCAGTAATTATTCAAAATGTCTAAAAATAAAAGTTACCTATTTACACGATTTGATCATCCTGATTCCAAATATGGAATCCATTTTCCTAAATTCAAAACACAGAAGTGGCAGAAATTAATTTAAAATTAATTACCGCTGTCAAAACAAAAAGCGTGTTTTTAAGAGATAATAACTATCAAAAGATTGACACTTGTTTATGTTCGGTTTAATTGTAAAATTATGTCCAATGACCAACATTATATTAAATGGTAAAAATATATTCTAAATATACTTTAAAACTACTAAAATTCATAACTTATCACTATTAATTATTTTGATTAAAAAAGTTGTTTTTAATTAAAATTTAGTAATTTTCACTATTCATCAAAATATGAAAGTTATCCGAAAAGTACCAAAATTTCACCTTAGGCTAAATTCGATATTCCGAGTCCAAAAATGAAGTCCATTTTCAAATATAAAATATATATAATTTCAAAAATTAGGTATTACTATTCACAACGGCTAGTTTAATTAGTTGTGGTGTGTGTTAGAACTCGAGGTTGCGTACAACACACGCTATCGCATTATTCAAAGGGAAACGTACCGTAGAAGCTTGGGGTGTTACATAATGGCTAGTTTTTGATAATATTATAACCATATATCGTTGTTTATTGAAAGCCAGTATTGCGTAAAACACACGCTATCGAGGAAGGCCGTGATTGCGTGTAATGAAAGCCAAGTCATGGTTGAATATAGTGCAAGACTCCTTTGTTATTGCGTATTGCAAAATCCAACCATATTTAATTTATACATTGAATATATATATACACTCAATGTTGCGTATAATAACTTCTATCAAATGAACTTGAAATTGTGTATAACACGATCCAAGAATTGTGATACATATACTGCAAGCTAATACGGTGTTGCGTATAGTTCAAGATAATCTTGGTGTAGCATAAAACACATGACATCAAATAAATTAAAAAGAATACTTATCATAAAATCTTGGGGTGTTACATTCTACCCCCCTTAAAATGAATTTCACCCTCGAAATTCGTCGGGGTTATAAATGGTTTGTTACTTGAGAATTTATTTCATAGAAACCCACATCGTAAAATGGAATGCCAAAACATAATTTTAAAAAGTGAAGTATGAAACATAAGGGTTACCCAAATTAACTCATCAATGGTTTTCCACATAGGAGATCATATGTGAAAATTTGGATATGGAGGAGAAATCTAACCGTCATGTTCTGATGGAGAGTGGTAGAGAACAGAGCTATGAAAAATCCAACAATCATAAAGCCATAGATTTGTGATGATATAAGGTACCATCTGATTCATCGGATATAAGATAACTAGGTCAAAATTTTTGGTTTTCAATATCATTTCCCTAAAGATGAAAATTTTCAATTAGAAGAAATACTTACTTGATTTTGGTACAATCTCACTGTTGTTCGTGCTTTGAACAATTTCCACTTCATCTCTTAATGAAATGAATTTGAATTTGTTATTCGTGTAGTGTTAACAGATCAAGTGATAGAATGATGGATCATTCCATTTGTTTCAAAGAAAAGGTTAGAAAAAGATATCAAATATACATAAGTCCATCTATGGTGAGGTTAATCGTATACGATTCCAAAAATGAACTTATACTTCATCTATCATACAACTTAATAAAATAAATCTAGTTTCTACTAACCAGGGAATTCCTGTAGGCATGTGGTATGCGATAAATGCCAGTCGCACTTCGGTTGTGTGTTCGATTCCCACAGCCTTGTCAGACGCGACGGGTTGTCGCTCGTCCTGCAGGTTGTCCTTTTTCTTAAACTACATTACAATAACATCCCATCAATAATATAGAAAAAGGGTCCAACAAAATCAATTCCAATATTTAGGATTATCCATAATATTTCAGTCCATTGTCATATTATAGTGAAAACTATTACAAGAGATTTCATATAACAAACATGTTAATACCATCGTTGATCACCATATATCATAAGATATGTCTTGTTGGTCACATTCCAAATGTTCTAAGGCCTTAATCATGTATTCTCATAAAAAATGAATACCCATTGAATTCTTAGTGAAAACATGAGTGCTTTCATAAGTTAACTCTTTCCACATACCAAAACTCCAAAATTCTATATACTCAAACCACGATATAACTATTTCTTTATATCAGTAATGAGCTCATGAATACTATCAAACATTTCATTTTATCCTTATCCCTTCATTATGAACATATCATCTTCTTTCCAAAAATATCTCAATCACTTTCTGGTACCATAAAATTATTGAAAACCACAATAGACCAATACATAAATATTCCAATATTCCACGATAATATATAAAACATTAATTTGGAATCCCATTACATAAACACATAATTATTACACACCTTCATTTTCATACTCAACATCACAAATAGTGATCGCATGAGACTTCCCTTTATCCACTGCCTTTAGAGGATGCTCACATTGATCACCATTAACTTGTGGATTAGGGAAATTATTAGAATAATTCCCAATTTCCTTGCATTTGAAGCATTGAACTGTTGGTGATGCGCTCTCTGTAGTCTTTTCTTTATTCACATCATTAGCAACCCTTTTTCCATTACTTCGACAATCAGTTGCTTGATGACCTTATTTTCCACACTTAAAACATTTTCTAGTACCTTTTAGGAAATCTCCACCATGCTTCATTCCACACATTGAGCATAAGGAAACATTCATCTTCTTTTCACCATTATTCTAAGATTTCTCCTTGAACTAAATCTTTCGTTTCTTGTCAAAACTATGAAATGTATAAGTAACACCAACTTCCATTTCTACCTTGACAGAACAACGCACAATTTCTTCATATCTACGGAAGTCTATTATAGTTAATGCCCTTCGAAGACTTTATTTTAAACCACTAAAGAATCGATCAACTTTACTTTTAGGTTGGATGATAAAGCCAGATTCCTACCTTGCAAGCCTTGTAAAATTTTCTTCATATATAGCAACAGATTAATCATCCTTTTGCTTTAGTTCAAGAAACTCTTTCTCCATCTTTGTTTGAATAACACGAGGGAAGTACTTATTGAAAAATATGTTTTCGAACTCGTCCCATTCCATGGACTCAATTTCATCTCTTTGCCTCGTATGCTTAATAATATTCAACCATTGATCAACATCACCTTCAAAACGATATACTACTAAGATGACTTTATCATGCTCAGAACATTGATGAAATGAAAATATCTTTTTAGTGGTACCGATCTATTGCTCAGAAATAAGTGTATCAGAAGACACACTGAAAGAAGGTGGACGTTTCCTCATGAAGTAATCAATAGAATAATGTTCCCCTCTCTACTCATTTGGATGTACAGAATGATTAATAGCTTGTTTAAGTATAGAAATCATAATTTGAACTCCATCTCCCATAACATTGGTTTGATCCGGAGGACAATCATTGCATTGTCCATTACATTGATCAACATGGTTCATTCGGGTTCCATCCATCGTCTAAAACCCAAAAAGAAGAGTGTGAGAGGAAAAAATCATGCTAGGGAAAACAAAATAGTGAATGGGGAGTACCCTCAATATCTTACATCTTAGGTTAAATTATAATATTGTTACCGTTTTTCTAGGACTATATCTTATACGTATACTTATCCTTGGTAAATCCATAAATATACATTAGAAATATCTCTAGGAATCTCACTAATGTTTTTGCATCCTATTTTCCAAAGGTTGAATAAACCATTCCTCTGATACCAACTGTAGAGACCCGAAGCTTGGCGTACATGGACATTACATTACTTTTGCGGAATACTTTATACATAACAAAAACAGACACACAAGGACCGTAATAGTTTAGTGTCTTTGGAAACTTGGAACGTAATCTTCTAATCGTGGTGAAAGATCTTTAACATCTACCATAAAGATCTTCGCCTTTTTTTCTTACATAAAACCATTCTTTATATCCTGGTGAAAATAAAACATAAAAAAGGTGAGCTGAAATTCTCAGTAAGGGTAAGCATGGAAAAATAAAACATATCATATACATTTGAACTTAAAAACATGAACATAATGTTTAATCATCAAAACCTTGAGCAATGACATAAAACATGGAAGTACGTAAGGAATAGATCATAAAGAAACATTAAGAATGATAAAATAACATGGGAATAAAAAATGTAATTGTGGCAACCATTAAGCACATTATATGATTTCCATATTATCCAAGGCATTGCTGCCAAGACCATCTTAGTGGAAAAAGTCCCTTTCTGAGTCGAGTTAATTTCTCATTCCAGTCCTGTATTACGGAATAGGTTTAACTTGTTGTTCCAGCCAATTATATCTCATGATATATAAATCATTACCCAATGAATTAGATGGAGATATAGGTCCCACCCATCTCATAATGAAATCATTATTACTTGTGCCACAAAATAAACATACATCATTCATCTTAACCCGAAAAATAAAAATGGGTTTCATAAACATCATCCCATCATCACATAATCCATATAAAAGTAATGGATATCATTTCATAATAATAAAAGTGAAACCATGTAAATTATATATACATTATACTTGAAACATACACATACGAAATAATGTCATCTTAGATGGAAAAATGGTTTTGATAAAACATTTGAAATGAATTCTTGAGGAAAATATCTTTTCTTCTTCAAAATCATTTTATTTTCTCAAAATGTCATGAAATTTTTAAAGAAATGGATTTTTTTGAAAATAATAAGGAAATAATATAGAGTAATATTCTTGAAAATAAGGTGTTATGAAATCATAAAAATCTATCTGTTCTGTATAAGTTAAAAAAACATTCTTCTCGTACTTTTGCCAGAAAAGTCAAAAAGTACCTCGTAAAGAAAGATTCCATAAATACTATGTAGTAAAAATCAAAAATGGGTAAAAATAACTTTAAACATACATGAAAATATTTTTAGGAAACATGGACATGGATGAGAACAATAACCCCAAAAAATACTTATGAATAAACATGCTCGAATAAGAACGAGATTGGAAAAGTTATCCATTACCTTAGGTCTGATATGCTCTGTATGTATCTGAACCTCCTGTATAATGATTTAAAAAATTTCATTGACTTATTAAAGAATCATATTCATTGTTATGATATCATATATGGTTCACTTATGACTTTATATTACCCGTTCTTTTGTAAGTTCCATGTTAAAGTAGCGTTTTGGGTAAAATCATTTTATTTATCGTACATGTTTGGACTTGTTGTTCTTGATTGTATTACTAATAACCTGATTTACATAATTCTAGAATTTAAAACATGATTTATATATATTCATCATATACATACATATATATATTATATATCAATAAATGGAATGAAATACACAGTTCGTGGAGACGGTATGTCGTACGTACGCATGAACACTATTTTCATTTCCTTATTGAATTAAATAGAATTAATTGGATTACATAAATACATATATACATAAATCCAGTATCAATAAGTCATATATTTCATGATTAATTATTATATATACTTTGTAATCATTCATGAATGGTTAATCATTGAGAATGAATCTCATCGCGTCGTGGAGACGGTAGTCCGTACGTACGCACGAGCGATGATATCGTTCCCATAATTGTTGAATTGATTTTGAGAGGATGAAAAAATATATAAGAATCAGTATGATGTTATAATAACTATTTATAGTTATTCTTTACACCATTATACCCATCCATGTAAGGTGGTGTTGGAAAAACAGATTACACCACGGCGTGGAGACGGTATTTCGTACGTACGCACGCGCGGTGATTTCGTTTTCCATGGGATGGATAGATGGTGAAATAGGGTTTTTTCATACTTATAATGAAATATTAGTATATTAGTGATACTGATGTTATTACATCATAATGAAACAACTAAATAATAACAAGTGGAAGAAGAAATAAAGTTGAAAGAATAGGTAACAGACATTACCTCTTCTTTGAAGCGCCTCTTTGATACCTCCACTTAGGTTACTAAAATTTGTGTTTCCAGAATACCAGGACCTCTAGGATGTTTATAGGTAAGTGCAGAAGAGAATTTGGAAGGGGTTGTCCATGCTTGAAGGCTCAATGTGGTGTGAGGAAGAGAGGGAGGAGGTTCCCTTTTATAAGGGAGGAGAGGGGCACCTTTGGAACCCTCAAAAATATTAGTTTAATATAAATTCAAACCCCACATAAAAACCTCAAAAAATGACTCAATTCAAATATTAGATGAGATATGGTTGTAATCTAATCAACCAATAAAATTTAGACATGTTAGGAATTTATTTTAACCATTATCAACTTGATTTATCCTTATTTAATCATTTTAATTTTATTTGTGGTAATAATACTATAAATTATAAATTATTATAAATAATTACATATGAGTTGTGAATTTTCCATAATTTGACACTTTATTACATTTTCGACCATATAAATTTGAATTTTTAATTTTTAAATATTTTTCTGATTTTTAAACAATTTTATAACATGTTATTTTTATAAAATTACAATAGTGTCAATTGTGACACTTTTCATTTATTTGAATTTAAATAAACAATATACAGAATATATGTTCGAACTAAAATATTTAATATATTAATAACATTTCATATTTATCTAAAAAACTAGTGAAACACATCAAATAGTTCATATAATATTTGTTTTATTATTTTTAAAACCATTTATTTGATATTTCTCTTAACAAAATAATTTCAACATCACTATTATGTCACCTTTAATGATAATTATTTAATCCCTAAAAATTATAAATTATTTCATATGATGTATATGATTTTATTAGCTTTCTGTAGACTATTAATGTTTGAAGTTTCATTACGTTTATCACTAAATTAAAATTATAATACTTATAAGATTTAAGAAAGTGACATGTTGTCACTTTCTTTGGTTTTTAATAATAATTAAATTATTTTCATGGAAAAAAGTCCATTAAATTATTCTAATCCTACCCTTAGGTGATATGGGTCTACTTTTAGTCATCCAATAGGATTTTGGCAGGTGTTGTGTTAATTTTATAATCTTATATTTACCCTTAATTACCTGATTTTCCTTTAACTAGGGCAAATAAAATTTACCGTAGTTACTATTCATAAAGCCAAAAAAAATAAAAAGTAGCTTATTAACATAATTTAGACCTACTAATTCCGAATATGGAATCCATTATTTAAAATTCAATACACAAAAGTTGCAGAAATTAAATTAAAATTAATCCTGTTGTCGAAAGAAAACGGGTTTTGTTTAAAACATTGCAAAAGATTGAATTGATTTAACCTATGAATTCAAGGTAAAATCAATGCTAATGACATAGAATATATTAAATGGTAAAAATATATTATATTTATATTTCAAAACCATTAAATATTATAATTTAACCACATAAATTATTACGATGAAAAAAGTTGTTTTTAATTAAAATATAGCGTGTTTTTACTATTTATTAAAACATGAATGTTATCAGAATAATATGGAAATTTTATCCAAGATAAAATTTTATATATTTATTCCAAAGAATAATTTTATATTGTAAAATTGAACTTATTAACTTGTCAAAAAGTAGATTTAAAGTGGGTGCCCCATCAAAAGGCAGCAAAACTTCATTTTTTGAAAAATACTTATTTTACCCGAAAAATTTATTTTGTTCACATAAAATGTTTTAGAAAATTTATAAGATGAATAATAATGTTATAAAATTAAAAATGTGGTTAATATTATTAATAAATTCTAGTTCGTGATAATATTATAACCACATATTTTTGTATAGTGAAACCCGGTATTGCGTACAACACACACTATCGAGGAAGGTCGCAATTGCATGTAATGAAAGCCAAGCCAGCGTTGCATGTAGTGCAAGAGTCCATTGTTGTTGCGTATAACAAAATCCAACCATATTTCATTTATACATTGAATATATATATATACACTCAATGTTGCGTAGAATAACTTCTATCAAATAAACTTGAAATTGTGTATAACACGATCCATGAATTCTGTTGCGTATACTACAAGCTAATATGGTGTTGCGTATAGCACAAAATAATCACGGTGTAGCATAAAAAATGACATCAAATAAATCAAAAAGAATACTTATCAAAATATCTTGGGGTGTTACAATTTTACCACCTCTGTGTCTTGAATTTCAAAAATCTCACTTACATGGTTTTCATTAGAATGTAAAATGTGGTTCAATTGGATTAAAATAATTTTTTGTGTGAATAGTAACTTTTATGTTTTTAATCGTGATTAGAGGTAATCAGTGTAGTTTAAGGTAAAAATAATGTTTTAATAATATGAAATGGCCTTGACACATTTCCTACCCTTATTGGATGTCTCATGGCCGACCAATACAATCTTTGGGTCAACTTGGGGACCCCATGGAGCCATTTTGGTAGGAAAATGACATTAATAACTTTTTTTTAAAGTTAAAATAAAAATATCACAAACACGAGTTGTTTTACTAAAATAATTTTTAAATGGGGTTATACAAGAAATATTTTGGACTATAAATATTAATTAAAAATCTAAAAAGATTTCATACATCATGATATTTTTTTTATAATTTTTAGACATTGAATAAATTAACTTATTTATGACACCATTATGATGCAACGATTAGCTCATTATTTAACGATTTAAATAATATGAAAATATAATATAATATATAAGACATAAAATTGTAAAAAACCTATTGGATGGGTGGATTTCGAACTCTTATCACCTTATCCTCAACATATATAATTTTCTGACCATTAAAATCCGAAATGAATTTTATAAAAAAGTAACCTTTTATAACTTTCCAAGAGTTCCCCTCCTCTCCTCTTATAAAAGGCCCCCTCCTCTACCACCTTACCCACACCTCTCAATCCTTTGTCACGGCCAAAACCTCCCCATTTTGTCTCTCCACAACTCTCTATTACTCCTAGAAGCCTCACTTTGGGCAGAAGTCTTCCCAAGGAAGCCTTTGAGCTCAAATCAAAAAGAGTTACCCGTTTTAAAGGTAGTGTCTTCATTTGTGTTCTTATGTTTTATTTTGCTTCCCCAACCCACTAAAATATTTCTATTCCCTTATTTTGTAACAACAAAAGTATCTTAAATATACTAGGATTTTTTTATGTGAATGATTCCAGCTACACTTATACACACCTTCATCTAATGGTTAAAGAACATAATGTTTCTGTGGATGGCAAATTTCTGCCTCACGAAGTGATGATTGTTCAATCTTATCTTAACAAATTTCATGGTGGCCATTATGATGTCACTATATTATATATATTATATATATGGTATTTATGTTTTCTACATGCTTCTAAATTTTATATATACAACATGCCTTTATGCTTTTCATGTTGTGCAAATGCAATAATTTCATACGAGGAAGTGTGGACTACCGCCCCCTCAAGTGATGTGACTCGTTCATGAAATACATGAAATGTATAAAGAATGAAACTAATAAAAATATGTGACCTATATAACATAAATATTATAATGTAATTATAATATATATATCTTTCAATTATTTTTAATTCCATTAATATGACAAAGAAATGAAAGTAGCGTTCATGCGTACGTATGGCCTACCATCTCCATGAGTGGTGCGTATCATTTCTTTTTTATCTCAAAATGTTATGCATTAGTATAAAATGAATATTTACTGGATATATATGATATTTAAATCATTAATACTATTTTGGAGATGATTTACTAATAACTACATGGACAATCATTTTCAACAAGTTCATTTTTTACTCATGTACCAAACATTGATAAAACCGTCAGATATGAACTCACATTGTTAAACATTTATTATAACAATATAATATGTGATATGAACTAAATAAAAATATTTAAAAGAGGTCCTTAATAAATTATAAATTGACAAAAGTTTATTATTCAGGAGTATAAAGAAACGAACAAGACAAGTCAGACTTGAGGTAAGGGATCCTACCCCTCTCTTCCTTTTTAAGTACACTCTTTTATGTAATTCCTTTAAAGATCATATTTATTATGATTGGGATGTTATTTTATATTAGTCATACTGTACTTTTCATGTTCATATGATGAAAGAATATATTTTCTCTAATCAATACATTTTGGATGTTTTGATTGGCGCCGTTATGCTGCCGAATTTTCGTAAGAGATCCAACCTCTCTCTTTCTTTTTAAGTACTCTCCTTTATGTCACTTATTTTAAAATCCCCTTTGATATGTTGGGGGATGTTATTTTATATTAATCTTGATGTAAATTGTATTTTAATATGATGAGAGGCCCTATTTGATCTCATCAATCCATTTTTGGATGTTTTAAGTGGCATCGTTAGGCTGCCGAGTTTTTGTATGGGATTTTTAATCTCACTTTTATTCCTGTGAGATTTATGCTACATTTTCCACCATTTTCCTTTGAGTGGTGTATGTACTGCCCATTTTCTACTCTTGGTGTAATATACTTTCGTTTATGGGTATTTACATCAATGTTTTATAGTCCTTCTTTCATGGGGTGTACGTTTCGGATGTTACCCAATTCGGTAAGGGAACCTTTCACCCTCTTCATTTTAAAAGACATTTTTAGGTCTTTTAATCTTATTATGAAGGGATATTTACTTATATATCCTTATTTCTATATATGTTATGTCCAAGTGATGAGATACCCCTTTTTATCTCTCATCAACTCATTTTCTAAATTTTGAAGTGAAGCCGTTAGGCTGTCAAATTTTTGCAAGGGAACTACTTACCCCTATTTTGATTCTTTGGGATAAACATATAATCCTTGAATATGTCATTCTATGAATATGTGTGAATAGACTATGAATTTTTTACACTTAATATCCACTTATATTTGGTTTATTCGTTTTTCAAACATAATTATGTAATTGATTTATCCTTAATCCAAGGATACCGTCATTGTAAGGGAATTCATCTCAATCTCCTTTAATTGGGGAATATTTTTTTCTAATACAAGACTATATTTTATATGTTGTATAAAACAACGTTTACTTTTCATTTAATTCAAATGGAATATTTTTCAACGAAGTGACTTACTAAATGACATAAAAGGAATGTTATTTTAACGTACGTGGTGACAATGACCATTTCCGCGACCGCGAGTATTATTTGGTCTTTGGCTTCCTCAATAAGCCGTACTATTTTTTTAAATGAAATAAATACCATATAAACTTTTATGTGTTTTGGTATTGAAAATAGTTTTTATAATGGATTTGTTATGTCAATATATTTAAGTGATATATTGTGATCGAAATATGGAAATGTTTTCTTTCCTTTATAATTGTTATGATTTTATAATGGTGCATGGACATTTGAAGGGTGGTTACATGATAAACCAAATGACGGGTGGTGCTATGAATACCAGGACGGGTGCTTATGTTATAACCTCCAATGTTTTTGGTTTGGGAGTCGATCGTATGGCTATTCCATTAAGTATATGTGGAAGTCGACCGTATTATTATTCCATTTAAGTTTGTTTATGTCCCAAGTTACCTTTATATGTTATGTGTTATTTATATGGGTTTTATGGTAATATTTTGGTTACAAAAGGGTATGTAATGTCCTTTTATTCAGTGAATAGTTCTTACTACTTCATAAAGGTGAAAAATATTACTTTGGTAATGTACTCATGGTTTACTTGTTGTTTTTGAAAAACTAACAGTTTTCCTTCTTTGTATATCCTTTACTGGGGTTTTTATGCTCATCCCTTGTTTTTGAAATGTTTTCCACAGGACTTAAAGATGAATAGGGTCAAATATGGGATTGAGGAAATACATTCTATCTAAAACATGGAACTAGACATGTTTATTTTTAAGTGTTTTTTTATTTTATGGAAACTTAGTAGAAGTTTTTACTATGTAATATTTTGAGATGTAATAGTTATGACCTAATTCTCTAAAACTATAAAACTGAAAAGTTCCTCTATGTGAATTATTCATTTAATTCAGGATTTTGTAATGTTTATGGTTGGGGCCTTATAGTTGGTATCAGAGGTCGGTTTAGATAACTTTAGAGGTTATGGTATTTTCTAAGCGTAAGTGACATTACCATAATTTTAAGGATTTCAGAAATATTCCTAGTTTTAGATAAAGTGAATGAGTAAGTATATATTAGTGATTCTCTTCCTCATTAGTACATGATGGTTTTGTTGATATACTTACACTTACCTTTTTAGTTTTAGTAAATGGCTGGATCTACCAGGAACCAAAGTGACAGTGGATGTGAAGGAAACTGTGACTATTTTTTGAGCGAGCAACTGAATGATATGGGATCTACAATGAGAACTCTTGTGTTTATCCTCAACCAACTATCTAGAGTCATGATTGACCACCTAAACCTTGGTGATTTCTATAAGGCATCATATAAGCGAGAAACAAATCCCTACGGAACTACTGGTAATAATTATAAAGGTAAGTGTGTTAAAAAACCTATGTGTCAATGATTTGGAATGAAACACCTATGAAAATGTTTCAAAGGGACATAAATATGCTATAGATGTGAAAATGATGGTCATAAAGCAAGAACCTGCCATGGAAAAAGGAAGCATCCAGTTGACTCAAGGAAAGGGAAAGAAGTTATTTCTGAGGGATCAATTGAATGGTTTAAATGTGGTGTGCATGTTCATTATGAAAACACATTTCCTATGAAGATGTTTCGGGATTGGGATCACCATGATCGTACAAATATTCGTTTACCAATACCTAATGCCATTACGATTGAGGATGAAGAAACTGACAATGACCAATCAAAGGTATGGATTATTTCTTAACTGTTGTTTTCCTATTTTGGAATCTTAGGATATGATTCATGATTTTGTGTGTAGGAAAGAAGTATTTTAGAATAAGTTGGAAATGAATGTTTAATGGATCATGAAGAATGTTGATTGAGTAAGAAGTCAACATATCAGGGCTTCAAGAATTATGGTGAAATTCTTAAGAGTATTAAGTCTCTATTGATTATGGGGATTACATTAGAAGACTTTTTATAGTATGTGTAACCTTGATGTTTGATATATGAAAATTTTATTCAAGGAATAGTTATCTGTTCTTTTGTGGACATAGTTATAATGAACCATTTGGGTTTATATGATCCTAACTTTTGAGGTAATTATGGGTTACTATATGTTATGATGGAAAGTGAAAGGAATGAGATAAAATTGAGGTTAAATTATTTTATGGTTATTTTTGATTATTTTATCTTTTTTTGGGAATGATTTGAGAATTATATAGTTTGGAATAAGGAAAACACACAGACCGTGTGACAACCCATTGCGTCGGACAAAACTGCGGGAATTGAACACACAACCAAAGTGCGACGGGTATTTAACACCTACCACTGGACTACGTAAAGTCCTTGGTTAGTTTGACTAATTCATTTTAGTTAGATGATTTTATGAATTAAGAGTAAGTTGATTTTTGTTTATCTATGGAAATTATTAACCTATCATGGAGGATATGTGATTAGGTTAATTACTTTTCAATACGAGACTTTAAGAGAAAATGATGTTGTTTGGAGATAAATGTTATGATTTAACATAGAAGACTATGTGATTAAATCCATCAAATATTTTTGTTTCAATCCTAGTTTGGTTTACTATTGGTCTTCGTTGCACTTTGGGTCTTGTTGGACAAATTTTGGAGATTATGAATAGATTTCTTTTTATAATGGATTGTCCTTTTTGGGTACTATCTGATCTCATACTATCATTTTTGGTTTTAGTTTTGGTTAATTTCTAAATACATTGGAAGTATAGAGATCTCTTTTGTGGATTAGGTGATTCTCTAGAAGTTGATTATATCACTCTTAATGTAAACAAGTCATCCTAAATACTCATCTTTTGGAGAAAATATGAGTTCTTGTAAGAAATCTAGTAAAAGATGAAAGTCAACATGCCAAGTAAGTATGTTTCCATATGTTTTAGTTAAGCTCAAAAATAAATTCCTCAATGAAAAGTAACATAATTTTTTTTCCCGTTAACTTTTCCTACTGGGGATTCCAATACCATTTAACCCATCACAAGTTTTTGATTTTCTGGTGGTTAACTTTCTCTTAAACATGTTTTCTATCACACTCCCTCAGAACATGACCCTTTTTTTTCTTCCATATCCATGTTTTCAAACATGGAATCCTTGTATGTGTTAACTCGGGAGAGCATTGTACTTCCCTGTCTTTCTTTTAAAGTGATAGTTTAATTTACTCCTTTTCCGATGTGGGGCATTCAATGAAGTATCCGAGCCCAATTTTAAAATTGCGAGGATACAATTCCCAAAAGGGGGGAAGGATGTAACACCCCAGGTAAATATAGAATATGATATTTTTTATATTTATCCCTATGTGTGAATAAAATGTTAATTTTTTTTAAAGGGGTTGCTATAGCGTACCAGATATGCAACAAATAGTTTCTTTGAAATCTTACGTTGCACACTAGTAATAAAATAATATTATTTTAAATGGTAGTTAACGCATAGACATTGTAATGGCAGGAAAGAACGGAACTAACTACAAAATTATTATATATGTTTTTCAAATATTTTTACTTTTATCTAATAAATGGTAGAGGTGTAAAATGCAAATGAATCCAATTTTAAGCATAAATCTTCTAATATTCTTTAAAAGGTTGGTTAACCGACTTTTGATGGAGAACCCTTTTTAAATATAATTTAGAAAATTTTATATGTTTTGTTTGACAAAATAATATCTTTCTATAGAATCTGGACATTAAAATTTACTTTGTGTAAATTTTTGGTATTTTTCCGATAAAGTTCATTTTTTAATGAATAGTGAAAAATGTTGTATTTTAATTCAGAACCTCTTTTTAATCTCATTTTTTATATGATTATATTATATTTTTAATTGGTTTTAAATTTAAATTAGAATATATTTTTACCATTTAATCCAATAGTGGTCATTGGAATTAATTTCACTTTGAAATTGGACTTAAAGTTGTGTCAATATTTTGATACTTTATGTTTCATAAAAACACACTATTTGTTTTGACAAGAAGAATTAATTATTAAATTAATTAATTCAAATTATATGTTTTAAATTTTTTAATATAGAAATAATTTTTGAATTCAGAATATAAAATATAGCTCAGGGTGAATTTTAGGTATTTTTCTGAAAAACTTCAATTTTTGATGAATAGTGAAACCACTAAATGGTACTTAAAAAACTGATTTTTCATTTAAATGAAATTTTACAACAACTTTGTCTTAAATTTCAAAAATCCGACATACATGGTTGTAATTAGGAAGTAAAATGTGGTTCAATAGGATTAAAATAATTTTTTGGTGAATACTAACTTTTAAGTTTTTAATCGTGATTAGAGGTAATTAGTGTAGTTTAAGGTAAAAATAATGTTTTAATAATATTAAATGACCTTGAAACATGTCATAACCTTATTTTATGTGTCATGGACGACCAAGTCAATCCATGGGTCAACATGGGGACCCCATTGAGCCACTTTGGTAGGAAAATGGCATTAGTAACTTTTTATTTAATGTTAAAATAAAAATATCACAAACATGAGTTGTTTTACTAAAACAATTTTTAAATTGGGTTATACAAGTCATATTTTTTACTATAAATATTCATTAGAAAGATAAAAATATTTCCTACATCATGATATTTGTTTATAATTTTTAGTCATTGAATAAATTAAATTATATATGACACCATGATGATGCAATGATTACCTCATTATTTATCGATTTAAATAAAATGAAAATATAATGTAAAATCTAAGACCTACACTTGTCAAAAACCTATTGGATGGGTGGATTTTGAACTATTATCACCTTATCCTTGAAATATATAATTTTTGGACCTTTAAAATTCGAAAATAATTTTATAATAAAGTAACCTTTTATAACTTTCCAAGAGTGCCCCTCCTCCCCTCTTATAAAAGGATCCCACCTCTACGACCTTACCCACACCTCTCAAGCTTTTGTATCAGCAAACCCCTGCCAATTTTGTCTCTACACATCACTATATTACTCATAGAAGCCTCACTTTGGGCAGAATTCTTTCCAAGGAAGCCTTTGAGCTCAAATCAAAAAGAGTTACCCATTTTAAAGGTATTGTCTTCTCTTGTTTTCTTATGTTTTATTTTGCTTCTCCAACCCTCTAAAATCTATTTATTACATTATTTTGTAACCTAAACAGTATCTTCAATATAATAGAATGTTGTTATGTGATGGATTCGAGCTACACATACACACTCCTTGGTATAATGGTTAAAGAACATACTATTTCTGTGGATGGAAAATTTCTGCCTCATGAAGCGATGATTGTTCAATCTTCTCTTAACACCTTTCATGGGGGACATTATGATGTCACTATATTTTATATATGATATTTATGATATTTATGTTTTCTATATTCTTCTTAATTTTATATTTAAAACTTTCCGTTATGATTTTCATGTTATGAAAATGCGATAATTTCATACGAGGAAGTGTGGACTATCGCCCCCTCAAGTGATGTGACTCGTTCATGCAATACATGGAATGTATAAAAAATGAAATTAATGAACATACATTACCTATAGAACATATATATTATTCTATAATTGTAATATATATATATATATATATCTCAATTATTTTTAATTCCATTAATATGACAAATAAATGAAAGTAGCGTAAATGCGTACGTACGGCCTACCATCTCCATGAATGGTGCATTTCATTTCATTTTATCTCCAAAAGATATGAAGTAGTATAAAATGAATATGTACTGGATATATATGATATTTAAATCACTAATACTATTCTGGATGTAACAACCTGATATTTTATGATAAGTATTCTTTTTAATTTATTTTATGTCATGTGTTTTATGCTACAATAATATTATCTGGTGCTATACGCAACACCATATTAGCTTGAAGTATACGCAACACTATTCTTAGATTTTGTTACACACAATTTAAAGTTCATTTGATAATAGTCATTCTATGCAACATTGAGTATATATATATATATATATTCAATGTATAAATGAAATATTGTTGGATTCTGTTATATGAAACAAAAAAGGAGTCTTTCACAACATGCAACCCAAACATGGCATTCATTACACGCAATCACGACCTTCCTCGATAGTGTGTGTTGTACGCAATATCGGGTTTTACTAAACAAATTTATATTATTATAATGTTATTATGAACTAGATGTTATGAATATTATTAACTAAATTTTGAATTTTATAACAATATTATTCATCTTACACATTTTCTTGAACATGGTATAAGAACAAAATAAATTTTTCGGGTAAAATAAATATTTTTCTAAAAATGCAGTTTGCCTCCTTTTGATGGTGCACCCACTATAAATCTATTTGTTGACATGTTTATAAGTTTAATTTGACAAAATATAATTCATCTTTTATATTAAGGATATAAAAATTTACATTGGATAATGTTTGGATATTTTTCCGATAACCTTCATATTTCAATGAATAGTAAAACCACGCTATATTTTATTTAAAAAAAACTTTTTTCATCGTAATAATGTATGTGGTTAAATTATAACATTTAATGGTTTTAAAGTATAAATATAATATATTTTTACCATTTAATATAATGTATGTCATTAGCATTGATTTTACATTGAATTCGTAGGTTTAATCAATTCAATCTTTTGCAATGTTTTAATCAAAAACCCGTTTTCATTCGACAACGGGATTAATATTAATTTCATTTCTGAAACTTATGTGAATTGAATTTGAAAAAATGGATTCCATATTTGGAATCAGTGGGTCCAAATTATGTTAATAGGCTACTTTTTATTTTTGGGAATTATGAATAGTAACTACGGTAATTTTTATTTAACACAGTTAAAGGTAAATTGGGTAATTATGGGTGAATATAATTTTATAAAATTACCTTAACAGATGAAAAAATTCTATTAGATGGCTAAATGAATACCCATATCACCTAAGGGACGGATTAGATTCATTTTATGGACTTTTGACCATGGAAATAATTTATTTAATATTAAAACCAAAGAAAGTGACAACATGTCAGTCTCTTAAATCTTATAATTATAATAATTTTAATTTAGAGATAATAATCATAAAACTTCGAACATTAATAGTCTCCATAAATCTAAAAAAATTATATACATCATTATAATTTATTTAGAATTTTTAGGGATTAAATAATTGTCATTACTGGTGATACATTAATGATGCAAAAATTATTTATTAAGTGAAAAATCAGTAATATAGTTTTTAATGAAATACTAATACCCAATAAAAGGCCCACAAACCCGACAAAAACTTATTAGTAGTGTATATATACACCTTAATAATCCAATTACTTAATATAGAACCGTTTGGAGTCTTATAAAAGTGATTATGACACTTTAGTACTTTATTTTAAATGATGCCAAAGTTGACACCTTCATAATTTAATAAATATAAAAATTTACATATTGATATTTTAAGATGATAAATTCTAGTAAAAGTATTATTGAGAAAGTTAATAGATTTATCTTCATCATAGTATTTTATTATTAATTTTTATGCAAGAAATATGTATATTAATTAATTATACAAAAATGATGTAGTAATTATTTTATTAAGAGATAAACCAAATAAATGATTTTAAAAATATTAAAATAAATATTATATGAACTATTTAATGGTGTCCACTAATTTTATAGATATATATGACATTTTATTAATCTATTAATTCTTTTATTTCGAACATATTATCTGTATATATTTTAATTAAATTTAAATAATTGAATAGTATCAAAATTGACACTATTGTTATTTTATAGAAATAACACATTATAAAATTGTTTAAAAATCACAAAAAAATATAAAAATTATATATTTAAATTTATATGGTTTAAAATGTAAGAAATTATCCGATTATGGACAATTAACAACAAATAAGTAATTATTTGTTATAATTTAAAATTTAGAATGTTATTACCACAAATAAAATTAAATTGATTAAGTAAAGATAAATCAAGTTGATAATGTTTAAAATAATTTCCTAACAAGTCTAAATTTTATTGGTTGATGAGATTACAACCCTATAGAATCTAATATTCTAATATGAGTCATTTTTTGAGGTTTTTATGTGGGGTTAGATTTATTATAAATTTATATTTTTAAGATTTCCAATGGTGCCCCTCCCCTCCCTTATAAAAGGGAACCTCCTCCCTCTCTTCCTCACAGCAATTTCAGCCTTCAAGCTCGGCCAAAACCTGACAACATATCTTCTCCACTTCCCTAGAAACATTCTAGAGGTCCTGGTCTTCTTCAAAGACCAATTTTAGTGCTCTAAGAGGAGGTCTCAATGAGGTGCTTCAAAGAAGAGGTAATGTTCGTTACCGATTCTTTCACCTTTATTTCTTCTTCCACTTCTTCTTCATTAGTTGTTTCATTATGATGTAATAACATAAGTATCACTCATATAATTATATGTTATTATAAGTATGAAACAACCCTATTTAACAATTTATCCACCGTACGGGAAACGAAATCACCGCGCGTGCGTACGTATGGAATATCGTCTCCACGCCGTGGTGTAATCTATTTTCCACCACCACCTTACATGGATGGGTATAATGGTGTAAATAATGACTATATATTATTATTGTAATGTGATATTGATTCTATAATATTATACATACACGTCAATACAATTCCACGATTATGTGAATGATATCATCGCTCGTTCGTACGTACGGACTACCGTCTCCACGACGCGGTGAGATTCATTCTCAATGATTAACCATTCATGAATGATTATAAAGTATATATAATAAGTAAATATGAAATATATGAAATAATAATAATACTTTATTTATTTATATATATTTTTATGTCATCTACTTAATTACATTCAATTCAATAAGGAAACGAAAACAGCGTTCATGCGTACGTACGACCTATCGTCTCAATGAACGGTGTATTTATTTCCATTTATCGATCTATTATATATATGTATATTCTGAATGTATATTATATATAAATCATGTTTTAAATTCTGGATGTATTTATCCATGATCTAAGTAATCATATGAATAATTACAAGTTAAAACACGAACGACAGATGAAATGATTTTACCCAAAACGCTACTTTAACATTAATTTACAAAAGAATGGGTAATATAAAGTCATAAGTGAACCATATATGATATCATAACAATAAATATGATTCTGTAAAGAGTCAATGACATTATTTAAATCATTATACAGGAGGTTCAGATCCATACGAAGCATATCGGACCTAAGGTAAGGGATAACTTTTCCAATCTCTTTCTTATCTGAGATTGTTTATTCGTAAGTATTTACTGGGGTTATTGTTCTCATCCATTTCCATGTTTCCTAAAAAATTTTCAATGTATTTTTAATGTCCTTTTTACCCATTTCAGACTTTTACTACTTGGTATGTATGGAATCTTTCTTTTACGAGGTACTTTTTGACTTTTCCGGCAAAAGTACGAGAATAATGTTTTTTTAACTTATACGGCACGAACAGATTTTTACGGTTTTATAAAGCATTATTTTCATGAAGCATCATCCAAAAGATTTCATGACCATTTTCAAAAAAAATTCTTTTCTTTTAAAATTGCACGACATTTTGTGAAAAGAAAATGATTTTGACGAAAAAAGGATATTTTCCTCAAGAATTCATTTCAAGTGTTTTATCAAAACCATTTTTCATCTAAGATGACATTTTTTTCATATGTGTTTGTTTCTAGTATAATATCTCTATGATTTATATGGTTTCACTTTTCTTATTATGAAATGATATCCATTTCTTTTATATGGATTATGTGAAGATGGGATGATGTTTTTGAAACCCATTTTATTTATTGGGTTTTTATGAATGATGTATGTTTATTTTGTGTCACAAGTAAGAATGATTTCATTATGAGATGGGTGGGACCTATATCACCCTCAAATTCATTGGGTAATGATTTATATCTCATGAGATAGACATGGTTGGAAAGGTAAGTTAATCTGGTTTAGTGTTATAGGACTGAAACGAGGAGTGAACTCGATTCAGAAAGGGAAGTTGTCCACTAAGATGGTAATGGCAGTAATGTCTTGGCTACTATGGAAATCATTACATGTTCTTAATGGATTCCACAATTACATGATTTATTCCTATGCTATTTTATCAAGATTGATGATCCATTATGATATATGCCTTATGTACCTCCATGTTTTATGTCATTGCTCAAGATTTTTATGTTTAAATATTATGTTCATGTTTTTAAGTTCAAATGTATAAGGTTTGTTTTATTATCTCCACGCTTACCCTTACTGAGCATTTGAGCTCACCATTTTTATGTTTTCTTTTCCCCCAGGATTAAAAGACAAGTTTTAGGTATGGAAACAAAAAGGGGAGGATCATTATGGGAGATGTTGAAGCTCTTTCAACATGATTAGAAGTTTATATTCCAAGTTTCCAAAGACAATAAACTATTACGGTCCTTGTGGGTTTGTTTTTGTTATGTATTAGATATTCCGAAAAAGTAATGTAATGTCCATGAACGTCAAGCTTCAGGTCTCTACAGTTGGTATCAGAGGAAAGGTTTAGTCAAACTTTGGAAACTATGATGTGAAAACGTTAGTGATATCCCTAGAGATATTTCTAAGGTATGTTTAGGGATATCTCTAAAGATAAGTATACGTATAGGATATAGTCCTAGAACTACGGTAACGATCATATAATTTAACCTAAGATGTTAGATATTGAGGGTACTCCCCCTTTACTATGTTTCTTTCCCTAGAATTATTTTTGCCTCTCAAACTATTCTTTTTGGGTTTTAGAAAATGGCTGGAAACAGGAAGATTCACGATAATGGAGGATATTACGGACAATGGAGTGATATTCTTCATGAGAAACTAAATGAAAGGGGATTTGGAATTCCAAAAATCGTTATTATGCCTACTCAGCAATCTCATAATATGATCAATAATCTCAACTTTGGTATGTTACCCGACTCAGATAATAAGAGAAAGATGGAGTTTCATGATAATCATAGAGGAAAGAAAGTTCAATTTCCCTCATGTAAATCATGTGGGAAGAGACATCAGGGAGATTGTCTCGAAGGAACTAGAAGATGCTTTGGGTGTGGAAAAGAACGACACAAAGCCGGTAAGTGCAATGGAAAAGGTTCAGTTAACACCATGGACAAGGATAATGGTATTGCTACGACATCAACAATGATTAGATGTTTTAAATGTGGAATGTATGGGCATTATGAAAACTAATTCCCTAAGGGAAAATCTCATGATGAGAATCAGCATGGTCATATAGGTAGTATTTATGTGGATGATGATGAAGAGACTACAAATGAAATATGAGATGAAATAAATTATGAAGCTCAGCTAGTGGTTTAAAAAGTTACAAGAATTATTGTATGTTTATAAAGAATAATGTATGGTACTATGGAATAAAGAATCATCTAAGGATTGTTACACTATTGTTTTTCCAAAAGAATTTGAAAGTATATGTTGAATGGTACCTGTAACCATGGAAGGTTATTCAGATACTTTTGGAAAGTAGATGACATGCACATAATGAAGGGATGATAAGATAATGAGATGTTTGATTATATTCATGAGCTCATGACTGATATAAGGACTAAGTGATATTATGGTTAGATTATATAGATTTTTTGGGATTTCCAAATGTGGAAAGAGTTAACTTTTTATAGTATTCATATTTTCACTAAGGTTTTATGGTAATTTATGTTTCAAGAGAATATATGACTAAGGTATTCATGTGTTTGGAATGCAACCAATAAGATATATCTTATGATATATGTGGGATAAATGCATGTATTCACATTCTTGGTAGATAACCTTTCTAGTAATTGTTTTCTTTATATGATGAGCTTGGACTGAAGTATTTTAGATAATCTTAAATATTGGAATGGATTATGTTGGTCATAAGTTAGTATTGTTTAAGGACAAAACTTTTTTGTCGATATTATTGATGGGATGTTATAGTAATGTTGTTTTAGAAAAAGGACAACCTGCAGGACGGGCGACAACCCATCGCGTCAGACAAGGCTGTGGAAATCGAACCCACAACTGAAGTGTGACAAGCCTTTATCGCCTACCACTGCCCTACATGAAATCCGTGGTTAGTAGAAACTAGTTTTATTTTATTAATCGGTATGATATATGAGGTATAAGTTCATTTTTGGAACCATATACGATTAATCTAACCATAAGATGGACTTATAACTCTTGCTAAACTTTTGTTTGAAACAGATGGAATGACCCATAATTCTATCACATGATCTGCTAAAACTTCACGAATAACAAATTCAACTTCATTTCATTAAGATATGAAGTGTAAATTGTTCAAAGAACGAACAACAGTGAGATTGTACCAAAATCAAGCTAGTATTTCTTCTAATTCAAATTCATCAACTTTTGGGAAATGATATTGAAAACCAAAAATGTTGTCCTAGTGCCCTTATATCCGATGAATCATATGGTACCTTACATCATCACAAATATATTGCTTTGTGATTTTGGGCTTTTTCATAGCCATGTTCTCTACCAGTCTACATCAGAACATGATGGTTAGATTTCTCTTCCATATCCATATTTTCACCTATGTTATCCTATGTGGAAACCTAGTGATGAGTTAATTTGGGTAACCATTACGTTAAATACTTTAGTTTATAAAGTTATGTTTTGGTATTTCATTTTATGATGTGGGTTTTAATTAAAAAAACATTCAAGTAGAAAACCATGCATAACCTCGACGAATTTTGAGGGCGAAATTCATTTTAACGGAGGTACAATGTAACAACCAGATATTTTATGATAAGTATTCTTTTTAATTTATTTGATGTCAAGTGTTTTATGTTACAAAAATATTATCTTGTGCTCTATGCAACACTGTATTAGTTTGAAGTATACACAACACTATTCTTAGATTGTGTTACACACAATTTCACTTTTGTTTGATAATAGTCATTCTACGCAACATTGAGTGTATATATATATATTAAATGTATAAGTTAAATATGGTTGGATTATGTTATATGAAAAAACAAATGAGTCTTTCATAACACGCAACCCTAACTTGGCTTTCATTACACGCAATCACGACCTTCCTCGATAGCGTGTGTTTTACGCAATACCGGGTTTTACTAAACAACGTTATATTATTATAATATTTTTATGAACTAGATGTTATGAATATTATTAAATAAATTTTGAATTTTATAACATTATTATTCATCTTACACATTTTCTAGAACATGGTATAAGAACAAAATAAATGTTTCGGGTAAAATAAGTATTTTTCAAAAAATATAGGTTTGCCTCCTTTTGATGGCACAACCACTTTAAATCTATTTGTTGACATGTTTATAAGTTCAATTTCACAAAATAAAATTCTTCTTTTGAATCAGGATATAAAAATTTACATTGGATAAAGTTTTTATATTTTTCTGATAACCTTCATTTTTAATGAATAGTAAAAACAAGCTATATTTTAATTAAAAACTACTTTTTTCATCATAATAACTTATGTGGTTAAATTATAATATTGAATGGTTTTAAAGTATAAATAGAATATATTTTTACCATTTAATATAATGTATGTCATTATCATTGATTTTACATTGAATTCATAGGTTAAATCAATTCTATCTTTTGCAATGTTTTAATAAAAAACCGGGTTTCATTCGACAACATGATTAATTTTAATTTAATTTCTGAATCTTCTGTGTATTGAATTTGAAAAAAAGGATTCCATATTTGGAATAAGTGGGTACAAATTATGTTAATAGGCTACTTTTTATTTTTGGGAATTATGAATAGCAACTACGGTAAATTTTATTTACCATAGTTAAAGGTAAATAGGGTAATTAAGTGTAAATATAATATTATAAAATTACCCTAACACATGAAAAAGATCTATTGGATTGCTAAAAGTATACCCATATCACCTAAGGGTCGTATTCACTTCATTTTATGGTCTTTTGACCATGAAAATAGTTTAATTATTATTAAAACAAAAGAAAGTGACAACATGTCACTCTCTTAAATATTATAAGTATAATAATTTTAATTTAGCGATAAATATCATATAACATCAACCATGAATAGTCTCAAGAAATATAATAAAGTTATCTACATCATGATAATTTATTTATAATTTTTAGGGATTAAATAATTGTCATTAATGGTGATACATTAATGATTGAGAAATTATTTATTAAGTGAAAAAACAGTAATATAGTTTTTATTGAAATAATAATACCCATTAAAAGGCCCACAAACCTGACAAAACCTTATTTTTAGTGTATATATACACCTCAATCATCTATTTACCTACTATATAACAATTTGTAGTCTTATAAAAGTGATTATGACACTTATATTATTTTATTTTAAATGATACCAAAGTTGTCACCTTCATAATTTAATAAATATAACACTTTAAATATTCTGATTTTAAGATGATAAATTCTGGTAAAAGTATTATTGTGTAAGGTAATAGATTTATCTTCATCATAGGATTTTTTTTAATTATTATGCAAAAATATGTATATTAATTAATTATACAAATATGTTGTAGTAATTATTTTATTAAGAGATAAACCAAATAAATGATTTTAAAAATAATAAAATAAATATTATATGAACTATTTTATGTTCTCCACTAATTTTATAGATACATATGACCTTTTATTAATCTATTAAAGCTTTTAGTTAGAACATATCTTCTATATATATTTTATTTAAAATCAAATAAACGAATAGTGTCCAAATTGACACTATTGTTATTTTTTAAAAATAACATATTATAAAATTGTTACAAAATCACAAAAATATATAAAAATTATAAATTTATATTTATATGGTCTAAAATGTTATAACTTATCCAATTATGGATAATTCAGAACAAATAGTAATTATTTGTTATAATTTAATATTTAGAATGTTATTTCCACAAATAAAATTAAATTGATTAAGTAAGGATAAATCAAGTTGATAATGTTTAAAATAATTTCCTAACACGACTAAATTTTATTTTTTTAATTAGATTACAACCCTATTGCATAAAATATTCTAATATGAGTCATTTTTGGAGGTTTTTCAGTGGGGTTAGAGTTATTATAAATTAATATTTTTAAGATTTCCAAAGGTGCCCCTCCCCTCCCTTATAAAAGGGGACCTCTTCCCTCTCTTCCTCACACCAATGTCAGCATTAAAGCTCGGAAAACCCCTGCCAAGTTTTCTTCTCCACTTCCCTAGAAAAATCCTAGAGGTCCTGGTCTTCTTCAAAGACAAATTGTAGTGCCCTAAGAGGAGGTCTCAAAGAGGCGCTTCAAAGAAGAGGTAATGTTCGTTACCGATTCTTTCAAATTTATTTCTTCTTACACTTCTTCTTCGTTAGTTTTTTCATTATGAAGTAATAACATCAGTATCACTAATATAATGATATTATATTATATGTATGAAACAACCATATTTCACCATTTATCCATAGTACGAGAAACGAAATCACCACGCGTGCGTACGTACGAAATACTGTCTCCACGCCTTGGTGTAATCTATTTTCCACCACCACATTACTTGGATGGGTATAATGGTGTAAATAATGACTATATATGATTATTTTAAAGTGATATGGATGCTTAAATATTATACATACACTTCAATACAATTCCACGATCATGGGAATGATATCATCACTCGTGCGTACGTACGGACTACCATCTCCACGACGCGATGAGATTCATTCTCAATGATTAAACATTCATGAATGATTATAAAGTATATATAATAAGTAATCATGAAATATATTACATAATAATGATACTGGATTTATGTATATATATATTTATTTCATCTACTTAATTCCATTAAATTAAATAAGGAAACGAAAACAACGTTCATGCGTACATACGGCCTACCGTCTCCATGAACGGTGTATTTCATTCCATTTATCAATCTATTATATATATGTATATTCTGAATATATATTACATATAAATCATTTTTTAAATTATGGATGTATGTAACCATGATCTATGTAATCATATGAATAATTATAAGTTAAAACACGAATGACAAATGAAACGATTTTACCCAAAACGCTACTTTAATATTAATTTACAAAAGAATGGGTAATATAAAGTCATATGTGAACCATATATGATATAATAACAATGAATATGATTCTGTAATAATTCAATGACATTTTTTAAATCATTATACAAGAGGTTCGGATCCATACGTTGCATATGAGACCTAAGGTAAGGGATAACTTTTCCAATCTCATTCTTATCTGATATTGTTTATTCGTACGTATTTACTGGGGTTATTGTTCTCATCAATGTCCATGTTTCCTAAAAATTGTTTCATGTATGTTTAATGTCCTTTTTTACCCATTTTTGACTTTTACTACATGGTATGTATGGAATATTTCTTTTACGATATACTTTTTGACTTTTCCGGAAAAAGTACGAGAATAATGTTTTATTAACTTATACGGCACAAACAGATTTTTACGTTTTTATAAATCCTTATTTTCATGATGCTTCATCCAAAAGATTTCATGACTATTTTAAAAAAAAATCATTTTCTTTCAAAATTGCATAACATTTTGTGAAAGGAAAATGATTTTGAAGAAAAAAGGATATTTTCCTCAAGAATTCATTTCATGTGTTTTATCAAAACAATTTTTCAACTAAGATGACATTTATTTCATATGTGTATGTTTCAAGTATAATGTATCTATGATTTACATTGTTTCACTTTTATTATTATGAAATGATATCCATTCTTTTATATGTATTATGTGAAGATGGGATGATTTTTATGAAAACAATTTTATTTATTGGGTTTTTATGAATGATGTATGTTTATTTTGTGGCACAAGTAGGAATGATTTCATTATGAGATGATTGGGACTTATATCTCTATCCAATTCATTGGGTAACGATTTATATCTCATGAGATAGACATGGCTGGATTGGTAAGTTAATCCGGTTCAGTGTTACAGGACTGAAACGAGGAGTGAACTCGATTCAAAATGGGACCTTGTCCACTAAGATGATCATGGAAGTAATGCCTTGGATAATATGGAAATCATTACATGTGCTTAATGTATGCCACAATTACATGCTTTATTCCTATTCTATTTGATCATGATTGATGATCCATTATGATCTATTCCTTATGTACTTCCATGTTTTATGTCATTGCTCAAGATTTTGATGTTTAAATATTATGTTCACGCTTTTAAGTTCAAATGTATATGGTTTGTTTTATTTTCTACATGGATACCCGTACTGAGCATTCGAGATCACCCATGTTTTGTTTTATTTTCCCCCATGATTAAAAGAAAGGTTTTAGGTAAGGAAACAAAAAGGGGAGGACCGTTATGGGAGATGTTGATGCTCTTTCAACATGATTAGAAGTTTATATTCCAAGTTTCCAAAGACACTAAACTATTACGGTCCTTGTGTGTCTGTTTTTTTATGTATTAGATATTCTGCAAAATTAATGTAATGTCCATGAACGTCAAGCTTTGGGTCTCTACACCGGAGATGATTTACGTATAACTACATGGACAATAATTTTCAAACAAGTTCATTTTTGACTCATGTACCAAACATCGACAAAAATGTCTGATATGAACTCACATTATGAACCAATTATTATAACATTATAATATGTGATATGAACTGAATAATAATCATTAAAAGAGGTCCTTAAGATATTATAAATTGGCCAAAGTTTATTGTTCAGGATTATAAAGAAACAAACAAGACAAGTCAAGCTTGAGGTAAGGGATCATACCCCTCTCTTTCTTTTTAAGTACACTTTTTTATGTCATTCCTTTTATGCTCATATTTCTTATGATTGGGATTTTATTTTATATTACTCTTACTGTACGTTTTATGTTAATATGATGAGAGACCCTATTTTCTATCATCAATACATTTTGGATGTTTTGATTGGCGCCGTTAAGCTGCCGAATTTTCGTAAGAGATCCAACCTCTCTCTTTATTTTTAAGTACTCTCTGTTATGTCACTTCTTTTAAAATCCACTTTGTTTTTTTGGGGGATGTTCTTTTATATTAAAATTGTTGTAAATATAATGTTAATATGATGAGATACCCTATTTGATCTCATCAATCCATTTTTGGAAGTTTTAAGTGGCGTTGTTAGGCTGCCGAGTTTTCGTAAGGGATTTTTCATCTCACTTTTATTCCTATGAGATTTATGCTACATTTTACACCATTTTCCTTTGTGTGGTGTATGTACTCCCCATTATTCAACTCTTGGTGTAATATAATTTCATTTATGGGTATTTACATCAATTATTTATAGTCCTTCTTTCATGGGGTGTACGTTTCCGAAGTTACCCAATTCGGTAAGGGAACCTTTCACCCTCCTCATTTTAAATGACATTTTTAGGTCTTTTAATCTTATTATGATGGGATATGTTCTTATATATCCTTATTTCTATTAATTATATGTCCATGTTATGAGATACCCATTTTTATCTCTCATCAACTCATTTTATGAATTTTGAAGTGACGTCGTTAGGCTGTCAAATTTTTGCAAGGGAACTTCTTAACCCTATTTTGATTCTTTGGGATAAACGTGTACTCCTTGAATATGTCTCTCTATGAATATGTGTGAAAATACCCTGTTTGTTTTACACTTAATATCCACTGATATTTAGTGTATTCGTTTGTCATACATAATTATGTAGTTGATTTATCCTTAATCTAAGGATACCATCTTTTTAAGGGACTTCATCTCAATCTCCTTTCATTGATGCATATTTTGTTCAAATACAAGACTTTATTTTATACGCTGTATAAAACACCTTTTATTTTTCATTTCATTTAGAGGGAATCTTTTTCTACAAAGTGTATTACTAAATGAAAAAAGGAATGTTATTTTAACGTACGCTGTGAAAATGACCATTTCAGCAGCCGCAGGTATTATTTGGTCTTTGGCTTCCTTAACAAGTCGTAATGTTGTTTTAAATGAAATAAATACCATATACTCTTTTATGTGTTTTGGTATTGAAAATGGATTTTATAATGTATTTGATATGTCAGTATATTAAGTGATATATTGTGATCGAAATGTGGAAATGTTTTCTTTCCTTTATAATTGTTATGATTTTATAATGGTACTTGGACATTTAATGGCTGGTTACATGATAAACTATATGACAGGTGGTGCTGTGAATACCAGGATGGGTGGTTAAGTTATAACCTACAATGCATTGGGTATGGAAGTCGGCCTTATGGATATTCCATTAAGTATGTGTGGAAGTCTGTAAAGACCCGAAAAATTCAAGGAATTATTTTTCATAATTTTCATTGGATTTTTACAAGGACTCAGTTTCTGACGGCACCTGATTCCGAGGCCCGGTGTGCCCAGAATCATTTTCCGAAGATTGGATCGGGTACGTTCAGTGAACGGACGAGCGGGTTTTTCTAACTTTTGAACCGGTTATCGGAATCGAATTCTGAGGGCACCGATTTAATCACAGCGCCGGTACTTGCTTATAAAAGCCTCTTCCTGAGTTTAGTTTTCTCGGGTGTGGTTTTTAATTTTAAGGCTTAAAGTTAAGAAATAAAATAATTGTACGAAAAACTTTATTTTATTTCACTTAAGCCACATGGAAGCCACTTGAAGCCACTTAAAGAGGCTTAAACTGAGTTGATGCAGATAGGGTGTTATCCAAAAATATCCTACCCTCTTGGTAGGATATTTGTGAGGTGGGACCCGCACGAGCCCCACCGTTTATTTTCCGTTAAGTAACGCACCCGCGAAAACTCGTCATTATGAAAGTCAACTGAGGCGTTTTCTTAAATTCTTAATGCACCATTTAATTTGGTAGTTTTATTCGTTGAATTAAATGGGAGGTTTATTTGTTGAAAATAATTCTATGAATTAATTTCATTCGTTTATTTACACGTTTTCGTTTTGTTGGCATGTCAATAAAATAAGGCCAACACACCCTCCTTTTGAAATGTTGTGTTAAACCTTTGAAGAACCTCTAGGAATTATTCATCCTCCTTCGCAAAAAACATGAAGAACGCGAAGAACTCCGACCTCCGACGAAGAACGCCGAACCGGCGGAAATCGGCGACGCGACGCCGGGTGCCGCGACGCCAACGTTTCCTCTCCCGCAACGTTCGTCGGCGACGTTCCTTCCTCCGCAACAAAAACCTTCGATCATCCGTTGAGGTGAGAGTTTGCGATTCTTTAAATTCCTTTGTGATTTTTAACTTAAGATGGATTTAATTATTAAAATTAAATCTGTTGTTCTTGAACCTCGGAGTTTGTCGACGGCATAGTATTCCGTGAGGACGCGACGCCCATCCGTGACGACGTGATGCCTTCCGCGACGCAACGTGCTGCCTTCCGCGACGCGACGATCTCCTCCTTATACGGCGATCAATTCCATGAAGAACGCGCATGCGACACATGACGAGGTAGGGGTTTATTTGAATGTTTTTTCCCATGATCGTTTCTTTTAAAAATAATGAACCCAGTCTCATAAGAACAATTATATATTATTAAAATTGTTGTTTGATGTGTTGAATAATTCTCGAGACTATTATTATCTAACGCGGAGGGTGCGGGCCAAACGAACATGGCCCGAAAACCCTCCGCCGTTCTTCGTTGTTGTGCGGATTTGGCAGGAAACGAAAAAATGTGACTCAAGGGCGTTTTGATGATCCCGGAGTGAAGAACGGAACCAGGGAGGAACAGCATCGCAGACGGGAAGGAAAACGGACCACCGAAGCAACTCCGGTGGCCCGCGAAAGTCTCTGGCGGCGCGGGCCGTCGCCACGGCGGCGGCCAGCGGACCCGCGGCCACACGGGTCCGGCTCGCCCGCACGGGACATGGAAGAAGCCACGTTCGCTGTTGTCCAGCGCAGCCCTCGAGGGCCGCGACTTCCTCAACACGCGTGGGCGGCGCCCCGCGGCTGCCGCGCTCGGCCGCTCGACCAAGACGATTCGGGCCGGTCTGACTGGCCCTGCCGCGCCCTTGCTGGACCGGACCTGGTCCAGCCAGGTCAGACAAGGGACGGGTAGACCCAGTCCAGGTCGACCCGGTTCGGCTGACCCAAGGGGGGTCGGGCCGGGTCGGCCCGGGCCCAGACCCCCCGTCTTCGGACCATTTTCGGTATTTTTCCCGTAACATGAGTTACGGGCCTCCGAACGACGCGCCGTCAGCGGAAATGCGATCCTTGGATCAAGATGGTCGTTTCAGTATATCGCACTCAAGGATTCGGAATATATTGAGTTCGGCCGGGTTGGTTCGTACACGAAACTATCCAGGCCCTCAGAGTGGAAACGCTCATATCTTGAGCTTCAGACGTCCAATCGACGTGCCATCGACTTTTTTGTTTTCCTATAAGTGAGGCAGATCTTTTGGCATACTTCGCCTGAGGTTTGGATGCAGATGGAGTACGGTCGGGTTGGTTTTTCCTTAAAAACCAACCGGGCCACTGGGAAGAAAAAGCCAATAACTCTCAGACCGGGCGTCCAATTGACACGCCCTCTGCGACGTTGAGTTCCTGTTGACGATAAGGAACTTTTGGATACATCAACTTCGGACTTTGTGTCAGTTGATGTATCAGCCTCTCTACTCGTGGAGTGGACCCTCCCGAATGAGCTTGCTGTGTGCGGGAACCCTAGAGATGGCTGCGACTGCTACTGTGACTGTGACAACGACTGTGCAGAAATCCTCAGTGGACTACGACGACGATTGTGCAGAGATCCTCAGTGGACTGCGACGACGACTGTGCAGAGATCGTCCGTGGACTGCGACGACTACACCACTCAGCGATCCTTTTTGGATTAGTGCTATAGGTCATGTTTGGGCCCGATCCTGTGTGGGTCCGATCCTGTGTGGGTCATCGCTCAACAGTTCTGTGTGAGCTAGCGCCTACAGGTCCTATGTGGGCCCGATCCTGTATGAGTCTTTGCGGGGGTTAGTTACCTATCGATCCTTTGTGGGTCCGACGACTTAGATGGACCAGTGATCATCTTTATCGTCATTCGAAGAAGTATACATGTGTGAGCTGAATCCTGTTTACTCTCCTTTGTGGATTGTGTTGAGCTATCATGTGTGGATTTACTGGTTACTCTCCTTTGTGGATTGTGTTGAGCTATCCTGGGTGGATTTACTGTTTACTCACCTTTGTGGAATGTGTTGTGCTATCCTATGTGGGTTTACGTTTTGCTTTCCTGTGTCGACTGGGTTGTGCTTGGGCTCGGATGTTGGAGCCGAACAGGAATTTATTACTTAGGTATATGTATCGGCATATACCTAAGTCGTGTCGAATGTTACATCGTGAATGTATCTATCCTTTTTGGATTATCCTTTGTGAATTCTGGGAGACCATCGGGGTCTCGGGGTCCCTACTGAGTAGATTATACTCACCCCTGCACGGGCTATGCCCGCACTTCGTTGTGTTGGTTTCAGACGACGGACAACGTTGATCGTGGTGGAGGCTTGCGGAGCAGGACGGTACCTAGAGGTGGACCACTGGGCGGAACGTACCCGGAGTGGCCAGGTGGACCCGAGGAGCTGTGGAGGCTTTCTGTTCCCACCCTTCAGGTGGGAATTCCAGAGGATGGCTCGACGCTGCAGCTTTTCTTTTCAGTTGCTATTTTACCCTTTCAGTTGTACTTTACAGTTGGGCTTGTATTTCCACACTCTTTTACTTTCAGCACAGCATGTTACAGTTTTTACTTAGTGTTTACTTTTCCGCTTGCTTACTCTATGGTGCTTTATTACGTTACAATGGCAATGCCTTCACTTTTTCTGGGATTTACGCCTTGGTGCTAGTCGCCAGCCCCAGGCCTATGGAAGGCGGGATTTGGGTAGTCACGGCACGGGCCCCGAGGACGGGTCGTGACAAATTGGTAACAGAGGAAGTTGGTTCTACCGCAGACTCTGATCTTTCCTCTATGTGAAGCAATAGTTTTTAGCGTATTGAGTGTGGTTATCAGTCTAGGGAGTCCAGTGTTGGTGTGGCGGCTGACGTATCCGTACACCAGGACCCTGACTTCTGATTTCCAACTTAATGCACGAAAACATTGATTGCATGTGTTTTTTCAAGTTTTCTTCGTGATTACTTGTTTCAGCTCACCAGGTATACTGATCTGACTGTGGCACACTTGTTTCCTTTTCAGGATGGCCCCACGACAGCAGCCAACTAGGGTTCCGAGAGTAGAGTGCGATGACAGCCCGCCGAGTGACGAGGCCTCGGTACAGGGCCCTTTGACGGCGGAGGCACCGGCGGCACCTCTACCCACTGAGCCCCTGATGCTACCAGCACCGACCGCTGACGATGCACGTCGCCTCGGAGCTCTGCACGAGTTCCAGTGCCAACGACCACCCAGTATTCGTGGGGAGATGGACCACCAGGCAGCCGAGGACTTACTGGAGGCGGTCGTACGAGTTTTTATGCTAGTGAGGATACCAGCTGACTTCATGGTGATCCTCACGGAAAGCCTACTGCACGCAGCAGCGGGCCGATGGTGGAGCTTGATGCTCCAGGTGCATGATGAGGCATCTCTTCTCTGGATAGACTTCGAGAGCCTCTTCTGCTCAGAGTTCGTCTCGGCCACCCTCTGTGCGGTGTGCATCCAGGAGCTTCTTCAGCTGCGGCATGGCAGCTTGATGGTCGCCCAGTACGCGGCGAGGTTTACCGATCTTTCTCGCTACTCGACCGACATGGTACGGGACCCCTTCATCCGGGTCCAGACCTTTGAGCAGGGTTTGAGACATGAGATCAGTGCATCGAGGATCTCCCTCAGCATCCCGACCCAAGAGGGAGTACTGGAGCGATCCCTTCTGATCGAGAGCTTTTTTGTTGAGTCTACTTCAGCAGCGAGACCTACCGCAGGGCGGTAGGTAGCGGAGTCTTCGGCTGTAGGTAGCCAACAGATGACTCAAGGTTCCAGGCAGACCAGACCCTCTCATAGATGACCTCAGGACACTGGCTCAGCAGTGCGGGGCACACAGCGGGGAGCCAGTATTTTGAGAGGCAGGCAGTGCTACGCATGCGGCGGGCAAGGCCACAAGGCTCATCACTGCCTGAACCACCGTGCCGAGGAGTAGCAGACGGTGGAGGGGCCACCTAGGCAGAGGCAGAGGATCGACCGTGGCTGTCCGCAGGGAGGAGGCGGACGAGGCAGAGGAGATGGCCGAGCACCAGGTGGTGGGCAACGCTTTGAGGCTCTGCCACCACCACCACCAGGAGGTCCGCCCCGACCACAGGGTGCTGGCGGGAAGAGACAGGCACATCTCCAGGCAGCGGAGGCCTACGACCACGGCATGCCAGAGATGATTCGAGGTACGATCTGTGTCTATTCCACCCTTGTTGCAGTTCTTATAGACACAAGAGTGAGTCACTCTTTCATAGCAGCTGCCCTTGTTCGGAGCTCGGAAATTCCGACAGAGCCGTTGGCTCGATCCATAAGGCTAGAGACCCCTACGGGAGCATACTCGATGATTACGCACTAGTGCCGGCAGTGTGAGCTTACTCTAGGAGGTGAGAGCTTCAGCTGGGTTATTCTTGTAGCGGCGTCGAGGCCTTACGACATCAACTTGGGCATGGATTGGTTATCTACAGTCCATGCTCAGATTGACTGTTTTAGGCGCATGGTGGGATGTGTACGCACCGACGAGAGCAGGTTCACCATCACTGGCGAGAAGGGAGCTTTAGCAGCGCAGGATGGACTTCCGCAGAGGAGGGGATAACCCATCACTCATCAGTTGACTAGCCTCATCCTTGGAGCAGTTGACGTGCGGAGTCCTAGTTTTCCTGCAGGGGTGGATCAGTATGCGGACGTCTTCCCCAACGATGTTCCAGGACTACCTCCTCGCAGAGAGGTAGACTTTTACATTGATCTGTACCTCGGGACAACCCCGATATCCACTCCAGCGTATCGGATGGCCCCCGCTGAGCTTCGAGATCTGCAGGTATAGTTGGAGGACTTGCCGGGCAAGGGGTTCATCTGACCCATTGTTTCAACCTGGGCTTCACCGATTTTGTTCGCCAAGAAGGCGGACGTGAGCTTGTGACTGTGTGTTGACTATCGTCACCTAAAGCAGGTGACAATGAGGAACAAGTATCCACTACTGAGGATTGATTACCTCTTCGATCAACTCAAGGGAGCACGGTGGTTCTCGAAGATAGACCTCAGGTCAGGCTATCATCAGCTCAGAGTTCGAGACGAGGACATGCAGAAGATGACCTTCAGGTGTCGGTATGGCCACTATGAGTTCTTGGTTATGCCATTCGGTGTAAACAATGCTCCAGCAGTGTTCATGAGCCTCATGAACTGGATCTTCCAGCCATTCCTCGATCGATTTGTCGTGGTCTTCATCGACGATATTTTGGCGTACTCGACCATGGAGGAGGAGCACGCCTACCACTTGCAGGTTGTACTAGACACGCTCTGAGAGCACCAGCTTTATGGAAAGCTCTCGAAGTGCCAGTTCTGGTTGCGTGTGGTCCACTTATTGGGGAACATCATTTCTGAGGCGGGAGTTGCGGTGGATCTCGCGAAGATCGAGGTGGTGCTAGCTTTGGAGCCACCCAGGATCGTGACGGAGGTGCGGAGTTTCATGGGACTAGCTGGATATTATCGGAGGTTTGTGCCAGACTTCTCCAGAGTTGCGGCACCACTCTCATCTTTGACGAAGAAGGGTAAATCCTTTGTGTGGTCAGACAGATGTCAGTAGAGCATCCAGGAGCTGAGATAGAGATTGACCAGTGCACCTATCTTGAGGTTGCCTGAGAAGGGAGTTGGATACATAGTCTACTACGATGCATCAGGGACCGGACTCGGATGTGTCCTAATGCAATAGCGGGCCGTGATTCCCTATGGATCACATCAGTTGAGGCCGCATGAGTAGAACTAAACTACACATGACCTGGAGTTAGCAGCAGTGGTCTTCGATCTGAAGACATGGCGGCAATATCTGATGGGAAAGCGCTTTACAGTCTTTTCTGACCACCAGAGTCTCAGGTACATCTTCTCTCAGAAGGAACTAAACCTGAGATAGTGGAGATGGCTCGAGTTCCTCTAGGACTATGACTTTGAGATAGTCTATACTCCTAGGAAGGGGAACATAGTAGCCATTGCTTTCAGCAGGAGGACGGGCATTCAGCTACTTGAGGAGGTGACAGAGCAGCTAGTCGCCTTGCAGATATCCTTCATGGATAGGGACAGAACAACCTTTATTCAGTCTCTCACAGTCTCTCCTCCACTTCTACAGCGGGTCAGAGAGGCACAACATGGGGATGCTGACTTTGAGACACGGCGTGCACAGATATCCTCAGGACATGCACCTGATGGTTTCTCCCTTGGAGCAGAGCACAACATCCTTTTCAGAGGACGTACCTTGGTAACAGTTGCTTTACGAGAGGATGTGCTGAGAGAGTTTCACACTTCTCCTTTGGCGGTACATCCTGGAGTGGCAAAGATGTACCAGGATCTTAGAGGACAGCACTGGTGGTCGGGCATGAAGAAGGTTGTGGCAGAGTTCGTTTCTCGATGCCTCACCTGCCAGTAGGTGAAGGCAATGCATCAGGTACCAGCAGGCTTGGTACAACCCTTGGAGGTCCCAGAGTGGAAGTGGGATGAAATATCTATGGACTTTGTGACTGGACTTCCACGTACTTCCAGAGGTCACGACTCCATTTGGGTGATTGTTGACCGACTCACCAAGTCAGCACACTTCTTATCCATTAGAGAGTAGGGCTCAGTGGAGAGCTTGGGGCGTCTCTATGTTCAGGAGATTGTACGGCTTCACGGTGTGCCATCGTCTATCGTCTCCGATCGAGACGCTCGATTTACTTCCCGGATTTAGAAGGTGTTGCAGGAGGCGTTGGGGACGCGACTACGTCTGAGCACCGCCTTTCACCCTCAGACAAATGGTCAGACAGAGAGGACCATTCAGACTCTCGAGGACATGCTCTGCGCATGTGCCCTCGACTTTGGTCGCAGTTGGGAGGATCACCTACCCTTGGTGGAGTTCGCATACAACAACAGCTACCACTCCACCATCGGGATGACACTATACGAGGCGTTATACGGCAGACCTTGCAGATCTCCTTTGTGCTGGATAGACCCTGGGGAGTCAGCACTTGTGGGACCAGAGATGGTCCGGGCCATGACGGAGAAGGTCCAGGTCATCCAGGAGTGGATGAGGATAGCTCAGAGCTGGCATAAGTCTTATGATGACAGGAGGCGGAGGCCACTAGAGTTCGAGGATGGCGACCACGTCTTCTTGCGTGTCTCACCTCGACGTGGATTACAGAGATTTGGCCGAGGCGGAAATTTGTCTCCACGCTTCATCGGACCTCTCCAGGTCCTCAACAGGATTGGCGAAGTGGCTTATCGCCTGGCTCTACCACCTCAGTTGCACCGGGTGCGCGACATCTTCCACGTATCTCAACTAAAGAGATACGTGCACGACCCGACGCACATCATTGACCATGGGGAGCTAGACGTGGATGATGGGGCGACTTTTGCGGAGGTCCCGGTGGAGATAGAGGATCGACATGAGCAGGTCCTACGTGGGTGATAGATTCCTCTTGTGCGCATCAGATGGCAGCACCAGAACCTCCAGGAGAGCACATGGGAGCGGGAGGCTCAGATGCGTGCATAGTACCCACATTTGTTTCCCTAGTTTATGATGTATCTTTACGGGGACGTAAATCCCTGAGGTGGGAGTGATGTAAAGACCCTAAAAATTCAAGGAAATTTTTTTCTTAATTTTTTTTTGGATTTTTACAAGGAAGTAGTTTCTGATGACACCTAATTCTGAGGCCCGGTGTGCCCAGAATCATTTTCCGATGTTTGGCTCGGGTACGTTCAATGAATGGATGAGCGGGTTTTTCTAACTTTTGAACCGGTACTCAGAATCGAATTTTGAGGGCACCGATGGAATCGCAGCGCCTGTAATTTCTTAGAAATGCCTCTTCCGGAGTTGCGTTTGGTCGGGTGTGTTTTCTAATTTTCGGGCTTAAAGTTAAGAAATAAAATAATTGTACGACAAACTTTATTTTATTTCACTTAAGCCACATGGAATCCACTTGAAGTCACTTAAAGAAGCTTAAACTGAGTTGATGCAGATAGGGTGCTATCCAAAAATATCCTACCATCTTGGTAGGATATTTGTGAGGTAGGACCCGCACAATCCCCACCGTTTCTTTTCCGCTAAGTAACGCACCCGCGAAAACCTGTCATTATGAAAGTCAACTGACGCGTTTTATTAAATTCTTAACGCACCATTTAATTGGGCATTTTTATTCGTTGAATTAAATGTGCTGTTTATTCGTTGATAATAATTCTATGAATTAATTTCATTCGTTTCTTAACACGTTTTCGTTTTGTTGGAATGTTAATAAAATAAGCCCAACACACCCTCCTTTTGAAATGTTGTGTTAAACCATTGAGGAACCTCTAATAATTCTTCATCCTCCTTCGCGAAGAACGTGAAGAACGCTGGCCTCCGACAAAGAATGTCAAACCTTCGGAAATCGACGACGCGACGCCGGGTGCTGCGACGCCAACGTTTCCTCTCTCACAACATTCTTCGACGACGTTCCTTCCTCCTCGACAAAAACCTTCGATCATCCGTTGAGGTGAGAGTTTGTGATTCTTTAAATTCCTTTGGGGTTTTTAACTCAAGATGGAATTAATTATTAAAATTAAATCTGTTGTTCTTGAACCTCGGAGTTCGTCGACGCGCACCGTATTCCGTGACAACGCGACGCCCTTCCGCGACGTTGCGATGCATTCCATGACGCAATGATCGCCTCCTTTCGCGGCGATCAATTCCGCAAAGAGCGTGCGTGCGACACTTGACGAGGTAGGGGATTATATGAATGTTTTTTTCCCACGATCATTTGTTTTGAAAATAAATAACCTGGTCTCGTAAGAACAATTTTAATTTATTAAAATTATTGTTTGATGTGTTGAATAATTCTCCCGACTGTTATTATCTAACGCGGAGGATGCAGGCCAAACGAACACGGCCCGACAACCCTCCTCCGTTTTTCGTTGTTGTGTGGATTTGGCGGGCGATGAAAAAACGTGACACAAGGGCGTTTTGATGATCCCGCATTGAAGAACGGAACCCGGGAGGAACATCGGCGTAGACGGGAAGGAAAACGGACCACCAGAGCAACTCCGGTGGCCCGCGGAAGTCTCTGGCGGTGCCTCGGCGCACCGCCACGGCTGAAGCCGCGGCGACGGCGGGCAGCAGACCCGCGGCTGCATGGGTCTAGCTCTCCCGCATGGGACGCGGCAGAAGCCGCATCCGTTGTTGTCCAGCGCAGCCCTCGTGGGCCGCGTCTTCCACACACCACGGGGGCGGCGCCCCGCGGCTGCTGCGCTCTGCCGCTCAGCCGAGCCGAGCCGGGCAGGTCCGACCGGCCGGGCCGTGCCTGGGCCGGACCGGACAGGGTCCAGCTGGGTCGGACCGGGTCGACCCGGTGCGGCCGACCCATTGGGGGGTCGGGCCGGGCCAGCCCGGGCCCAAACCCCCCGTCTTCGGACCATTTTCGGTCTTTTTCCCGTAACTTGAGCTACGGGCCTCCGAACGACGCGTCGTCAGCGGCAATGAAATCCTTAGATCGAGACGGTCATTTTTGTATATTGCTCTCAAGGTTTCGGAATACTTTGAGTTTGGCCGGGTTGGTTCGTACACGAAACCAACCGGGCCCTCCGAGCGGAAACGCTAATATCATGAGCTTCGGACGTCCGATTGATGTGCCGTCAACTTTGTTGTTTTCTTCTAAGTGAGATAGATCTTTTGGCATACTCTGCCCGTGGTTTGGACATAGGTGGAGTACGGTTGGGTTGGTCTTTCCTTAAAAACCATCGGGCCCCTGGGACGAAAAGGCCAATAACTCTCAGACCGGGCGTCTGATTGACTCGCCGTCTGCGACGTTGAGTTCCTGTTGACGATACAGAACTTTTAGATACATCAACTTCGGAATTTGTGTCAGTTGATGTATCAGCCACTCGGCTCGTGGAGCGGACCCTCCTGAACGAGCTTGCTGTATGCGGGAACCCTAGAGCTGGCTGCGACTGCTATTGTGACTGCGACAACGACTATGCAGAAATCCTCAGTGGACTGCGACGACGACTGTGCAGAGATCCTCAGTGGACTGCGACGGAGACTATGCAGAGATCCTCAGTGGACTGCGATGACCACAACACTCAGCAATCCTTTGTGGATCAATGATACAGGTCCTGTGTGGGCCCGATCCTGTGTGGGTCTGATCCTATGTGGGTCAGCGCTCAGCGGTTCTGTGTGAGCCAATGCCTACAGGTCCTGTGTGGGCCCGATCCTGTGTGGGTCTTTGCGGGGGTTAGTTACCTATCGATCCTTTGTGGGTCCGACGACTTAGGTGGATCAGTGATCATCTTTATCATCATTCGAAGAAGTATACCTGTGTGAGATGAATCTTGTTTACTCTCCTTTGTGGATTGTGTTGAGCTATCCTGTGTGGACTTACTGGTTAGTCTCCTTTGTGGATTGTGTTGAGCTATCCTGGGTGGATTTACTGTTTACTCTCCTTTTTGGAATGTGTTGTGCTATCCTGTGTGGGTTTACGTTTTTCATTCCTGTGTGGAATGGGTTGTGCTTGGGCTCGGATGTTGGAGTCGAACGGGAATTGATGAATTAGGTATATGTATGGGAATATACCTAAGACATGTCGGATGTTACTTTTTGATTGTATCTATCCTTTGTGGATTATTCTTTGTGGATTCTGGGAGACCTTCGGGGGTCTCGGGGTCCGTACTGAGTACCTTATACTCACCCCTACACCGGCTATGCCCACACTTCGTTGTGTTGGTTGCAGACGACGGACAACGCTGATCGTGGTGGAGGCTTGCGGAGCAGGATGATTCCTGGAGGTGGACCACTGGGCAGAACGTACTGGGAGCGGCCAGGTGGACCCGAGAAGCAGTGGAGGCTTTATGTACCCACCCTTCAGGTGGGACTCCCAGAGGATGACTAGAGGTTGTGGATTTTCTTTTCAGTTGATGTTTTCCCCTTTCAGTTGTACTTTACAGTTGGGCTTGTATTTCCATCCACTTTTACTTTTAGAAATGCTTGTTACATTTTTTACATAGTGTTTACTTTTCTGCTTTCATACTCTGTGGTGCTTGTTTACTTTAGAAAGGCAATGCCTTCCCTTTTTCTGGGATTTACGCCTTGGTGCTAGTCGCCAGCCCCTGGCCTATGTAAGGCAGGCTTGGGGTAGTCACGGCACGGGCCCCAAGGACGGGTCGTGACAAAGTCGACCGTATGGTTATTCCATTTAAGTATGTTTACGTCTCATGTTACCTTTATATGTTATGTGTTCTTTATATGGGTTTTATGGTAATATTTTGATTACAAAAGGGTATGTAATGGTCTTTTATTCAGTGATGAATTATACTACTTCATAAAGATGAAATGTATTACTTTGGTAAAGTACTCATGGTTTACTTGTTGTTTTTGAAAAACTAACAGTTTTCCTTCTTTGTGTATCATTTACTGGGCTTTTTATGCTCATCCCTTGTTTTTGAATGTTTTCCACAGCACATAAAGATGAATAGGGTCGAGGATGGGATCAAGGAAAGACATTCTATCTAAAACATGAAACTAGACATGTTTCTTTTTAAGTGTGTTTTTTTATTTTATGGAAACTTAGTAGAAGTGTCTACTATGTAATCTTTTGAGATGTAATAGTTATGACCTAATTCTCTAAAACTCTAAACCTGAAAATATCCTCTATGAGAATTATTCATTTAATTCATGATTTAGTAATCATTATGGTCGGGGACTTATAGTACCGTATTTATAATAACATCACATTATATTGATGATACTGGAGTTATTATTTTAGAATGGAAATAACTATGAAAAAAGAAGTGTATGAAGAAAGGAACTTGAAAGAGGGTTGTGAAAACAATACCTATTCTTCGGGTTATTCCATTATATTTGATCTAAAAGGCTCTTTAGGTTGGATTTCATATCAAACTATGTCCTCTAGGTTGAAGTGATAGATGGTAAGAAGACATTTTGGCAGGGTTTGGCTGAAAAAAAGGCTTCGAATGTATGAATAATTATTTAGAAGTGGTGTCCTTTTATAAGGGGGAGGAGGAGCACTTTAGAAAAAACTTAAAGTATTATTTTATAATAAATTAATATTCGTTTTATAATGGCTCCAAACTGCATTATTCAATGTATAAGGTTGGTATGGTACGAAAACCTCTAAACCAATAGGTTTTAGATATGTTCGATTCAAAATTTTAACATTATCTTTTAGATTTAACTCTTAGTTAATTAGTTTCTCATTTACCACCTCTCTTAGTATTATTATATTATTTGGTTAATAAAAATACTATAAACTACCAAGTGAACCCCAAGTGGTTAATTAATGACATAAATAAAATCATATATTTCATTTGGCCAAAATTTAGATTTTTAAGACTATTATATCAATTAATAAGCTAATATTTTTTAAAAAACTCTTTTATGTCAATTTTGATACTATTTAATAAATGTTTTTTGTTAAAGTCTTAATAACTTTATTAATTCTCAACATATTCATTTAAGCATTCCTAACATGTCATATTAACCAGTAAAATTTGTTTATGGCCTATAAACTTTCATTTTTTATTTATTTTAACATTTATAATACCAATTATTTTATTATTTCATCAACAAGGAAAATACTGCATCAATATTGAGTCATAAATAAATTTAAATACTCAATTTCAACAAATTATAAATAAAATACCATTATGTGGGAAATTTTTTTATTTTTCTATTTAATTTTTTTATTAGAAAATATAACATATATAACCTTATGTAATAATTGTTCTTTTAAAAGATATATGCTTTTGTAATTTTTATATTTCCTTTAACTTAATTAATATAATGTGTCATTATCACTTACATGTGGCTCCATGGAGTCCCCAAAATCGACCCAAAGATGCCCATGGTTGGGCATGTATCATCCAATAGGGTTATGACACGTTTAAGGTAATTTAAGTTTATTATAATATTATTTTTTTACACTTATTTACCGGATTTACCCTTTAAACATGGTAAATAAAATATTTACAGAAATAATTATTCAAAATGCCTAATAATAAGATTCACCTATATACACAATTTGGGCATCCTGATTCCAAATATGGAATCCAATTTCCAAATTCAAAACACATTAGTGGAGAAATTAAATTAAAATTAATTCCCACTGTCAAAAAAATGCGTATTTTTAAGAAACAATAACTATCAAATGAATGAAATTTGTTTATGTCTGGTTTAAAGGTGAAATTATGTCCAATGTCAAAAATTGGATTAAATGGAAAAAATATATTCAATATATACTTTAAAGCCAATAAAATTCATAATTTATCACTATTAATTATTTTGATTAAAAAAGCTATTTATATTAAAATTTAGTAATTTTCATTATTCATCAAAATATGAATGTTTTCAGAAAAGTACCAAAAATACACCCTAAGAAAATTTTGATATTCCGAATCAAAAAATGAAGTCAATTTTTAAAGATAAAATGTATAAAATTTCATGAAGTGGGTATTACAATTCATAACGTCTAGTTTGATTGGATGTTGTGTGTGTTAGAACTCGATGTTGCGTACAACCCACGCTATTGTATTATTCAAATAGAGGAATACTGTGGAATCTTTGGGTGTTACATTTATAATGAACCCTGATATCAAAATAATACCCAAGGGACATAGTCTCTGGTTTATCTGCAGCATCATACATGTCTTGTTTGTTAGAAAACCTAAGGCAATGGAAATACAACATCATAAAACCTCAAAATGTAAGGATTACATTTTATAAAAAATTATATATTGTTTAGTTTAAAATAATCAAACTCCAATATTGTATTTGATTTTTTACTAAGTATCAATAATAGTATGGCATCATTATGCATGGTTCAGGAACAATTATCAAGTAGTTTATCTCATGGATCATCCGTAGTGGGGTCCGGTCTAGATCTAGTATATTAGATTCAACTAACTTGAAAAAACATTAATCCACTAGCACACTTGGTTTCACTTCATCATCATAGGTAAATTTAGATGATGTTATACACTCAGAAAAATCCAAAATCTAGAGGTTGTTTCTCTTCATCATTAATCATTAGACATGAGTTCATTACATCATATACCACATGAAAAGCTCAATGGGGGAAGTATTAATACCATAATCCAAAAAAATCAATCCTATTTTATCTACATAAAAATTGGTTTTGAGATTATTATTCTATTCATAATCCCAATATTTGAACTCTGGTCATTTGTTCATTATGGATTTCTTATAATGAATTCATCAGGATCACGTGTGAATTTCTCACATGATCGATCATTTTAAGGTTCTGATTAAAAGATTTAGAAAACATCCCCTCATTTACATCATTGTGGTTTGGATGATCTTCCTCACACTATTAGAATGATGGGGATTCCATCATTGGATTCTAAACAGAGACATCGATCATCAATTGTTATTATTTCATTGAAATGATGCATCATGTACAACATTTTATCCAATAAGGAAAACATCTTTTGTAGTAAAGACTCAATAACATTTATCTTACTCACATATGACACTACAAAAATCCATTCCTATATCAACCATTAAAAAATGATGGTATAGGCTGTAGAGAATTGGATATATTTTATACCAATATTTATCTAAAATGATGGTTGATTGGATTTTTATAGGCATATGAAAATGGTTTTATGTGAACCATTATTATAAAAAGTATTTTTTATAGAACTATTTTTAGAGATCTATACCAAAAATTATATAAAATATATTTTTATACGTTAATACCACAAATTTTGAAATCATTAATATAGACCCTCCCTAGTTCCTAATGATAAATAACCCCCACCCTTCCTATAAAACCACCAGATATTATAGCAACACACCACATTGGACATTTACTATACAAAAACACGTCTACAAAATATATAAAAACAATTATAAAAATATGAAACCGATTAACACATTCAAGAAATTATAAACACATTAAAAAAACATATATATTCATTTAGAATAATTTACCAAACACAAATATCATAAATATCAGTAAAAATACTAAGGAATAATTTTTACCTCATTGCAATCACCATCACCATCACTATCTTCACCATAATCCAATGTTTCATCATTGTCATCAACATCACTATCATTATCTTCTTAAAACTTGCCATCATCCTTATTGTAATCCTCTATGACATCCTCCCCTTCATCCCCTCTATAATCCTTACAATTATCCTCACCATCATCATATCCATTCCCAAGAATGACATTGTCTTGACCATCACTAAGAACACTACACAATGCACTTCAAAACACATGTATTGTTGGAATAGATACATCCCAAGCCAAGACAATATCTGGTGGATGTGATGTATATATGTTTTTCATAAATTTCATTAATCCAATATTGTCTCTATGATTCCATTTATTCTATTTTAGGACCATTTTCTGTCACATTAATCCATGTATTGTGCCTACGACGCATAATAATTATCCATTTACATCTCAATAATAACTGAACTAGCACTGAATCTAACACAATATCTAGTCAGGGAAATACTTCTCCTTGGTCGATGACATACTATTCCATGGATTTGATCTCCCAAAACCCGATGAAAATGATAATTTTGCCCAAAAGTTTTATCATTCTTCTCATCAACGTCCTCAATATCACATTAAAAAAATATAATATTTATTTAAAAATATATATTAAAATTTAAAATCAACAAAATAAAACATAAATCTACTATTGTGTTAGTTCATTTACTTCCCTTTTATCATTATTTTTTATTCTTGGCCAAACAATTTTTATCATGGAACACATCCATCACTATTAAAAACCTTTCAACAAAATGACATTGAACATAGAAAAAATAGTGTAAAATAAGTTATTAATAATTAATTTCATAAATAAATTATATAGATATAATCTACGATGAAAAATAATTTTTTATAATGATTGATTAATTTTCCCTGGAATGAAATAATTTTTTATCCCAAAAAAATTATATCCTAAATTCGGATAATTTAAAAAATTTGTTAAATAATTATATGATAAATTATCTTCAAGTGATATATATGTTTTCATGTATGTATATATTATTTCTACAGATATAAAAGAACTATAATTATAGAATAATATAAATATAATTTCTCTGTTGAAAAATCTAATCATGAATAAATACATGTATAAATTCGTAAAATATAAAGGTGAAATGAATGCAACATGTTTTCCTATTTAGTTTTCAATGATTATGTAATTTATTTTGAGTAGGTATAAAATAGGGAAAATCAAGGTAAGATTTTCATTGATGGATATTGATGATAGTGTATATCCAATATTGATTTTTATTTTGGATACAAATAAACATGAATAAACATGATTTATATTTTATTATCTTAAATAATGCCCATGTTTAGATATCATGATTGAATTTAAAGTCATTTTGGTTTTTATTCATATTGTTCATATTCTTTTTAACAGGGAATAATTTTATTTATTTATTAAATTAAATTTAGTAATTTATGGTACAATTCAATTAAACATGGCTCAATTACAATAAAATTCTATAAATGATGTACTATTTCATTATGTTCGGCTTATTTTTTATCATAATTATGTTAATTATATTATGGATCCGTTTTATTTATTTTGATGAACCTATATTTGTTTATAACATTTCATTTAAATTTTACATTTCTTAAAACCTCACATGAATTAGTTTGGTATGTGTTACATTATATTCATTTATTAAAGATATATTTCATGTTATTTATTTAAATTTTATTTTATTTGTTTCAGTATGATTTTTTAAATTTTTTACTCAATTTATTAAATCATGTTCAAGAAAGTATTATTAGGTTTTTCCTTTTCATATTGGTTTAATATCTAGTTAGGTATTGTTAATTTCATCTATTTTGGTCATTTTATATCTCTATTATTAATTTTTTATTATTGATTTACTTATGTTTTGGTTTGGTTGGTTCATAATACCTTGATTTGGTTTCTTAAATTCATTATTGGTAACTTTATTTTTTATATTTATTCATTTCTAGTTTTTTTCTAGTTATTTCAGTTATATTTAATTTTTCTAGTATAAAAATATGATAGTAATTTGTTATTTTCATTTCATAACATTGAAATTTTTTATTCTTAGTTAAATTTATTCTATGTTGATATATTCTATTTTCTTGACAAAATTTTAGTTTTTATTTTTGTTTCTATACAATTTTATTCAATGAAATGAAATTAATTTTTAGATGAAATTTCTAAATTTATTTGATTTTAGTTTGGTTTGAATAAGGTCAAATTATTTCATCATCGTTTATAATGAATGGTTTTAATTTTAATCAAATTTTATTGTTAATTTTTTTGGTTTATACTTATTCTATTAATATAAGTTAATTGTTGGTATATTATTTTATAATAAAAGTTTTTTACATTAATTTAGGTTTGGTTAATAAGTTTTTTCATTTATCTGATTCATAATTATTAAAAAATTGTTGATTGATTTAGTATCATTCTGTAATCACCCAACTATGTAGTCCATTCCATTTATAGTTCTGGGGTTGGAAAATATTTAATTTAACAAAAAATTATTCAATGTGGAAAAACAAAATGACCTTATTCATCCTATGATTCAATCACCTAATATAATCCTATCAAGATTAGGCATATAGTCTATCATCCCTGATTGATTAATGTTTTTTATTAAAAAATCACTTAAAATATCAGATATTTATATTTATACTAGGGACTTAAACTAGTGTAACGTTTATAGATGACTGTGAATTTTCATTACATATCCCCCAAATATATTAGTTGTTGTTTTGATTTTATTCCAAAAATGAATTATTATTAGTTTCCTTATATATATAACATCCACCTACTATATAAATAAGGTTTTTTCAGCCTTTGAAATATTAATATGTTTAGGGGAATTTATATTATTATAATATTATAAAATTAATTCTTTCTTTCATTAAATATATTTGATGATTTTGAGAAAACCCAACTTTTTGGCCATAATGTTTTTTGAATAAATAATGATCATGAAGAAAAAAATATAATTATACTTAGAAATAATGTTAAAGGATTGTGTTAATATATTCATAGATCCTTACATGTCAATTTTGATGGTTCGAAATAAAAAATGCAACCCAATTCAATGAACTTGAAGAAGAAAGATGTATATTAAAAAGATAGAAGTGTGTATATACACTAAATTCGTCTTCATGGTTATATAATATGTTATGTGACATCACAAATAGTCGTGATTCATTGTATTGTTTCATATTTTGTGGATATTGTCAGTCATAGTCATTTTTATTGGTTTACTGAAAAAAATAAAATATGTTATTTTATGGTCAACATATAAATTTGATATTTTCAATTCTAAAAAATATAAACTAGTTGATTGTTCAAGTATGTTAAGGGAAATAAAAAAATTTATAGTTCTTATATACAATATTTTTATTTTTGGGCAGTTTTGAATCATAGGTAAGATGAGTTTCTTATTTGTTTTACTATACCTTCATCCAAATTTTGACCAGTGTAATAAAATATTGCCAATACTTGGTTAATATAATTGATAAATATAGTTCATACATGCATTACATGGGTCTATTTAAGGTATAATTTTTTCATATAAGATTCATCAATGATAAGAATTATTGATAAATTTAATTATAGTTATTTTTATCACTCATATATATTATATAAAATGGTGTTAGCATTTTTTTGTGTTTGTAAACTTAGAACAATCAAAGTGACAGGAAACAATTATAAGGACCCCAATATAACAACCTTGCTATTTATTACACACATAACCTTATTTAATTACATGAAATATTCACGTGATACAATATATAATATCTCTATGACTAATGTAATTGGTGTTAGGATCATTACCTAACATCTTAGAACATATAAAATAACATCTTTATTGAAATTTTCTTTTACACGACCACATCATTACAACGTAATTAGCATTGTATGGGATAACATGAGAACATTCATAATAAAAGCGTTATCTATACAAATTAGTAAGGGAGTAAACATGTAAAATCTTGTAGAATATAGTATATGTTTGGAAACAGGAAAATCAATGTAGCATGAGAGAAACATGATCATAATGGCATGATATAGAATGATTATCATAACATAGAAATGTGGCATCAACAGTTAACATGATATTAGCCTGATCGAAGACTTATTTCACATATAGTTTGATTAAACCCTCATTTCACATTAATTTATGTGAGTAAATCCTCATTTCACTTGATGTATCATGATACTAATCCTTACCCAATGTATTGGAGCGCTATTTGGGTTCTCCCTTCTTAATCATTTCATTTCATGCGTAAGTGTTCCAGAAGGATCATATAACATGGATTCATTAAACATCAAAATTTATTACAGGATAATGTTATTTTCAATTCATATTAAAAACTATCTAATAAATATGTAAATGTGTATAAATGAAAATAACCTTGAATGAGAAATGGTCATGGTATTCACTACACAATGACTTCATATTGGAAAATCAGAGTGCAACTTCAGCAGCAATACGGTGTGACATATGGATTCAAAAAAGATATTGATGAATGTGAAAGGGGTGTCTCATCATATTTACATGAAATGGACAGTATGTGGGATCAAATATATACATTTTCAACCGAATTTAATGGAATTTAGACTCATAATACAAATGAATTTCTTGATTGTAAATGATGAGATGGGAATTCATTATATAATTTTGGCATGTCACAGGTGTACATGGGTAGAATTAATGAATGATAATGAGGTATATCATCATTATAAAATGAGGATGATAGTATGGGGGTGATAAATCATACCCAAACCTTTTTAATTGAAAACAGAATGGTATAACAACATTAATAAATTTGTAAAAAATATGAGAGTGGAAGAAATTCCGTACTTGGAAATGTGATCCAAAAGGCTTGGGAGGGGCTTGAGAGAGCCTTGATGGGAGATTTGGTCTCCAGAGAATGGTTTTAGATTGATATTGGAAGGGTAGGGACGTTCTCATAGGGTTTTTAGTGAAGATATGTTGGATATTCAGTGAGTTAATATAGGAAAAAAGAGGGGATTTGTTATTATTTAGGATTTAGACATCAGACAATAAAGTAACCAAAACCACTACCCAACCCGTGGTTTTTCAATTATATTTTCGAATTTTTTTTGGAAAATATATTTTTATATGTCTAGTGGATTAAATTATTTAAATATAAGGATTGGTTTTGTGGACATGGGTCACACTATAAAATAAATTATTTTAAAATGTTAAAATGTTTTATAATACTTTGGGGGTTCACTTAGGTGCAATAAAATTAGTCAAAAAATTATAAAATAACATTATTTTTATGTTAATGAAATATTTTCTGAATATTCATTTTTTAATTTTTTTAGTACATCACTTTTGGTCATTATGATATCAAAAAACACATTTTATACTTAAACTATGTTTATTTTTTAACCAATAATTCAACTGCCTCAGAAAATTTTGAAAAATTATCCATTGGAAAATCATGACATCTTTATTCAAAAATAATTTTCATTATATAAATAATTTTTTATATATGTGTATTTTCAATTTTAAAACATAAACTAACATTTTATAAAAATTCCCTGGTTCTGATGAAAACTATTATCAAAACATTATAAAATTTTCAATTGTATTTATAAAAAATATACGATCAATTATATTTAAAATATATTTTAATAATAATATTTTTTAAAAATATTATTTAATTAAAAATTTTATTAATTTTTCAAAACATATTTCTTAATTGAAAATTAAATAAAATATTATTTGTTATTTAAAACCCATTTTAAATGTAACAATAATAATATAAATGTATATTATTTATTCTATAAAATAATAATGCACATAATCATACAGTTTGGGTCATGTTACAGAACCCCTTATTACTAATGTTTATATCCTAAGCGTATATTGTGTTATAGTGATAGACTATTGGGGAGGCTCATATAACATTGCTTTAGTGGTAATCTCTATTAAAATATATTTCACTCGTAGTGGGTTCCGCTCAAGCATAACATGTGGAAGCTCATCTTGGGCTTGGTCAAGAGTGATGCCCAGTGATTCCACCTCCTTTCGGAGATCTGAAAAATGGGCATCGTATAGAGTAACTCTAATCGAAACGTCCATCACAACCGTTGTCTGGGTAATTAGACTTGTTAAATCCCTATATTTATACTAATCATGTGGCATGGTTCAACAACAATATTAGAAACTTTCACAATTCATAATAGTATTTTAAAATCCTAAACATAAAACCATGGAAGTGTATATGTTTTGTATAACCATTTTACTCAATAATATATTTAATTAGATCGAGTGTAATTTTCATTAATGAATTTTTGTGTCCTTAAAATATTCCCTCCTTAAGAAATTTATCCCAAAAATTTATTTTTCCCAAGCTATAATAGGTAATGTAACTCTGCTTAATCACTTCCATTGATTCCCCCATTTCTACTTCAATCTTTTCGATTCTCCACCACACCATGAGGTGGGGCATTTCCTTATTTATTAGAACATTTTCTTGATAATATATGATCTTCACTAGATTGTCTTCATAGGCTAGGTCATTCTCCAATGGTACCAGCTCTTGATTGAGAACATGTGATGGGTCTGGTATGTACTTCTTCAAGGCTGATACATGGAATAAAATATATACTTTGGATGGTTTCAATGGAATTTTTAGTCTATAGTCCACCTATCCAACACGATCAATGATCTCAAAAGGGTCGATTTACCTTTAACTAGGCATTCCCTTTTCCCTAATTCTCATAACTATCTTCCATGGTGATATGTATTAGAATACCATTCTTCAAAAATCAAAGTCTAGTCCTCGTTAACGATAATCATCATTTCACTTTTGTCAAATCCTAACATCATTAATGTTCTTGTGGATGGTATTAACCTTCTCCTACATTCCTTTGACCTTTTCTAAACCTTGTAGTTTTCTCTCCCCAACTTCATCTAAACAAGCATGTGTTCTACACCCCTTCCCATAAATGGATTCATAAGGATCCATTTAGAGGATTGAATGGAAAATGTTATTGTAAGAGAACATACCTAGATGGATATTTTGATTTCATTCTATTTTGATATCAATTGAACACTATATTAACATGTACTCATGTTTTTGGATAGTCCACTCATATTGGCTATTAGTTTAAGTATGTTAATCCATAATGATATTCAACATAGAATTTAGAGCTTGTTAAAGATTCTTCCAGAACATATAGGTGAATCTTGGATCCTAATCGACTTCAATATATAGTGGTACTCCATGTATATATACAACTTTTCTGATAGATATCTATTCAAGTTGATGTAATGAAAAATCATACAGAATTGAAATGAAGTGTTTAGTTTTTTAACTCGATTCACAACAACCCATACAACATTGTTTACTTTGGATGTATACTGATGTAAGGTGACAAAGTCCTTGGTTATGGTCACCCATTTCCATGCTGTTATGTGTAATGGTTTCATCATCCACATAGGCATCTGCCTCTCTTCCATCACTTTTTGGCATACCAGGAAATTTGATGTATACTCCATGATCTCATTCCTTATGTTATCCTATCGATAAATCTCTCAGAGATCATAGTAACTATTTATGTTTCCTGGGTGAATGGTGAATTTCGAACTATGTGAATAATCCAAAAGATGATTCCTTAACTCTGGATTTTATTGAACACATATTCATGCCCTAAATCTCACAATTCCTTCTTTATTAACATTGAAAACCTAGGATTACCCTTTTATGATAGTTTCTACTTCCAACTAACTTCCCACATCATCCTTTATAGCATCTTTTAACCTTTCCAAAAGAGAGGGTGAACAATAATTTTTGAATGGATTCATAATGTCCCCATCATTATGATTCCCATGTCCATATTCATCAAATATAATAATATTGGATCCTTTACAATTCACTTCAATGATATAATAGATGCGTTCGTTTCATCTTAGAGCATCATACATCTTGTTCATTTTCCCATGGTGGTAATGTATTGAGTAATAATAGTATTTGATATGAAATAACCATCTTTGTTAGCGTATGATCAACTATTTTTATGTGAATTTATAATTGAGGCTTTTTATATCCGTATATATTTCATACTTCTCCCCAAATAGGTACTGTCAACAAATTTTTAAAGCTAATATAACTACAACCAACTCTAGATCATATGTTGGATTCTATTCTAATGACCTTTCAATTTCCTTGAAGCGTAGTCAATGATTTTTTCATTTTTCATCAACCCACTTCGTAGGACCTTCAACTAAGAATCACTATATACCACAAATAGTTATCTAGTTGTGGGTATTGTGAGAATGCATGCAGTGATAAGCCTATTTTTAACTCCCAGAAGCTATCATCACATTCATCACTAAAATCAAACATTACTCCCTTCTTAGTTAGCTTGGTATGTTGGTTGGAAAATCATGTGAAATTTCTCATGAAACGGTGATAATATCCATCTCACGAAAGGAAGCTACAAATATTCGTTATCGAGGTAGGCCTCAACCTTCCCTCAATTGAAACAATCTTGGAGGGATCCATAGATATCCTATTTCTTGTGATTATAAGACCCAATAATGAGACCTCTTTCATTGAGAACTCATATTTTATTTCATTTCATAGGGATTCTTCATTTTTAAGGTTTATAGTACAGTGCTTAGATGATCTTCATGCTCCCCCATTTTTTTGGATTATATAAAAATATATTATATTTTTACTACAACAAATTTTTAGAGGTAATCTTAAAGACTCTATTAATTATTTACATAATGATTTCTAGATAATTAGTGAGTCATGAAGGCATTACTCTGAATTCATAGTTCCCATACCTAGTACAAAAATTAGTCATAGGGATATACCTTATTCTTCACCATTACATTATGATATCCTGAGAAAAAAATCCACCATTGATAATTATTTTTCTCCATGCAAGAAGATCAAGAAAGTCATCAATTTGTAGTAGCGGATACATGTTCTTTATTGTGATTTTGTTGAGATCATGATAATTAATGAAAAGGAACACTGACCCATGCTTCTTCTTGATAAACAGGACTGCTGAACCCAATGGTAAAGCACATGGGTGTATAAAACCATTTTTTAGATTCTCTTATAGTTGTTTATTTATCTCATAAAGATCCAAAACATCTAATTTATATACAATCATGGATATTTTCAATTCCCCTTGTATAATATCAATGGATAATTCAACATCTCGTCTAAGAGGTAGACCAAGAAATTCCTCTTGACACACTTCATCAAATTCCTTCACAATAGGCATGTCTTCAAGGATGATTTCTTTTTTAAACACAATCTTCTAGGAAATATATGATTTCTCATTGCGAATTCATATCCACTCTTGAAATGAAGATACTATGGAATATTCATCCTCTTCATTGAACTTGTACATAATCGGTGGACGATTAGCTATATAGAGAGTGTTATACCTATTATGGAAATTCATGTTGTCTTTATATATTTAAATCCAATACATTTGAAAGATTCACCAAATTCCACTAGAGGATGTGTGAAAAGGTTCTCTAGGAAGTTCATACCACAAATTGTGATAGGGGATGATTTATATTCATGGGTTATAATGATTTCCACATTTTCTATTCTCACCGACATATTTACTTCTATGATTTGTGGTGGTGTTAGAATTATTCTATTAACATTAAGAATACACATGTATGCGTAGAAAAATAATAAAAAAGAATGTTCTCTATTATTAAATGATTAACTAGCATACTTGTCACCACATTGTGGTCGGGGTTCATATTAGTGATACTGATCGAAAAATGCCACCCTTGCTTCTTTAGAGGATGTTGGTTGCCTCCGAAAATACAATTGATTAGGGAACTAGGTTGCATAGTGCACATGTTATTTTCATATGATGGAATGAAAAATGTATTGAGGGTAAAATGTAGTGTTCCTCTCCTCTGTCATAGTTTTGTGGTTTTCCTGTCGAATGATAATATACATGTGCTCTTATGATCCACACCTAAATCATTTCCTCTTCCCATTCAAGAAATATCCAGGGTCCTTTTTTCCGCACCATTGGAAAGTGTGGCGATGTATTTTCATAGCAAAATTAGATTTATCCATCAGACTACAAGAATTAAAGTCCACCTTATGCTTCTCATCCCCTTGATACCCTCTGAATTCTTTAATCTCTTTTTTGACATTGAGGGATATAGGAAAATTCACACATAGCTCTCAAACTCATGGATAGTTATGGATTTCCATATGCACTATTTTATCCCACCAAAGAAGTGATCAACCATGCATTTGGGGGCACCGATATTGTTAGAGTCATATCGTGGAACCCTAGTGATTTTTTCCTCATGTGCTCGTATGGATTCATAGTCTTTGTGCATGAGGTCATGGAAGTCCCTTTATATCAAATGTCAGAGGGTGCAAGGAAAATATTTATTGTAAAACATTTTCCAAAAATCCTTCCATTCCAATACCTCCATATCCTCCTCAAGATTTGTATTTTTTTTATCAGTGTCCACCATTGAACAACCTAACCCTCCATACAATAAGAACCCAAAAGTAACTTCTCTAGTTCAGAACAATGATGGATGGAGAAGATATTTTCAATGTATTAGATCCACCATTTGGTGATTGAGGGATCAGAAAGTCCATTAAAAGTATGAGAACCTTGTCTCATGAAGTGATCGATTTCAACTTGTTCTTTATTAGGGGGTTTTAATGATCATCTTGACCCTTGTTTCTATTCAAAACATGATTTTACATAGAGAGTATCGTGACGATGTTCATGATTCCCGCCCCCATCGTATTGGGAATCTAATTAGGGAAGTCGTCACATTGATCTTTACATAGACTGTTAGATAGAGTCTTCCTATTACCAGACATTTGCGGGAATAAAAGGACTGTTCAGGGTAACACATAAAGCGTATTCCAATAACAAAAACTAATGTCGTATAAATTAATTTTATTTATTTATCTTATGAATTTATAGGCTTCAATATATGTTATCCATTATCTATTTTCCAACATATATTCTTAGGTGATTTCATTATTCCATTAACAATGGATCATTCTATGATTGCGAATTTAACAAAAAATATCCTCCATGAGTGTCATAACCAATAGTGTGGAAAGGCGTATTGCCTTTCACTTGTTCCTGTTCGAGTCAAGTTCAATGCTGTGTTTTTGGGTTTTACCCCTAGATACATCTATTCCAAAGCAACCTCTACCTTTTCATATCTAGACAGGGATGTATTTTCATGATAAACCACATAATAATTACTGAAAAAATAGGAATGTTTTTATTATACTTATTCTTATCGCTAAGGCATTCATTAGGGTTTTCTAATCCTAATCCCAAAAATAACTAAATAGATCCTCTAATACCAATGATAACAAAACATCTCTTTATTACACAGTTAAACATAAAATATTACATAAAATATTCACTTGATAGATAATAAATGTTCAATAGGTATAGTGACTTTGAGGATTGGGATCATTACATAACAAATGATAACAAAAAACACATAATCTTAATTGAAAACATATTTTAACTAATAGCAATAGTTCTTCATACTTATCATTTCATGGGATAACATGAGGACATGCAAAAGGAAAGGGTGAGCTATATATCCTAGTAACTGGACTAAACACGGGATAACATCAAAAATATAGTACATTTTAAGCCATTGGAACATCAGTGGATCAAGAGAGAAGCATGAACATAATGGTATGATATAGAATGATTATCATGAAATGGAAATGTGGAAAAAAATTTAACATGATATTTGAATGAGCTAAGGGTTATTGCACATGTGGAATGAGTAAACCCACATTTCAGTTGAATTATCATGATTAAACTATCATTTCACTAAACGCATCATGAAACTAATCTTTACCCAATAAATACGAGTGCTATCAGGGTTCACCCTTCTTAGTAATTTCATTTCATGCAAAAGTGTATCAAATTGATCATATAACATAGATTCATTAAAAATCACCATTTTCTAAGATGAAGCCATGTGTAATTAATACATGAATATTTATAATCAATATATAAATGTGCATAATGGTTAATACCCATGATAAAGATATTGGAATGGTTTTAACTGCAAAACAGCCATTGCTTAGAAAATTGCAGTACAATTTCGGCAGCATAACAACATGACATAGAAATTCATAAAAATGGTTGATGAGATAGAAAGTGGTGTATCAACATATTTAAATTAATTGGATAGTAAATGGGGTTATATAGATACATTTCTTAAGAAATTTAATGGAATCTAGACTCATAATACAAAAAGAATGGCTTTAATTTAAATGAGAAGAGTGAAATTCCTTATGGAATTTCCTCCTGGTAATAGATATACATTATTGGAATTAACGAGAAAAAAAATGAATTTCCTCATTAAATCATAAGGAGGAAAGTATGGGGGAGGTTTCAAATCATACCCCAATATCATTAATTAGAAAAATGTTATAATAATATATAGAAATTTAGACAAAATAAAAGAGGAAGAAATCCCATACATGGATGTGTGATCTTATAGGCTTGGGAGGGGCTCGAGAGAATCTTATTGGGAGATTGGGGCACCATTGAAGGATTTTAGAGCGATAATATAATGGTAGTGATGTGTTCCTAGGGATTTTAGTGAAGTGAAGTGGGATATAAGGTGGGTTTATATAGCAAAAGAGATGGAATTCATAATTATTTAGGTTTTGGAAACCCAATATTACAATAAACAAAACCACGATCAAACCCTTGAGCCCATGGTTTCTACCAAATGGGAGTGGAAAACCTTATTTTATAAGTCCAATGGCCGAGTTTTTTTATAATATTAGTCTTTCTTATTTTTGGGTGATTCACACTGTCATTGAAAACATTTTAAAATTTTAAAATGTTTTATATGTCATTAAGGGTCTACTAAGGCACCATAAAATTAATAAAAAATCTAAAATCACAATTTTTTAAAGGTAAAACATATATTAGTTGAAAAAATTATAATATTTTATTACATCACTATTGGGTCATTATGATGTCCTAAAACACATTATATATATAAATGGTGTTGAATATTAACCCAATAAATCAATTATCTCATAAAACAATGAAAAAATAATCGTTGGAAAATTTAGACTTCTTGATTCCAAAAATAATATTCAATTTATCTAAATAATTTCAAAAATATTCGCATTTTCACTTTAAAATTGAAAACTGACATTTATTGAAAAGTCATTTGTTTGATAGAATCAGTTTCCAAACCATTTAAAAAATTAAAATTGTATTCAATTTTTTTAGATCATTTATATTTAAAATGTAATTTAGTTATAATAAGTTTTCTATATATTTTTAAATTTAGAAATATATTAATCGTTAAAATATATTTCATAATTTAATATTAAATAAATTACTATTTTGGATTTAAAACCCATTCTGTGTGTAATAATAACAAAATGAATGTATATTATTTTTTTAATACAAAACTAATGCACATTATCATAGTGCTAAATTCTTTTTACAAAACCCTTTATAACATTCGAAAAAGACCAATGGGTATGGTAGGAAATGGTGACAAACTTTTGGAGAGGCTCAGATAACATTGCTCGGGTGGTAATCTTTATTAACATCCACATATTTCATAGGCGGTTACGGTCCGAATTAATATGTTGAAGCTCAGCCTTATCATGGTCAAGAAAGAAGCCTAGTGACTCTACTTCATTTCTGAGCTCCAATATATGGGCATCGTATGGGTCAATTATACTGGATGAGGCAATAAGTTCTAGTGTCTGAGTAAATTGGATTTTCAAAGAACCATATTTTTTCTAATCACGTGATTTGATTTCAATGGTAATATTATCAATAATCACAATTCAAAATGTTATTTTGAAATCCAAAAAATACTATCAAGGAAGTGAATATGTATTATATATCCATTTTAAATAATAATACATTTATTTAGATCTAAAGTAATTTTCATTAATTAATGATTGGGTCATAACATCCAATATTCCATGATATTGTCTACATGTTTTTTGATTCATTCATTGATATTGTGTAGACTACCATTTTTGGTGTCTTTAACTCTATGGTATCTTTTTATTTGTAAATACCATCACATTTATTTATTTTCCTTTCATATTAAATTTTAATTTTTTAATATTATGAGGTACTTGTTTTTAAAATTGATACTTGTATTGGAATCATGATCGTTTGAACATTTATGGGAAGTGTTTTGGATGTTATTTTAGTACAATATTTTATATTGTTACTTCGAGTGACCATTATAGGAATGATGGATGGACATGAAATGAAATTTCCCTATAAGTGCACCAACACATGGAGGATTATTACATAGTATACCCCATTCTGAACGGTTGAATTCTCCTCATGGAGGGCATGATTACAATTTTAAAAATATTTTTATGGTTTGTGTATTTGAGAGAAATATATATATATATATATATATAAACACAATGATTTGGAGTTTTGATCAGAATAACACCAATGGGGGACAACCTGTGGTAAATAGGGGGAAGGGGAGAAATCACTAGGTTTTATGTTTCACTTGACATTGATAGGGAATAAAAATGTCACGAGTTTTAATTAAATGATTTATGTTTATAAAAAATAATCTAATAAAATTTTAATTTTTGTAAAATACTAAAGTAGTTTAACCAAAGTCTATATAAGACTAATTTTTATGATACATATTGTTATAAAAAAATTATAATATGTAAATTAGGAAAAAATTATATTGTTTTGTACGTATTATGTGTAAGAGGTGTAGATAAAGAAGTTTTATATTAAATAAAAAAAATAATAAATCTATATAATTTATAATTCTAGAAATTTTATTTACATAATATATTTTGATAGAAATTTTTTAACTAACGATCATACCAGATTTCTCTTATGTTATAGAATTACAGTCTTCCCCAATTTTTGGAGATATTTCATAGCATGATTGGTTTTTTATTTCATTTTGTATCTTATAAAAAATAATTTTCTATAATGAAAAAATATATAATAATTAAATCATAAAAAATTTCTTTAAAAACGTGAAATTTGATTAATACGTTGAACTATGTACTCTTTTATTAAGTAATTATTCCCTAAAAATAGGATAGCTCTCACCCATCCATGATTGGAGTGACATCTTAATCTGTAGTAACTCTTGCATTCCAACCCTGATAAAACTCAATCATATATTTTCTCCATACATCTCCTAATTTCATGACCTCTGTTGTCTATATAGCCTCTTCATCGTGAAAATTAAAAAAAATATACTACTAAAATAATAATCTATATAAAAAAGTAATATAAATTTTTTTTAATTAATCAAGTTAGCTAAATTTGCACAAAATAATTATCATGTACATTATTTTGACGGTGTCTCTATGAAATGTTCTTGATGGAAATGATGTTTGAGTATTTGAAAATCATATTCATAAGAATCCTACAACATCTCAAAAAAATTGAAATCATTTTATTTTCCATACTGTACTCATCCATAATATATATTTAGAGATTACACATAGCTCACATTTATGTACACCAACATTTATTTATGGTAGATCAAGTAGTGAATGAAAATAAAAAAATATAACATCATTAAATCTTATGGTGAAAATAAATATTTTAAAAAAATTATATTTCGGTTTTGTAAATATAACTGATAAAATATGATTAGTGGGCCCCAAAAAATTCCAAGGAACTAATGAAATTTCAACCTATAATAAATGAGTCGGACCCAATGTCCTCCCTAGAGGCACAAAATGTGTCAGAGTAGAATTTGAACGAGCATGAACAAAGAATATGGTGGAGAAGAAAAAATAATGAAACCAATATAGAATAGACCTCAGTGGAAATGTATAATATGGAAGGGGTTTAAAATACATCATCGGATAAGGTATAGATAATGGAGAATATAAGATGAATATGGTGGAAAAAACATAGATATCCTAAATATCCAATGTGTCTTTATCAACACTAGGGGAAATGAAGTTGGTATATATGTATTTTTAGAGGAAGTGATATGGAATGATTAGGTACACCATGTGGTATGTGTATCCCTAGTACCACACCCAATTGAATCATCTTGATGAGGACTGGTACCATCAGTATCATCATATTATAATTGTCATATAAGTGTTGCATCCTGATGGAATGCATAAATAAAATAAATCGTATCACATTATAAGTTTTTTATTTATATGTTTGTAATAATATTCTAAAAAATAGTACCAGATAAAGGAAAAAAATATCTCTCATTAGGTGATTATGTTTTTTTATCCTTTTACTTTGTATATATTCTATTTTTTCATTTCATTAATTTTAAATCAAATGTTTATCTAATTATAGATTCATAATTAATTTTTAATCTAGAGAAGAGAGATATATGAAATGAATTAATTGAGGAATAATAATTGTTAAACCAAATAAAGGATTCATAGAGATATAAAAATTAATATTATATTTAGTTTCAATAATATAAAAACATAAGATACATGTCATTGAAAAATCGATACGTTTAAATAACATATTAACCATGAATTCTATATAGTTTATTTATATTTTAAACCATATCAAATTTAATAACATTTACGCCATTTAATTCATTTTTTTAATTGATTAGATATTTTTCCCATTTTTTGATATGCCATTTGGATGATATTTTGGTTTATATCATTTTTCTATATTTTTTGGTTTGGTAAATATTTTGAATTTTCATGATTTTTATTTTTATTTATTTAATAGGATTCAATAAGATTCATCATTATTTATAATTTATTTTTTTTATTTTTTTTGGGTTTCATGTGTTCTAATTTAGTAAAATTTAGTAATATAATGTGAATCTCAATTAAATCAATTATTATAATATACTAATAATGAAAATGAAGATCGAGTTGGATACAAAATATTTTTAATCATTAGTAATGATATTTAAAAATTATTAACCATACGAAAATATGTCGAGATAACTTAAAAGAACTATGTATAGATATTAATTTTGTATATATTTATCAAAATAACTTCTTCTTCGAAATCAACAATATTATTTTAAATGTTGATTTTATCATAAGTTATAAATTGATTAAGGCCAATGGTAATTACGATCTTGTGAATTTTAGTAGCATCATAATTAAAAATATGTTTTTCAGATTACTTCAATAATGGATCAATTTCAGGTCATAAATGATCTTTGAAATAAATCACTTGTTACTTTATTGATTAAAATATATTTGGTTCATAATTATCAAGAGTGTGAGCTAGGTGACTAAATCAAACACCAAAACCACCAATAGATATTCAATGGATCCTCATCAAATGAAACCACTTTCATTTTATTGTACTTAATCAACCATGAGAGTAATAATCTAATATTATTATTTTACCAATGACTTCATTAAAATATACATTTAAAAATCTAGGTGTAATATCTGATGCATAGGAACAAAAGTCTATTTTAGAAGATAGCATAACCCATCAATTTTTTTTCATTTTTATTTCTCAGTCATTGATAATAAATTTGTACCCGTGATCACAATTTATTTTCATTCATGAAATATGATATTACGACAAAAGGCTAAATCTCTTATTTTTTTATAGAATGATATAACATGGAATATCAATACCTGGAATATAAATTAATATTAAAATTAAAATAATGCTAATTATATTAATTTATTATAATAATACATATACCATTAATTTCAACCAAGCAAACAACTATTTTCTATTCAAATTTTATATCCTTCATTATGATAATGAATGGTAATTTATTCTTTTTAATTTTTTATATTCCCTACCAAATTATATAGAAATATTTTAATTTTAATAGATATAAAGAATATTATTTTATTAGATAATATATAATTTTTCATTATACGTTAATTATATTTTCATTCAAAAAATAACTGTTAATTAATTGTATGTTTTTTGATATACAGGTCTTAAAGTATTAATGCGGTCAATATATGTGATTTGGGAATTACCTATATTTTGGGGTTATGATGGAATAATGGGTTTAATTTACACATTATTCTCTTCATCATTTTTCATCAGACAATTTCATCTCCTAGTCGCATGAGAATAATATATTGAATAGATGTCCATTCATTCCAGAGCCAAATAACATTCATTGATTGAACCTTCAGGATGATTCACTTTATGAATATAAGACATCAATTTGTACGTGTTTTTTCTATTGGATACATCCAATGTAAAGAAAAAATTCCTCAAAGAATTGTTTTGGTTAAAATATCTACATTAATATATATCTTGTATTTGAAAAATATTGGAGGAAATATATTCTCTAACTCAAAAAAAATTAAGGGGTCATCATACAAGATTTTTTCAAAAATATAATTGGATAACTTCATAGCATAATGATATTTTTAAAATTTTCATTACAAAATTACTTCAACTATTACATTATTGGATAAGTTATGATATTTAGTTATTGGAATCAAATCATGTAGAATGATGTGATAATCAGGAGTCTGTAAGTATTTTAAAATTAAATATATTCTATTAAAATGATTTGAGATGATTCTTTAATATCCATGGGAAACTCTGTTAGTCTCAATTGCTTCATAAATTTATTTTTTATATCGGATTCATCACATAAAAACTGCATAGAACTTCCATTAATTTTCACTTGTACGTATATGATGCAATTATATTATGATATCCACACCCTACAAGTCTATTTTAGGTATTAATTCATCATTTTAATTTCTAGTGACATTTGAAATAATTTAATAAAAAAACTCATAGAGTATTTTTATTGTGAATTATGTTTGATAAATGATTTAAAAAATATTTACCAATAAAGAAACTCAAAAAAAATATTTTATTTATCCTATAGTAATTGCAGTCAATGGAAACATTATTTCTCCTTTTATATTTCATTTAAACCTTCATGAATTGAATAATTACCGCTTTTAATTCATTTATTATAGTAGTTCCTTAAATATAATGGGCTTGATTTTTGGTCTCCAACGTATTATCATGACTTAAATGATTATTCATGTATGTATAATCCATTGAAAAGAATGTTTCATTTACTATAGAAGGTAGACAATGATTATATCTATGTCATCTAGATCATTTATTCTTTATATAAGTTAGGGATGATAGTTATCATCTCTTTGTCCATCCCAAAATCATTACATAAGTTGGAAAATTAATTACCATCCATATAAGTGTATCACACATCTGAAATATTTTTTTTTCAATAATGAATCATATATGCACACACCCAATTTCCAAATTTGTTTCATCAATTTTTTTAAAAGATTTATTTACACTTCAATAACATTTCTTGGATCATAAGATTCAGAAATTATTATACTCATGATTGTGAATGATTATTTTATAAAAATCTATGTAAAAAGGTTATAAATGCTTTTTAAATATGACCCAGTGTTGTGGGAAGTATGAATATACCGTAATGAACTAATGTAGTCACATAATATAGCCATACTCACATTATGAATGGCATAAAATATTAAGATATCAAGGATAGAATGATCTATATGGAAATCTATATGTATAATGAAAAACACATAATTATCCTTATTTCACTTAGTATCTTTTCATCATATATATATATATTCTTATTTCATTGGATAAGAAATTATTTTTGAGTCTCGTTATAAATGGAAAGTGAGATATTACAATATTTGGAAAATTGAATGGTGATCAATCATCATATATCTTCCATCGATATGTAACACAATTTAAACAATACTTTATTTCTATATTTCCTTCCTTTAATAATGTGAAATAATTCTAGTATTCATGAATTCTTTTAGAAAACAAATGTTAATCATCAAACTTATATTCTACATAATATTTTTTGGGAATTTTGGTAGTATATTAAAGTAACTCAATCAAAAATGTAATCTCATCAATGATGCATGGATTAGAAATCCCATACATGGTTTTTAAATGATGTATTTATATAAAAAATTATCGGTTTTACATTCTAATACATTGTCGAGATATATAATTTTTTGTATCATCATTACATTTTTTTCTACCTTTCAACATCATCATTTTAATTAAATGCATCATGTGTGATCTTATCAAATTATTCTATTGTTGGAATTATTTCGTCCTCGTGATGATTGATAAATAGAAAAGGATTATAAATTTAATTTACTAATTTAATCCTTTTATTCAGATAATGAGAGTTTTGATATTTCATTCTCATTCCATTTTTATACCACACATAGTAGATTGATTGAAGAACATATTTTGTAATATGGTAGATAACTTTATCATGTTATAATTAAGTTCATTCAAGACAATTATATCATGTTAAGTAAATATAAATAATATATAATGTATTATCAAATGGAAAATTTAATAATATATCCATATTTTAAAAAATAAATATTGATATATGATCAATTTCAGACAATAAACACCTAACAATTCTTCAATAAAACATATGTAATGTAGTAAAATCAATGAAAAAATATTGATTTCAGATAGAAAAAAAATCTACGAGAATAATAATTGTTCACTTTTTACAAAATAGTAACTAAATCACATGTCTATTTGAGAATCCAAATATATAAAAAATATATATTTAAATAAATATAGTAAATATAAAACCATGATATTTAATTCCATTATATCAATGTGTAATAATTATATATAATAATACACACACAAAAATATTTATTTATTCTTTCTCAATTTTTTCTTTAATTCAACACAATTTTTAATTGTTTGTGGTAATGAGTGAATATTTTATAGAGGTGATAAAAAGGATAAGTAGTTTAAAGAATCATTAAAACTAAATTAAAAGTTCAATTTATTTATGACATGAAAAACAATGAGAATGTTTTAAAAATTATTGTATGATATAAAATAATGTGGATGTGAATTGTATAATGACCACCTAATTGAAATTAGAAAAAAAATTTAATAGGGAAAATATTTCAATAGGGGTTCTTGAATCATTTTTTCTAGACATATGTTTTCATTGTTGGATAACTGATTCATTTCTAATTTAGGTAGTTTGGATAATATTTAAGTACTATTTTAAATAATATTATTTTTATATTATATATTGTAAAATATTTTTTACATATATAAATATTGGTACATTATATTAATAAAATTATTCAATTTAATCATGGTAAATGAATATTGAAAGAAATTAATAACTGATCCATTTATACGATAGCGAGTGATGAAAAAACTATCATTAATGGAATTTCAATTAACATGAAAAAAATATCATAATTATTTGAGCATCATAGAGTGTGAGGTGTTGTATAAATATTTGATAGTTGATCCACTCAAATGAAATTTTTTTATTTGGAATATGATTCTTGTTATAAATTATATAACATAAAGGGTGTATAGTATTTTTTAGACAGGAAATGAATACTATCCAATTTTAAAATAAAAAACGGAAATTATTAATTTCATCACCCTATAATATTTTCAGAAAACTAACAATGAAATATAAAAATAATTAATGAGTTATAACATATATTTTTTACAGAAAATAATATGTTCATGTTGTTTTATATAGAAGGGTAGTGTAACAAAATATAAAATTACATAAATAATAATCATATTTATTATTAAATTATATACAAATAAAAAAACTGACATTCATTAAATGAATTTAGATTCTAAAAAATTATTAGTTTTTATTTCATTGACACAGATTAAATGAAAATGATAGTTGACATATGAGATAGTATATTTTGGACATACCAATTTTACATTCTAGAATAATGAAATAAAACCCATAGTGGATGATATATTTCTATAGATATGGGATGAAAAGGAATTTTTTAGTTTATTTTTTTATAAATACAAAAAACCGAAAATGATTATTAGTAGATGATATTACCCATTTGGATCTAACCGATTTGATGAAGAAGAAAAATTAAATGAAAATGGAATCTGTGGATGGATCACCATGCCTGCGTAAGATGGATTGCTATAATTGGGGAAGAAGATGGAACAACACTTAAAAAAATTTTGGATAGAATTTCAAAATTAAGAGGTGATTCATATAGTTTATTTGGGGGAAATCTATACCATCACTTTTCTAAAACTATTGGTATAGATAATGTATACGAATGGTTTTGAAAAACCAGTGGTCTAACTTTAAACAATGCACTATATAACAATGGTTATATATAATAGTTTTCATATTAATGGGATTTATAAATGCATTTATGAAACTATTAGTATATCATTCATAAAATTACCAAATACAAAAGGTTATTAAAAATTGATGATATAGAGGGACACATACTAATGATTTAAAGAATCCATTAGGTTCTTTGCTATATCCACTTTCTTAAATAGTGTGGTAATTCTGTTACAAGATTATTTCTTCGATAAAATCATCCTCACTGTAAGGAAACACCTCAATAAAATTATTTATGTGAATTAATTATATTTCTTAAATCCCACATAAAATATCTTACAGCACACTGATATGAACCCGATATTTCTTACATGGGAATTCATTATTATTTGATGGAAAAAATGATCTAATTATATTACACAAACAAAATAAATTTACAATGAATAATTAATTCATTAACTCATTAAAAAATAAGAAAATAATCAAAATTAAAGTGTAAAGTAAAAAAAATATATGTCACTAATTATTTAATTATTTATTGAAAATAAAATAAAAACATTCCTTCAATTATTTATTTAACTACAAAAAATGTAAAATATAAATTTCATTATCATAAAACATAATTAAACAATAACACTAAAAATTAAGATTTTAAATGAATCAAAAAAATTAATTAATAAAATAAATTTTAAATAATCTAATTAATAAACATAAAAATAAAATTAAGGTGTTATAAAAACCTGATTTTATGTGTTTTGTAAATTCAACATAAATCTAGCAAAAAATAGATTTAATTATTAAAACATCATTTTAACATCTACAAAATTATTAAAATTGACCAATTATTTATAAAATTAATAACCAAATAAATCCTAAAAAATTTTACCCCAATAATATATTTTGCCTTTGTAAATACAATAAACCAAAATTAGTGGAATGAAATGAAACTCACTCTTGAAATATTGTATGGCTAGTAGAAAATAAATTTGAAAAAAAATTTACCCAAATATTTCATAAAGGAATTTAATATTTTACCCCTCAAAAATTAATTGATTTGTAGTGAAAATATTATTCATTTTTGGAAAAAATGATTAAATTTAAATTATAAAAAAATAATTAAATCGTTTTAATATAATTTCATCTGAAAAAATAAATTTCATTTTACCTCGTAGAGAAATTACTCACATAATCATTAGTAAAAATAACTTATACACTCAGTCTGGATGAGAATATATAATAAATTAATGTAAAGAATTATTAACTAATCTATCATCTTAAATTATTAAATAATTATCTTCACATTTATTAGGAATTTCTTTTCATAATTCACTTGATTCGATTTTTTATAATTTTATATCAAAATTCAAAAAATTTAAGGACAATGCTAATTGTATAATTGCTAGAAATGTTTTTTATAATTTCTATTACATTTTAATATAGAATTAAATTTTTTAAGAAAACAATGTACATATTGTATTAATGAATTAACCTCTTAAATGTTTCTAAAAATCAATAAAAATAATGATAATTTAAAAATTGTTGAAATTGTTTTGTTAAATTATATGAAAAAATGGAAATATTTTAAGGGTTTTTGATTGGATCAAATTGTGGAATATTTTATCACCATGAGAGACACAATCCCTTACAATAATGTTCAAAATTATCCCCAATTATGCATACAAGGATGAGAAAAATTTGATTTCAACAGTAAATTTCAAATCATATTTGGAAACACAGTAGATGAATAAAATGTTTTTGTAGTTACAAGAATGTTCAATGTATTTTTTCCACAAAATAATAATAAATGTAAAAAATTCACATCATTCATAGTTCATTAATGTTTTTTTTCAAACATTAAATGTTCAACACATAAGATATACTTTTATAATACTTTTTTTTGAATTTCATATGAAAATTAATTTATAGTATATATACGATATATTCTTCAACAACCGTTATCAAAATATATGAAATAAATGTAAATACAATATTATTTGATGACATTTTTTTTCATGAAAAGGATCATTCATTTATTTTTTAAACTATTGTATTCAAAGTATAAGTTCAAGTAGGATTTCATAAAATGATGAAAAAAGTAACATTATTTCAACAAGAAAGACCCTAAATTGATTGATTTTTTCATTATTAAACCAACTAAAAAAATATCACTTCCTCCCCTGATAACAAATATATGGTATGATTAAATTTCTCTATGGTGTGAAAAAAATAACATCAGACTCCAAAAATATAAAAATAAGTTATATGTAGTCATTGTTTATAAATTCAGTTGTTCGATTGAAGTTTCCTCATGTTGTAGCTTCTTCTGATCATTGAAACATAGATGGTATATACTACTACTGAATTGTAGAGTGGAATAAAGTGGACCTTATTGGTGAAAAGTTATCTATGATTGAAGAAAAATTTATTTTCCACATTATGTTCCACAACAAAAACCTGATAATTTAAAAGTATTTTTCTTTATATTTGAAATTAATTGAATTTCTATAGAAATTAATGAAAAAAAAAGAATAAAAATTATGTAAACTCCTTTGATATGATAATTATTAAATTTAAATTGATGGATTTCTTATTTTTCACCCCAAGCCATCATTATATGATGCTTTTGTTGTAGGAACCACTACATCTTATCATTTCCCTCAGTCTATCGGTTTAATTTAAATATTGTGACATCTAGACCTAGGTGGCACTAAACGGTCCCCGGAGCCGGTTATCTATATGACCTCAAGCATGCCTCCACATACACTACAGGGTGATGACTAGCAGCAAGGTTCTTGTATGTCAGTCTTTGGGATAATATAACATATTTTACCAGAATTAAAAAATCAATAGAAGAAAACCAAACTAACCAAGTGAAGAAGCTTCTAATTTACCATAATACTACCATGTCATATGATAGTAAAAAAAAATAAAATACTACACTGGAAGGTAAAACACTCTATGATAATGCAAGTGACCAGTTTCTACAATGAAACAAAATGTAAATTCACAAAAACTCCAAAAAAATATCCCAAACAACATCTAGTTCCCTATTCTTTGCTCTAATCCAAAACAACAGTGAATCCCAGGGCCATTCCCGTATCCTGTCTTGCAACAACAATGTCTACCCAGGTGCTGATTAAGATGACCGAATATAGTATGAGTAAGACATTTTAGGCCACAACCAACAATATCTAAAACAAGTCCAGTGAAAATACAATGAATTCCATTTTATTAATAAATAAGTACAATGAATAATTAGAAATTTATCACATATTCATTTAATATTAATCATCACATTAGGCCTAATTTCAATTAATGTCTCCCTTTTGATTCATCAATCATTATAATCATTCATATGGTTTTGAACATCATGTAAATCACCACAATCCTCATTAAATATAGGTTTCTATTCTTATCAATGCATATCTCATTCGAAGCGGGTTATTCTTCCTAGCAACCCATAATCTCAAGAAGGGATAATTATTGGGGAAGAATTCCATGTCCAAATACCAACATATAATTGGTCTTTAATTCCATTCTTAGAACCAAAATATTATCATTCATTTAATTATTCATTAATTCAAAATAATATTCCACATTATTCCATTACTAATCCATTGATTAGTTAATCATTTCAAATTCCATTAGTTAACATGAAAATTAACTAATAACATAACTCATTCATTAATCCATGAATTTATTAGTAAATAAACAAATTTCTAATTGCATAATTAACTCTTCAAAATTAATTATCCACATTAAATCTCAAATTTTCAAAATTAACTCTCATAATTATTTTTCATTGATCAACAATACAGAACATAATTAATCTCTAAAATTAATTATCTTTCATATTCATCATAATTTCATAATTTACATCCCCCAATTAGTTATCTTATCACAATCAATTATGCCTCAGAATTACAATATCTCAACTCATATCCAATCTCCAAATCGAATATCTATCTATGAAACCCCCCATCATTTTTTCCATGATTCAATTGACAACTAGTCACCATGGAAATCACAAGTCAAATACACATTCCAAATTTCTCCAATTTAAGAGTTTAATTTTCAAGAAAAGCTAGAAGATCATAAATAGACATTCAAATATCAAAATTATGACTACGAGGGTTCGATTTAGACCACCTTCCTCGGTTTATCTATGGTTGTTAGACCAATGAAAATTCCTAAAATTCAAGCGGCACCACATTGACGTTCAACCTTCAAATCTAAATCCCGGAACAAAATTTAAGATCAAAGGCATCGAGATCATCGAAATCTAGATCATGATCCTTAATCCTTGATCTAGATCACATTATATAGTTTTTGATCCATAGAAATGGTAGAAATATTCAATGAAACATTCAAGAAAAGATACATGAATGAAACAAAGAAGCAACAAGATGAAATCAACTTACCAGGAAGAGAGAAGATCTTCAGTATGGGCTATCAATCTCGAAGAATGATTTTTGGATCATCATGTATTCCCACCTCAAGGCCCTGGTAACAACATGAATTTTTAATTCCTGAACAGATGTCGAAATATTAGAGACTAGGGGTGTTCGATTGGTTTTAAAAATAATTTCAAATATTAAATTTCACATGAATAGTTTCTCAAGAAGAATTACAAGGTTTGGGAAAATAGTGCACCACCCATATTGACCCATATTTCTATGATTTCATGTTAGGAATAGTTTGGTCACATGATTAGACAATCCATGCTAAAAACATGTAGACCTCTCTCTCTAGTTTTTCATGGTTGGGAGAGTATGGTCGCACGTTTGGTCAAACCGAGCACAATCCATGTACAACCCATATTCCATTACATTTTCTAGAAAATACTCCCAAAGTAACCCTAAGGAAAAAATCCAAAACACTGGTAATTAGAAACTAAAAAAGTACCCAAAAATGTGGCCAATATGACTCCAGAAGAGTTCGAGATCCTACAGTCTACCCACAATATAACAACATGTCCTCGAGATAAACTCTCAAAATTATATAAGATTCCGAGCCAAAAAGATTTTTTTATTGAGTCCTCATCTCTGATTCTCATTCCCCTATTTCATATTGAAACCCACCATGTTTCCATAAAACATGAACTAACAACACGGTCTTTCCCTGTAACCCTTCTTTACAGTGACCCATCACATGTATAAGATGATCATTAAAGGATGCATCTATCTTGAGGTAAAACTCTTACACATAAATCACCTGAGAAGGTTTGGGGAGATACCACTATTGTTTTGAAGCATTGAAAAAATCATTAATTATGCTTAATTTTAGGGGAAGATATTTTCAGTATGTCGAAGGCCCAATTACCCCCTGTACATCAAACTGTGCTACAAACATGGGTGCCAACATTCCCTACCTCTGTATCATGTGGTGACCAAACCTAGGTGAAACCCAATGGATTACACGATCACCCTCTGTAAACTATAGGAGTAATCTTTATCTATTAGGATGCCAATTATACATACTCATATCCATAGCCATACATATTTGAATCAACACCATTTTCTCTAATGGGTTCTGAAAGAGACTCTGTCTAAACAACTTTGTCTCACCTTCTTCTAACAAACCTAGAGGTGATCTATGTGGTATAGCATAAAGTTCCTCATGTGATTCCATCAATACTATTTTATGATAAATATTTATATAGGAGAAATCCACTATAGCCATGTTCTTCTCTCAAGAAACACCAACATCAAGAACACATGCTCGCAGTATATCCTCTATCACATGTATGGTATGATTTAATTTCCCATATATTTGTGGGTGGAAGGTCATAAATAACAAAACATGTGAAGCCATTGACCCTTATAAACAATCCTAGAAGCGTGATGTAATGCGCGAATCACGATCTAAAACTATAGTCCATGGAACCCCATGAAAATGAGTTATATCTTGCACATACAGTTTTCCCAACTGTTCAACTATAATGATTTCTCGGTTAGGAAATAAATTTTCTAACTATGCTAGTCAATTCATAACTACCAAATAGTATCATTATTATTAAGTGTCATTGGAAGTCCTACTATTAAATCCAGTTTTACTTCATTCCACCTTCATTCTAGAATAGGTTACAATTGTAATAGGCCTCTTGGTCATTGATGTTCTTCCTTCACCTACTAAAAGCTGAAGTAACTCGTTACTAAACCTGCTATCTAATTTTTCATACATATCCCCCAACACGGTCATCAAAGGTCATGATGCATTATTTTCACCCTAGGATGTACCGCCTTCTTTGAGGCATGAAATTATCTCATGAGTTACTCTCATATACTCTTAGGCACAACAACCATATTTCACACAAATATGATCTCATCCTCATATATTATCTAGTATGAAGGTGTCTACCCCACCATTAAGGATTTCCCATATGGGTAAACACTCTAGATCGTCATAACGACAATCCATGATTTGTCTAAAGAGTTCATATTCCACGGATATAGAATCAAGAGTCATCCTCTCGTAACTTACTTCAACAACCACATTCATTTCTTACAAAAATATCATCATCTTCCACTATGAACTCAACTCATATACCAACTGAGTCTATGTTTTCTTCCTCAAGTTATCATCCACACTATCCACTATTCTGGTTGTATATTCCTATTCAAAATCTTTGTACTGCATATACTCTACCCATCTTCACAGCTGAAGATTGAAGCCGCACTATGAAATGATATACTTCAAGTTTTTGTTATCTATAAAAACTATAAATCTTCACCTAAAAGATAGTGTCTCCAACACTTGAGAGCTCAAACCAGTATTTCAAAGTATTTGTCATGCATAGTGTACTTCCATTCATGTGTCCTCAACTGTCGCGACCCAAAAACAATGACTCAATCCCCTTGCATCAACATAGCTCTGAGTCTGATTTTAGAAGTGTCACAATAAGTGGTGGATTGCTCAACCGATAGCAGTAAGATAAAAATTTTTCCTGATGTCAAGAGCTTTTGTGACTTCTATAAAGAAATCACTTATGATTTTATCCAATAAATCATTATCCCTTCCTTTGGTAAACCTGAATATTGTGATGCCAATTGGGAAAAGTCCTAGACAAATACTTTGAAATAACCACCAAATCCCAAAAGCACTGGAGGTAAAAAAAATTAGTGCTACTCAAATTAATCTACTACCTACAAATTCTTTGGGTCCACATCCTCAACTTCTTCTATGATTATGTGCACCAAAAAGTGTACCATGTTAATCCAAAACATACATCTATCAAGCATGACATATAGACAATTCTCTCTATGTGTACTCAAGACGATATCAAGATGTTTGTTATGATTGGCCTGAGTCATAGAGTTCAATATGATATCTTCCACAAATGCCACCACAAACTGATCTAGGTATGGAAGAAATATATTCTTCATCAAGGCCATAAACTCTATTGGAGAATTATCCCCCCAAATGGAATTACATCAAACTCATAAAGTCCATACCTTCTTCTGAAAAATGTTCATGGTATATCGGAGTTCTTAAATCCTACCTAATGATACCCTAATCTTATATAGATATTTGAGAACACAGAACCCCACTATGTTGGTCAAATAGATCATTGATATGTGGATGATGATATTGATTTTTCATGATCATTTTATTCAACTACCGGTAATCGACACACAAATGAACAAGTGATCCCCAAGGTGGCGTACATGGATAGATAAACCCATTATCTTCCAATTACTCCAGATACATTTTGAGGTCATGAAGCTCCATCGGTGCCCTACTGTAAGGTGGAATAGATACCGGCTCAAAACCCAGAATGAGATCAATCATGAATTCCAGATCTCTCTTAGGTGAAAACCCTAAAAACTCTTCAGGAAAATAATCCAAAAACGGTTTTAGTACTACTGAAAGTACATATTTACAACTACTCCAATAATCTATCAAAAGACTAGAATCATGGGTTTTGAGCTCTTCTAGTTGCTGAGTAATAAGTCCAGCTTCACATGCATGGATATCCCATTCTCCTAGATGAACATACTGGTCACCCTTAAGAGATATAAAGGTCACTCCCCTATGCTAACAATCTATGCGAGAATTGTTTGAGACTAGCTTGCCCATATCAATAATTAGGTCGAAGCCTATTGTATAAAGGAGATAGATATCCCAATAAAAATGACACTCCCAATTCTCTTGAAAATATTCATTTCATAAATAGACATCCAATGATTTTGATCCCATCAGGGATTCAAAATTTATCATCTCGCTAATGGACTCCACCTTCTATATCAAGCCAGTACCAAGATTTTCAGATATAATGGAATGAGAGGAAATCGTATCAATAGATGAAGTAGATAAAGTAATAGAAACTAGAAAAGTACATCTCACAGTCGATGGACTGGCCTTTCTCTCTACAAGTGTATGTTGCACTACATGAAACTCGCATGCCCATCTTCCATGTGGGGCATCTGACTCCCCTGAGTAGAACCACTCTACTAACACGAGAACTAATTCCAGGAATCACTACATCAACATCCACTTCCTCCTATTCTAGTAGAACATTACCTCCCAGACCTATGTGATCTAAAAAACCCCCTTCTCACACTCTGACTCTGAGCAACTGATTCCTCATCACCAGCATGCCACTTCTTCCTAAAATTCACTTTTAGGTACCCTATCATGACAGAAAATCGACACTCCATTGTTGGACGAGAAAATTTTTTATGATAGTTTCTCTAACTATCATACTCGTGGCATAGCACAAGAGTATGATCTGGGGCAATTTTTCTTCCTGAATGTCTTTCTTTCTTTCCACTATCCTGACTAGAGTTCTCATAACATAGCATCCTTATCTCATAATGCACACCCCTAGATCATCTAGTGATTGCTACCTATCTAGTACTGGAATCCACATTTAGGATCCATTAAAAAATGATATCATAATTAAAAATTTCTGATAATTTAATCAGACTAATGATATTTACATGGGAATTAATTTCACACATAAGTCTGTCATGAAATCATTTATCAAAAGAAGCCTTAACATCCTCCACAAATGGAGAAAAATGCTATAAATATGTGAAATTATCACTGTAATCCATTACAGAAATGATTTATTGAGTGAGTTGCATAATCATTAATGCTTTTCCTTATGTTAGTGTCTCTGGATAGAAGTTATCCATGAACATATATATAATTTCCTTCTATAACATATCATATGTCTTTCCAAATCGTACCTGAATGTCCCCCACAATGATTCACTAACCCCCATTGCATTTTTGAAACCAACATGACCCTCCTCCTATGCAGAGTCATTAAATGGCCATGTATCATCTCTGTGGTTTCAATCCAGAATTCAGCTCCCTCAGTTCCACCCTATAGAGTAAAAGTAGGATGGTGCTACTGATGAAACTCCCTTGTGAAATCTAACATGATTTTCAGCACCTTCCCATTTACTTTCTTAATGAATGACATGAAATGAAAAAAATTTTCTAAGAATTTTATCCCTTACTCCTCATATTTCAGCAATGGGTCCTCGTGCTCTCTGTTTGGATGAACGTTTCGGGACATACCCCTCGATCACTCACTCAACCAGCATCGTACATGCATATCTCTACAAATCCAAACACATGTGTTAAGTCTCATAATGATACCTTATAACATTTATATAAGAGGATAAACTAACATAATTTTTTTAATAATTTCCTTTACCCCATTTTATCTCTAAACAGTTAACACTGAGGCCTTATCACTACCCTTAACCATCCGAATACTAGGCCTTGGTTAAAAATGGTACAATAATTCTCATTAATTTGTTCAACAATTAATTAATCAAATTTTCTCAAATTATTTAATTGAACAATTAATTAATTATTCACACTCATGTCATCAATCATGGTTCTCATTAAACATCAATTTACTCTAATTATTCCTCATTATTACAATTCCAAAGCCTAGAAAAATAGTTCATTTTCAAAAACTTACTCATACGCTATTTTCCTATGAGAGACACGAATGATGCATGTCACAACAAACCTGAGTTCCTAGAATGATGCATGCAGACTCATTATCATGCCGCATTTTTCCATGAATCATAATTCAATAATTATCAAAAAAAATATCACATCACATCACTAGTGCATCACACTAAGTTATATAATATCCAACTATAACAACAAATTACAATCACAACAATACAACCCTTTGTACATAGATTTTACCCAATAAATGAGATTAAAACACCCATGCATAAGATCATTACCAATCCTCGTGTCTTATTAATCTCATTTCATCATTTCCCTTAATTAGTAAGATATATGAATATGAACGAATAGAAATATCTTCTAATAAAACTCTGTTACATCCCAACCTGGGTGCCACTAAATGGTGGCCCTAGTCAATTGGCCACATCCCCCAACTGTACCTCCCCATAAAATAAACGGTGCTGATTAGGAGTGAGGGTATGGTAATTCAGTCTTTGGGAGACAATACCCTCTATTATCATAATCAAAAATCTAATGGAAAAAAAAATCACCACATGTGGAAGTGTATAAATAACCAGAATAATACCATGTCATATTATAGTAATAAAAATACAATAATTAACTAGAATGAAAAACATGTGATGATAATTCAAGTGTCAAGTGTCTAAAATGCTGCTAAAAGTAATGACACAATGACTCCAAATCAGTTTTTGAACGACATCGGGTTCCTTCTCCCATTATCTAATCCCAAACAAAAACCTATCCTAGGGCCTTGAGACTATCATGTCCTACAATAACAAAGTCTACTCAGGTGCTAATCGTCCATCATGAATAGTTTGTCAGTAAGACATTGTAGGACAACACCAATGGTGTCTAAAACAACTCTAATAAATGTTTTGTGTAGTAATATATAAAATGAACAAAAAAGTTGTTATCACATTTTCATTTAAGAATTAATAAAAATATTTGGTCTACATTAAATTCAGGTTTCCCTTTTTAATAATCATTCAACATTTTCATTAATTTATTGTTTAATGACATGTCAATAACCACAATTTCATTTGAATAATCATTCATTATTATCATTAATTTGGTGTTGAATGTCTTGTGAAGCACCCCAAATCTCATTGAATTAAGGTCTCTATGCCTATAAATCCATATATCATTCAGTTTATGTCGTAATTCCATGCACTCCATAGTCTCAAACGTGGATAACAATTTGGAAGGAACTCCATATCCAAGTCCAAATGTATAATTGGTTTGTAATTCCATTTCTAGAACCACAAATATTTCATCCATTTAATCCTTATTTAATTCAAAATAATTTCCCACATTATTTCATTATTAATGCATCATTTAGTTAAATATTTCAAAGACTATTTGTTAACATAACAATTAACAAAGCAAATAGCCCATTAATTAATTCATCCATTAAATAATTATTCAACAAAATTCTTATTCTATAATAAATTCTTCACAATTAATTATCAATACAAACCACCACTATTAATAACCAATTCTCACAATTTATTATCTTTGATCGACATTATGGAACATAATTAATTATTACAATTAATTGTCTTTCATAGACAACATCATTTCATAAATAATTCCCCCAATTAATTATCTTAACACAATAAATTCAATATCAGAATTACTATATCTCAAAGCATAACCAATCTCCAAATGAAATATCTATCTGGGAAACCCCCCTTCATTTTATATATAATCTAGTTATATGTTAACCACCAATGAAATCACAAGTCAACTCAACATTCCCAATTACCCCAATTAATGAATTGAATTTTCAAGGGAAGTTAAAAATCATAAAATCACCTTAACATATCATAATAAAAACTATGAGATATTGATTTAGACAACATAACATGGTTTCTTTATGGATGTTATCCCAGAAGATATCCCCAAAATCCTCACAAAAAACCATTGTTGGTCAAGCATCAAATCAAAATCCCTAAAAAATTACGATCAAAGGCCTAAATATCTTGAAAATATAGATCTAGATCCACGATCTGATATATAGATATCAAATCATAGGTTTAGATCCACGTAAATGGGGGAAATCATCCATGATATGATCAATAAATAATTAAAAAAATTAAAAAGAGAAGCAACGGGACAAAATCCACAAACCGGGAAGAGAGTGAATCATAAATCCAAGCATTCAATCTCGAAGAACGAAGTTATGGTCACCTTAGAATACCTCCATAATTATATGGTAACACATAGATTTTTTCAATCTTAAGTAGATTTTGAAATATTTTATCCTCAAGTGGTTTGGGTGGTTTTAAATAGTATTTTTAGATATTAAATTCTGCGGGCATGGTTTCCTGGGATAAAGCGAAATGTTAGGGAAAATTGTGCACCAATTGTGCTCACCCCTATGTCAAGGTTTCCTTGGATTGCTTGGATTGGCCACATGGTTATATAAATCATGTGCCAAATGCGCATACCTCTCTATCTGGTTTTGCATGCACGACACAGCTAGTCACAAAGTTTGTTAAACTGTACGCAAAACATTCACAACCTGTTTTCCATTAGTTTTTCTTAAAATTTCACCCTAACCCACCCAAAGACACTCCTCTAAAACAAATGTACATAAATAATTCAAAACATACATAAAAACGAACATGGGATGACTCCAGAATAGGTCATGGTCTTACATATATGGAGGTCTCCTTTGAATATATATAGCTCAACCATCCCCCTTGTATTATTTTAAATGTTTTTGATAGCGATGGATGAATAAATAATTTGTATCTCTATTATACTTATATTTGATGATATCATTTCACTAATCCATCTACATCTTCTAGGAATGTCTACAGGAGAAATAAAAAATCCTCACATTAAATTGGGTTACATTCTCTTCTATTTTTGACTCCGAACAGTATTCTATTAATGTTTACTCTATTTTAAATCACATATTCTCCTTGCATCCCTATAGAAAATATTAAACAAAACACTTCTAAATATTCATATTCTGTGAAGTGGATTTAATGAATTCAGTTCTATAACTAGGTGACTGATATAAAATTTAAGATTAAAAAATTCAAAATTGGAATGGTTGAAAATATCTAAATATCTATAAAGTGAAAAAATTGATAGCCTTGGATTTTGTTACATGGATAATGTATTATCAATCATATCTGTAATGTAATTTTCTAATATTGATGCCTCAACCACTTTTATTTCTTCTTAATATTTTGGAAAGATAACCTTTCCTATTTGTAATTCATTTAAAATGTGTTAAAATAATCTGTGTTCCAAAATTATACCATCAATACATTTGTATTTAGATCATCATAATGTTCACCAAACATGGTTTTAAATTAATATTCATTTTATTTCCTATAATATTTAATATTACCTTAAGAAAAATATTCAACAATAACATCCAAAATTGAAGAATATTTCATTAATTATTTTATTTTGAAAATAATTTTAATTTTAATTATATATATATATATATATAAATTAAAAATCCTTTAAAGAATCCATTGAAATGAAAAAATTGATGATTTTTGTATTTTGGGAAATTTTACCTCCTAACATAAACGTTTTAATCACTCAAATGTTGTAGTATATTAGCACAAATAATTTTCATCTAATGAATGGATATTTATATAAAATTTTAGTAATTTTATTATATTATGATTATTACAATTAGATTGATGTGTATCATCTATTATAATAATATTTGTGCCCTAATTTTTCATTGAATAACATACATGAACCCAAAAAAATAGGAGGCACTCTTTGATGGTAAGAGAAGTGAGAAATAAAATAGATTCGTCCACTAGTTATTCTCATAGATTTGAATTCATCATTTACTAAAAAATTTCACTTCTAAATTTCTATAATCATATATTTAATGATATAAAACTGTATACCTTCATATGTTTTAGAAGATGAATTATAAAAAAAGATAACAATTATTGCCTCTTTTCATTAAGACCCTATTAATGAAATCAATGAACACTAAACACCATGATATAAATGAACTCATATCTAGTCTAAGATAATATTCCATACATGATGAACATGTCACAATGATCTGTTATATGTATATCAAAGTGTAAAGTAGAAAGGAAATGACATTTCTAAATTAGAAATCCTCAAACATCAATTGAAAATTAAATTTTTTTCATTTTTTAGAATATTGTCTGATTGATAGAAAGGAAAAAATCCCAAAATGGAACCACCAATTATATCCTATAGAATTTAAAATAAAAATAGCAGTCTATTGGGTTCATGGAATGTAATTTACATTCAATATTAATCTATTTAATTATTAACATGTAATCTTCTATCTCCCTGAATAATCTCCTTGTTCTACCCTCTATAAATCCACCTATGTAATTATTGAAAATTTATATGAAAATGTTTCTTTATATTTATCATATACTGAATCTCTAAATGTTCCTCTTGTAAATCCATTTATTCACATTATGTTCCCAAAATTAATATTCTAATGTGACTTATAAATCATTTATTCTATAATGTTTTATCCATCTAGCTTTCTATAAAATCCCTATCACATTAATATAAAATTAAAATGAAATATATACCCTTTATATGAAAGAAATGATCTAGGATAAAATAGATCCATTAGTCAAGTTAATATTAATGACCCTCTACATTAGTGTATCCTTATCAAAAACCCCTTATTCTTCAATATTGAACCAATCTTGTTTCAGCTATTAATTAAGGAATTGTATTCTTATATGAGCATATTCAGATAGAACTGAAATTTTTTATATTTGTTTTATTATAAACCCTGTTTGTGTCCACTAAAATATAAATTGTGAAATAATTTCATAAAAAATCTTCATCAAACAGGAAACTAAAAAAAACCTAATGCGAATATCTTTACCAAAATTTTGGGAAACTGAAAGAACAAAAACTTCTTAATATTACATAGATTAAGGTCATCACATACATGAAATATAAATAGAAGGAATCAGAAAATTTGATCCCAAATATCAAAATAAGAACTGGTGCACTGGATCTCAGGAACATATTCACCATATGAAAAATATTATTCCTTCAAAAACCAGCAACTAAGAAAAATGTAGTGTTTGAAAAAATAAACTATAAATATTGTGATGGAATAAAAATCATAGAATTTATTCAATTATAATGAAACCATCTATAATTTAAAATTTGATTTCATCATAATAGTCATCTTTGGTATAGTGGAATAAAATCCGGGTTTGTTATATTTCATTAGTATTGGAGCTCATGTATCAATATTGTCGAGGTCCGATCCAGATCATAATTTTTTAAATCAATGATCTTTAAATTTATTCCCCAATAAGATTAATCATATTATTTTATTGATTAATAATCAATATAGAGTTTTTAATTAATATATAAGAACCATATATCATGAGTAATCATCAATTATTTAGAATGAAACAAAAAAATTACAGTATAACAATTGGTAACAAAGATCTGTGGTGGAACGGTCAATATATTATTCATCAAATGTTTGGACCATATTCATCAACATCAATGATGGGGAATAGATGTATACATGGTTCATATTCCCCAAATGGATTCTTTGATCGATTTTCCTTCAGGTATTTGTTTATGATAACATCTAAAATATTATATTTTACTTCTTCAACTGGTTGTTATCCTTCAACATCCTCTTAAAATGTACTGTCTTACACTCACCATCCATATTATTAGTTGCTCCGATGGTCTTCCACATATTGAAATCACTATCGGAATTTAATCAATGGAATCTCAATATTGACATCATTCAATGATGGTGAGTGTTTCTTTGACAAGCATCATCCTGCAAGTCATTTTGTCTTACCCAAAATTCATATATTATGGAAAGGACGGAAGACCATTTTTCTAACTTTTGTAAGATAATTCTCATAAGTAAATGTTTCTAAAGGGAATTTTTTTAATTAGTATAAGGTATCTCTTAAATAATCATATTCCTAAAAAATATTTCTATTAATCGAATCCCACATAAAATAAATTACTCTAACACAATCATAGGCATCCAAATTTCTTTATGTGGAAACCATCAATTATTTAATGAAGAAATTTCCCAATTAGTTTAGGTAGAGCAATGTGCAGTAATATTATTTTATTTATCATTAATAGATTTCTAGCTCAAGAAATAAAAATTTAAAATATATATATAAATAATTGTTTATAATTGAAATATAATCATTAATAATATTAATTTTTATATAATAATAATTGTAAAATAATGTAATAACAAAAATAAATATTTAAATAAAATAAAAAGTTAAAATAATTATTTTATAAAATGAATTATTTAAAAGAAATGTTTTTCTAAATAATAATTTATTGATTAATTAAATAAAAACATAAAAAATTATAAAAAAATAAATAGTTTAATAACAATTCAATGTAAAAATTTAATAATTTATTTTTCAAAATTAAATTAAACTTTTTATTTAAATTGGTTATTTAATTAAAATATTAACTAATTTAAATTGAATTAAAAAACATAATTAAAATAACAAAATTAATATTATAAAATAACATTCAAATTTAAATAACAAAATATAATTTATAAACAATATAATTAAATCATACAAGAAAAATTAATTAATCATAAAATAATTATTTTAAGTGATTTATTATTTCAATATCAAACAAACTAAAAATTAAGTTGAAAAATTAAAACATTATTTTAACATATATAACATTATTAAATTATATAAATTTTTTGCAATATAGTACAAAAAAATCCACATTAGTAAACCACATAAATGGTGATACACGCATAACATGACACAAGTCACTATGAGGTGAAATTGAGGCGAAAAAACCATACCTTCTGTCTCAACTCACTTGGGGCATGTGTTTTATCTCATGAATGGAAAAAGATATTTATTAAATATCTGATTCATTGGATTATATATATATATATATATATATTATTTTCTAGTAAATGATATATTTCAATCATTTATTTTATAGTTTTTCATCCCCAAGAGATCTTGGGGTCATTCATTCAATTCCTAATAAAAGTCATTAATATATTTACCAAGGTAAAAGAGATTTATGAATAAGTATTTTCATTTATAAAATTTATATAAATAATTTTTTTTAATACATTAATGAAAAATTATATATATTAATAGGTTTTAAATAAAAGTCTCAAATTAAGAAACGTTTCCCGGTATGCATAGTTTGGTGAGAACATTTTCTTTGATCATTTACTTTTAACATAATAAATTTAATTTAGAATTTATCATTATATAAAAATAATAATATAACAAATATAACTTCTATTTAATAAATTCATCTATATGACCATCCATGTAATTCTATGATGAAAAAGAAAGTCATCATTCCATGGATGGAGTAATGTTTACGTAACATGAAGGACATTTTATTTTTCTAATGAAATGGTACATTATATATAAGGTTTGTTCAAAAAACAAAAAAAAATTTAATAATATTAATATTAAATATATCGTTATATTTTTGTGTTTATAGAATATTTATTTGGATGTACAAGAAGGAAAAAATGTAAAAGAACTCTATAAAAATAAATAACTCCTCTCCGGATATCCAACATTGGGCATCTCTTTATGACTTAATAGATTAGTCATTTCATGAAACAAAAACCATTAAAGCATGGGAAATAGTGGTGGGTTGTTTTTGATATATTATGGATGACATTTGATTTTTTGGTTGTAAGGATATGTGGGGTGGCGAATGGATTATTTTATAAAATAGAAGTGTGATATTTTTTGTGATCATAACATTATTATTGTAAAAAATAGAGTCATGTTTATTAATTATCCACAAAAGATTGATAAAAATTGTTAAAGGACAATGGGGGTAAATAAATCCTTTACCACCAATTTTTTGATAATATTTCTTGATATTTTATGTCTTTTCAGACTTGATTTTGAACATTTAAAAAAAATAATTCTTTAACCACAATGACTACATTTTTCCATGGTAACAATTATTTCAATAGACATTAATGATAATATATAAAATAATTTTAAAATTATGATATAATTTTAAAATCATTTTACAATGTTTTTTAATAGGTCATAATAATTAATTTAGAAAAAAAAATTAGTGGATAAATTTTTTTTTTTAAAATTTATATGTAATGAAAAAAAAAATTCATAAAAAATAGTTATAGTATTTGTAATAATTAGAATAATTGTTTTATGATTAGATACATATGTTTTTTTACATTAAAATCATTACAAAACAAAATGAATCAGTTTTAGAATTTAATTAATGGGGGAAAAACAGTTTAAAAAAATATAACTTACGTTACAAAATGTCAAGAATAAATTTATATGTTCAATATATTAATTTTAAATTAATTTTTTCATGATGAAGCATTATTTTTTGATATGATAATGGTTTCAATATTTTTGAATTAACATTTTATAGTAATGATTTCTTATAAATTATGTATTTTCAAATACTATTTGTTCACTATTAACATAATATTTCATCTTCTTAGTATAATTGAAAAAGTACCCTAGGATAATTTTTAAAATATTAATCTTAAAATTATATTAATATGTAAAAATAAAACTCTTATTAAGTGAAAAATTACCTTTAATATGTGAACATATAATTAAAAGAATTATAAAAACATTACTTAGGGAAACAATAATATTTGTAGTAATTTTTTAGAAAAACTAAAAAATAATGATTGAATAGATTAATAATAAATTTTTTATTATCTTAACATATTTTTAAAAAAACCTCAATACATACACATAATATATATTGAATATGTTGGAATTAGTTGTATTCACATATTCTTATTATAATAGAATGGATATTGTAATAATTCCCATTACCATTAAATTATCCAATGATAATGTTATCTCATTCCACAGATTTTGATGATCGAATTAGGATTGGTCATGGGAATATTATGTGATTAAACCCCCATGAACAGTAAGATTTTACAATAAACACAACTTATAATTTACCTAAACAATATGATTATTAGGAGGGAATCAATAATGATTATAATAGGTCTCCCCAACTTGACGTTGTCTATAACTAAAAATGAATAATGATAATTATCTAGGTTCTAAAATATTATTTTAATGGACCTTGGAATACCATAACAGTTCTTCAAACACTGACCATGAAATTTACTTGATAAATCTAGGTATCAAATTGTCCCAGTTTCCATTTATTTATCTCATTCAATCTAGCTTCTACATATCCCAGAACCAACAAAATTTACTATATAGTAACAATCATCTATAAATTTCTACATAGCTTCCTAGGGTTCAAATTATATTAACTGAGGATAATGTGGGAAACAACAATATATTTACATACCCATAACAATAATCATCAATCATAAATAATAAATAAATCCCTTTTCACCTATAGGAAACTCATATCAAATAAAAACATTTTATAAATCTTTAATATCATAATGAAAAACAATCCATATCCAATAAAGGGGAAATCTATACAAGATATAAATCAAGCCCATAATAATATGGGTTTTGAAACATCCAGAATACACATTTTCAAAAAGTAATGCTAACCCATTTATTATTGTATTTGAATTCAAATATATAAAAACATCAATGACACAACCTATATGGAATCCATTTTATTTAACAATACTAAATTATGCATTAACTATATAAGGTGGAAGAATATAATAGACTCCCATTAAAAAACAATGATGAATCATTATTTTAAAAATGATTTAAATCTATATCATTGGTCAATAGGTATGAATTTCAAAAATTAAACATAAAAAATCATTATAACATGAATTATTGTTCCTTATAAACATAAATTGTTCTAAAACAAAATATTTTTAAACCAATTCCATTATAATAGAATCATTTGTGTTTCCAAAAATCCCTTAGAATATTTCACCCTTTTATTCATAATGAATACACGAAACTCATTACAAATAATTTTAGGCAAATAGTTGAAAACCATGAAAACCATATCTCAATAACAGATATTAAATATATATAGATATTTATTTATTTATAAATGAATTTAGAACCAATAAAATATCATTATGTTTTCAAATTAAAGTATTTAACAATAAAACATTTCTAAATCAATCAAAACCTACTCACCACTGATTGGGGGAATAAATTTACTAATGATATTCCCATTAGATCATTTAAAAAATCCATATTATTAGAGAAAAACACGAAATTTTTCAGGAATCATGATAAGGGTTATTAAAAGAAATATAATACATAGGGGTAGTGTAGGGTTTAATAGAATATAAAAAACAAAGGATTTATATTTTAAAACATCTTAAAAAATAATTAAGAGGAAAAAATCCATTGAGGAAAAGATTTTGAGCTCCATTGAGATCTCATACAAGGTTGACAAGTGATAGTGGGATAATATGAGAAAGTTCGAGTTTGAGTCATGTGACACATGACCCCATGTATTCCTCCCTATATTCAGTAGGATTTCAACTATCTTTGAGGGTCTAAATTTATCTTTTAAGAGACTATGACGTTAGTATTATGTAACTATCATATTAAACTCAATAATAGAAAAATTAAATAAATTACAGATGTAGATAACACTTATAATAATAAATAATATCTCGATTCCATGAAATATAATTGTTGTCAGGAAAAATTAGTATAATGGATTAAACAGGGATCCTGATATTGTGTATATCAACGTATATACGACAATGAAATAACAAAATAATAAATTTAGGATCGCTCCAAAATATCCCCAATAATATCTTGATATATCATCAACACCTAAACAACAACATCTACTCAACATTAAGTCATGGGTCCCATTCCTTTTGATTGATCCATGACCATTATGTCATTATGTGCATTGAGATTCCTTTGAATTGTGTTAGTAATAACATAGATGGACACCACGAACATGACCATTTAATAAGTAAAATAATGATATAATGGTGTAAAAATAATCCTCTATATGTAAATAAGTAAAATATCCGCTAGAACATCATTCATTAATGGAACAACCACAAACTACTAACCATACATGCATCTACTATATACTGGAAATATGTCTTTGTCTAAAACTGAAATGCAAGTCTATTCATGAAACATGTCTTATCATATAATCTATGGTCACATCGTAAAGAAATAAAAAACAAATGATAATCAATGTAGGTCACATCATTCACATATAAACCATCCATTCTCCCCTAAGAGATTTCACATCATGTCTCAAGTCCAACCTTATCCCTCCAGGTGCACCCAGACCACAAATTTCACAATATAAAAAAAATGAACAACATGATTTCAAATCACCAAAAACCAAGGTGACTCATCACATGAAACCCTGTAAACAATCTCTAATTCATTCTGACTAAAACTGATCCCAAATGTGTTCATTGAGGTATAACCTCCAAGGAAGACAACCCCCTACATTTTTCTTGCACCATGATGATATAAACCACAAAGGCTATAAACCTTCTCCCTATATGGTTAACTACATATATATAGAAATACACGTCAATTTTTTTTACCAAAAATAGAGTTATCCTAGTAAATTTCATGTTTTCATTCTAAATTAAAGATATAAAAATTTATAAAAAATCATAAATATTATGTATTTCGTACTAGAATCCTAATGGATAACACTAAAAAATGAATCTCTCAATTCCACATGGATCATATACAAAACTAGTATATAATATATATTAACCGCATTTAAGAATATCTAACAAACCAAGAATGATAATCTTAATTGTAACCCAATGTTTAAATATTTTTGAACACCACAAAAAAGTTAATTCACAATGAATAAAACTACATAAATCCATGAGATGAGATATAAGGAGAAACAATAATCATGGAAGAATCCATTAATCCATACAGGTCATGTATGGATTGGGTAATGGTAAGGTAGAAGTAAAAAAAATAATTTTAATTAGACATTTTATTATCAATATTCCCTTAAAACAACATAGTTGCTTAGTTATAGTGTTGCCTAGGGGAAATAGTGGAACCACATATAGGAATTGGGTTACCTCTCTATAAAATATGTCACCACATGATATCTATGATTTATGTTATGGGAACATGAATATTGTAGATACATAATCACATTCTTGGTTTGACTATCCAAAATTCACTCTTGAGACATTCCATTCACCATAAATAACTTCTATTCTTGAAGATGCATTAAATGAAATGAAATTTAAATGTGAAACATCTTGAAATTAATGTGGCATTACAAACTCCCAATATGAATACTTATTATTTCCAAAGATAATCTCTAGGGCTATGGGATTAATGAAATCAACTATTATGCCACCATAGTTAACTCCCACTCTCATGTATCATATTGGGCTTAACCATGCATCCAGAGTATTAATAAAATATGTAGTATCTTCAGGAATAATATAATAACATTTTGGTCTACAATCTAGAATGAAAATATCATAAATGATGTGTTTTCCACCGTATGAAAATTCTAATCATCAATCTATTGTACACAATCTAGTTAATAATTTCGATATGACAACACATGGAAAACATTGTCCTTTCCTGAATTTCATTGGAGGGTGTGATAATAAATAATCCACCATAACAATATTTTCTATAATCATGAATTGATCTATATACTATTATATAAATTTTCCCTACTTACACATTCCTAGATTTCCCAATGACAACATTATCCTTACGAACGTAGATTCAAACATGATGACCGATAATGTTATCCACCTCAAGATAGATTAATTGAACTTCCTTATCTAAGTTGTAACAAACTAATTCTGAACCAAATATACTTTATTGGTGGTTTTAATAATTAATCTCATTTTTATTGTATCTAACTCTACCACCTCCATCCAACATATTACCGAGAAGCATGATTGATTCAAATTGCCTCAAAAGGGTCCATTCAAATAAAATCCTAGTAGATTTATTTAAATATTTACTCTTTGATGTACATGTTTTCATTGAGAACTCTTAAAAAATACAAGACACACCCTAAGTATATCATATTGTATTAAAATAATACTCTATGATATTCCATCCATCTTTTGGTGGTTTGATGTGGTCAACTTCTACTGAGACACCATTATAGTTTTCAGTGCCTACCAGGATATTAATACGAAGAAAAAATATTAATATGACAATATCATTATCTGAACATTATAAAAATCCCACTGCAAACATTACATATAACCTGACTAAATCATAATCAGAATAACCCTCTTAAATTTTCATAATTACACACTATTCCTCAATCTTTTAGCAACTAACAACATTGTACTTCAACATTTTAGGCACTTATGTTCTCCCATGTGGAATTACATGGTCACGTAAACCAATTTTAATATCGATATGAGATAGGGTTAATTAAAAATTGATAATCCATGATGCACATCATTTATCCTCTTACATTAAACATACTAGGTAACAAACCCCACAATATCATTCTTATACCAATCCAATAAAAGCATTGTTTATTTTCAGAACACATCTTTGAAGAGGGATGGTGAATCACCCCTAGTTTGGTATGAATGTTTTCAATATGATCTTCCCATATCTATATATTTTCTGCTATCTTATTATGGATGTATAATACATGTTTTTTTTCCAAACTATATCCTAGGATATGATTATCCTTCATGTTTCATTTCAGTATCACAATGCAATTTGTATCTAAAATATCATTTGACAAAACAAATTGTTATGGAATGATGTGATAATTAATGATGTGAAAATCAACACTAATCAATACACTAATATATCAATATGTCAGTCTATAAAAAATTACATCATCTTATTCAACTCTAAATAAGACTAAATTCGCATTTATTGAGATTTTCCGTGTGTAGCATCATTGATGGTATTCTCCATTTTTCGATAACTTTCTATCTTGAATTTTATTATCTAATGTAACATGGACCAATGCCTCTACTATAGATTACCATATCACTGTTTATATAAAAACCTTATGATCTTGGTTTATGTTTCAATATAAAACTTATTGTTGATGATATAATCACACCAACAATTCATATCCTAAACCATAGACACCAAATCCTTCATTTAGTTAGGGTAGTTATGATCATATGATTATAGATAACAAGACCCATATGTGATATCCCAATCCATATATATTTGAAGCGCTCGATGTCTAGATTCTGATGAATTGAAATAAACCATGTGACAGATCATCGGGTCAACCATAATTAGAATTATATCTGGTATCACCACATCTTCAAATAATATAATTCATCTAAACACTATCTAGTACATCAATCCTGACCACTTCATGGTTATCCCCTATCATAGTTCTTCTAAGTGAGATAATACATAAATTAATTGTCTATAATGCCAAACTAAACCACGAAAACTCACAATCCCAACCAATTTTTTTATCCAAACCCAATACATTAGTGTTTTACATTTGTATAGTCCGACTAATGTACCTACCACTAATTTCATATTTATATTAATTTAATCCTATTGAATCCTAAAATAAAACATTTAGAACATTTAATGAACACCATGTGTATGATTTTTACTCAATATATTATAGACGATCCCATCACCTGATTAATTTTTCTATGAATCTAACAAGGATTCATCAATGAATTCGATGATGAAAGAGTCCTATTAGGTATTTGAAATTTATTTTATGAGATCCATGAACACTACTGGTGCACTATTAAAACCATAAAGTATAAAAAATATAGTCACAATAGATATATAATCCCAATTTTTATCTTTTATATATTATATACCCTAAACCACATCAAATGATAACCAAGTCCTAGGTCACCATTTTATATTAATCAGGATCCACTAAATTAGTCTGATAGGTTATTGATCCATGGAAAAAATATATATTTTCTTCACATTTAAATAGTATAGCTTTCTATATTTTATATAAAACCATATTCCAACATCCAAAATCTTGGTGACATGATGTTAATTTCTCAAAATAGATGTACTAAAATTGATAAAAACCTTTTCCTCAAGATATCGAGTTTTAATTTCAATAATTGTAGAATTTTTGATTCTATATGATAAAAGGGGAATCAATATGCACTCTGAACCGAATAAGAGATAAATCATGAACTCAATCTCCCACTCATGAAAAAATTATGATAAATCCTTTGGGACTATATCTCATAATTGGTCTATAGTAGAGTAATGATTATTGAATCTATCACATGATCTCCTGTATGTATTATACCATACACATGTTTTGTATAGACTCATATATGGATGAACTAAAATATTACTCTAGATACCTAAAAATCCAATTCTTTTACTAGAAATAACTCATATCCCATATTGTAAATAAAATTATAGCACATTTGTGTGTAGTCAATGTGATCCTAAAACAATTTCATCTATTATATCTTGGAATATAAATCAATGATCATGAAATCCAAGGCCACATAATCCAACAAATACTCATAGCCCCCAATCGTTTTGTAACATGAGAGACATCATTTCATAAAGTATAAATATTTCCAATGATATTTCCAATTAACCAATAACCTAGGGGAAATATTAATATTTATCCCCAATCAACACACGAATCATGAAGAAATATTGTTATGAGAGTCCCATGTATCAAACAATGCTATTAAAAGGATAAAAAATAAAAGAACCATACCATTAATAGATGAAGGACCATGATCCTTGTTTTATCAAACCATAAAAATCCATAAAATAAACTAAATTCACATTATATAACCTTACCATATGATATCTAACTCACATATATGGATGCTCCATAAGGAATATACAATTATGGCTTTCATGACACTAGAATAGATTCCCATTTTGGTCGCCATGTTGTAGCCCTGTTATCTGACTGAGGACCAGAAGAACAAGACAAGGAATCTTATGTCTACACTATAACCATTGCCATAACATAGTAGGATAAAATACAAAAATTGTTATTTTATTTATCATTTTTTATCATGAATGGAACTCCGTTAACTCACAGGCATACATTTTATAGTAATTCAGTTACATTAAACACTGAAAGAACATATGATGCCCCCCTAAATATGCATTAGATTAACCTATATAAAACCTTGGATACTTATCGATACTCAATCATATCTCCTCAATCCCACACTTTTTACTATTTTAATAGGCAACAATAACACCACATGAAGATTATCAAACATACATTTAATAATTAAGAAATCTCTATTATGATATCCACTTATGAGACCCTCTCGATTGTGAGATCCTTAATACCAAAATATATGCCTGATCTCAAGTAATGTATATCACTATGGGCGTCATCTTTGGATAATGGTCTACATATATAAGGCCCAATCCTTAATCATTACATAATCATGAGATAATTAAATAATTCATCTTTAATTCAAATTGATGATATTTTTAGTTTTATAGATTTAGGTAATTTGGTCATAACCATTACATAACATATTGAATATTAAAAGTAGACACTTCTACTAACTATCTATTTTTTCATAAAATCAAAAACTCTTTAAAAATAAAAATGAAATCGTTTCAAGTTTTAACAGCATAACATTTCCTTTATCGCATCCTTGAATATATTATTATTTCTGTAATATGAAAAAAATATAAAAAATGGGATGATAATAAATAATATCAGAAAGGGATATAAAAAAGAAAACTATTTGTCTTGGATTAACATGAAAACCATGAAAATTTTACCACAATGTAAAACTTTTCACCTTTAAAAAGTAATAAAAACACTTCACTAAATATAATCTCATTTCGTAACCTTTTTTTAACTAGAATATTACTATAAATATTATTTAAGAAACATAATGAGTATAAATGTTACATGGGACGTAATCATGCATAAATGGAATAAAGTTATGATCGACTTCTATAAAAATCAGTAAATTGAATAGCCATACGACCGACATCCATTCCCATGGAATTGGGGTTTATAACATAACCAATTGTTATTGGTTTATCATGAATACATCCTTCATTTGGTTTTTCATATAACCACCCATCATTGGTTTATCTTCTAACCACCTGTCAAATGTCGAAGTACCATTATATAGTCATAACACATAAAATATTGGAAATATCAACAATTCACTAGTAACATTTCCTTTAAAATAAGAAGAAAACATTTCAAGATATTAACTACTCAATAGCCTTCAAAAACCATTTTCAATTCCAAAATATGTAAAATTTGATTATGTTATTTATTTTCCTCTTAAAAACATCAAGGCTTTCTGTGGAAAAATAATTCAAATAATCCTCACAGTGGGGAAAACATCATTGTCACCACATACGTTAAAACATTCACGTTGTCATTTTGTACAGAGATTCATCGAAAAAATATTACATTTTTAAAATATTTAACATCAAAGGGGTTTATTAAATTCCCTATGAAAGAAAGAGGTGTATATTATCAAAATATGGCCCAATGAATGGAGATTGAGTCAAATTCCCTTACCTTGTGAATGATTCATCAACTATGGTCCCTGATCATCTAGAATAATAAAATAAAGATAATTTAAATTTTTATAAGAATCTTTTTCATGTTAATTATTCTTTTTATAACACATTAAAAAAATTACATAATCATTTATGTTAATATCGGTCATTTAGTCGATATTCGGTACTTGAGTTGAAAGTGAACTTGTTTTGACATACATTGTCCATGTAGTCCAAAGTAAATCATCCCAAAAAAGCTATTAGTTATTTAAATATCATATATAACAAGTATATATGTATTTATAAGAGTCCATAATATTTGTAGAAGACAAATGAAATTCAATGTTTATGGAGATGGTAGGTCGTACGTATGCATGAAAGCTACCTTCATTTCTTTCTCACACTAAAAGAATAGAAATATAATTATGTAAATGTATATTATAATAAAAGTATTATATTTATGTCAAGTATATCTCATAGGCTTAATAAACCCATCATTTATACAGTTCATGTATAGAATGAACGAGTCATATCACATTGAGGGGGCGGTAGTCCGCACTTCATCATATGAAATTATCATATTTAAAAAATATGGGAAGAATAAAGGTATTATGTAAAAAAAATACAGATTCGTAGAGACAATATAAATATAATATATATCATAACTAAATATAGTTAAATCAAAATGTCCACTATGATAGGTGTTTTGGGTAAATCGAACAATCATTATTATGTGAGACAGTCATTCATCATACTCTGAAAAAATATGCTCACAAACATTAAATTCAAGTGTTTGTATGTGTAGTTAGAGTATTTATCATAAAAAAAATCAAAGTATATTTGTGATAATTGTGTTTTTAAGTAGTCAAAAAATAATAAGAGAATAGGTAGTGGATAAGGAATGTAATCAAATAGAACTTGAGAGAAGACGTTACCTATAAATCGGGTAATATCTTTTGATTTGAGCCCAAAGGATTTCTTGAATTGACATCTAGGGAGGGATATTGGGTGCTTATTTGAGTAGAATTTTTATCTTCCTAGAGGCTTGATAGGTTTGATTAAATTATCATTGGCAGTGTCATTTTATAAGAGGAAGGATGAGCACTTTAGGAATGTATTGAAATATTATTTTATTATAATATTTATTCATTTCAATATTGTTCCAATCTATTTTATTTCAAAAAGTATGATTATTTTGGAGCTAAATAATCTAAACCATTAGTATTTTGACAGGTTTAGGACCCAAAGGAACCTTATATTTTAGCTTTAATCCTTAGTTCAAACCCTTAACTTTTACCATGTCTTCTTGCATTTTAATAATATATGGTAACTATATTTACTATAAAATTACATGATATCCATAAGTGGATAATTAATTAATTTTTTACACTGTATGAGTTAGTTTTCAAATCATAGATTTTTTAGACTTTTATATCATTTAGTAAAATTGTATCTATTTTAAAAACATATTTATTTTAATTTTGGCACTATAAAGTAATTGATTTTGTTAAAATCATAACAACTCTATTATTTATAAGAAAAAAGAATTAAAAAACGAATTTATATATCCATATCATCCCTAAATTTTTTGGAATGAATATAAAAATTTTAATTATATTTATTTTAATATTTATATTATCATTTACTTGAATCCTTTATTAATGAATCAATCAATACATCATCATTGTGTCAAAATTAATATTTTTTGTATAATATATAAAAATCATAAACAAAATATTGTGATATATGAAATATTTTTATATTTAAAATTAATATTTATAGTTAAACATATTAGTTATATAACCACACAGAAAATTTAATCTAGTAAATGATACATGTTTATGTCATGTTTTATTTACTTTAAATTATTTAATATAACATGTCTTTATCACTACCAAGTAGATACATGGAGTCCCAAAATTGTCTCATGGATGGAAATTGTAAGAAATATATCATAAAATAATAATATTAAGTTTTTAAGGTAGTTTAGTATTAATATAATATAAATTTTACCCTTATATACCAGATTTACATTTTTACCATGGTAAAAAAATTAATTACGAATGTTACTATTCATAATGTCTAAAAATAACAGTTACCTATTTACAAAAATTCATCCTCTTGATTCAAAATGAGTAATCAATTTTTCCAAATTCAAAAGTCATAAATTTCAAATATTAATTTAAAAATAATTATTTTGTGAAACCAATAATGTAGTTTTTTAAGAAATAATAACTATCAAATGATTGACTTGTGTTTTTGTTGAATTTGAATGGAAATCACATACAATGTCCCATATTGGATTAAATGATGAAAACATAATCCATTTACACATTAAAACCTATTAAAATAAATAAATATATATAGATAGATTAGATGAAAATACAGTTTTGAATTAAAATACAATATTTTTCACTATGCATTAAAATGTGAATTTTATCAAATATATTCTAAAATTTCAACCAATGTTATTATTGATGTCCCAATTCTAAATAAGAACATTATTTTTTCCAATATTACATATAAATGTGATGAAAAATATATTTAAACATTTTTCTCTATCAAAATGTGGAAAACGACCTTTTTAAAATAACTGAGTATTTTAGGATTAAAATTGGTTTCATTCAAAATTTAAGCCATTAACATTTTTTGGATATATATATATCATTGAACTAAAATGTATAATAATATTTTAGTTATTTTTTCCAGTATCTCCCTTATAAAGTCTAGGTGTTAGCTATAATTTAAAAAATTAATAATATTATAGTATTGTTTTTCAGTATAACTCAATGTTGTGTGAAATGTAAGATATCAGAGAAACCCATTTTTCTATGTCAAGTATGCTATTGGAAAATTTTTAATCATTAATGAAAACATAATAACTTCTTCATAAATAATAATATTTATGAAAATGAATTATTCTATAAATATCTAGCATGCTATATCATATCCCCTTTTGGATATTCTGGCCCAACAATTTTATTTACATATCAATTAAGTGAACGTATTTCTCTCTCATAGCATTTTAAGATTCCCAAATTAACTATTTATGAATATGGGTTTACAACAAAACCATTACTAGATTAATAACCATATTCTACAAGACATTATCTCTGCGGTCAACAATATGTACAAGTTGATCCTCATTAAAATTATTATCTTCCAATTGCATTACATCAGGACTCAAAACATGGGATAGATCCATCATATATGTTCTCAACATTGAAATATGAAAAAATTGTGTACCTATAATAAACATTGAGGTAAATATACCATGTAGAAAAATAACAAATGTTTTCTTACTATGTGATATCCTAATGTTATTTTGAATCAATTAAACTTTTTCTGCCAACTCTTCAACCATTTTTTGTCCCATCATTTTCCATTCACGTACTTCACCCAAAAAATCAAGAGTTTGACACCTCATTTAATATAATGATTCAAATTTTTCTATCTGTATACTGCAAGGAAAATTGTTATTATAAGAAAACTCAACCAAATAATGATGTTGATCCCCAATTCTCTAGTAATCCATAGAATAATAAATTATCATAAACAAAAAGTTCTGAATTGTTTAATCAGACTACCCTTTTGATTGAGGATGAAAAGATGTAATGAAATTTAATTTAGTTCCCAATGATTTTTGAAGGCCCTTTCAATGTTGGAAGGGAACCTAGGATCGCGATCATAAACAATGGAAAGGGGAAATCCATGTTACCAAACAATCCCATTAATATAAAATTAATAAAGATAATATAGAAACAAAGTATATTGAATGGGAATAAAATGAGAAGAATTAGTCAATCGATCAAAAATAACATAAATTGGATTGCTTCCGTGATATATTTTCACTATCTCCACTATGAAATCCATGGACACATTTCCCCATGTCTACTCTAGAACAGGTAATGGTTGAATAATCCATTTCATTATCTACCACTCTTCTTTAACCTATAAAGAAGTCAAACCCTTCATAGTAATGTTAGAAATATATCTTTTTATTCCACCCCACCAGATATATTCCTTAAGATCAATGTACATATTAGTACTATCTTGATGAACTGAAAATATAGAACTTTGGGCTTCACATAACAACTCATTCTTCTACTTTTAATCACAAGGAACACATAATATCTTTCCAATCCTCAAAACAAAATATTTAGTAATATTAAATTTAGGTAACATACTATTCTAAACCAATTCTACCTTTTTCTTGTAACTCACCGTCTTATTGATGTGGATGATTAGTTTTTTCAGATAGAGATTATTTCACTGCCACCTAAAACAAAATACTGGAATTACATGCACTAAAAAATTCCAATCTAAATTCATCAAATATGAAACCCAAGGATCTTGTTTCAAATATAGCATAGTTAATGTAGAATTACTCTTTCAACTCAAAGCATCAACCACTTTATTTACCATTACCAAATTGTAATAGATCATGCAATCACAATCACGGATTAATTCAAACCATCACATTTGTCTCATGTTTAATTCATTATGAGTGAATGTATACATCAAACTTTTATGATCAGTATATATTTTACACTTTAGGCCATAAAAATTATGCCTCCAAATTTCTAATAATAACCCCACTAATTCCAAATCATGTGATGAGTAATTTAGCTTTTGAGGATTTAACTACCATGAAGCATAAGAATTTACCTGATCATTCTTCATTAGGACACAACAATTCCTTTCAATGATGCATCAATGTACATATCAACTTCATTATTTTTTTGAAAGCATGGAAAAACTGGAGCATTTACTAATTTTCTATTTTGTTCCTAAGTACAATTATCACATTCATTTTTTCAGATGAACATAAATCCCTTACGCATAATCCTAGTTAGTGGGATAGATAACTGAGAAATTTTTTCAACAAACATTAAGTATTAATACGACCGTCCAAGAAAAATATGATTCTCTATGATATTGGTAGGTATGGTCCACTCTTCAACAACATTTTTTAAAAAATTATCACCAGAAATGCCATCTTTAGAAAAATTATTATCTCGGAAAGAAATTTTTTGAAACCCAAATTGAATATTACTAAACATTACATGTAGTTTAGTCTCATTTATTATTTTAAAAAACCTCATGTGATGTTCATGTTCCTCTCGAAACATACAATATAACAGGATTTCATCTATAAAATAACCACAAAATGATCTAGAAACTGATGAAATACGTCATTCATGATATTCATAAAAACATTAGTTGTATTAGATAACCAAATGGGTATAACTAAAAACTCAAAATTCCCAAATCTCTTTTGGAAAGATGACTTTGGAATATTATCCTCCTTAAACTTCACCTGATAGAATTCATAACTCAAATAAATTATTGAAAATTACAGAGCTCTTTGGAGCTGATCAAACAAATCATTTATATGATGAAACAAATACTTGTTCTTATTACTGATGTTATTAAATTCTTTGTAATCAATAAATAATATCATTGAACTATCATTATATTGAACAACATGAGCTAGATAATATTCACTACCATCGTTAATCAATCACTCAGATTCTTGATATTTTAACAAAGTTACGAAATCATTGAATAAAACATTCATGTCATTAAAATCGATTTTATCATGATAAACTTAAATCCAATCTATACACAAAATGACATAATATTCCACTATGGAATGATCAAAATCATTTTTAGGAAAGTCTATCCCATTAATGATTATAGGAAGATTTCTATAAATCATTGTAGCTTTAACACTTCCACCAAGAGTTTTTACCAAAATAACGATATAAAATAAATGACGATCTATATACAATTTACGTGAAAAGTTCTCAGAAATGAAATAATGTGATGGTCCATAGTCAGATAGAGTATTGGAAATTTTTGAATAAATTTGTAACCTACCTATTAACAATTCATTTGATGGAATCACTTTAACTAAAGTTGTTGAAAATTATTTTTCCAAGTCCTTATACTTTTGTTAATATTATTTTCCACCCTAGGTAATAAAATTTGAACACACATTGGCATTATGACCTAACCCATTGCCACTAAAACATCTTACCATTGGTTTTTGATTTCATTCCTGGTCATATTTATTTTAGTTAGAAGAAATATGTCAAATCTTTCTAAATCAGAAGCACTTCTTGGACATTGAGATACATTCCCCAAGATTCATTTTTACCTCACTTATCTCATGTTAGAAATATGGATTTCCTACCTGTATAGTTATTTGATGTATTCTTTACCATTTCATACCAACTAGATCGCTTATTATGTTTTCACTCAAGGGAACATGCATATGAAAAAACTCCTTTTATAGCTTCTCTGCACATCAGATAGGTTTTCCATTGATTTTAAACTCATTAGAGGCTAACACATTTCAATATTTAGGCTTCAGTCTTGAGTAGAATTGATGTATCCTAATTCCAATAACCTAGATAAAATCTTTGGTGTACCATGAAGAAAAGGAATTTTTTTTTCATTTGCAATCAACTGACCTTCTTCCTTTTATCTCAATTATAAAAACATCTTTTCAATCCTATATCAAATAGCCATAGGAAAATATTTCTCAAGGAAGATAATCTTAAATTCATTCCCTTCTATAGAGTCAATATTTTCACTTCGACTATTATTTTTAATCATTGACCAACACTTATCAACATCACCTTAAAAATGATAGATAAGAAGACTAATATTTTTATTATTTGAAAACCCCTTTACATCAATAATCATTCCCTTTTCTTTAATCCACACTTCATCTTTCACATGGTTATATGATCCTCTGAATGATGGGGGATGTTGCCTCATTAAATGATCTAAAATATTTATATGGCTGTCTAGTAGGTCTATTTGATCTCGTGCATGGACACCACCACCATTTATCACCTGAATCACTCAATCTAGTACCACAACAATCAATTTAGTTCCAATTTCGGCCATCTTAGGATAGTGATTTAGAAAGTTATTTCCTTATATATTCCCTCCCAACACATATTCCATGTTTCCCCATAGAAAACACTTCTGAACAATCACATCTTAGATGAAGGAACATAGTAATCTTCAAATGCTATATCATTTCATATTGTTTATAAAATTAAAAAAATAATACGGATATTCTATGAACAACACTCTAACTCAAAATGTTATCTTAAAAGACCTATAACACTAACTATAAGGACAAAGCCTTTAGCATTACTTGATCATGAGATAAGTCAATGATATTAATTTAATTCACATCTAGGACATTTCAAGTTTAGAGCTGTAGAGAATTTGGTCATAACATATACATAATATCATGAATATTAAAAGTAGACACTTCTTCTATCTATCAATTTTTTCATAAATAAATATCTCTTTAAAAATAAATATTACATTGTTTCATGTTTTAACAATATTAATTTTTCTTTGATCCCAGCCTTCACTATTTTATTTTTGTGTAATGTGAAAAAACATTTCAAAAAATGGGATTAACATAAAAATATTAGTATGAGATACATAAATAAAGCATACTATTACTCCAAAGATAACTTGAAAACCATGAGTACATTATCATAATGTAATACTTTTCACCATTAGGATGTATTGAAAACACTTAACTAAATATAATCTCATTTCATACCCTTTTTTAACCCAATTATTACCATAAATCACATATAAGCAACATGTAGCATATAATTGTATCAATAGAAATAGGCATACCAAAATGGAATAAACATACGGTCTACATCCACACATATCACTAAATGTAATATCTATAAGACCAACATATATACCCAATTCATTGGAGGATATAATGTCACCACATGTCCTTGGTTTATCACAGAACCACCTGACATTTAGGTTTATCATGTAACCACCCATCATTGGTTTATCACGTAACCACACTTCAAATGTCCAACTACCATTATAAAATCATAACACAAAAAATATAGCAAATTTCAATAATTAACTAATAACATTTGATTTGAAATCACATGAAATCATTTAAAGATATTTAAATACTCAATCCATTTTGAAAATTATTTTCAACACCAAAATTCATAAAAATGTTATATGGTATTTATTTACCATTTAACAATATTAAGGCCAGTTAAGGAAGACAAATCTCAAATGATGATCGTGGAGGCAGGAAGGTTGTTGTCATTGAATATATAATTTTTTTTTTCATTTAGTAAAACACTTCATAGAAAAAAGATTACATTTTAATGATATTAAAACCCCAATGGGTTTATTATACCCAATATAAAAGAAGGAGGTGTGTATTATCAAAATATTATTCAATGAATGGAGATTGAGATAAAGTCTATTACCTTCATTATGATTCATAACATATATTCCTTATTCATCATAGATAATAAACATAAGTTTATTTCTACTTGATCGAGATCATTTTTCATGTTCTTTATTCATTTTATTCCTTTTTATAAAATATGCATAACTATTTATGTTAATGTTAGTCGTTTTGTTGATATTAAGTACTTTAGTTGAAAATGAACATGTTTTAAGGTTAATTGTCTATGTAGTCGAAAGTAAATCATATCCATAATGATATTAATGATTTAAATATCATATATATATTGTATATATTTATTTCTAATAGTCCTTAGAATTTTGAGATAATAAATTAAATACACCATTAATGGAGAGGGTAGGTCATTTGTATGCATTAACGCTACCTTAATTTCATTATCATACTAAAATATAATAATCTAATCATATAAATGTACCAATGTTATATAAATTCTATTTATATATTATATTTTAATAAATCAATATTTTATATGTTCCATGTATATAATTAAGGAGTAATATCACTTTGAGGTGGTTGTTGTCTACATATCCTCAAATGAAATTATTGTATTTACACATTATTAAAAGATTAAAGTATGCGTTAAATGTAACTCCCCGACCCCAGTTACCCAGAGTCGGTGCATTACTTCGTAACATTGGCATGATCACAAGAATGATCAAATCTCGAAAGACCGATTGGTTTAGTAGCCTTGGAAACACTAGATATATTCATAAGTTTTACATTACATCATTAAACTAAAAACTACTACAACAACATATTGTCTCCATAATCCACACTCATATCCCCACATAATATCCCTGCAGGTCATTCATAACTTACTTCTTCATTTCCTGGGAAAAATAAAACATAGAAAAGGGGTGAGCTCAAATGCCCAGTAAGGATAAATATATAGCGGAAACTTTTGAAAATAAGAATAAAATTTTTAAGGAAATGTATAACTAAAAAAAAAGCCTTTTAAACTTGAACTTAAACATAGTATGGGAAAAGTAAAATGAAATGATGCCATTTACTTATTCACATGGATATTCTACTAATCGAATAATCACATGCAAAAATCAATAACCACTTTCATAATGTTGGAACACATAATGCCAGACTATCATAACCACATAGCCAAGGCCTCGTGCCAAGACTACAAATAAGATTTTGTCAAGGTCTTGTGCCAAGACACTAGTTTGTCTCATGAGACCTACCGATGCATCGAGGAGCTATAGCGGGCTCCACCCGTCACTTATTAAGTCCAATGCATTCCCATATGAAAAGGTTTAAACATAACATAAACATTCGTATTAAAACTAGCATACGAAATGTCAATAATTTCACCATAAACTATGAATGGTATAAAAATAGCACATCCACAGTCAAACATATCACAAAACCTTCAATACAATATAGATGTTTTGTATCATAATAAATCAACTTCAATTAAGCGTAAAATCCGTCGAAGGATGTTGACATAGATGAAATCAAAACACTTTTTAGAGAAATATCTCTTTCTATTTTTGAAAACATTTAAGAGCCATATAAAATAAAACATTTTCTTGAAAATATTCTTATAAGCTTGTAAGGAAAGCTTTGAAGATTTTATAACGGCGTAAAATAACCGCACCCGCCGTATAAGTTTAGAAAAACATTCTTACCTCAATTCTGTCGAAAAGGTTAAAAAGGACCTTCTTTTGAAAACGACGGAAATATTCCTTTATAAACCTCTTATAAAAAGTCAAACAAGGGTATAAATTACTTTAACCCATATTCTTGTAAATAGTAAAAATGTTTTGAAATACATTTTTAAGAAACATGGATGTGGATGATAAAGATATCCCAGTAGATTATTACGTATAAACAACCTCGGATAATGAAGAGATTGTGAAATAAACCCTTACCTTGTACTTTTCCTTGGTTGGGGTAGGTTAACCTCCTGTATAATGGTGAAATAATTGTTATTAAATTATACAAGAATCATATATATTAATATGATATCATATATGATCTTTTAATATTGATTTGTTAATAATATCTTAGAATTATCGTCGTTTCGGGTGTTAACTTACTCATTTTCTTTTATATGTTTTGTTACATAAGACATGTTTGTTGTATCTTATTCATATCCAGAATGATATCAAGTCCTTAAACATCATTTTTAAATCATCAAATGATAATTATACTTGAATGAATACGATGGAGAATGAATCTCATCGCGTTCGTGGAGACGGTAGTCCGTACGTACGCACGAGCGACAATATCATTCTTTTGATATTAAAATAATATATAAATGGATGGTATATCATATATACAGAATCATTAACATGTTATATTTATTATTTACATGAGTTACACATCATTATTATACCCATCCAAATAATAATATAATGAATAACAATTACACCACGACGTGGAGACGGTAAGCCGTACGTACGCATGTATGGTGACATGTTATTCAAAGGGTGGATAGAATACTGAATATGGTTGTACCATATATATAATAACATCACAGTATATGTGAGATACTGGAGTTATTATTTTATAATGGTATGAACAAAGGAAGAAGAAGTGGAAGAAGAAATGAACTTGGAGAAGGGTGGTGAAATCATTACCTCTTCTTCGGGTTCTTCCTTTTGATTTGATCAAAAGGGCTCCATAGGATGGCTTTCTGATCAAACTAAGGCCTCTAGGTTGTAGTGAGGGATTATGGGAGAGTATTTGGGCAGAGTTTGGCCGAACCAAAAGGCTTTTAAGGTGTGAATAAATGGGAAGGAGGAGTGCCCTTTTATAAGAGGGGTGAGGGCCACCTTTGGAAAAGCTAGAAATATTAATTTATAATAAATTCATATTCGGTTTCTAATGGCTCCAAAGTTTATTATTCAAAGGATAAGGTGGGGATAGGTCGAAAACCACTCAACCAATAGAATTTAGACAGGTTTGGGTACTTATATTAACCTTATCTTTATGTATTAACTCTAAGTTAATTAGTTTCACTTTTACAATGTCTCTTTGTATTTTTATATAATATGGTTAATATACTTACTATATACATCCAAACGACCCCCAACTGGTCCATTAATGATGAACCTATCATGATATAAGTCTCTTGGCCGAACCTTAGATTTTTAGGAATTTAATATCAATTAATAATATAATATTTGTTTTAAGAACTCTTTTATGTCAATTTTGACACTATTCAATAGTTGATTTTTGTGAAACTCATAACAGATTTATTACTTCGAACAAAGTCAATTAAATCAATCCTAATATATCATATTATCCTTGAAATTTAGTTTAATTCATTAAAAGGTTCATATTATATTTATTTGGGTATTTATAATATCAATTATTTTAATTGTTCACTATTATAGTAATTACTGCATCATAATTGTGTCATAAATAAAATAAATTATTTAATGTCTAAAAATTATAAATAAATTATAATTATGTAGGAAATCTTTTTAGCTTTCTAATGAATATTTATAATCGAAAATCCAACATGTATAACCCTATGTAAAAATTGTTCTTCTAAAAGATGTAAGCTTATGCCATTTTTATTTTTATTTTAACTTTATTAATATAAAGTGTCCCTACCACATACAAGTGGCTCCAAGGGGTCCCCAAATTGACCCAAGGATGCTCATGGTCGGGTATGTGTCCACCAATAAGGTTAGGACACGTTTTAGGGTAATTTTGTATTATTATAATATTATTTTTTAACCCTTATTTACCGGATTTACCCTTAACCATGGTAAATAAAATATTTACCACAGTAATTATTCAAAATGTCTAAAAATAAAAGTTACCTATTTACACAATTTGGACATCCTGATTCCAAATATGGAATCCATTTTTCTAAATTCAAAACACAGAAGTGGCAGAAATTAATTTAAAAATAATTCCCGCTGTCAAAACAAAAAGCGTGTTTTTAAGAGGTAATAACTATCAAAAGATTGACACTTGTTTATGTTCGGTTTAATTGTAAAATTATGTCCAATGACCAACATTATATTAAACGGTAAAAATATATTCTAAATATACTTTAAAACCACTCAAATTCTTAATTTATCACTATTAATTATTTTGATTAAAAAAGTTGTTTTTAATTAAAATTTAGTAATTTTCACTATTCATCAAAATATGAAAGTTATCCGAAATGTACCAAAATTTCACCTTAGGCTAAATTCGATATTATGAATCTAAAAATGAAGTCCATTTTCAAATATAAAATATATATAATTTCAAAAATTAGGTATTAATATTCATAACGGCTAGTTTGATTAGTTGTGGTGTGTGTTAAAACTCAAGGTTGCGTACAACACACGCTACTGTATTATTCAAAGAAAGCGTACCGTGGAAGCTTGGGATGTTTCATTTTAAATTTTTGATGTCCCCATTTAGTCAAAAAGTTAAATATATTGTATTTAGAAAGGGTTCACTATTAAAAGTTGATAAAAGTGCAATACTGAAAATGAATTTGTTCTTGCATTATATCTAAGAAACTCATAATATGGATTCTAAAATTATATGGATTATATAAAGTTTAAAATTTAGTTAACACTATTAATAACCTCTTTTGAACAGCTTGTTTGGTAAGTCATGGTGCGATTGAACTTGTTGTTGCGTGTAGTGAAAGTTATTGAATTATTTTGAAGAGATAACACACTATAAAATCTTGGGGTGTTACATTCTCCTCTCCTTCAATAAATTGCGTCCTCGCAATTTGAAATTGTTCTTCGAAAATAAAAGGGTGAAAATAAAAATATATTTGTGGGAAAACCCACATTGGAAATTGGGTTACTAAAATTTAGTCTTAATATGAGGAAAAGAGAAATGAAAGGGTCACCACCAAATTATGATCTCGATTAGGAGAACATTGGTGGCAATTAGAGACATATAATTGGAGGAAAAACGTAAATATTTATAGGTAGTGATTGAGATAATCAATCACAAACAAGTGTATAATTGAGGTCCTTAAATTCATCAATCTATGATGATTTGAAATACCATCGGTTCAACAAAACATAGGGTATTAGGATAACACATTTTTGACATTTCAAAATATCATAGTTGAAATCCCACATCGAAAAATGAATTAACGAGGCCTCTATTTAAAATAAAGAGTGGAAAGTATGAAGATTACCGAAAATAACACATACTAGGGTTCCATGTAGGAAAATTTGGATATGGAAGAGAAATCTAACCATCAATTATCTGATGGAGAGTGGTAGAGAACATGGCTATGAAAAGGCCAACAATCCCAAAGCCATGAATTAGTGATGATTTAAGGTACCATCTAGGAAAACATTTTTGTTCTAAGTTGATATTCTTAATGTTGAGGAATTTATTTATGAGATTGGCTAAGATCATAAGGAGATATAATTACTTTATAATTAGAGTTTTATCCATTAATAAATTTCAACCACAAACTCATCTTTCACTCTAAAACATAATAGAATGTAAAAAAAATTCTATTTACACTATTCATATAGGGTTCCAAAATAAACGAATTTATAATTCATCTACAAGATCTTTTAATAAAAACTACATTATTTAATCCAGGACATCTCGTGGGCCAGTGGTAGGTGATACACCCTTGTCTCCCTTCGGTTGCGGGTTCAAGTCTCGCAGCCTTGCCGGACGCGACGGGTTGCCGCCCGACCTCCGGGTTGTCCTTTTATGGCAATCCAAAATAATCCAAACTAGAACTATCCAAAATACTTCTATCCAAACTCACAGTCCAACATTTATAAGTAAGGAAAACATAATGTAGAACCTTTTTACCCCGTAATAGCATATGAATAACTTCGTCATGTATTATTTTAATACACTGAAACATCCTGAATTACCATATTCCTTATTGATTACATTCATGCTCCCTTATTCCATATAGAAAGCTGGATATACTTCATTAATCCAAAAATGTTTTAAACCCCAAAAATGATGGAATATACAAATCATTAGTCAGTTCCAAGGTAGTCAAGAATATCTAATATAATTTATCCAAAACAATCATGTATTATTCCAAAATCACTAACTCGGTATTAGAACTATATTATGGTTTATCATTCTCTCAACCATATATTTTACAAAAATTTATCCTGCTGTTGAGTCACCTTTCTTTGTTCCACACAATCTCAAGTCCTTAATGAAATAGTACTGCAGTACAATCCTTATATACTCCATAATTATTATAACAAGTACATTGTTGATACAACACTCAATTGACATAATCAACATAAGAACTCTAATCATTCCTCTTCATCTGTGGTAGTATCATAACTTGATTATTATCCAATAGCATCATTTGCGTCATAGTCTGATGACTGGGACATAGGTTCGCGTAGTGTCCAAACTCCTTGCAAATGAAGCATTGTACATTTGAAACCATTTTCTTACCCGTGCAGTCACGTACTTTGTGCCCTTTTCCTCCACACTTATAACAAACTCCCATTCCTTTCAGGCAAGTTCCAGGGTGTTTCTTTCCACAGTTACCACATATGGGAAAATTCTTCTTTTCCCTCTTCCCTTTATCCATCTTTTTCTCTTCTATCCTTTTCTTCTCTTGCTTCCCTTCAAAGCCATAGGACTCAGTAAACTCTTTACTTATCTTATCAATACATGATATTATTTCTTCATATGATGATAATACATGGGAGACTATTTCTCTTATAAATTCTAGCTTAAGACCATGAAAGATATGATCCTTCCTTCTCTAGATCATGTGCATTTCCGGAGTTCTCATTCCTTCTACTGGGCGCCATTTCTAAACAATGGCATAAACTAGATCAGTTTATGAATCAAAATACATAATCCCATACTTATAAAACACTTAACATAAATTGAACTATTTATGGACATAATCCATAATCATAAGAATTTTTTCTTTGAGGAAGTATATACTCATAATCCCTTCAAAATGATTTGTAAAGAAAATGAGAGTTATCCTAAGCATATCCCCCGGGAGTGTCGTAACCCAGAGTGCAGCAAAGCCCGTTGTCGTGCACCAGTTCCCGTTCGAGTCTAGCTCAAAGCGGTGTTTTCGGGTTTTACCCCTAGGTAATCTGTGCCAGAGCCGCCTCTACCTGCTCGTATCCAGACAGGGATGTATTGCTCGGAAAACTCACAAAATCTCTACAATACCAAAATTTTAGGAAGTTCTTCTATACTAATCCTCAAAGTTCATATTAGGTCTACGTGCTCTAATCAGAGTTTATCTAAATCTAGCTTCCATGGTTTGTACTAAACTTCCTCTGATACCAACTGTAACGCCCCGACCCCAGTTACCCAGAGTCGGTGCATTACTTCGTAACATTGGCATGATCACAAGAAAGATCAAATCTCGAAAGACCGATTGGTTTAGTAGCCTTGGAAACACTAGATATATTCATAAGTTTTACATTACATCATTAAACTAAAAACTACTACAACAACATATTGTCTCCATAATCCACACTCATATCCCCACATAATATCCCTGCAGGTCATTCATAACTTACTTCATCACTTACTGGGAAAAATAAAACATAGAAAAGGGGTGAGCTCAAATGCCCAGTAAGGATAACAATATAGCGGAAACTTTTGTAAATAAGAATAAAATTTTTAAGGAAATGTATATCTAAAACAAAAGCCTTTTAAACTCGAACTTAAACATAGTATGGAAAAAGTAAAATGAAATGATGCCATTTACTTATTCACATGGATATTCTACTAATCGAATAATCACATGCAAAAATCAATAACTACTTTCATAATGTTGGAATGCATAATGCCAGACTATCATAACCACATAGCCAAGGCCTCGTGCCAAGACTACAAATAAGATTTTGTCAAGGCCTTGTGCCAAGACACTAGTTTGTCTCATGAGACCTACCGATGCATCGAGGAGCTATAGCGGGCTCCACCTGTCACTTATTAAGTCCAATGCATTCCCATATGAAAGGGTTTAAACATAACATAAACATTCGTATTAAAACTAGAATACGAAATGTCAATAATTTCACCATAAACTATGAATGGTATAAAAATAGCACATCCACAGTCAAACATATCACAAAACCTTCAATACAATATAGAAGTTTTGTATCATAATAAATCAACTTCAATTAAGCGTAAAATCCGTCGAAGGATGTTGACATAGATGAAATCAAAACACTTTTTAGAGAAATATCTCTTTCTATTTTTGAAAACATTTAAGAGCCATATAAAATAAAACATTTTCTTGAAAATATTCTTATAATCTTGTAAGGAAAGCTTTGAAGATTTTATAACGGCGTAAAATAACCGCACCCACCGTATAAGTTTAAAAAAACATTCTTACCTCAATTCTGTCAAAAAGGTTAAAAAAGACCTTGTTTTGAAAACGACGGAAAGATTCCATTATAAACCTCTTATAAAAATTCAAACAAGGGTATAAATGACTTTAACCCATATTCTTGTAAATAGTAAAAATGTTTTGAAATACATTTTTAAGAAACATGGATGTGGATGATAAAGATATCCCAGTATATTATTACGTATAAACAACCTCGGATAATGAAGAGATTGTGAAATAAACCCTTACCTTGTACTTTTCCTTGGTAGGGGTATGTTAAGCTCCTGTATAATGGTGAAATAATTGTTATTAAATTATACAAGAATCATATATATTAATATGATATCATATATGATCTTTTAACATTGATTTGTTAATAATATCTTAGAATTATCGTCGTTTCGGGTGTTAACTTACTCATTTTCTTTTATCTGTTTTGTTACATAAGCCATGTTTGTTGTATCTTATTCATATCCATAATGATATCAAGTCCTTAAACATCATTTTTAAATCATCAAATGATAATTATACTTGAATGAATACGATGGAGAATGAATCTCATCGCGTTCGTGGAGACGGTAGTCCGTACGTACGCACGAGCGACAATATCATTCTTTTGATATTAAAATAATATATAAATGGATGGTATATCATATATACAGAATCATTAACATGTTATATTTATTATTTACATGAGTTACACATCATTATTATACCCATCCAAATAATAATATAATGAATAACAATTACACCACGACGTGGAGACGGTAAGCCGTACGTACGCACGTATGGTGACATGTTATTCAAAGGGTGGATAGAATACTGAATATGGTTGTACCATATTTATAATAACATCACAGTATATGTGAGATACTGGAGTTATTATTTTTTAATGGTAAGAACAAAGGAAGAAGAAGTGGAAGATGAAATGAACTTGGAGAAGGGTGGTGAAATCATTACCTCTTCTTCGGGTTCTTCTTTTTGATTTGATCAAAAGGGCTCCTTAGGTTGGCTTTCTGATCAATCTAAGGCCTCTAGGTTGTAGTTAGGGATGTTGGGAGAGTATTTGGGCAGAGTTTGGCCGAACCAAAAGGCTTTGAAGGTGTGAAGAAATGGGAAGGAGGAGTGCCCTTTTATAAGAGGGGTGAGGGCCACCTTTGGAAAAGCTAGAAATATTAATTTATAATAAATTCATATTCGGTTTCTAATGGCTCCAAAGTTGATTATTCAAAGGATAAGGTGGGTATAGGTCGAAAACCACTCAACCAATAGAATTTAGACAGGTTTGGGTACTTATATAAACCTTATCTTTAAGTATTAACTCTAAGTTAATTAGTTTCACTTTTACAATGTCTCTTTGTATTTTTATATAATATGGTTAATAAAATTACTATATACATCCAAACGACCCCCAACTGGTCCATTAATGATTAACCTATCATGATATAAGTATCTTGTCCGAACCTTAGATTTTTAGGAATTTAATATCAATTAATAATATAATATTTGTTTTAAGAACTCTTTTATGTCAATTTTGACACTATTCAATAGTTGATTTTTGTGAAACTCATAACAGATTTATTACTTCGAACAAAGTCAATTAAATCAATCCTAATATATCATATTATCTTAGAAAATTATTTTAATTCATTAAAAGGTTCATATTTTATTTATTTTGGTATTTATAATATCAATTATTTTAATTGTTCACTATTATAGTAATTACTGCATCATAATTGTGTCATAAATAAAATAAATTATTTAATGTCTAAAAATTATTAATAAATTACAATTATGTAGAAAATCTTTTTAGATTTCTAATGAATATTTATAATCGAAAATCCAACATGTATAACCCTATGTAAAAATTGTTCTTCTAAAAGATGTAAGCATATGCCATTTTTATTTTTATTTTAACTTTATTAATATAAAGTGTCCCTACCACATACAAGTGGCTCCAAGGGGTCCCCAAATTGACCCAAGGATGCTCATGGTCGGGTATGTGTCCACCAATAAGGTTAGAACACGTTTTAGGGTAATTTTGTATTATTATAATATTATTTTTTAACCCTTCTTTACCGGATTTACCCTTAACCATGGTAAATAAAATATTTACCACAGTAATTATTCAAAATGTCTAAAAATAAAAGTTACCTATTTACACAATTTGGAAATCCTGATTCCAAATATGGAATCCATTTTTCTAAATTCAAAACACAGATGTGTCAAGAAATTAATTTAAAAATAATTCCCGCTGTCAAAACAAAAAGCGTGTTTTTAAGAGGTAATAACTATCAAAAGATTGACACTTGTTTATGTTCGGTTTAATTGTAAAATTATGTCCAATGACCAACATTATATTAAACGGTAAAAATATATTCTAAATATACTTTAAAACCACTCAAATTCATAATTTATCACTATTAATTATTTTGATTAAAAAAGTTGTTTTTAATTAAAATTTAGTAATTTTCACTATTCATCAAAATATGAAAGTTATCCGAAATGTACCAAAATTTCACCTTAGGCTAAATTCGATATTCCGAATCTAAAAATGAAGTCCATTTTCAAATATAAAATATATATAATTTCAAAAATTAGGTATTACTATTCATAACAGCTAGTTTGATTAGTTGTTGTGTGTGTTAAAACTCAAGGTTGCGTACAACACACGCTACTGTATTATTCAAAGAAAGCGTACCGTGGAAGCTTGGGATGTTTCATTTTAAATTTTAGTTGTCCCCATTTAGTCAAAAAGTTTAATATATTGTATTTAGAAAGGGTTCACTATTAAAAGTTGATAAAAGTGCAATACTGAAAATGAATTTGTTCTTGCATTATATCTAAGAAACTCATAATATGGATTCTAAAATTATATGGATTATATAAAGTTTAAAATTTAGTTAACACTATTCATAACCTCTTTTGAACAGCTTGTTTGGTAAGTCATGGTGCGATTGAACTTGTTGTTGCGTGTAGTGAAAGTTATTGAATTATTTTGAAGAAATAACACACTATAAAATCTTGGGGTGTTACATTAAAAGTAAAATTCAGAAGCATAAAGACAATAAAAATGTTATATATGTACTATATATATAAATTTCCAAAATAATGGCCACCATGAGAGGTGGTAGGGAAAAACAGAAAAATTATCATTTTGTGAGGTCGTAAATTGTCATACATAGAAATAGTATGTTCGTATACATTTGATGGATGTGTCTGTATGTTTATTTAAAATCCTTCTAAAAAATCATATTATATTTAATATAGTAGTGTTTTTATGTAATAAAGGATTAATATGATCATAGGGAGTCCATAAGGAATATAAATGAAAAGAACTCGATAGAAGATGTTGTCTCTAAATTAGGTAACATATTTTGATTTGTGCCTACACCCATTATTGAATTTCCCTCTTCCCATGTTATGTATTATAGGAGGAAGGTAGAGGAGGGGCACTCCTAGATGGTATTGAATTATTATTTTATTTTAAAATTACATTCATTATAAAATGGTCACAAAATCATATATAAAAAATACAAGTTGTTTTTTGTTGACATTCCCTCATCTAATAAGATTTAAAAAAATTATCGTATACAATAAACCTTATCTTTTTTTCTATTTACCCTTAGTTAAAAATACTTAGTCTTACATTGTCTTCTGACATTTTCATATTATATGGTAAATATCATTTCAATAAAATTCCAACAGAACCATAACTGCATCATTAATGATATTTTTAATATTATATGAGTTATAAGGCCAAATATTAAACTTTTTGGACTATTATATTATTTAATAATATAATATTTCTTTTCAAAACTCATTTATGTCAATTTTGACACTTTAAAGTAATTTATTTTGGTTAAAATCATGAAAACAAGATTCCTTAAAACCAAAATAAATAAAAAAGTGATAATATATACATATAATATAGATGATTAGTGTCTTTCATCAAAATATTTAAATTAATTTTATTTTAATATTTATAATATAATTTATTTGAATTATTTATTAATTAAACAATCACTGCATCATCATTGTGTCATAATTAAATTTATATATTTATTGTCAATAATTTATAAGTAAAATATCATGATATAGGAAATATTTTTATATATCTAATGAATATTTATAGTAAATTATATCAATTATATAACACCACAAAAAAATTATTAAAAGATACTAGATTATGTCTTATTTCTCATTACATTAAATTATTTAATATAACATGTCATTATCACTCTATTTTTGATCCATAGGGTCCCAAAATTGACACAAATATGCCCATGGTCAGAAATATCTTAAAAAATAAGACAAATAATTTTGTTAGGGTAGTTTAATATTACTATAATATTAATTTTTACCCCTATTTAGAAGATTTTCCATTTTACAATGTTAAATAAAATATTTACCGATGTTACTATTCATAATGTCTAAAATTAAAAGCTACAAATATACACAATTTAGACCGCATGATTCCAAATATGGAATCCATTTATAAAAACATAAAAAAATTAAATTAATCAATTTAAAATTAATTCATCATGTCAAAACAAAAAGTGGGGTTTTAAGAAATATTTACTATCAGAAGATTGACATGTGTTTTTGTCAAATTTCAATGGGAAATTACTCCAATGACCATTATTGAATTAAATGTTAAAAACATAATCTAATTAAAATATAAAATAAAATAAAATAATAATCTATCTATGTATTTAAATTAAATTAAAAGGTAGTTCTCAATTAATATGCAATATTTTTCAATATTCATTGAAATGTGAATTTTATCAGAAAACTACAAAAATCTCAAAAATAAGTAAATTATGATGATCTAATTCTAATGAAAACATTATTTTGTAAAATATAACATATAAAAGTTACAAAAACTAAATTTAAAAAGGGTTCTTCCTCAAAAGTCTATAAAATTCATTTTTAAAAATATTAGAGTATTTTATGCATAAAATTGGATTAATTATCATTTGAACCCTATAAAATTTATTGGAAAAATGTAAATTTTTTTGAAAATGATTAATCCTATTTTAATTACTTATTTTATTTCCCACAATTACAAAATCTATGTGTTAACTACTATTCAAAATAATAATATTATTTTTATATTAGTTTACAGTGTAACTCAAATTTGTGTGTGACGTAAAATTTAAAAGAAACCCCTTATTGTATATCAAGTATGCTACCAGAAAAAGTTTCATATTTAAAAAAATTAATATCATAATTATAAATAACAAAATATATGGAAAAATATTATTCTATAAATTTGTGGATTGCTACCACCTCAACCCCATAATATTTCTAAAAATCATTCACATATAACAATAGAAAAAATCAATTATCTACCAAAATTGGTCTGATGTTTAATCACAAATATTTACCACTAATAGGGATTTTTAAGATAATTAGAATTATATATCCCAGTTGTGTCACACTATTTGGAAAAAGGCCACCACTTTGGGGTTTTAGCATTGGATTTTTAGAAATCGATGCTAAAAGTGAAGATTGAAACTATTAACAATGTTATTTCATAAAAACGTCATTAAATGTTCATTAGAATTATATTTAATTTTTTTGAAATAAAACAATCACTAAAGTTATCAAAAATATATCTTTTAACATCAATTTTACAAAATATGATTTTAAAATTATTTAAAAAATTCATATTCTTCACAAAAAACATATTTTTATATTTTTAAAACCCGTGTAATCTCAACCCTTGAAAGCACCCGAATAGGATTTATCATTACTTTGTAATGATTTCCATCATATTTTCACATTTTCTCTCCTCAATATTTCATCCTTCAACCTCTTATCTTTATACTCAACCTTATTGAGTTAAAAAACATTAATCATCCCAAACCTCAAACATGATTCATAGTTTCCATTAAATTTTTTGTAATTCATTTTTGGAAAAATATATACTCAATATTTAATTATCCACGCTATTTCTACTACATATGATTGTGTTAGTAGGAATTTAGAATCTATTTACCTTTATGGACCTTGAGATTTTTATGTTATTTTTTATAATGATAAATTAATTAAATGTTATTTCTAAATGGGACTCATCCATTTTTTATTTTTTATTCATTTCAACATAGTTATAAATGTTATTCAAATTTTTTAATGAAATAATGTTATTATGTTTATAATTTTTTCGATATATGATTTTATCTATTCGTAACTATTTTTATTTATAATTTTTGTTATTTATATTTTTTTCATCCAATATATTCTTCTAGTATAAATAGTTTTTTTCTTTAGCTTTTTTATATATAATTTTTTTAGTTATAATTACATGTTATTATTATTTTTGTTATAATATTATTTAATTTTTATTTTTATTGGAGATAAATTATTTGTTAAAAACTAATTAATATTAAATTATTTTTTATATAATTATATGATTTATTTATATACGTATATATATATATGCATAGATTTTTAATATGAATTAATTTATTCATATATATTATTGTGATAATTTATGTAATTATTTTATCATAAATATATAAAAGAAATGAATAACAACCCATGAATATGAAAAAGTGTTGGAATGTTTCGTAAAAATTTTCACATGAAATCCCTGAAGAAAATATTTAATTTTCAATCCAAGGTTAAAATTTTTCAATGTGAGTAAACTAACATACAAATTAATACAAACCATATTATTTTAAATGGTTTTCTCAATATTTATTTGAACTGGATCTGTCATGATGAATTTGAAAACTATTCATGATCAAATGATAATGAATATATTCTGTATCAAATGGAAGATCATGTTGATGAATTAATAAATGATGTAGGTGTTGAAACAATTGAAAAATGTCGTCAGAAACTATGTATAGAAGGACAAAACCCAAGATTATATAGTTTCTCTAGATTTATTGTGTTATCAGTACTAATAAGATTAGTTATCTTGAAATCAATACTTGGTTTAAGTGTTAAATGTTATACATAATTGCATAACCTATTAAAATATGTAATCAGAAAAGGAATTTTTATTCTAGATTCAAATTAATTGGGGAAATATTATTCACAACGTGTTTGGGGTATAAAAAGTTAAATTCTTCCAATAACTACATTTTGTTTTATAAGAATACATATAGAACTCCATTAGAACACATTAAATATGAAAAATTATTATATTAAATGGATAACAAATACAAACACGATTCATTCTTAACAACATGTACCAAACCTCATGAAAATGAAATATGGTATCTTTCAATATATCCTTATTTGAGGTTCATATATGAAAATCAAAATGATGATGGGGATAAGATGAAAAACATGTGATGAAAACATTGATAGAAACCTACACCATATTGATGATTCAAAATAATTTAGATGATATGAACAAATATTTAATGATTATTAAAATAATGATAAGAATTTTAGAATGAGTCTTTTCATTGATGGAATGAATACATATCAGAATCTCAATATAGAACCTAGATTATGGATTGTTTTTTATACAAAATATTCCCACTTATATGTATGAAACAAAAATATATGATGATGTGTTTCCTTATTTCTATGCCGAAATATCTTGAAAGTGATATATATTCTTATCAATCACAATTGATAGATTAATGGAATTTTCAATAGGATATAGGTGTTATATAATTTGATAAATACAAGAAAGAGTAGTTTCATTTGTGTCTTATGATAATGTTACCTATAAATTAATTTTATGTTTATAGAAACTGATATTTATATAGTGTAAAAGAAGATATGTTGTGTTCAATTTGAAAATTGGGGACATCATATCATCAAAAAAAATGGATGAAAACAGTGTAAATGGGAACTTAGAAATTTTTTAATGTGGATCTACCTGATCAAAGCTTAAAAATTGAAATTTAAAAATTTAAAAGATTATTAATCTTCACCAAAACTATTGTCAGTTGAAGATTATTACATCAAGGTGTAAAAAAATCACTATCACATTAGAAAATAAATTAAATTCTATTATTCATCCAAATACTTGGATGAAATGAATTCATTTTCTTAGCTACCGTATTTAATGATTCCTCAAATCAGAATTAATACTTACATTATGCTTTTTGATAAAAAAAATCATAAATTCTAATTATATCATTATTTAAAAACTAAATACAAGAATGGATTTAATTAGAGACATAACATTATAACTAGGATAATACATTTGGTTATGGCTCCCACAACGAATGGAAACTCAAAATACTTTCCTCATACATGTACCACATTATGAAAGTGTGAGAAGATAATTCTTTTCAATGACTTCATGGTATTAATGTACAAAGTGTATTATATTCATATGTAAAATATTTTGTTTCAGTGAATGTTTTAGGTTTAATAGGAATGATATTTCCTATAATAATATCTTGATGTAAAATTTTACACTAGTCACAATGAATGGAATATTAATTTCACACGATATAAATTCTTTAATTTTTTTGTGTACATTTTCAATATAAATTAGTTAAAATTAATAAATCTAGATTTCTTAAATATATTAGACAACTAATCTCTCCTCAAATATTTTTAACTACAAATGTGTTGTACACTATCATTTTTGTTATAGTGGTTTATATATTCATACATTTGGTGTGAGAGATAATAATATGTTGGTGTTTTCATTTATATTCGATGAATAATTTAAAAATATATATGAAAATTTTGAAGGGATGTGTAAAAAAAATCCATTTATTGTAGGGATAAATTGTTAAAAATTAAATATCTAAACACATAAATGAGTTTTTATTTTTATTTATCATATATAGAGCATGTTATCTTCCCTATATCTAGACATTTGATAATTTATAGTTAATGTAAATGTATTTTTTCAATGATGGTAATGTTAATTCCCCCTGATTATGTGGTTCCTACAAATTTATATATTTTAAACAAAATATGTGACGTTCAACCATATAAACCATCATATATTTCTATATTAAATTTAATATATCATAGAATAAATTAAATTTCATCAAATAATGAATATAAAAACACATTTTTCATGGTTTAAATTGAATATACATATTGATTTATCTACACTAGAATCAATGAAAAGCTTATTCTGGTTACCAAGTGTTTGTGTGATCACATTGAGTCATTTTTATATTAAAGGTAACACATCTTACACTAAAAAACTAGGATGAAAAAACCATTCAAAATAGTGGAGTAATGGTTATCACTAAATAACTAGATTTTTCAAATTTTAATGATAAGAAACAAATCTATGTATCAACATGATAATAATCAGTTTTAAGGGAACATGTGACATTAACTATAATATATATTGCGTATTTGTATTTAAATTATGTGGGTTAAAAATAGCAGTGGTCTGATACATGATTATTATATATTTAAACTTATTTATTTGAAAAAAATTATTTTTATAGAGGAAATCAGTTTTGATAGAGGCACATGAAAATCAAATATACATTATTAATGACCTATAAAATAAATAGTAATAAATTTTTTATCTATAGCAAAAAAATATCATCTTGTTGATACAAATTATTGCTGTTATTGAATAATTATTATAAATTTATCAATACTTGACACTGTTATATATTAAATAAAATGATTGTGTTGACCCCATTTTTTTATAAAACATGAAATGTTATGTAGTACCGATATGGGAGAACATTCCATTACAATCCTAATTAAATTTATAATCAATTTTTTTTATGAAACTCATAGAGTTAGAAACATTAATTTTTAAAATATATTGATTTTAATCATTCATTATTTTTAAGAAAACAATATTCATTATTTTCATATATTAATTTTTAATTTCAAAATTTCTACAATTATAATTTTTTTGAATATTTTCATTGAATTATTAATTCTTAGGTATATTCAATCATTCTAAAAGTTATTTATAATTTTCATATTATTGTAAAGGTGTTCATTTTTTACATTTAACTTTTTTATATATCTAAAGATACACTGGTAAAAATAATTACACATTTTTATATGATAATAATTTCTAGAATTTTTTTTATTGATAATATACAGTAGTTTAATTTTCAAAATTTTTTGGTTGAATAATATAAAATTAAATGTTTTATTTTATATTCTTATTAATCATTTTTATTATAAATATTTAATACTAATCAAATAATGGTAGACTAAGTTTTAATTTAATATCCTACATATTTTTAAATAAAAGACACTTAGAAAGTGGAATCAAGGAATATATATATATATATATAGTCATCAAATTATTTAGAAAAATAAAACATATATTTCATAAAATTATCAATTTATCATATTATTCTTCTCTTGAGTTGACGACTCAAAAATTTTGTACGCATGGGAATGTATGTTTACCAAAACATTCACTCACACATGTATAATAGAGGGTGATAATAATCTGTTTTGGTATAGAGAACCCCATTGGAACACATCTCACATAGTTTATGACTTAACTAGCTATACAATGTCACTGCAATAATTTTTTTCCCCCAATTTTATGATTCGAGACTTGTCAGGGATAGATCAGTTAAGGTTGTCCATAAAGGTAAGATTTTTAAACTTATTTATGTATTTTTCTAACATTTTAAATATTATAAATTTTTTCTAAATTTATTTATTAAACAATATATTACATTAAATATTAAATTGAAATGGGTAACTAAAATAAAGTAATAATATTTTAGGGAAAAAATAGGGAGATTTTTAATGATTAAATTGAGTTCATTTTATATTTTTCGGTGTAAAAAGAATCACAATCTATTCAGTAAGTATGGTTTTATAAATAGGGATACATTCAAGAATATTGTCTCTTATATCCTAGAGATAGCCTTTATGGAATCTTTTTGTTGATTTTTATTACTTTTTTTTGTGTCCACGAGTTTTTAAATAAAGAAATTTATAATTATTTCTTTATAAATATATTTATTATAATTTTTTTTAAATTTTTTTATGTATATGTAAAATAATTTTTTTAAAAAAATATTAATTTCATAATAAAATATTTCTTTTATTTTATGTAATATTGCTATAGGAACACTATTCAAGAGATACAATCTCATAAAATATACCCTCATAATTTTTAATTCCATGGTTGTATTGTCTTCGAGAATTAATTAATATCTGAAAAATATAGTGATTTAAGAGCCAAGTAATGCATCGTCTTTGGAGATGTTCTTCATGATCCTTGACCTCTCCCTCTCAAAAAATGAAAAATAAAAAGAAGTAAGAATAAAAAAACTGATGTATATTATTGATCTAAAAAAAAATTTTACGATAATATTTTTTGTAATTATTTCTTTCTTTTTCATCATTATTAATATTTGGTAAATTTTAATCACAAATATTACATTTGAAAATATAATTTTACTACACCATTTATGAGAAACTGAAAAAACATACCTTTATCCCTCCTTATATTATCTATATTCATTTCATAGATTTAGAAGATCAAAGAAAACATGGTCACATCAAATAGTATTAGGAGGGTAATGATCTTAAATGTTGTTACTTCTCAAACCCATATTATTACATCTAAAGTATATTATTATAATGAATAAATATATTTCTCTAAATTTGAGATGTAAAACATGAAAAATTCGATATATGATAAAATTAAATCAATTTTTATAGATATAATTCCTGATGTGATGATACAGACCTAACATGGACAGCCTGAAAAACATTCCAACCCAAATCTATCAATTCCTTGTTTAAACTCAACAGTGTACTTTGAGTTGTCATTTGTGTATCCCCATGATGGTATTGTACTATATAGAATTACACAACATCAAAGATACTATTTATATCATTATATTATATTTTTAGTGATGATAGGTGTAGTTTTATATGATATTATTGAACCAGATACCCCAATCATGCTGCATACTGAAGAGGGTACAATTGTTTTACAGAGTAAGGGACAATTTTTATTTTTCTATATAATATTTTTCCTCTAGTGAAATATGAGTTAAGAATTTTTTGCCTTTTTTTATTAATCATTAAATTAAAAATAAATATATAAAAGTTTTACAATCAAAGCATATATAAGAGTATTTTCAATCGATGGAAAAATTGTAAAGGAATGTGAATGTTAATGTTCGAGTACCATCAATGACCCCGATGGATGATAATTTGGAAACAAATTACCATATGTGTTTTTTATTCAAGATAATAATTAAATTTTTTTAATGATATCTGATATATTTTAAAAGATATTATATGTAAAATATATTTACAAATGGTATCATGGATGTTGAATAGGGTGATTAGCTCAGTGTACCTGTGGGGAAGCTGGTTTCCATGTATGTAAATTCTTATTTTTAATTTATTTTATTTTCATAAAATTATGTTGTATTAACGTATTTAATTAATAATCTAGTCATGTATATACAAACCCATAGAATTTAATATGACTTCTGTTATATTTTTTGATTTTTAAAATTTTAAAACATTTAATTAGAGGATAATTTGTCGAACAAATAAACTGCATATGAATTTGTATCTAAAAGCCTAATAACAACACAGATTTTAGGTGTTTCTCATTCGTTCACTGGTAACATAAAATATATATCTTCGAAACACTAATAATTATTCTAGTATTAATTGTTAATTATTTATAATTTATTTCACATTATATGTTATTCAAATTTTTCTAAAAAATTGTAAATCATATTTGTGATTCTCTTTATTTGGTGGTGTTGGATGAATATTTATAAATTTGTTAAGGAATTAATATTTATCATATTATTTTATCCTTAAAAATAAATTTTCCATTTGAAATCATATTTGAATATTAATACATTAATTTTCAACAAATGATATATTAACATCAATAGGGATCATTATTCAAAAGAGACACAATAAAAAATTGAATATATGAATGTTCACATATCCAATTATTATGTTACTAAATACATGTTTTTTCATAAAAATAAATTGAAATTATTTTTTAAATATTATTTTATAAACATTGTTTCATATTCATCAAGGGGATGGTGAATGTAGAAATTACATTCTAAAATTCTTTTATGAGATAATCCTGACTAAAATAAAAATAATTTTTTTTTCTGGTTAGTTCCATTATTACTCTTATAACATAAATAAATATTCTATTTTTTTTAATTCATTAAAAATTATTTTGGATTTTATTATGATACATCTCAATTTATATCAAATTACTTGAAACACCATGAATAAATTATTATTGTCATATTTTCTATATTTGACTAATTTGCGGAGATTGTTGAATTGTTCCATATATTTTTCTATAAAATGTGGAATTTCTCAATTAGTTGCCTCGATATGTGTCTATTTTTCCTGTTTTATACTATTTTTTGTTTATTATTTCGAGATTGTTGGTTTGGGATAATTTCTTATAGAAAAAAGTATTATTTTCACATATGTTATTTATAAAATTGATGTGAAAAAGTATTTTTAATAGCATAGAACATTATTTGTACCCAAAACAGACTATGAAAGCCTTCTATGAGGACATTTCTCTGTCATAATTATAGAATAAAATGAAAAGAGTTATATTATTTCTTTATATATATATGTCTCGCAAAAAATTATTTTCAAAGGATTATATATATCCCAATCTATATGTATTTTCATGACCGTTTTCAAAAATAATATTTTAAATATTACATAATAAATGTCTCTATAAATAAAGTGGATTTATAATTTATATTTAAATGTAAAAAATCAACATTAATGGTTTTTTCTAAATAGTTTTGGGGAATAATTTCTAGAAAATGAGGATATAAAATCTAGACATTATGTTTTCAAATACTCTGACAGAAGATAATCATGTCCCACAAACTCTTGAGGGGTCCCTATTTTATATACATAACAAGTTTCTCTTAATAATCATATAAAGTTAACAAAAGATCAAGGATCATATTAATAATATCTATTTGGTAATGGGAACATAAAGGATCACCCATTACCTAGAAGGTTAGAGCATTCTTTAGTTATAAATACTAAACTAAATCAACAATTATAGGCTCTCCTTGATTGGATCCTCCACCTACCACCACCATAAAAATACAAATTTAAGGATGAAGATGCACTTATTTATGATGGTTTTTCTGGGGCCTACAACCATCTTTCTAGTAGGAAGCGTTGATCTTTTTCCCCACATTCCAACATTCCAATAGTGGGTGGAATCCATCGCTTATTCAGGGTCATTTTCTCCTTGATCGAAAAATGATGATGGGATTTTGGTTCTTCCTTCAGCGGATTCCTCCTCAGAACTCGACACCTAGTCCAGGTATCTCTCATATAGTTATGAAATTATTCTTCAAACTCTTCCCAGTGCCATGTAATCATGGATTCCAGTTAATTGCACTCTTCCTGTCAGGGCAATACAAGTGGTCTTGTTAGATAATAAACCTTCGATTAAGGGAGAAGTCGCGTTGGACATCGGTGGCATGTTTAGACAATGAAACAGTGATGCATATGGGTTTCATCTCCTTATAATAGGGGTTCTCGATGGTGGAAAATCTTGAGGGATCCCACATCGAGCTCAGAGAATTATATTCCTTAATATTGTCTCTGATATTTTTGTCGACATCCCATGTTTAACACAAGGTATTTCGCGAGTTTAATATTATTAGAGACAGATTTGACTGATCGGAACACTGATAAGAGTGTATCGGATAGGTGCAACCCTATGAGGGAACATTTATTTCAGTGATAACATGTGCTTAGTTACCCTATTGCTTCAAGTATTAGTGATAATGTGGGTGACATGAACTCTTCAGGGTGTGGCGGCCCAATTAAGAATTAGGATGGATATGGATGGTTGAGAGTTGATGAAGAATAGATAAGGAACTAATGTAAGGATGATGTTGATGTTGGGATTAAGCCACAGAGAGACCGCCTATGTGTCCCTGTGGTGGGAATCAAAATCCATGTGGTTCGGTGGGGTGAAGGGACACTTGAAGAGGCGGTCTGTGGAACAGACTCTTGGATGGGATCTAGAGGAAGAAAAACCTTCAGGCTGGGGCATTACCTCCCCGAAACACAAACGCTCAAGGGAGAGACCACAATTAGACATGAGTTGTGGGTCTGAACCATAGGGAGGAAACATATGTATCTCCATGGTAGGGAATAAATGTTCATGTAGTTTGGTATGTGGGTATAGAATCGGGGTTTACACATAGGAAAAAATCCTGACGATATATTACGGATTATGCAAGTCTAGAGCCTGGGTTTGTCTAATGCTTGAGGGGATTACCAGAGATGTGGGTCCCCATAAAGGGTACTACAACAGCATACCATAGATTTTGGACAACGATTTCTTACTGCTGGTTGAGGTTCAAATTAATTACAACTGGTTGGGGCGTATATGACATACCACTTTTGGGGTTCAAACAGCTTACCGTAGGTTGGGACTCCAAAGTCTTACCACTGGTTGGGGTTCCAACAGCTTACCACTAGTGGTAATTCCAATGACATACTGCTGGATTGGGATCTAATAACTTATCACTCGTTGGGGTTGAACCTCAAGGAGGCTTCCTACATACCATGTCAAAGGGACAAGAATCAAAGCCCATGTAGTTCTTCAGTATACAGATTAACATCAAGTGAGATAAAAGGGGACATACATTTTAACATCATGCATGACGAGGGTGGACAATCAAGGAGTTTTCATGATCAATGTGTGTAGGGATTGGACCTCAGGGAGGCATCCTATGTACCATGCCTAGGAGACAATGAAAAATGTCAATGTAGTTCAGTAGGGTATGGGTCTTACACGCTAAGGAGTCCCATGAATGATTCCATGGTCAATGATTACTCTAATCACATGATACTCATGCTCAGTGTGAGGAACAGAAGTTAGAAAAGACGTAACAATCACATTGTGAAATGTGTGTTTATAGAAATAGGAGTGGTGATTTTATTTTTATAGCATCCCAAACAGGATACATGAGCATATGTTTGGTTAGAGGCCCATAGAGATGTGGATTAGGAATTACTCTTGGATGTATTCCAGATGGCGACAATGGCCAGAGATGGGGATGGGGTAATGAATGTCCAGATTCCCATAACCCCTCTAGTAATTCAAATAGATAATAGAGAAGTAGTTGGGATGCTACCTCCTCCAATAAATTCTATGGGCAAACACGAAGATGGTTTCCCTTCCCCACGGACAGATTCCACTCCAACAAAGTGTATCTCATTGCATGTGTGAAAGATCTCACTCCCTTGGAGACTAGATGTCATGGAGAATGTCCAAGTTGGGGCATCCCGTGTATAATGCATGAGGTGAGTATACGGTTTAACGTTATGTTTTTTGAACAATGGTGCCTGATATTTCAACATCCTATAGCATAGATGAGGCAGGTTCAATCCGCCCCCTATGACATACATAACAAATACCCACCCACCCTCATGGAAGTGAATGTAGCATTGATTCTATGGTGGGGTGGTTCTATGGAATGATCCATTGATGGGATCACATTAACATGGTTATTCCAAGAAGAAATATTAGATTGTGTGTCTATGTGGAGAAGCATAAGACTATGCAACACAACCTGAAGCACCTCCCATGGGACAATGAAATAACTTCGTAAAATCCCGGAAGGATGTACTGGAGAAAAATGTGTGTGATAGAGTTTTCAGAAATAAGTTTGGCTCAGACATGGTGCGTTAGGTTGAGGAAAAAACATGGAACCCATGGGGAGGGGAGTGCGCAAGATGAGAGGATGTGCACAATTTGGTATAGTAGTGTGCAAAATGAATTGATGCATTGAAAAAAAATCTATTCATGGAGAAACATGATTGCAAGGGGGATATATTTTGTGCACATGTCAGTTAATAAAATGAAATTTGCATGGATCATGACTAGGTAGGCCCACTCAACGGATTACCCCTGGGAGACAACTCACAGTTGATCCAATACATTAATTCCATTGTTTTTTTCACATAGTCCATGAAGAGGAATATTTCACGCAGCAAAGTATACATTTTTATTTTGTAATCTCCTTCAAAGGACGAGGGGTACACATCTATTTATTTCCAAAATCTACAGTGGCGAGGAGCATGGGGAGCAGTGCACAATGATTATTTGACATCACATTGGTTGCACATGGGTTTGCATGCTTGAGGGAAATTTGTGCAGCCATTTTTTTGCCTTAGTGTTGGGGACGAATTCGGTTGTTATGATGTCATCACACAAAAATTCATTTTACATCACATTGGCTGCCCAAGGGTTTTTCCACCATATGGAATCATGCATGTACCCCATAATTCTTATGTTCAACTCCCTCTAGCATCGTCGAATAATCTATTAATTCTCATCATGCCTTTTTTTATTTAAAAGTGCCAACTCATGGCCCTATCCAAAATTCGGCATCAAAAAATGCTCCCCATTAGAATCAAAGCTGAAGGGGGACCCAATTTTCATATAATGATATAACACAAAAAATTAGAGAATAACCTTGTAGATGGATGAAAAAATAGTGTTTGGCCCACATACCCATTCCGCACATGCGAAAGGTGTCGTCCACATGTGCAGACGGATTCGTCAGTACAGGTTAAAGGTTCTGTCTGCACGTGCGAAATGTGTCTTTCCTGGCTAAAAATACACTACGATTCCCCAAGGTCTCCACATTAACTTTTTTCTCATGAAAATCTCTTTGATATCTTGTGATATAAGATATCCACATATGCACACAAGTTCTCGTGGGTGATTCTATGTTTTGCACAAGCCCCAGTCACATTTGCATCGTCAACCATTTTTTAGAAGGCTATTTTTAGTGTAATTCTTTCACACCCCCACATATTTTTCACCAATTATCCATTATTTCATGCATATTCATTTTGGTTTCAGAAAACCGGACAGAAATGGCTGCTCGACAGACTGATGCCGAAAGAATGGCCACAACATTTGCAAGGAGGACACATATGATCATGAATCTCCTGATTCATCATGGGAGGAGGGTCCGTTAAAATACCAAATAAGTTTTTGGCATGATTATGAATTCTAAAAAATATTACATCCTGAGTGATAGTCTTATGATATAGAATTTTTGCATTTAGGAGGAGGTGTTAATGCATGACTTTGAAAATGACAAATTGTGGTCATGGGTGAAACATGAGGATACTCTCTCATAGCTCGGCATCATGAACAACAGCCATCCTGATATGGATACAAATAATTCATCAATCAAAATCCTAAATCCAAAGACTATGACTATTGTAGTGAGTGATCTTGTTCTTGAGGAATCATATACTCTTTATGTGAGAACCTTTAGAAATAGCATTACTGATAAGATGAAGGGTTGGTAGGAATGGGAATTATGGTCTGGGAGGAAACATTACAAGTGAATGGGAATTGGCATACTAGGTATTCCAAACATGTGATTAGTTAGGGGGAAAGCTACAATTTATTGGGCTTTTTGAAGCTATATGGACATCCCAATTTCACATCCATTGGCAGAAGTGCCTGGTACTATAACTATTCAGTTGGTGGGCTCCTGATACCAAAACCATCCAAATACACCATGGGGTGGTATGTATCAATCTTTGAGATGACCATTTCCTTGGGGAAATCCCCTTAGATGGGTAACAACATAATGAGTTCTTCCCAATAGAGAATTTATGGGGAGATAAGACTCCCACCCCCATCCTGACGTGGCATAAACTGGCACTGGCTAAAGAGAATTTGAAAAAATAAAATTTTCTGAAGGACATGTCTTATTTGGTATGGTTCAGTTTTTCTCTGATGTAGTAAAAGGCTGGTAATATGCCAGGCTGGGGAATGTAATGCCTGGAAACATCTCAGAGGGGAAAGGAGGGATCATATTGGATGGTCCTGGAGGGAGGATAGTATTGATCATGATGCATTGACATAAACGAAATTTTATACCAGAATGTATGGTATGCTGGGCTATTTTCTGCATTCTTGAACTAGTGGCTATTTCCAGGGAGGGACATTGGGATGGCAGTCCACCCAAGGACACCTGATATGGTCAGGATTAGGGTGATAAAGATCAAGGTTAACCAGGGGGTGCATGTACTGGCTTCACTATACAGTATTATGGGGCGTATTTCAAAGGGATGTATGCACAAAATGATATGCGAACATATCTAGATCCTTCATGATAGGGTCACAACAAAGAAGGATAGTATGCCTTTGTAAATGGCATTCACCCTCTAGGTGATGGTAAGAGGCCACCCCTCTTGAACATTTTAGGAATCCTCCCGATGACACTCAAATAAGATGGGATCTAGATCATGAAAAATATCTATACCCATTTTAATATTTACCCATTCTATACACCAGCTTGTTTGATGTTAGATGATGGGTGGGGACCATTAGTGTAGAGGGAATACCTTCAACGCATTCGTGGTGGTGCAGTGGTATTCCGAATCGATGGAAAATTGTTTTTAGACCATATGCACCGACAAGGATTTCCAAGAAGTTAGGGTGCAAGCAACAGATGCCAAATAAAGTATAAAAATGGTGAGGAAGAGATTTATCCTTGAATTCAATGATAACTATGGCTTATGTTTATGACTACAGGCCTGGGTGAACTCATCACTCTCCCCCTACCGATATCAGTGTTTTCCTATCAACAGAGTTTGTTGAAAAAAATCATACCCCCAAATGATTCAATAAAAATGCATCCGGAAAATCAATGCAACATGTGTGGTGCCTCAATAGGGAGGAGGTAGACATGGTGCTATTGTAGTGGTTAGATTAAGAACCATCTTGGTGGTAAGAATGACATAGGATGAGACTTCATCGGTATGAGCATCAAAAGGCGAGAACGTTCCACCACCTTCTTATGAGGGGTGTTCTATTGGGAAGCTGATGGGAATGCTAAGGAACATTAAAGGAAGATGTTCATGAAACCTCTTTAATCCAACAAAAATGTTGACTTCCTATCTTTCTCATCTACCAGAAAAACGATGTGAAAATATATGCCTATCGATGAGCTATGGAAGAGGAGAGTACGTACCAGGCCAGACTTTCTAGAAATATGGAACATCCAGGTGGTATATAGGGTAAACATTCATCACATACAAGCATAACTAACAGCCATGGATATGTACTCATGCCATCAGGGGTGGAGTGAATAGTCGCATCTTCTTAATAATTTGGTTCTTGTCCAGGAATATGACCAAATAAGCTACCAACAAAAGATGAAGATGTAGAGGAGTAAAAAGAGGAAGCAGAAGTGGAGGAATAATATGATGATGAATTAGAATAAGGAGATGAATATGAGGATAGATTGAAGGTCTCAGATGTTATGGACCATCAAAATCAAATTCATTATCGAGAATCCCTAATGAGAGGGGAAAAATTACAGGCTTTGACATAGAATAAGCTGACCAGCTCGAGGTGAGTTTAAATATGGTCTCGACTGGACATTATATTCTCACTATCCTAACCTACAGACCAAATTATATCTTTCTTAAAAACATGTGGATGATGGTTCCCATGAATCCTTTCCCACAAGGGACAATTATGTACCTATAGTTGTAAGAAAACATCCTCATGAATCTGTCTTCGAAACGGATCAAGGTGGAGAACTAGATATGGATGGAGTACGCTGTATTGATCTCGAAGAGAGATATTAAATGTTGGACATCATGTTTTTTGACATTCCATTCATTTAAGAGTAGTTGTTTTTAGTGATCGAGTTTTCCAGTACTGAGGGATCTCCTGCGGTGGCGGCTCCCACGAAGGTGTAGGCAACAGAAACAATCATACTTGTCTCCCATAATTCATTATCTCTATTGACTCACAACTTTTTTGGGAAATTTATCATACCAGGATAGTGCTTCCCAATTCAAGGACCACAAGGTTGGAGGCTTGACAGACCATTGAGGTTGGAACATCTGAATGATCCCTGGTAGTTATTACATCATCTCCAACAGATTCAATTATTCATGTTGGCCCCACCCTAGTACTCAGTGAGTCGTAGGCTTAAATCAAGGGAGATAATGCTTCCAGGGTGGAGCTCTAATCTGATGAGGGAAAATTCACTAAGGAATAATGAATTGAAAAATATTAATCATCCACAAAACTCTTGGATGATTTTCTGGACTACAAGCCTATGGACCCCGAGGAGATAAACGGTTCTAACCCAAACATAGCTTAGGAGAGTCATATCACACGGCGCAAGGCGTTAAAGGGCATAAAACATATTCGATGTCTTTTATAAGAATAATGGATAAACCAGATGTGGTCGCTTCTCACATTCACGTGCTTTCATTGCACTGGAGGGGTAGATTATCACCGTCTTCTTATAATGATCCACACTAACTTGATGTTAAAATACAAGGGAATAACCAATGCTCTGACATTTCCTGGTGTTATAAGGATTCAGATAACGCACCGAAATTCATTAAGACTAGGAAAGATGTATGAAACCTTAATGAGAAAGAAAAAATTGGGAGGAATTTATCGAAAACCATTATGAGATCGTTGAACAATTAATGTCCCTGCTACCGGATGCCTAGGATCAGGTAGTGCAGGCGAGTCACCAAAGGATTGAACTCCATTTTGAGCAGTTGCGAGTGTAGTATCGGGCTAATGAGCAACACTATGCAGCCACTAAGGAAGAGATGGATCTTAAGGGGAGAGAATTAGCTCTACAGGTTTGAGTCAAAATGTGGAAGTGTTTGAGTAATCCATCAATGGGGTTGAACCATAAAGGTCGTTTTTTGGGAGAACATAAAAACTTATCTCCATTTTTCATCTAACATCAAGCTATCCACATGGACTTATTATATTCATTAATTTTTATTTTAATTATCTCATCTTAATCATAAATTTAGAGTTACCATCAATCAGTCTCTATGCTATCCTCGGTCGTGCCCGATGTGAGACACAAGGGATGGTCACATCGTTACCTCATTGGAATGTTGGATTTCTAACCAATATTCATGCATTTAGGCTATATATGACTATTCTTGGATTCCAGAAAGAAAAAAGACACATGACTAGAGAATGAAGTTCTCATAATAGTCTAATTGTTATTTTATGAACATGCTTTAGTGAAAGATCGAGTTAACTCTAAGGGAATTAGAATTAATCTAAACACATTGGAGTGTAAAGTGTGAATCAAGATACCCAAAATTTGGAACACTATATGGGAGACATAATGACTAAGGATAACTATGGATTTTGTTTAAAACCTAGTATCGCTATTGCATTATCCAAATTTGGGGGAAAATGAGGTATAACCGCTGACCGTGTTTGAAACACATGGCTTGACTCAATATTCCATCCCCTAGTCTTCTGAAACAGTATTTTAGGACATTATGCGATCCGTAGGCAAGAAATCAGTAATTTTAGGGGGATTATTCAGGCATTAACGTGGATGATGGTCAAAATAAATGGTAAACAATGAGTGGGGGAGTAAAACGTTTTCGAATGGAGTCCAAAATTAATGAAATTACAACCTCGTGGTGGAAACATATAAGATGGTCACATCGATCTGACCCGAGATCATACCTTCTTCCAAAAAAGCCCTCTATGGGGAGGACCAAGAATGAATTTTAGTTTAATTCCATAAAAATGATGATGATAGACACATATCTTAGTGTCTTGGATTGAGGATGATGCACAAAATTGTTTAACGTCATGTGACTCAAAGGTTGAAAATAGATTTAAGGGCATACTTCCTTGACTGAGGATAAGAGTTTAAAGAATTTTTAATAGATTTTAGGCTCTTAGTTTATAGTCCTTAAGACTAAATCATAATCAAGGCCAAGAGGCCATAAGGGTAAATAACCTGAGGTTGGACCCAAGGAGAAATGTCTGGGCATTGATAAGTATCCCATTAAGATGGGAATCAAGCCATATGTAGTTCTGGAGAATGATGTGATGTTTTTTGTTCAATGACCAGGATGGTGGATATTAGTTTTAAGATCTTAGCTCTTAGACCAATGATAGAAAAGGGGGGAGGGAGACACGTGGTAGCGTACTTACAAAACGCGACGTGAAGAAGTACATTACGAGTCCATATCTAACCATGTGCTCTTGGGGGAGGTTATAGGTTAAGGGAGTGAAAAAGAATGTTGGGTTGGGCCTATGGATATTTGTGTTGGAAATCCTACACACCCTTTATGATTGGTATCCTACCACAAGTAGTTCTAGATAATTGTCATTTTATGGTACCAACTCCAAGTTCAATACTATCGTGCAAGTTTAGCCCACAAACCAAAAGAAGCGGCATTTGACAGATCATGTTTTTTCTTTAGGATGGATGTGAGTTGTATATTTTTTGTTTTTATGTGAACAAACAATAATAGGATGAAGAATACTAGTGTCACTACAAGAATCATGACATTTGTAGGCCTTAAAAATGGTATGGTGAATGAATGATATCTTGCATGATGTACCCTCAAGCGAGGACATCATAATGTAGTGTCATTTTTTATCGTGTGATCAGGATGATAATTTCATAGTTATGTTATATAATATGAAAAACTTATGAATTTTATCATCTCACAGTAAAGACGTATCTTTTTAATGTCATGTGAGACTAGGCAGTATTGTTTGAAGTCATACGACTTGGACACATATAGAGTAAACATGGTTTTGTTGGGGAATGCCCATGGCATGATAATATATACCCAATGTGAGTGAAAACGAGGTCCACACCACACCACATGAAAATATTGTGAATAAAACATGGGCCATGGGGCCTTATATGGTCATAAAATAAGGGGCAAGACCCGTGGATGAAACTTCTCGGTGTTCCTATACATTCCATGTGAATTGGAATCAAGCCATATATTGTTACATGGGATTAGTTTAATGTCCTGCAGGACATGTGGCTGATGTGAATATATCATAGAAGGGGATTACATGGTGTGGATATTGAATACTCGGCCTGAATGAGGACATAATCCCACACATATCACACCATGTAATCCCATTAAATTTAGGGCCTAAATGGATGAGCTGATGATATAATTTGTGGTACCTGGGATGGGCCTGAAGACAATATTTCCATGAGTTCATATGTATCCCATAATGATTGGAATCAAGCAATATGTAGTTCTAGGATATTTCTACATTTTTTCATGTATAAATTACATAGAGATAATGTAATTTATGTTGATAGATCTCGAACCATTGAAAATTGAGACACATCAAAATGGGTGTAATACTCTACGAAAGCAATAATCCCATGTGAGATGTGCACAATGTGAAAAACAATGTATAATATTGTCTTTGAAACATGTGGAATACATGAAAATGGTAAAATGGTCAGGAGCCTTTAATGGCACCTCGCCATGGTTTTTTCCTCTTAATGCACAAACACGCACTGAGATATAGCACCATGAGTGTTGAAATTATACTTGAACATGATGGAGTGAAGAAGGATATGAATCATGCAACCAGTATTTCGGGATTATTTGGGGTGGCATGATGATGGAGGATAACTATTGACCATGTTCAAAACACAACATCCATAGCATGTGACATGAAATGGGAACAACAAATGATCGTCAACTACTGACCATATTCGAAATGTCGGACTTGTATAAATTTTCCATTCGAAATTTTTAGAGACATTAGCACATGGCAGTAGGAGAACATTGTTTCCAACCAATCATGTTGTTCTGTGGTCCTTTAGAATTTGAAAGATGATGAATGGAAAAATGAAGGGTAACATAAAGCATGAAAATGGGTGATAACATGTCTATATAGAATCCAACTATCTTGGTCCTGAACCAGAGTGCTATCAGCCAAATTTTTCGATGACCAATGATGGTTGAGGGACCCAACTTGATGTCATCAAACATGAAAATATGAGTGCGGGATAGGAGGAGAAAGTGATCTCCTTAGGGATTGGTATGTGGGGTGTCTATTAAAAAACCATATAAATGAGGACATAATCCCATACCACACCAGGTACCTCCCCCAAGGATATCAAGCCGAGGGGCTAGGAAGATATGGATGTTTTTATGAAATAGGGATAAGATAGAAAACTAAATGTTTGGGTTTTCTTATGTATCCTATTATGATGGGAGTCAAGCCACACATAGTTCTAGACGATATCAATTAATTTATCATCATTAATTAATGAAAATTAATGAAGGTGGTATGTCTCAATGGTTTATGTGTGGCATGGAAAAAATAGCCCAACATAAATGAGAACATGGAGTCCATTCCACACCGCAAAATTCTAAATGAGAATTGGGCCCAGGGGCTGAAAAGATCGATGGACCTAAGATGGGATGTCAAATCCTGTTTACAGATTTACGTCATTTTTGTAGGATCATGAATAATCATAGATTAAGGTTATAGAGTTTGGAATATAGATACATGACTTTTTATGCAGGTATTGCCTTACTAAATATCCTAATCCCAATGAGCAATGATAGGCGTGGGAAACAAGGAATCGAACTAGGATGTGCCAACATTTAAGGGTACAATAATGAGGGAAGGGGATCTTGCAGGGTTGACCTTGACAAAACCAACACTCTTGCTTGTGAAAGGATGATTTTTGAAGGGATAACAGGTCAAAATGAACCATTTAACCCAATATTTGGGACATATGAGGGTGGTTCAAATGATGGATTATGGTTTTTTAACGCATTTGAAATGCAGCATCAACATTGTGTGACCTGAAATGAGAAAAACAAGTGATAATCAATGATCGAGTGTAGTCGAAATATGATACATGTATCGAATCATCATTCAAGATCCCCGAGGATATTGGCCCGAAATGGTGGGATAGTCCTTGGTCCTAGAATCCATGCTTTACAGGGGTCTTTTTGAATGTGAGAGATGATGAATACCCAAATAAAGGGAATGTGTGAAGCATGAATATGAACTTTTAGTTTAACATCATGTGACAAGATGAATGTTGAAGAGATACCCAAGGAGGGGAATACATGGTTAGGTTGTGATGAACTCGATGTGAATGAAGGCAACAACCTTCACCACACCATGTGTTTTGACCTGAGTGTAGATCATGCAGTTTGCGGTATAGGTTGACGACTAAATGTTTGGGAATTTCTATGTATCCAATGAGAATGGGAATCAATCCGTACATTGTTCTGAAATGGTCAACTATTTTAACAACATGTGGTGATGGAATGGGAGGATAATAGAATTAGGAGGGGCACATGGTGTGATCATCGTAACCCAAACATGAGTGGTTCCAAACAAGTCAAATCTACACCCCATGGGGTCTTCCAAGAGAACTACACCTATGGGGGATATCCAATGAGAACAATTGTGGTTTTTGACTCTAAGACGAGGTGTCGGATCATACTTACAAATCCTATGAAAATGGGAATCAATCTATACATAGTTCGTGAGGTGATGTTCAATTTTTGATTATGCGACAAGGACTCAAGGATATCTTAGTTTATAGTGTTATATTTATGATCATAATGGTATATATGCCGCAATCTATTTAATATCATGTCGGAAAGATGTTTAGTAGATGTAGATCCTTTAACTTGGATGGACCACACAGTTTAGGGTCAGGGTAAAGATAATGCATTTTAAGTTCATGTAAGACCATTTATTCATGAAATGTAATGCTTGAAGAATTTTCATTGGTGGACAGAGTTATACGCTCCACATACATGGTACCTAGGGAGTATGCTTCATTGGGGTAAACATTGTGAATGATGTAAGGTCATTCCCATATGATCTCATGTTTGGGTGGTTTCCAATCAAGTACCATTGGTGTTCTCAATGACAAAACCATATCAACATGCAAGAAAGAGTGTATACAAATGTTCTTATTGAAATCTATGGAAATATTCTTATAATTACAATCAATATTTTGTAGGTTTCAAAGCTTTTTTTCATTGTGCACTTCCAATTCAACCAAAAGTATTTCAGCTACCTTATCTGGTTTTTGTTTCATTGACAGTTTTCTGTAATGAAGGAAACTGAATCTTGATGGGTAGGAATACCTCCATCCAGTATACCATTGAATATGGGGTCACCTATGTGTAATTTCAAGTCATTTTATGATAGACCTAGAGTGTGTTAGGGAGATTTTTCAGACAAATATTAATATTCAGAGAAACCATTTTCTACATGATTTTAGAGAGTGTTTTGTTGAACACTGTGATAATGGAATTTTCCAGCGTATGATAGTGGAAGGTTTGGTTAGAACAGATGTTGTTCTTGGCATACAATTTCATCAACTCAAAAGTCTGGATGATGGTGTAGATATCATTGAGGATGGTGTGAGGGACTCCAAATAGGTATATGATGTTGAATATCACGAATTCAATTATAGAACATGACTTGACCTCCTTGAGTGGAAGAACCTCTTCCCACATGGAAAAGAAATCTATAATAGTCATGATAAACCTGCATTGGCGATTTGTTGCTAGAGGATATGGTCCAATGACATAGAGTCCCTAGACTTTAAAGGGACAAGAGTAAATGGTATTATGGGGAGGATCTAGCGGCCGGTGTACGAAATTAGTAGTGGTTTGGCATGCACATAACCACCTAGAAAACTCAATACAGTCATGGATAATTGAGGGAAAAAAATACCCCAATCACCGGATCTTGTGAGATAGTTTTGGTTAGTTCTGATGATCCCTAGAGGATCTAGAATGAACCTCATGCATGACTTGAGAAATCTAACCTCCTTGAATGGAACAGCGGAGGAATACATGAAACTCAAACTTTTAGAGAATCTTCTCAAGACCGGGGTCACTCTGGTGGGTAAACTGCTATACAAGACACCAGATTTTATCATGCTTGGCTTGATCTAGTGGGAGACTTCCATTCTAGAGGTACACGAGAAAAGGGATCCTCCAGTTGGTAGTGACCTCCATCACTGCGATATGGGGGACCTATGGGTCCAGATGTGGAGGCATCGGTGGTAAGGTTTCTTACCAACGAGCTATCATCGTCTTCCGGAGTGATGGGGTCGATGACTCACCAATGATCCCCATGGATAATCAAATCATCCTAATTTGGGTCAGCAATATATGAAGCCAAGATGGATAGGGAATTGAGTTGACCTTTCAGGGATGGAGGACATGAATAACATCTGGAAGCGAGGGTAACTATGACATCAACTATTAGGTATGTTCTAACAGTGTTACGAGATCTAGCTTCTGAATGACATAGTCACTATTTATCTGATGGGTGTCTTGTTTTATGTCCCCATTCTTACGGAAGTGGGGAACAAAAATATTGATGTATATCTTGAGGCATGAAATGAGATCCTAATATTCTTCCAAATAGTTGGTACAACCTAATGACAACATGAATTAATACTACATAAAGACATGAAATGGTGTGATGAAGATGATACATATGCACACTCCATTGAGTATGGGGACATTGAGTCTTCTACCATCAGATATTCTGGATGCTCTAAAAAATTTCATTTTCCTAAATGGATGGTCCTGGTCTAATGAGATGTTTGCCTCATCCAGAAAATTGTGGTCTAGGGACTAGTTTGCTAGAGATTGATGGGTGAAAAGGAAATCTTTAAATGCTTTCTCCAAATTATCCTCTTGAGAGATGAATTTGATGTTGAACTGCATTATGATCACTACTCACTAAGCTAAATGACCTTTCAACTTGGGGATGGGTCATGATTTAATTCAGCGGATCTACTCGCAACACTAGATGTATCTCAGGCTGCAACATGTAATGTCTCAATTTTTATATAGTGAATACCAACACAAGGAATCAATTCATGATAGAGATGTACCTGGACACCGTATCAAGGAGAATGTGAATTAGAATTTAGAGACTGTTCTACATTCCCTCTTTCTTCTCCTAAGCTAGAAGGTAATAATGAGATCATTATAGGGAGGTCTAATAAAAGACTATCAACTGTATGAAAATTGGTGGCATCATGACAGGATGTTGTAATATGTACTTATTGAATTCCTCCAAAGCAGTATGACATTCCTCATCTCACTGATTGATAGTTCATTTATTCCTTAGTTGTGAAATGGGCATAAAAAGACTAGCTAAATTCACGATGAATCAGAGTCTGTTTGGCATGTGGCCTTGAAAGCCTCAAATCTCCCAAATGTTGCATGAACGATATATCTTATTGATGTCCTTAATAGTCTTAGGATTGATCTTGATACCTCTATATCTAACAACAAAGCCTAGAAACATTCCAGAGGAGACCCTAAAAGAAAAACTTCAAAGAGATCATCATTATAAGGACAAAATAGAGTAATACAAACAATTTATCAAGGACATTCATAAATTCCTCATGCTAGCGACATTTGACCACTCGATCATCCATATAGTATTCCACCAATATCTTGAGGATTAGCCTAAATATGTGATTCATGGCACACTGATCTGTGGAACCTACATTCTTTATATTGAAGGGAATTTCATGGTAGCAGAATGTATGTTTTGGTGACCTGAAGGCTATAGAATCTTCATCCTCATGGGTGACTCCAATTTGGTTATACCCAGAATAACCATCCAAGATGGAAAGAGCCTGAAAACCAACAGTGGAATAAATAAATAGTTCCATCCTAGTAAAGGTAACATAATCCTTCAGACAATGAGGGTTGTGATCCCAAAATTTGATAAAGAGTCTGATCTATCCATTCTACTTTTTTAAAGGAAATGTTTTGTCAAACCATCTTTGGTACTTGGGCTCCATGAAGAAATTGGATCTAATGAGTTTATCACCCTCAGCCTCAACCATGGAACTATAAGAAGGATGCATCTTTTTGGGATGTTGTTTGAACCCATGGTGCTTTGCTGGAAGTCTGAGGTGGTGGGTAGAAACATGAGGTTCTTGTCCTAGAATCTCATTAAATGTCTTGGAAAATACATCACGATGTTCCTTTGGGAAGTCCATGAACTATTTTTGCTCTTATATGGACATAGAGGCACTGATCAATGTGGGTCTTGGATTCATCATGCTATCAAGGTTAACCTGTACCAGTTCATTGATTCTAGTTGGGAAACCATCTTCAAAAGAAGGAGTAGCTTCCTCTAATTCCATTTCTTCATTAATAGATGAGGATTCCTCACCGGGAGAAGATATATCTAAATAAACAGATACTGATGGGAAGCTAGTGTTATCCTGAGCGGTGTTGGACAACACATTGGGGTGCTCCGGTGCTGTCGAAACAAAAGCGATGAAAACTATTTACCAGGTCCCATCTGTTCTTCATCCCAAGGGGCCAAACATGATGTTATCAATGCAATAATGTCACGTCGGCTTAAGCCAGTATATCCCATCCTAGAGGAAAAAGAATGTATGGTGTACTGTTAGTGACATGCAGAATAAATCTCGATACTGTATAGGATCATGGGTCTCTACGATAACTCAATCCTAATTTGTTTTGGAATACAAGGTGATATTTTGGCGTCCCTTATACAAGGGAACATGATACCCCCTAGTTCAAAAAATTAACATTATTTCCCAAAATCTGGGGACATATCTTATAAATGGTGGTTCAGGAAAATGAAGGCATCATCTATATCATCCCATGGGTCAGTTGCAACTATAGTGTGTTCAACTGCATTAGCTAAAATATGCTTTTCTGTTCTCTTGTAACAGTCGCATCCATGTAGAGGAATTAAAAAGAGGAAAATGACGATGCTTGACCTTGTAGTAAACACACCCAACCATTAAGGGAGTACCTAAAGTAGTGGTGATATGATGAAGGGACCGCCTCATGCAGCTGAATCAATGGCCTACCCATCAATGCGTTGTAGGTGGTGTCATGGGAGACCACCAAAAACTCGGTTCTAGCTAACAGGCCACCAAATTGGGTCTTCCACTAATCCTACTAACATGTGTATGATCAATCCTGTCATAACCTTAAATTTTTTGGTCAGAAGGGCTCAAATCATCCTCATAGAACCTAATTTTTCAAAGTGTCTGGGTCTCGATTTTGTTGATCCCAGATCATGTATCTACAAGACTTCGATGAACCTCCACGCAATATAAGTGGATGTTGATATATAGCGGGAAAATATTCCCTTATATGGGAGAGCCTTCATCTTATCGAGATAAAGAGATAATTTCTTGACATTATTCATGCTCTTCTACCTCTGCATTGATGTATTCTGTAATAGCTACCTCTGTCTCAAGATGGAGGGGGATTCTTAATGCCTCGAAGAGTGATTCATGCATATCTGCTGATAAAAGAAGAGAATATTGGATATAGTGAATCATCTGAATTCTGGAAACATGATTATGGATATAATACTTCTCTTCTAAGAGAAACTTTCGGCATAATGGAGGTTGTTCTACGACAGGGTGTATGATGGGCCCTACTAAATGAACCCACAACTGTCTAGTGCTAGGAATATCACATTCCTGAGTAGTTGTAGTTCATGGGGAGACTAATGGATGTAGGATAGATGATTGAGGATCGTCCATAATTGAATGTGGATGATAGAGACATGTTTGGGCATCTTTCCATAATCAAGTAACACAAATGGAGGTGAAAGAGGACTCGATGATACAAGATGAGAAGGCTACGTGTTTTTAGCTTTGCACTGGGACTACTTTATGGTTTCAGTGGAATGCATAACCAAGCTTGTAGTGTTGACTATGGCATTCATGTGGCTTGTATTTCCTCATCACTATCGACGTTGGCGACAACTAGGGATGTTTGGAGGATCCATATGGAACTCCTTGTCATTTGGAACCATATAGGGGTTTACTAGCACAACGTTGTAATCCGAATCATACCCTTGATCGTCACATGATAAATCATCCACCAGTAGATTCATATTTGTGGTTAATCCCCATCTCCGGTGGAATGAAGTAACCGAGAGTACAGGATGACGATGACATATGTGGGGGACATTGTCTTCCATTTCATCGTCGATACATGCTATTCTAATGAGAAGAAGACAGAGATGTCCACACAGAAGTTGTAGTTATATATGATGGAGGTAATGATGAATGATCGGGTTTATTCAAACGTACATACATAATACCAAGTGAATGGTCGACTGCTTGACAAGCCAATCATAATTAATATTTTTGAGACAGGTGGCTAGGAACTTGATGCCACTCACCCTCAATGTCACTAGCACTCTCTAGCTTCACGAATACACATGCCACATATGTTGGAGGTGAGACTAACCAGACAATGTAGTTTTATACCATGTCTTGAATCCAATAATTGAACACATTGCATTGTTTTTTGGTCTTCCCTAGGATCTGGAGATTGGGGAAGTAGTTGAGGAGATATGTTATATCCTTTTCTTCAGGCCTCATGAATTCGATCAACCATAGAATTCCTTGTTAAATAGAACATCATAAAATATTTGGAAACCTGAGTCTCGTTGAATGGTTAGGATGTTTTTCTATTTTATGGGAAGGGGGATCTGGGATACTGGCCTTGACGAGGGGCTGGTGGAGCTTATCGGGGTGGTTCAACTTGTTTATCTCGACTTGGTTGTGGTGGAAGATTGTGCGGGGGCACCTGCTGATTCTGAGGGGGGTCTGTTGGGAGGGATGTTGCACCCGATGTTGTAGGGATATACGGGGCGGTGGAGGTGCCTCAATTGGTAACAAATCCAGATGTTGGAGGCCTCTACTTGGGCCATCTTGGTGGAGTCGGCCATAACATCCCTTCTCGTGAGAACTATATAAGGCAATGGACATGGATACATGGTCTGATATAAGGATTCCACTAGAAGTTGGGACTTATTAGATAATTATTAGAGTCTACTAGGGTATATTTGAGTAATGAAAGAGTGGACCCATATAGTTTTTAAATTCTCCACAAACATTTTCTGTAGCAGTACCTGAGTCATAAGTATATCCAAGGAGTAGGTGAGGCCATTCCATTGGGAGAAAATTTCATCGATTCCCTCAAGATGACTCTTTTTTCTTTTTAAGAGATATGCAATAATATTTTTTATGGTCAAAGAGATTAACTGGTAATGAAACTATCTAAGGAAATCTTCCCAGCCGGAGACTGACCCAATGGGTAGTTGGTTGTACTAGACAAACATAGCCCCTACCAATGTCTATACGAAACACTGGAGTTTGGTAGAATCATTCTACGTTTGATTTCCCAACATAGGTCCACACATTGAGATGAAGTGGGAAAAATGTTGTAGTGGGTATCTTGTACCATTAATAGGGGAAAGGGGGGTGGGGTGGGGGGGGGGTTCTGAAATGCAGGTGTTCTAGAATATCATCCACCCATTCCAGATATGTCTTAAAATCAGGTGTTATTTCCTCCTATCGAGTATCCAATGCCTCCAGATTGGAAATGAGCATCAGTATTGGATCATAATTGTGGGGATTCCTATCGAGATGAGGATCCATGACAACATGTGTGTTGGTAGGTTCTTCAGCAAGATATGATGGCACTATGGTTTCTAGAGTGGTAGGTGGATGATCCAACGAGTGACTGGGGGAACCTAGGATGGTCTATGAAGATTATCATGATTTTTAGTGGTTTTGGGGAAACAAACCTCCACATCCTTCCATAGGTTCCAGAATCTACCATGCCTATGTGGGAAGGATGTTTAGGGTCACCATGAGGGAACTCTCTGAATGGGGGGGGGGTTTACTGGCCCATTCTTCCCTTATCGACGATCACCATAGTCTGATCACCGCTCTCATGAACGCTCGACAAAGATTTCATCATCCATAATCTTTTGCTCTTAGTGTTGTTGATGCAATGTGGCCTTTTTAAGATCATCTTCTGTCTTCTGCACAAATTAAAATGGGTTAGATGGTTTGATAGCCCCAAGATGCTATTTTCAAATATTTGGATTCTAGTTTTGGTCTAATGACATGGTGAGAATGGGAAGACCCATTATATTTTTCTCCTAGATTGTATCCCATCCCAGTGGATCTAATAGATGTGGCACTCCCTCAGGGGGGCGGGGTGATTTCATTTCAAGGAGTTTTATCTCCGTATTTTCTTATTATTGATCAGATATGTTATCTCTGACTCTACATGTAGGGATATAGTCAATGTTTTCTGGAAAGTCAGGTAGGTTTTAGATAGAACTAAAATGGATGGTGGCATACTGACCCAAACCACAGAACTAGACTTGGTGGGGAATAATCATTGATAATTCTATGGAGCACCATAAATATCTGAAGGCATCATTACTGGAGGGTCCAATGGTGACCGGGAGACTCAAGGCATTGAGCCACATAGAACATAGCCAAGTTGACCATACAAAATTGAATATAAATATATTTAATGGGTTCCTAACTATTATGGTAATCCATTCCCTGATAACGGATATGGAAGCATGTTTTCCAGAGGGTTTGGAAAACACATGTGATTTCCTCCTAGGTAAGCGATTCTGGTGCATAGATGTTCTGGGATGCGATTATCCAGATCATCTATGGGAAATGATCTGATTCAAGGATGTCACACTAGATTTTTGTCTCAAAATCAGGATCTGGCCCTTGGATTCCCCACTCATCAACTGGGGGTAGCTAGACGACTAGTAATGACACTAAAGAAGATGATTGAAGGGTAGACTTACCATTAGAGAATATAGATAATGGGATGACAAGCTGCCACAACTTGGGATGTCCTATGATGTATGATACGACTGGTCTACCACATCCTAGAAAGATGGACTAGATACCACCATTTTTTTGTTTAGGAGAATCTATTACTTCTGGTGGTCCATGTTGTTGTTTGTCCTCTACTGGCCCCTGGAATAACTATCTATGATCAGTTGTTGAGAAAAAGAATGACCATGTTAACGATATAGAGGATTTCACAACCAGGACCTGGAAAGCAGCCAAATATTGATCCTCTTGAATGTATCTACTAATGGAGGATGGAATCAAAGGGACCTCACATTCTAGAAGGATGAGGCTGATATGCCTCATTCCTGCCCCAACCCTTTTCCCAGAGGATCGAGGTGACAGATTCATTGTTGATTCATTTTCCACCTCAAAATATAAGAAGCATTCGGGATTTATCACAGTTAGATACATCTCAGTTCTCTTCAATTGGAGTCTATTACCCACCCTCCTACCACAAGACGGATATTCGGTATAGGGTAGGTTATCACCACAAGGACCCTCGACCAAGCTGATGCTGTGGAGGAGAGGACTTATACCTGTGTGAGCTGGGGTGCAACGAGCACCAAGAAAAATGTGAAAGGGAACACAAGGTGGACCTCTCTATCATATAACAACCAGAGATTTTATTAGAATTATTCTTTTTAATTTCATTGATGTCTTGTGTTTTATGTGACACCACAATTAGCTTGTTATATACGCCGCACCGTATATGTAACACTATTCTTGGCTTGTGTTACACAAAATTTCATGTATGTTTGATAGACGTTATTCTACGCAACATTTAGTGTATATATATATATATTCAATGTATATATGAAATATAGTTGTATTCTATTATACAAAAAACAAAGTAATCTTGCACTACACACAACCCTACAATGGATTTCTTTGCATGCAAATGCGACATTCCACGATAGTGTGTGTTGTACGCAATACAATGTTTCACTAAACAACGACATGTTATTAAAATATTATATAAACTAACCATTCTGAATAGTAATACACACTTTTTGAAATTTTATTTTTTAAAATGGACTTCATTTTTGGATTCGGAATATCAAAATTATCCTAGGGTGAGTTTTTGGTATTTTTCTGAAAACATTCAATTTTGGATGAATAGTGAAAACACTAGGTTACTATTTGAAAACCGACTATTTATATAAATAATTATTTATTTTATTTAAATTTATTTTAGGTAAAAATTGATACATAATACCTATAAAAGTTAAATTTAATTCATTGGAGTCATTTTATAATAATTTTAGACATATAAAAAGTTTATTGAACTTTTCACAGTTGTTTACCATCCTCCTTGGAACTTTTTGCAAACATAAATAAAACCTAATTTTACCACTTCTGTTAGTGTAATATTGAAAATATGAAAGACAAGGTTAATATCAAGGAGTAAAATGTGGTTCAATAAGATAAAAATTTTTTTTAGTGAATAGTAACTTTTTTACTTTTATTTTCCACGATTACACTTAAATAGGGTAATTAAGGGTTAAAATGATATTATTATTACCCTAACACATGTCTTAATTCTATTGGATAAGTTTAATTTGACCAAAAACAACCTTAGGAATAATATATTACCCTTTAGGTCCAAATGGATAAGATTAGGACATTTATTATTATTTTATTTAAAGAAGAGTTAAAATAGTTAAAATCAATGTTTAAAAACTAAAACATTTTTAATATTGGGTAATACATAATATAAATTCGACTGTAAGTATTAAATAGAAATATAAATATATTTCCTACATAATGGTATTTTATTTATAATTTTTAGACATTGAATAATTTAATTTATTTATGACACAATGATGATGCAGTAATTACCTTATTAATGGAATATTAACATAATTGATGTTATAAATACCAAAATAAATGTAATTTGAGACTTTTTATGAATTAAACTAATTTTAATGGTTAATATCACATATTATTATTGATTTACTTAACGTTTTTTGAACTAATCATGCTGTTATTAGTTTCAAAAAAATCTATTACCAAATAGTGTAAAAATTGACATAAAATAGTTTTTAAAACAAATATTATATTATTAATTGTTAGTATATTCCTAAAAATCTAAGGTTTGGCCAAATGACGTATATAAGGTTATATATATTAATAATTTACCACTTGGGGTTATATTGGCTTGTTATAGTAAATTTATTAACCATGTATTGTTATAAAACAACAAGACACGGTGAAAGTTAAATTATTTAACTTAGTGTTAAATCTAAATGATAAGGTTAAAATAGTAATATAAACGTTTTCTAAAACCAATTGGATGAGAGGATTTCGACCCATCCCCACTTCAGCTTCGAAATAAATCAATTTAGAGCTATTTTAAACTAAATAAGTCTTAAATATAAAATAATATTTTAATCTTTTCCGAAGGTGCCCCTCTCCTCCCTTATAAAAAGGGCACCCCTCCCCTCTTCTATTCACACCCTTTTGAGCCTTTAAGATCAGCCATCCCCTGCCAATTACTCTTATAAACCACTCTAGTTACATAATAGTGGTTCTAGTATTCTCAATAGACCATCTCTAGTGCCCTAAGAAGAATTTTAAAGGAGGTGCGTCGAGGAAGAGGTAATCTCTTCTTCTGACTCTTTCAAGTTTCCTTCTTCTTCTACATCCACTTCTTCAGTTGTTTCATTATAAAGTAATAATATCAGTATTATTTATATACTGATATATTATTTTAAATATTAAACAACCCAATTAAACCTTTTATCTATCCTATAGAAAACGAAATCACCACGCATACGTACGTACGAAATACTATCTCCACGTCGTGGTGTAATCAGTTGTTCCACCACCACCTTACATGGATGGGTATAATGGTGTAATAAATAACTATATATAATTATTATAACATAATAACGATTCATTAATAATATATCATCCACTCCAATACCATTCAATAAATATGGGAACGATATCATCGCTCGTGCGTACGTACGGATTACCGTCTCCACGACGCGATGAGATTTTTTTTCTGTGTTAACAATTAAAGAATGATTATAAAGTATATATGATAATTAATAATGAAATATATGAAATAATAATCCTAATGGATTTATGTATATATATATGTATTTCATATACATAATTCTATTCAATTAAATAAGGAAACAAAAAACAGCGTTCATGCATACGTACGGCCTACCGTCTCCATGAACGATGTATTTCATTTCATTCATCTATCTATTATATATATATATATATATATACTGAATATATAAGATATATAATTCATTATTTACATTATGTAAGTAAGTAAATAATGATATATGTAATAATAGTATCTTTAACAACAGGTCCAAACACGTATGACAAATGAAAAGAATATTACACCAAATGTTGATTTGACACGGAATTGACAAATGAAAGGGTAATATAAATACATAAGTGTACCATATATGATATCATAAATATTATTATGATTCTTTTACAGGTTAATAATATGATTACACCCACTATAAATGAGTCTCGGACACATACGGTAGAAATTGGACATAAGGTAAGGGATAATTTTGAAATTTCATTTTTATCCGAGATTTCTTATTCGTAAGTAATTAAAGGCGTTATTGTTATCATCCATGTCCATGTTTTCTAAAAATGTTTTCATGTATGTTTAATGTCCTTTTTACCCATTTTTTACTTTTACTACATGTTATGGAAGGAATCATTCTTTTTTTTACGATACGATGTACTTTTTGACTTTTCCGGCAAAAGCATGGAGAGATTGTTTTTTAACTTATATGGAATGAATGGATTTTTATGGTTTCATAATGCCTCATTTTAATGAAGATTACTCTACAAGATTGAATGAATGTTTTCAATAAAACCATTTTATTTTAAAAATTTTCCTAGATTTTGATTAAAAGAAAATAATTTTAATGAAGAAATTATATTTTCATAAAGAAGTCATTTCAAGTGTTTTATCAAAACTATTTTCCATCTAAGATGAAATTATTTAGCATGATTATGTTTCAAATATAATCACTCTATTATTTACATAGTGTTATTTTTCTTATGACGAAATGTCATCCATTTATTTTATATGGATTATGTTATAATGGGATTATGTTTATGAAACCCACTTTATTTGTTGGGTTATTATGAATGATGTAGGTTTAAATTGTGGCACACGAAAGAATGGTTTCATTATGATATGGGTGGGACTTATATCTCCCTATAATAAAATGGGTAAGGATTTATATCTCATTAAATAGACATGGCTGGAACAGTATGTTAATCCAATTCAGTATTATAGGGTTGGAATGAGGAGTGAACTCGATGCAGAAAGGGACTTTGTCCACTAAGAAGGTCGTGGCTGCAATGCCTTGGCTACTATATAAATAATATCATGTGCTTAATGGTTTTCCACAATTACATGTTATATTCCCATGCTATTTTATCATGATTGATTTTCCATATTGATATATTCCATATGTACTTCCAAGATTTATTTCATTGCTCAAGATTTTGATGTTTAGATTTTATGTTCACATTTTTTCATTCAAATGTCTGTAGATTGTTTTATGTTCTATATGTTTACCCTTAATAATCATTTGAGCTCACCCTTTTTATGTTTTCTTTTCCACAGGATATAAAGAAAGGATATAAGTAAGAAAACCAAAAGGGGATGATCTTTATGGGAGATGTTGAAGATCATTCACCATGATTAGGAGAATATGTTCCGAGTTTCCAAAGACACTAAAATAATACGGTCTTTGGGTGTCTGTTTTTGTCATGTATTAAGTATTTCTCAAAAATAATGTAATGTCCATGTACGTCAGGATTTGGGTCTCTATAATTTTTATCAGATCGAACGTTTAGTTAACCTTTGGAATCTAGGATGCAAAATCTTTAGTAAAATCCCTAGAGATATTTCTATGGTATGTCTTGGGATGTCCATAAGGATATGTATATGTATAGGTTATAGTCCTACAATTACGGTAGCAATCTTATAATTTAACCTAAGTTGTTAGATATTGACAGAACTCCCCCTAAATTACGTTGTTTTCTCTAGCATGAATTTCGCCTCTCACGCTGTTCTTTTTAGGTTTTAAAAAATGGCTGGAAACATGAAGAATCACGATAATGGAGGATATGTTGGACAACAGAATGATATTATTCACGAGTAACAAAATGAAACAAGATTTGGAAGTCCAAACATCCTTATTATTCCGATTCCACAATCTCATAATATGATCTATAATCTCAACTTTGGTAAGATTCCCGACCCAACTAATAAGATAAAGATGGAGTTTCATGATGATCATAGAGGAAATAAAGATCATTTTATCTCATGTAAATCATATGGGAAGATTCATCAAGGAGAATGTTTCAAAGGAACTGGAATATCCATTGGGTGCCAAAAATATGGACACAAATCCAATAAGTGCAAAGGAAATGGTTTATTTAACACCATGGAGAAGGATAATGGTACTTATATGACATCAACAGTGCTTAGATGTTTTAAATGTGGAATGTATGGGAATTATGCAAAAACAATGCCCTAATGGAAAATCTCATGAAGAGAATCAGCATGGTCATATGGGTAGTATTTATGTGGATGATAACGAGGAGACTACAAATGATATAAGAGATGAAAGAGGTGTTTCTGCTAGGTCAATGGTTTAAGAATGTAGTGGAATGATTTTATGTTTATCAAGAGTTATGTTGTATAGTTAATTTAATTGTACTATGGAAAAAATAAACATATAAGGAATGTTACACTATTTTTTTCTAAAGTATTTGAAAGTATATGTTGAATGGTACTGGTAACCATGAATGGTTATTCAGATATTTTTGGAAAAAAGTTGATATGCGCATAATGAAGGGATATATAGAAAATGATATTTTGATAGTATTCATAAACTCATGACTGATATAAGGACAAAGTGATATCATGGATTGAGTATATAGAATTTTTGGATTTTGGTATGTAGAATTGGTTAACTTTTGACAGCATTTATGTTTTCGATAAGGCTCTATGGTAATTCATGTTTAAAAGAATACATGATTAAGGTATTCACTTGTTTGGAATATGACCAACATGATATATCTTATGATATATGGGAGATAAATGATGGTATTCACATTCTTGGTATATGACCTCTCCAGTAATCTTTTTCTTTATAATATGAGATTGGACAGATGTATTTTGGATACGCCTAAAGATTTGAATGGATTATGTTGGACATAAGATAGTATTATTTAAGGCTAGAACTTGATTTTCAATATTATTTCTATAATTTTATAATAGTATAGTTTAATAAAAAGGAAAACCCATAGGACGAGCGACAATTCGTCGCGTCTGACAAGGCTGTGGGAATCGAACCCACAACTGAAGTACGACATGCCTTTATCGCATAACATTGGCCTACATGAAGACCCTGGTTTGTAGAAAGTAGTTTTATTTTATAATCTCTATGATAGATGAAGTATAAGTCCATTTTAGCAACCATATATGATTAATCTCAAGATATATGGACTTATGTATATTTAATAAATTGTGCTAAACTTATTGTCATAGAAACAAATGGAATGACCAATCATTCTATCATAAGATTTACTAACACCTCATGAATGACAAATTAAACTTCATTTATTTAAGAGATGAAGTGGAAATTATTCATGGCACAAACAACAATGAGATTTTACCAAAATAAGGTAAGTATTTATTTTAATTCAACAATTCTTCAGTATTAGGGGAATGATCTTGGAAACAACATAATGAATAGTGTTTGTGACTTCTAGTAATAGCTAATGTAGAAAAGATACACAAAATACCTTGAATCATTTTCAGATCCTCAAGGTGATAATATTAAATCACCAATAGTGTTCACATAACATATACTCTACCTCCTTGATATTTGAATGGAAAATATGGGGGTGGTGGTGGTAATAATTATAATCATAAACATTCTCTCATTACACTCCCATCATCAATGCCCAATCAACACACTTGTGAACCAACCTGATCCTGCCATGGTATCTACCTCAACATCCAATATAGGGCCTCTCATTCATCCATATAGTGGGTCAGAAAATTATTTGAATGATTTTCCCTTCCATAAAATTAGTATCACAACCTCTCCCAAAGTGTACTACAACCACCTTGTGAGTCACGAATATTAGATCCTATATCTTGGTACTTTTTACTGAAATATATAGCACGTCTAGGCCACTGAGACATATGTCATCTACCTGCCTCCAAGGCCCCAAATCATTTATTCTACATAATACAAATCATTGTATATATCATCTAATCCAATAAAAATTCTACCAATAAATTCTTCTATATTACCCCCATCATAATTCATAATTCTCAGTGGGATAATAGTAGCTCGGATGTACCTATTAAAACCTCACTCTATTGTCTAATACCTACTGAATTGGTCATGAATCATATATTTCGAATACCTAGATAGGTTAGTGAACCTTTATAAATTCTTTTCACCTATCATGTTTCCCTTCTAGAGGTGTAAAAGCCCATATATATGTACATTACTCAGCAAAGCTAGCGATAAAACCTTTATAAAAGTACACTAAAAATCTTCCCACATAAGAGTCATCCCATCAAGATAATGGGTCACTAAACCTCACCATCACCCTGCTAATTCATGAATATGTTTCCCTGCATGGATCACCACCATCTCTACTGGTGTCCTTAACAAACGGAAATCTCAGTGGACTGGATCAAGATAATCGTCTGCTGTCTGTGGTCTAGTCTTTCATTGAATCATGAAGGATCTATTCCACTAAAACTAATGAAGTGAGATTAGCATGTACACCTCATCCATTTGTACTAAAGGTACCATAATATACTCCAAAAGTGTAGTATATTGTTCACTACCAAGAGGTGGAACCTCTGGAACTGGTCCTTATATCAATGGCTCATCACTAACTGGATCATCCGCATTATAAATAAATTTATCCCTAACAAACATACATCATAGAGCCATCAATAAATATATATGATGTACCACATTCAATTAGTATATGTTTAGAGTTTATTCAAGAAGTGTCTAGAAAATTCCACTTATTATTATTGGATGCATGTACCGTTGATTTCTCTATAACCTATCCTGTCACATACTTTGTTGAAATGTATGCAACTAGAGTCCAAATATATGGATACATTGGTCGTGGGTCTGACACTAGTGTCCACAGACTATAATCCAAACAATACACACATAACACTATTCCTCAAAACAATATCATTGAATATTATTCCAATGGAAGAGTAGAAACCTCTCATTCCACTCTGTCCTGAAACATCATATTGGGGCCTATGTCGCGACTCACCTATCCTGCCTCCTATTATGAAGTGGAGAGATACAGTCACCAAATAGGCATGTAACTGAAATGTTAGGCCTTATCCAATGTAGTTATACACATGCACACTCCTCCAAGAAATTAAGATAATGAAATTTAAAAAAAATAAATCAATGAAGCCTTTATGTATCTAAATCACACAACCAAAGTATGACAATAAGTTATATAGTTTAAATAGTTCTAAAAATATTCCCACCACAACAGGACTAAAAAAATTCATACTTGAATGTTAAACTGGTACTATTGTCAATGTACCCTCAGAATACACCTTTTCTAGTCCTGTTAAACTACGCACCATCTGGTCCAAGTCTACCAAGGAAACTATCAAAAGGTTTATCATCTTCACGATATCTAAAACATCAGGTAAATACTGTGAATGATTGAGTATAATAACAAAAACAACAAAACTCTGAAACCACAAATCATATAACAAAGTAAATACAATCTTATCTACATTGGTTAAGTCTACAGCATATATAACAAAATATCTTGATATAATCAATATATAAAAAATTTCTGAATGTATTCATTAATAGTAGTATTCAATCATTGGGTTCCTACTCAATGATTCCACATAGAAATCATCCAAGGGAAAAATCTCATGAGCCTTATTGCACTAATTTCATCCATCTGAGAGGTAATTCTCATGAGGTACTGATGAAGCTTAAATTTTACTATATTTTATACTATAAATAATTGTTTATAATACCACCATAGTATTATTTAATGCGTAATTGTCACGTTTTTAGGGTTTGGTGTTATTTTTATCCTAAATGTGAAAAATGACTAATTATGGATTTTTGGTAGATTTTTATGTCAATGGTATTTTGGTCATTTCCTGAAAAATAAAATTCGAAATTTTCTGATACAAATTTTTTTAGAATAATTAGTTTATTTACTTCATTTTTGTCTTCTGAACTAGGAGCTGATTCGGCCATCTATATGGACTAAAAATTCATTGAAGTTGGACATTTTTTCGGGCGGACAGTGTGGTCCCCACAATGGTAACGACATCACAAATTGGCTTACACACCTTCAAATGCATTTATTCAACTTAGGAATGAAGGAGGACATCCCGGAATGACTCTAAAAGAAATATGGGGGAGTATTAAAGTCAGTAACGCTTCCATAAAAAGACACACTTTTAAAGGAACCATCCTAGATGCTTCACCTAGTAACAGAAACCGAGATTGAAAAATTCATATCTCCTCCATACTGTTTCCAAATTAACTTAAAGATTGAGGAGATACAGCCATGATTTTTATGAACAGCATTCACAAAGGGTGGAATGCGTGAAGAGGTCATTAATGGGGTCTAAAACGCCTGGACAATTGGGAGATGAATTCTACCTATAAAAGGAGGCCCTCATCTCCTTCCCAAATCATCCCATTCTCCATCCATTCCTTCAATCCACCAAGGAGGAGATCTCCACCGAGGGAGGATGGCTAAAAATCATCCCCATTTAATTTTTATTCATTTAATTTCTTTATTTTTGTTTTAGTGTTCAATTGTAATTTAGATTTTTAATAAAATTCATGCATTATTTTTGTGTCCACCCATCCACCCTGTTTCTTCTTCATCTTTTATTCTTCTCATATTATCCACTGTGAACTCTTAACCTCAAATATGAGGGGTTAACCCGAGACTTGGCCCGGGGGAGGTATGTGGAAATTTCATTTATTCTATGCTTAAATTCAAATTTATATTAAGTTTTTGATGAGCAAGAGTGATGTGAACGGGTGTGGCGATCATCCACCACGACACTGATCTCAAACTCATTTCAATTTTTTTATTAAATATTTTCCCTCCCTTCTACTGGATACAATCACTTAATACAATGGAGTTGAGCCATTCAGTGGTGGAAATGGCATACAATGGAGCCAGGTCTTGGAAGATGACACACTCTCGATTGAGGTGTGCCATAAACCTTGATTATAGGAAGAGGTGAAGATAAGATTGCAAAATGCATTCCAGATTTCACACCAATAAATAAAAGAATATTAATTTATGAATGAGATCTCATAATTCAATTATCAAACTTAATTTAAATACCTAAAAGGAGAATTATGGGACCCACAAACCAACCCATTAAGGCCACGTTATTTCTCAATTAATTGCATTTTGTCCTTGCATGTTAGTTTTATCTATTAATTTAATTTATTTTTTTTCCATTACTAGATAATATAAAAACACCAAAAAGAGGTAGTTTAGTTTAATTAGATTAAATAAGTAAATGATTGATAACACTCCTCAACTGAGACGACCCTGGTCAGCTTCTATGCTGTACTAGGAAAATTAAATTGCTTTTGTCATGCCCTACGACAGGCATGCATCAAAATAGTGCCGTTTTCAGGGAGCTAATTGGATGTTTACATTAGTTTTTCTATTTTAAAATTTCATATAGTTTCCATTTTTAAAAAAAAAATATTCAAAAAAACATTTTCCATGATGCATTCAAAATCAAATTATTCTACATGGAACAATTACCCGCAAGTTCAGGAGGAAGAAACAGACTATTCTGAGGTGGCCCTCCAACGAAGAGCTGATTTCCTGATAATAATGTCTATGCAGGTGGAAAGAGGCATAACAACATGGATCTCACTGGAAAATTTGATGGCCATGGTCAATGAACTCCAAGTTGACATAAAAAGATTCAAGGACAAGAAGGAAGTGCCATTGGTCTCCCTGATTTCCCAGAAAACATCCATGAAGTTGAAGCCAAACTTGAGGTGGATGAGTCTGATAACCTACATCCATCCTGTGATGATCAACTCCATGACGAACACTCCATCGACGAAGTGATTCAACCTGAACCAACTCAGGGAGATGATACATTCTTGAACTCAAATTATTTTAATTTTGTTGAAATGAATTTGAGTATAACTCCCAATTGTTTTGAGTTTTCATAATCAGATGACTCTTATTATGCCCTGGAGGATGAAGAGACAAAATAAGATGCACCTGTTGAGGAACATCTAGAGATCCTGGGAGACGTTGAACATTTACTAGAGGGAGCACAAGAAGAGAAAGTAAATGTTTCAAAAGTAGAAACAAATAAAGATGAGGTTCCATACATCATCTGACCACCTCCATGCAAGCTATACCAAATTGTGAAGGGGGTGTATCTGTTATACTTTGTCTATGGAGTCCTCCTCAACAAGAACAAAGAACTTCAAGCTGGGAAGAGCCACATGTGGTGGTTCAAATCAAAGAAGCTCCATCCACCAACAGATTATGGATAAAAGCTGGCACTTCCCTCTAGTGGCAGTAAAAGATTTCAGGGCCCACTTGGGGGATCATACCAAGATTTATCATTACATTCATTCTTGTAATTTAGATTTCAAATTCAGTATTAGAAATTAGTCTAGCATGTGGCCTCCTCCCTCTTTTCATTTTGAGCTTAAATTAAATGATCCTTGTGATTAATTAAGTAATATTTATTTTTCCGGGTCATGAAGGCAGAAGGAATCCCTAATCATTAGAGGAAGTGGACTGAATCAATATTTCAAAAGGGAGTTAACATTTTATGATTATCATTTAAACTCCTTTCATTTTTTGCTCCAAAACATATTTTGATATTAAATGAATATTATTTTCACTTTTCTCACATCAATTTATTAAGAAAGAGTTGAAATTATTTTACAAATAATGTATTTTAAATTATTGTTGATATGAATTATTTTCCCTTGAAATGGATTTCCAAGAATTTTAATGAGTTTGACTGATTTTTGAAATCCATACCCCTAAAACACTGACTCAAAATAATTTTCCAATCATGAGAGGTATTCTAAACCACATTTATATATTCTTCCTAATACCCACAACTTCTTGAGGGAAACTTGAATTTTGTGTGAGAACCAGAATTTGTGAATAATTCTCTTTCGAAGATTTGGATTTCATGGAATGTATTTAAAATGATTGAGGCATCTCTTTGGCTAGCCACATATTTACCTGAGACCCACCCTTACATTTATCCTTAATTAGCCCCTAGAAGCCATGAATTTCCTTATAGGTTTATGCCACAATAAAAGATGATATTCCCTTACCTACCCACACATTTAGTATTTTGGAATGGAAATTCAAGTTTGAGTGTGGGGGAAGGGCCTTTTGTGTGCGTTTATTGGGGATTGTATCATTTTTGGGTTGTGTATTGTGTGAGTCATCATTTTGGGCAATGTATTATTAGAAAATTGGTCATGAGTCATCTTTTCATTATTCTTCGTTAATTTCATCCGGTTCTCCATAAAAAAATAGAGAAAAAAATTCAAAATAAATTTGTGCCTGTCTGGAGCTTTACAAAAAAAGAAAATAATGTTGTGCCTTTCTAGAGCTTTACAAAAAGCAGGGAGAACATAGATTAAGACATTCTTTGTAATCATTTATTGACTCATGATCCATGTCATTAAAAGGGAAGCGGTGTTGTGATTCACATTTCAAGGGTTTTTGAGTGAGGTTCATGTTGTGTATTCACTTGATTAATCATGCATTGTACATAAAATTCCAACCTCCTCTTTCTAGCCGGTAACTTTTTTTTCAATAATTTTCCCACCAACAATAAGCCACAGAATCATTTGAACTATTAATTAAATCCCTCGTGATTAAATCCAATTTCTTATTTCACGCTATGGAGAATTGATAAATTTCACAAACCTATGGTGATACATGTGATTTTCAAGTATGAGTATAACTCTAGATTCAATTTCTCTTGAGTGAAGAGTGACATAAAATTCAGTGTGAGGTAGGTTGTGATTGGGCCATGGATTGATTTATGAGGTTGAAAAAAAATTAATATTTTAAATGAAATTGAGAGAGGCTTGTTATACATATTTGAGACATGATAGAAGTCTATTTTGGATATGATCGTTTATATTTTCTCATTTTTGATTGTTGTGTGGAAATTGATTTGGATATAAGATGATTGCCCAGGAGTGAAATGTTTATGCGTGGGGGAGTGATGAAGCTTACATTTTACTATATTTTATACTATAAATAATTTTTTATAATCCCACCATACTATTATTTAATGTTTAATTGTCACGTTTTTAGGTTTTGGTGTTATTTTTAGCCTAAATGTGAAAAATGACTAATTCTGGATTTTTTGCATATTTTTACGTCAAGGGTATTTTGGGCAATTCTGGAAAAATGTAATTCCAAATTTTCGGTTACAAATTTTTTTAGAATAATTATTTTATTTCCATCATTTTTGTCTTCTGGACCAGGAGCTGATTAGTCCATCTATAGGGTCTAAAAATTCATTGAAGTTGGGCATTTTTTCAGGAGAACAGCGTGGCCCCCACAACGGTAACAGAATCACAAATCGGCCTACACACCTTCAAATGAATTCATTCAACTTGGGGATGAACGAGAACATCTAAGAACGACTCTACAAAAAATATGGGGGATTTATAAAGTCATTAACGCGTCCATCAAAAGGCACACTTTTAAATGAACCATCCTAGAAGCTTCACACAGTAACAAAAACCGAGATTGAAAAATTCAAAACTCCTGCATACAGTTTTCAAATTAGCTGAAAATTTTAGGGGCGACGACCGTGATATTTATGAACAACATTCATGAAGTTTGTAACGCATGAAGATGTCATTAATGGGGAATAAAATGCGCTGAGATTTGGGAGATGAATTCTGCATATCAAAGGAGCCCCTCACCTCCTTCCCAAATCATCCCATCCTCCATCCATTTCATTAAGGCACCAAGGCGGAGATCTCCACCGAGGTAGGCCGGCTAAAAATCTTACCCATTTAATTTTTATTCATTTTTATTCTTTATTTTTGTTTTAGTTTTCAGTTGTAATTTATATTTCTAATAAAATTCATGCATTATTTTTTTGTCCACCCATCCACCATGTTTTCTTATTCATATTTTATCCTTTTTATATTCTTTTATTCTTCTCATACTATCCACCATGACCTCTTACCCTCAAATATGAGTGGTTAACCTGAGACTTGGCCTGGGGGAGGTATGTGTAAATTTCATTTATTCTGTGCTTAAATTCCGATTTTTATTATGTTTTTGATGAGCAAGAGTGATGTGAACGGGTTTGGAGATCGTCTACCACGACACTGATCTCGAGCACATTTCTATTCTTTTATTAAATATTTTCCCTCCCATATATTAGATACAAACTCTTATTACTATGGAGTTGAGCCTTTCAGTGGTTGAAATGGCATACGATAGAGCAAGGTCTTGGAAGATGACACACTCTCGATCGAGGTGAGCCATCAACCTTGATTATAGGAGGAGGTGAAGTTATGATTGAAAATTGCATTAAATATTTCACACCAATAAATAAATGAATAGTAATTCATGAATGAGATCTCATAATTGAATTACCAATATTAATTTGAATACCATCATGGAGAATGATGAGTCCCACAAACCAACCCATAAAGGCCATGTTCTTTCTCAATTAATTGCATTTTGTCCTTGCATGTTAGTTTTATTTTTTATTTTAATTTAATTGTTTTCTAATTATATATAATATAAAAACACAAAAAAGATGTAGTTTAGATAAATTAGATTATGTAAGTAAACGATTGAGAAAGCTCCTCAAGTGAGATGACCCTGGTCAGCTTCTATGCTGCACTAGGAAAATTAAATTGCTTCTGCCACGCCGTACGACAGGCGTGCGTCAGGTACCATAATTATAAATAAACATTAATGGCCTGAAGTGATGTGATATATTGATTAGGATCCCACATTAGGACATGGGGTGATACCATCAACTCAATCAGGATAAACCTTCATTGTATAGTATCATGGATCGCGTAGTGTTGGTCACAATGATACCATGAACTCTACCTTGGGCATTATGATCAATAGAGGATCTCATTATTTTCCTTGTGAATGGATTAAAAAGAATCAATACAATAATTCATTCTGAAGGGATAATGGTCCTATGAATAATAGGTGATTCCATTCAAAACCACAAATAAAATTATATGAGGAAAAAACCATAATGAAACTTCTCAATGTTATAGAGGAAATGATATCCAAGATAATATTTAAGATGTACACATCATGTAGTAGGGTTTAAGACAATATCCCCTAACCAAGGATTCTGACCTTGTAAATTGCACATGTATCAACTCATTTCTATGTTCGTGTAAAACTAAATGATAGTTTTCCTACCGGTGTACTCAACTCATGTACCACTACATGGATTATCCTATTTACTTTTCATGGTTGTTTCCATGTAGGGGAGAACATGGTTAACTATATCATGTGTACCCCCAACCCATGTATGTGTAACCATTATGGTATATTCTATGTCTTTTAGAACATGTCAAATGCCTTGTGAGAATGTAACACACCGTTTGATACATATCTTGTTTTTCAAACCCTATCCATAACATAGAGTGGCCTACATGGTATATAGTTCTGGTTTACAAACTATGTATCACAAAATATTCAATATTCTCATTTTTTTCGCATCATATTCCACACATCGTGTTGTCGATCTGATAATAATCCTTCTCCAAAAAACAAATGAGTCATCTCATTTGAAACTTTTTATTGATTGAAAAACATTTCCATGTATCAAATCCCATATGAAAACATTTTTATACATTGTTAACTTTTGTGTTCCAAATAACAATAAATATGGTATCCAAAGCTATCTAATCCATCATCGATCACATTTTTTCACCACCACCTTGTTTTGGTGAGAAAATATCTTTAATTTTTCATTATTTTGGTAGGAAATGGGTGCACAAATATCATTTCAATAGGATATGTCTATCAACATTCCAAATTAAGTTTGATCATGATCAATGAAGAATCTGTGGATAATATCATAAGAAAAATCAATTGGAAAAACCCTTATTGACATTCATATTGATCTCAATTAATTATTATGATGATAAAAATGATGAAAATATCTCAAATCTAATTAATCTTATGCATCATATAATATGAGTAATCAGTGAATCAATATGTTAGTTGATTGATTCCAATTCATTATATAAACTAATGATGGGTTAAAAATAAATAAAAACTAACTTTCAACCTTAATTTAGATCAATCGATGATGAAGAATGATTTGACATACAATTCAATGGTGAGATCTCAGTATTCAATCATGTTCTGGTCGGCGATCCTCAATATGATCATCCTTCACCAATAGAAGCACATTCCAAAGTCACCAATGGATCTCTAAAGATTTGATTGGTGATTTGGATAACCATTAAAATTTTCATAATAATTTATTTAAAAGAAGTATTTGGTAGCATCATAAGGGGATTAATGAAATATATTTTAATATTAATTTATTTTATTATATCCAAATGATGGATATTCTATGAAATATCGGGGCTGTCCATGTTTAAGTGTTGCATTTGGTAAAACCTCTGTTTGGAACTAAACAGTTCCCCTAAATTTTTGATGATGGCCTACGATTATTAGATATTCCATTTTTTCATGAAGGTTTCATTTTTTCTATTTAATATATTTAAAACAATTACATCGGGCACAATAGGCCTTAAAATTACATGTTGTCTTAGCACCTCATCTTGAAAACATTCCATACAAAATCAAAAAATAATACATGTAAAATCTTTTTCATTACAAAATATAAATTTATAGAATAAATAAATTTTTACCATTCATTATTCATCTACATTAATACTCTCTCTTCATACTCATCTTGGTAGATTATTTCATCAATAAATAGCCTCTAAATATCAATTATATAATTTGTTGTTTTTCATGCAAGTGGAACATTAATAATTTGATAGATGCCCCAATTATAAAAAATACATATATAACTCAACATGATAAATACCCCAATGTAAGGATCTCAGAAATTCCTCAATGCATGAAATGGTCACATTATAATCACATCCATAATAAATATATAGTGGATGACACAACATCAATACTTCAAATACAATGGTCCTATTAAGGTCCATGAAAAAATATCAGCAGATCATAAAATGGTGGAAGAACAGAATATATAAGATCCTTCAAATGTGGTTTGACGAATAATATGCCAACATTAATTGAACATCTAGGATTGGCTTGATCAAGAAGGACTCTTTTTATATGATCCTTTTAATGATTTCCCAATTGTACACCATCCAATTTTTTCCCACAATGATTTCATCCATGTTTTTTTTCTCCCATATATTCTTCATCATTATATCAAATCAAATGAATTGAGTACATGGTTCTACTTCTAATCCCCCACTAGCACAGACCCATTCGTGTTCCAATAGTCCTTAGGCCTTTTTTCATAGTGTCCCCACCTCTCTATTTTCTACTCCCATATCATTCCATTTATTGATGTTCACTACCGCATTTTTCCCATCTATACGTCAACCATATTTTCATCCTAATATATAGTGAATTTGTCTGATGTATGACTTGAAGTTGTCCCATTAATTCTAGTAAACTGAAATCAATATATTTAGTCAAATATGTATCATAAGTACCATAAACATTCATCAAATTATAATCCAATTCAAAACTCAATATCCTTTTGGAAATTACTATATATTAGCAAGGAAATATTATTTTGTTGAGTAGAATTTCCCCCATTATGATCACATTTAAAACCATTAAGAATTGTTTATGAGAGTGTTATTGGAATTCCTCAATGTAAATTATTATTGGTTTGTCTAGAATATTATATATTGATATAAAAATTCATTTCTAGCCTACTTTATCAACATGTTCCCCTCAACCTGAACACTCGTAAACATCTTCCAGATGGTAAATTTATATAAGGTAAATTTTGATGATGTTACAATATGATAAAGAACCATAAATAATTTTCTACTTATTCTAATCCTTTTTTGAAAAAATAAATAACTTCAACAAGTCCAAGTGTCAATAGTGATTATTCATTATAATAAATATTTGCATGATTAAAAGAACATGGTATCATTAACATAATATATATCTAGGAAATTTTAAAACTCATTTTATAATCAAGTTATCCTCCTACGAACATGATTTATATTTATTTCCATGCATTTTAATACACCATAAAATACAGAAAAGATATATTGGAATATGTTAGATCCATATATTTATTAATATTACTATAAATGATGATATGGAATTCTCAAAAATGTTAATCGACATTCTATTTTATTCATTCTTCATATAAATTTTAAATTAAATTTAGCATGTGGTATTATTGATAACATCAAAAATATCATTCCGTTATGTGATATGGATCATCTAGCTTTAGCCGTTAAATAATTTATGTCACTTTATGAAATCATCATTCCCATAAATATTTTTCTTGTGATTTATATGTGGTTAGAAATCCTATTTCATTATGTCAAGCATTATTTTATCTCTCACATGGATCTGCTTCAACACATGAGTTATAAATTATTCATTACCTCCCATGAAATAAGTCTCCTTCATGTCGAATATTCATTTCACTTATATCACATTATTTTATTTTTTATTCTTATAACATTATAAATTTCACCAAATAAATTTGAAGAATCAGTAGAAATAATTTGGGAATGTTGAAATGATGTTTTCAGTTTCCAATTAGCTTCACTTGAGTTCTTGTATTCACATATTCATAATGAGATAAAGTACTTCTGTTTTTATTCTTACACATTATTTCGTTCAAATATTTCTTCAATATTATGTACATGTATGAATTTTATGGTGTATATTGATTCAAAACATCCATCAAGCTTCCAGAAAATTTTATCTCCCCATTCTCTTGTGGTATATATTGAGTCGATAAGGTTTCGTTATGACTTTTCCATTCCTTCATGTTTTGAAAATCACAAACACTCAATCTGAAGGAAAGTTTAATTTTCTTTAAGAATTCATAAGGAATATTTTCCTTCCTTATGGAAAATTTATTCATAACATGTTTTTATTATTCATGACATATTTTTTCTAAAACTAACTCATTTTATTTCTAAGTGTAAAATTAGGTTTTGTATCTAAAACCTCGGGGTCTTATAAATACATAGATATAGAGCATTCTATTTTCAGGATATGAATTCAGCTTCTTAATTCATTGAATTAAGATTATGAACATTAAGAGTTTAGACTCCGAATTCTATGAATTCAGACTCTGAATTTCTGAGATCAAACTCTGAATTCTCTGAATTCAGACTCTGAACGTTCTAAGTTAAGACTCTCAATTCTCTGATTTCAGACTCCAGAAATTCTATGTTCAGATTCTGAATTCTTAAGAATTCAGACTCAAAATTTCCTTAAAATTCCGACTCTAGAATTCTATAGAAATAAACTTCCAAATTCTGTTGAAGACAGAATGCAAATATGAATGTATTATATGAACCAAATGGTTTTTGGTAAAACTCTGAACTTTTATTTCCTTGGGCTCCAGAAAATAGAGTTATCCAAGCAACCATATTTTTGCATACCTTTTCATAAAATGATGTCATGTATTATGTTATTTCCAAATCATTTATTGAGTGACATGTGTAATGGTCCCCCAAAAAATATAGGAAAATGTGAACATTGGAGGAGGGAGATGACCATTGAAGATGTACCACAACTGTTATATGACTCAAGATATTACATGCTGCTGAAGTGATTTCTAGAGGGGGATTGTCATGCTTAGTGCGTACTGAAAATATTTTTCATGATTAATATGCTGCGACTATGATTTTTTCGATGTACAATCGAGGGCTTACAGGGATAGGAATATAGAGGTGCAAACTACCTTCATCTTTGAGGACATGCGAGGATAGAAAAACAAACTCCAGTATTCTTATCGAGGGATTACATTAGGGTGTGTAAGACAAACTTTATTGAATGTATAAATCTTGGGACCATTATCAAAGGTTGTTGGATATCCTACTCTTTGGGTTAAAATATTTACTACTTGTTACATGTAATGTTTCATGATTGTTTCCCACTGCATTTTGATCCTAACAGAATGTATAACTATCTTATACATTCTTATACTTTTATACTTTGGTTTGTAAGATTATATATGCATTAAGGTAGAATATTTGTCCCTGTAATCTTTTCTAATGTTTCATTTCCATAACAGTATTTCTGGAATCAAGCATGTTTGGAGAACTATGAGTTCTTTTGAATTTACCTTGTCTAATATTGTTAAACATTACCATCCATAAAAGTTACAAAATATTTTTTTAACATATTCAATTCAACCACTTATTGTGTATTGAGCCTCTACATCATTATTTATTTCCTACAATTGGTATCAAAGCAGGTCCCTGAAATACTTATATTCACATATCAATTGTCATTCCCAGGTTTACATTGTTCTATATTTTTCTTTCTTATGAAGATTTTCTTTGTTTACAACCCTTTACTATTAACATGTTTTTGTTGGAAATATTTTTTCTCTTAATATGATAGGAATTAATCTTGGCACCATAGACAACTTAAATCTTACTAGACCTCCTATATTTGAGGGGAATGATTACGAATATTAGAGATATCATCTAAATACTTTTGTTATCAATCCTGGAGTAGACCATTTTTCTTTGATTACTAGAGGATATAAAATTATTGACCAGGAAGTCAGTAATTTCACTAACCATGAAAATAATGAATATCAATTGAATTATAAGGAATGTAATACATTTCTTTATTCCATGACAAAAAATAAATATATCCAGATTTAATATTGTGAAGCATAAAATTGTATTTGGATGAAGCTTGATGTAACTCACATTGGAACATCAAATGTTATTTAAACGAGAAGATCCATGCTTAGATTTGAATATAAAGGATTTTTCCTTCCTTATGGATAACCCATATGTATTGTATAATAAATATTCATGAATATTTTAGATTTTTTACAATAATAGGGTTATAATTGATTAGATAATGAAGCTCGTGTGGACAAGATCATAAGCATCATGCCAAATGAATCGGAATCTAAGAGGAAAACTATAGATGAAAATAGGAAAGTTACCCAGATTTTTCTTGATGAACTATTCAGAACACTTATTTAACATGAGAGTAGAATGAAGAGAGATGATGATAATATTATGAAGAATAATGGAAATGAAATTTTTTTTTCACAGTAACATCAAATCGTATGAAATCCAAGACTCCTAAGAGAGTTACAAGATCTAAGCCTAAGAAGGTCACAGTTTTATCTAAATCAAGTGAATGTGAACTTTCTGAGAATGAACTAGCTATTATTCCTCGAAGGATGAACAAGATAGTTGGGAAAAAATACTTTCATTATAGATATATGAATAATGAAAGGAAAGACAAGAAAGACTCTGAAGTCCATTGTTATAAATGTAAACGATCAGGGAATATAATAGAATATTTTCCTATGATTAAGAAAAAAGATAAAAAGAACATATAATTCTTATATTTATCAGAACAGACGATTAACATGTGGATATTTCCACAAAATCATTACCATACGATAGATTTGAATACACTAAACAGATTTTGGGAATGATAATCGTTAGAAAATAGTCTTTGTTAACTTCCTATTGAAACCAATCTCCTTGAAGTAAAAAGAACTTTTTCTTAAGGGGATTATATTTTTTTGTTAGGTTCTAAAAATTTTGATGCCTAAATTTTTTCTCATGGTATAAAAATTTTCATAGTGTAAATGTTTTCGTAGTCTAAAACGTTTTCATGGTAAAAAAATTTTCATAGTAAAAATATTTTCTTAGTCTAAATTTTTTTAATAGTCTAAATTTTTTCGTAGTCTAAAAAATATTTGTATCCTAAATTTTTTTTGTAGTATAAAAATTTTCATAGAGTAATTTGTTTCTCAATCTAAAATTTTTATTTTATGATTTTTCATTAAGAAAGTACTTGTAGTTAAACTTTCGTAATGATGATTTTTGTAGTTCAAAATTTTTATAAGGAAATTTTTAGTAGTTAAATTTTATTTTTGTATTGAACATTTTTTTAATCAAAATTATCATATTGAAAACTATCGTAGGTAGATTGATCATAGTCAATGTTTTTGTTATCAAAATATTCAGAATCTAATTTTCTTCAAAAAGAATTTTCCTCATTACGAATAATATTTCTATCAATACGAAAGGTATTTTTCCTTTTATACATTTTTGTAATCATATTTTACTTGTTGGTATTTTCATATGTATTTTTAATCATTTTTTCATAAATACAAATTATTTTCTATAAAAACACTTAAATGATCGGATTCAATGAAATTTCTTTTTCAGCTATCTGAACTGTTAGATCTTCTCATGAAGCTTTAAAACACTGGATCAATCATAGAAGTTGAACCGTCACCTCAACGCCTATATAAAGGTCCCCCAGATGGTTGTCCCACGTCAATCTCCATGACTTGGTGTATTGAAGCTCTGCCTTTCCAACATAAGACCTTTCTGAACTTCTCATAACTTCTTTACATCAGAATGTCTTCCAAAGACTCTTCCCAGAAAGAAATGTTGGCTGTCATGTCAATCTATGAAATTAAAATAAACAAATAATGGTTAGATGATCCAATGTTTTATGCAATAATATGACTCTATCGCTTCCATGAATACCAAACTCAATGGTTGGGAGAGTTTATGTATTTCAAAATCAAAATATTAGGATTTGGTAAATCAAGAGTTATTAGTAGAGTTCTATGAGTCAGAAACATTCTTTAAGGAATGATGTGAGAGTAAATTTTCTTTCATGTGTTATGGAATGACATATTCACTTTCTTACACAAAGATTGCAAGCTTGGTTAGAATTCCTTAAGATGGGGAAACGAAGTTCTGTGCTCACAAGATATGTGATGTTCAAGGAATATTTATTAAGGAAAAATCCATAGCCTGTCGTGGTATTTCAGAAATAAAGACTCCGTTGATTCTTCACATGTCTTCAAACATTCGGAATCTCAAATTTTGGGTTCATGTATTCATTATTCCGAGAAAAGGTGATACGGATTCACTAATGAAGAGTGACATCTATATTTTTTATTTTTTGATCAATCTATGGAAGACAAATCTTGTTATGTACATTCTGATTACGATTGAGAATATCAAGAATGGGAATTAGAAATCTCAAATTATTAGTTATCCATCCATTTTAGAAAATATGATTATTCGGTGTTTAGAATCCTTCAAAATTCCTCACAGTTTTATGTGGAGGAATTGAAAAGTCATGTTTATGAGTGATGATACTTCGAGAAGGATGAAAATTCTTTTTTCCAAATATTTCGAGGAATTATATAATTTTCTTGAAGTAGAAGTAAAAAATCATTCTAAAAACATGATGTGGATGAATCCTCTAAAAATGGTCGAAGGAAGAGCAATGTGAAAGAAGTAGGAGATAATGAAACACCCCAACGACTATGGAAATTCAGTCCGCACCCCCGATGCCAAAGAAACAAAAATATTATATTGATGAAGTAGTATCAAAGTGGATAGATGTAAAGAAAAACATAATGAAGGGGATCCAAAATTTTCCTAGATCCTGCTAAGGAAAAATTATTGAAGTAAATGGTAGATGAAGTGCACTACAAGCTAGAGAAAGAGAAGATACATAAGAAAAGGTTTTATGAGGCAGTGATAGTCCAATAACTTCTAAAGGCTACTGAGAAATCATCTAATAATATTCTGGTACCAGAATCCTTTCTGATATAACCTTAACCAGAGGATTCGGGAAAGATGATTGTGACTCTGGAAAAAGATAAAGAAAAACAAGTAGAAGAAAAGGAAGAAGAAGGTAGTGGTGATACTGATGATTTGAAAAATCAAGTAATGGATTTTCATGAGAAGGAAAAACCTTCTGAAAATTATCATTTTGAACTTCTGAAACATGGTCTTCAAAACATGCTACCCTAGGGAAAGATGAGAACAGTGGAGAATATGTTTAAAATGTTTCTTAAGAAGAATTCCTCAACTCTGATTTCATTCAGCCAGAGGATGTTGAGGAATGAGCTATGGAGGAAGAGGTTGATGAAGATAAAATCTTGTAACTATCTGATATTGAACACAAATAACCCAATAAAGAAGAAGTCATTCCGAAAGTTTTTTAGGAAAAACATGTAGTTATTGATACCCCTAGTAGAGCAGTGTGGAAGAAGAAAGAAGTGGGTGCTTCATTGAAGAGGAAAGATGGTGATATAGAAAAAAATCCACACTAACCAAAATCGTTGATTTGGAATCATCCTCTCATGGAAATGATTTTTTAGTCGAGTATTTGAAGAAGCTTTATGGATCTATACCTCTATTTCAAATCATAGAATCCAGATGTTGGATGAATCAGAATACATTAAATGAAAAATTGTTTTCATTATCCATGGTGATGGATAAGTGTGTCAAACATATGGATGATTTGAAAACCATTTTCATTAACAATGAAGCCCACAAAAGATCTAGCAATAATATGACTAGCTGGTCAATGAAAATGGTGCAAGAAATAAGAATTATTTATGAGGTTCAAGATAATGTCAAAGATGTGTTTGAAACCAAAGATTGTAAGTTCAATGATCTCACCAAGTCTGTTGAAGAAAATCTATCTCTTGAAGAAAATACTTGAAAGCAGTAAGTGAATGATCTGAATGGGATATTATTTTCATTTTCTCATAGCTAGAAGAGAGAAATGGATCTCAGGATTGAGATAGAAGAGAATCTTGCTAAGATGGAAGAAGTATTAAAGGGTCAGGAAGAATATTTGAAGGATCAAGAATCAAAAATCAAATCCTTAGAGAAGAAAATAGAAGACCAAGGTCATCATCTCATACGTGCATAGGAGGATCACAAGAAACTCAAGAAGCTCAAAACCATTGTGAAGAAGCTGATGTCGAAGGATAAGGAAGGATAATATTTTGCAAATTTGATCTTTTTTTTGTATTTTCCTTGTTGTATTAATTCTTTCAATCATAATGAAATTTTCTGATGTTCTTGTTTTTTGGTTGTTTGGTATTACTATTTCTGGTACGATATATATTTTCTATTCCCTTTATTCATTTAGGAAAATCACAAACGGGGGAAAGGTATGTCAAAAATTATACTATGTTAAGATTAAAATTACCTATGAAATGGGTAGTTCATTTAAGGGGGAGTTCTTATCAATGATGTTTTTCATAGGTAGGATATTGTGAAATCTCATTCATGAAATCAACAATATGATCCTTATAGATTTAAATTCATAAGGGGCAGTTAGCCTTATTCACTAAAATCCATAATTAATAGGAGATATGTTTTTATTTACACGTTCATAAAGAATTCCAAGTCGTTATATTATTCTTCGTATGGATTTTTGTGGTTTCCAAAAATATGGATATTTTTGAGTCTATAAGGTTTACTTATGACTTTTCTATTCCATCATGTTTTGAAAATAAAAAACACTCTATCTCAAAGGGATGTTTTATTTTCCATAATAATTTATAATGACGATTTTCCTTCCTCAATAAAAATTTATTCTTACAATGTTTTAATTGTTCATGTCATAATTTATCTAAACCTAACTCTTTTTATTTCTATGTGTAAAAATCGTTTTTGTATCTAAAACCTCAGGATCTTATAAATACTTAGATATAGATAATTCTGTTTTCAGGATCCGAATTCAGGTTCTCAATTCTCTAAATTCAGATTCTAGACTTTCTGAGTTAAGACTCCAAATTCTCTGATTTCAGACTCCGAACTCTCTGAGTTCAGACTCCGAATTCTCTAATTTTAGACTCTGAACTTTTTGAGTTCAGAATACGAATTCTATGATTTCAGACTCTGAACATTCTGAGTTTAGACTCTAAATTCTTACGAATTTAGACATGGAATTTCTTTGAAATTCAGACTCCGAAATTATTAAGATTTCAAGTAATGAATTCTTTTGAAGGATGAATCGAAATATTCATTTATTATATACATTGAATTATTTTTGGTTAAACTATGATCTTTTATTTCCAAAGACTAAAAAAAATGGATTTGTTCAAGCAACCATATTTTTTCTTACCTTGTTAAAAAATTATGTCATGCATTCTATTATTTACTAACCTTTTTTTGAGTGACACATGTTCATGTCCTTCCAAAATTCAAGTAAAATATGAATGCTAGAGGAGGTAGCTGACCATTGAAGATGTGCCTATAAATAAAAGCTCATTTGAATGAGCTCTACAGTTGTTCTACAACTCTATAGGTTACATACTGCTGAAGATATTTCATGGGAGATAATCTCATGCTTCGTACGTAATAAACATATTGTTGAAGATTGATTCGTGAAACTCTGATTATGGCTGTGTACAATAGAGGTCTTCAGGGGATAGTAAGTCAGAGGTGACAACTAACTTGAAATTTGAGGGATTTCAGGGATAAAAAGACAAACACTGATATTTGTATCGAGGACATACCCTAGTGTGGGTAAGACATACATTCATGAAAGTATAAATCAAGGGACATTTATCCAATGTTGTTGGATACCCTACTTTTTGGTTAAAATATTTACTAATGGTTACTTGTAATGTTTCAAGTCTATTTTCCACTTTGTTATGATCAAAACAGAAAGTATAACTATCTTATACTTTCTTATACTTGTATAATCTGATTTTTATTATTCTCTATGCTTTAAGGTAGAATCTTTGTCCTTGTAATCTTCTCTTAAGTTTCATCTCCGAAAACATATTTCCAGAATCAAGCATGTTATTTGAACTAAGATTTCATGTGAATTTAACTTCTTTATCATTGTTAATCATTACCTTCTTTAAAAGATCTAAACAAATTTTTTTAAAAGTATAAAATTCAACCCTACTGTATATAGAGAATAGACATCATTATTTCGATCCTACATTACCTTTTTCTCATTCACTCCGAATTCTTATTGAGTTGTACATGAATCCATTTTTTACTACTATTATTGAAAACATTTTAGATATTATCTATTACCTGAAATTTGTTTGGATGAAACAAATTTGACATATTATGTGATTATTTCATATACTTCTATATATTGTTTCAACTTGATATTGTATTTATTTTGATTTATATTTTAACTGATAGTACAAAAAATTCATGAATCTATTGAATAACAAACATAGTCCAACAATCCATTCACTTCATTTAATATCTATATGTTGTCCAAAATTTTAAACATAACGTTCATGTTATTTTTTAGATTTATTTACGAACCATGGGGATCATTTATGGGAACAAAAACATAAAAATCATATTCAATAAAACATATAAATAGTGGTAATCCCTTCATCACTTCTACACATCCATATTTATACCAAATTTTTATTTGAATGATCTATTTTTGTATAATAATATTTTCCAAAATATGTAAATTGAGATATATATGATGCCTCTTTCTTTATAGTTGCATGGAAAAGGTATCTAAATGATGTATGAATATTGTTTCCAAATTATGAATGTTTATTACCAATATAATCATTCAATGAGCACATTATAGTAGATGAATCACACTTATTTGATTGTGATTTCTCGACATGAGTCTTTTCAAAATTTTATAGTTTAATTTCTAATTAAATAAATCACATGTTTTGGGGTTTCATATTCTATTCATTAAATTAAAATTTATATTCACAATTCATCCTAAACTTATCAATAATAACATCAATCAATGGACCCATTCCTTAACAAAATAAATCAATATCATTGATCCTTAAGGATTTAATATCAAATTAATAATTATTGACATCCCTAAAAACATTATTCAATTTTCCAATTCCTTGAAGGATTCTATATGAATAGTATTAGTAAAATATTTCTCAAAAATATATATTCAATATTACTCTATGATTCAGCATGTAATTCATCCTAATGAAATATTGTTTAATTCTTTCATAAATAAGTTTTGTGATAGTGTTAAATTTGCCAACCATATATCCAAAATATATCTTACATGGAATTATATTCATCTTCTAGCTACCACTATTATTTTTGAAGGAACACTGTAGTTTTTGAAATATAATTATCCACTACATTGGGAACCTTATTTAGGAGACCATTATGTTCACAATTAGAATAATTTGGTAATATCTAAACATTACATCTTGAAAAAGATTCACCTGAATAATCATAACAAATTTATAATTAGTACTTATATAAAATTAAAAATATTTAGATGTTAGTAATTATCTATTAAGATTTAAATTATTCTTTAACATACATGGTTTATCTTTTTCTAGTTTCTCAGTTTTTTGGATAAACATTCAATATTTTTTTCATCAATAGTAAATTCATTTTTATTTATATAAGGAAACTCAAGCACATCCTGAAATAATCACCTCATAAAATATATTAAAAAATATGGGTTTTTGATATATAGAGGTATCCATCACTTTGATACCACATATTGATCCCTATGATTTGATACCAACATAGAGAGGGTTGTTGAATTAGTTGTTTATTTTTATGAAATATATTTCTTTTAAATTATGATTTTTAATCTTGATAATGCTCTTGATTTATTCAATGGTATCTCTAAATACAAACTTATGTACATATTTATTAATTGAGAATAAAACACATAATTATTTATAAGGTTTTTGGTAATGGAACACACCATACAAAAACTAGTTTGAGGTTCATCCCTATACTCCGCAGTGAATACAAACAATTCACAACCTAGTTATAGACTTCCAATCCATAGCCAAGTAAATAAATTTACTCCATTCATCTTGTTTAATTATGATAATGATATAGAATGGTATTTATCTACATATGTTCATAAAATATAATAAATCTATATACCCTTTAATTGTGTACCCCTTCAAGATATAACAACTAATAAATATATGTTCCACTAGTCTCAAAACCCACATTCAATATATAGTCCAACATGGATACTCCTCATGTTGTTTATTTACTCAAATATGTGATCTATTTTTATTTTAAAATAACTAATATTAATATCCTTCCGTCTTTGACACCTCCTTATATTAGTCTTTTCAAAAATAATTTTTTATAATGGAAGTAATATATCTCAGTTTTTTAACAAATCATCACAAATTTGAGATGAGTAGATATTCTAGATATTCTATATCATTGTAAAAGAATGAGCTTCAATGATTTTTAACCTATAATATTTATCTTTTTAATAATAATTACAATTTTAGAAACTATTTTTATTTCAACAAATTCATATTCTCTTCCACTGTAATTAAAACTAACTCAAGAAAACATTGATGATATTTTGATCTTATTATATATTGAAACCCCCAGTATGTTCATGAGCTATAGTGGATACAAAATCGTGGTTATCAGTCTATATGATCATTAAAATATTTCTTTAGTCTTGAAATAAATTAATCCCCTTATAATAGAAAATACATAAAAATATAAATACCTAGAGGGATTGAATATTTATTCATTTATTTACAGAGAATATAAAAATATATAACTTCAATAAATTCTCAAATCATTCTTTTTTTTATAGTGTGAAAGGATTTTCACACCATATAGAAATAGATAGATATTGTAAATGGATATGTGAAGATCCTCTAAAAGTCATCTACATGCTTATCATCTGAATGTAGAAACATGAAATATTCACATATATATATATATAATATTAGATAGATGGATTTCCATTCATCATTAATCTATGTGTGTTTCTTCTATAACCAGACACATATAAAATGGATATATGATTTTAATTTGTTATTTTACTATCTCAATCCTCACTTATCATAATTGGTTATGTGGATTATTTATTTAATTAGTAGTGTATAAATCTCAATTCCATCATTTTATATTCATGAATGAAAGTATAACTTTATGAATTTGACAATACATTTAAACATGTTTTTTAACTCCGTAATTTACCTTATCATATATCTTAACATTATATTCTATAAATTCTTACAAGAGTTACTCTTGTGAATAAATATTGGAAAAAAGTATGTGAATCAAACAAATATATGATAATCACATAGGTAATATAATTATTACATAATACTCAATATCAATATGTGAGATAAATATATCATGTACTAAAGGATAGATTGATCTTTGAAACTATTAACTAGTGTTTGAAATATGAATAAAATAACCATCGAACATGGTTTGAAGAAGATAACACCAAATTGAATTGAATGGTCGACATTTTATTGATCGGATAGTCCCCCTATTTTGTGTACCTTTTATTTAATGATGAATAGAACCTCATAATGTTTTTACTAACATAAATGTTTTCCATGATCTAGTGCTCCTATATAATTTCCATTATTCTATCAGCTCATCATAAGCGATTACTAGTGTCTACTCTTGAACCCCCAATGACACTAAATCATTCCGGCTCTAATCTCCACAATGACACCCAAAAAATTGGTTATACTACTCAATTACACTTCAACTCTATGTGTTCTTCCATTCATTACACTTTCCACCACATTATTGAATATATTTAGAACTCCTTATCCAACTATATATTAGTTCACTAGTCCCATAAATAGACAAAAGTTGGCCCATTTGTTTTTCTAAACTGTAATAAATAAGGTTTGTTAAATCTTAAACATAAGTATTCAAAAACTGAAAACATAAATAGCCAAAGAAAAACAAAAAATCTTTCATAAATGAAATATTTTTTTAATGAAAATATAATTAAAAAATATTCTTATTCTTCTTGTTGAAAACATTCCTCAACTCAAAAAATATCAACTTTTAAATGTATTTTACATCGAATAATAGTTCAACGGTTATTATATATTACATGGGTAATTTATAAAGAAAGTTATATAATTTCATAATGTGTTCCCATATAAATTCTCCATGAATCAAAATATTTTCTCATCTCAACAAGATCATATTTTAATTTCATTTAAAATAAATGAAAAAAATTGGTTCAACAGTGGTTGTTGAGTTAGTTCTTTTGATCATCTACGAAGATAATCTCATGTTAATACCGAACAAGCCTTTTTCTGGTTATTACCCCTACGTGAATCTGTACCAGATCCAACATAATCTTTTTTATATCTAGATATCGATTTCACTTCTAGTATAACTCAAAATCTAAATGTAGAAAAATATATTGGGATTTTTACCTATACATAGAATTATCCCTAGATCATATTTGATGGTTACATTTTATAATATATTCTTCAAAAATTCTAGTTACCACGGTATCTACTAAAAATTATTTTAAAAAAACTATAAGGATATTACTATAGTAACCCAATGTTTGTTAATATATTATTACATTTTTATGAGATAAAAGGAACTGTATTAAAAAAAATCAATTTTTTTTCCTTGGGATACTATATATATACCTGTTTTTTATATTACATAGTAATAATTAAAATAATCAACATAATAAAATTATCTTCCTTTTTATGAAATTTTAGAATATAATAAAATTTCCCCTCTTGATACACAAGGGAATGGAAACCAACAAATGGTGAAATCAAATTCAATGTAAAGGGAATCCAATCATTGAAGCTATCATAGAATGATTTTCAGATAAATGTTGTGGAAGGAATAAATGGTCATATTAATTCTATATCAAAAGAAACATAAGTGAAAAATGTATTACTATATAACATAAAATTGGAAATAAACTGATTTCCTTTGAAATAATTACTAAATTCATTATGATATAATGAATTATTATATACATTATAATCATACCATTATGTCCTGGTTCTAGGTAATTATACCAAAATAAGTAATTTGTATTAAAATTTCCATATATATTTTATCTCATGAGACCTACTAATGAATAGATGGTATATTGAGGGACTTAACCTTCACATAATAGGTATATATAATTCTCTATATGAAATAATAATATAAAAATATAAATCCATAATCAAATTAACTCAATAATAAATTAGTTTTTAATTGAAATAATAATCATTTGGGATATGACTAATTTCCCTAATTAATAAATGAAATATCATTATCAAAAGTCATTAAGGGAAATAATATGTGTGGTTCAATATATAATTCTTCCAAATAAATTATGATAATAATTAAATGATGATGAAAAAGATGAAAAAACCCATTATATGATAATTAAATAAATAATGGAAAATGATGTGAAATTCCATTATTATATTTACTACCCTTCTTAAAATATATTTTATAATGAAAAAAGAATAAAATTTTTATTTTATGACATAAATTAACAAATTATATCAATTTTTATATTGAAAAAATGACAATAGTGGTGGAAAATTTTATTAGTTTATAAAATGATAAAATGAATGTTCCCTTTACATTTTTTTGAAAATCCAATTTTTTTGTTAAAATGTACTCAAATAAACTCTTGAATATGATTATCAATAATATGGATAGAATAAAATTAATAACATGACATAAAAATAAAATTAATGGATTTTTTTAAATTAAATACGAGTTATGTCCACAACTGTATAGTGTAAGATAAAGGATATTAATTTTTTTTATAAAGTGTATTAATTTAAACCCACCTAATTATATTTTTTATAAATTTATTTTAAAAATATTTTAATATAAATACAATAATCCTAATAAATAATAAATATGTTGATTTTGTAATAATAAAGGTTAACATTGATGAAAATAATAATATGTCTTTGGTGGAGAAATATTCCCAAGTAAAGGGAAGTGACATGATAAGAGAAATGCTTACTGATTCTGTAAATTTTAAATTGGAATCCAAGGATATAAAAAATTTAATATTGTGCTCGTACACATTACATTAAGTTATGGATGTATGTTTTAAAATTTAATCTCGTGCTAATATATACACAACACATAACGAATGATGGTATTGGAAATATAACATTTATCAAAAAATGATAATTGATATATGAAATCGATAACTATATACTCTCTAAATTCATGAAAAATATTTAACCCCATATATAATAAATTTAACCATATTAATCCCTTATTTTTGAGAAATTTTCATCTAAAATTCCATTTGTATTCTATAATTATAATCATTAACTATATAAACTAGTTTTATAATGTTTATTTTCATCGTCATATATTATTAATTTTTGATGGTTAATTGATTTTTCATATCGGTGAGGTTGAGATGTATTCTTAGAAAATAAATCATTCAAATTTTATTACCAATACCAGAAAAAAAAATTAAAAATTATTTATAATGTTCCATTTTTTCCATGGATGTCATTGTTATGGTTTTTGGAAATGGAACCCTTAATGAGATTATTTTTGGTAATATACGAGCATAAATGGTTAGGGTTGTAGTGATCATTAATGTATGATTCTTCATTAAAGAATATTTTTCAATAAATATATGTGTAATTTATATCATATATGTTTATAAAATAATGTTTTCAATGATACATGAATGGTGATGATGGAAATAACTAAATTTCATTGTGGAGGTAGTAGTCCACATGTACACAATTACTACATTTTTATTTTTCATAGAACATGAATAGGGTAGAAAATAATTTATATTTTTAGAATATTATATAGGATATAAATACAATATTTAGTAATTAATTACGTTTTAAAATACATAAATGTAATGTGATTATGAAAAACATAATACATAACTTCAATGAGGTATTAATGCACATGTATCCACAAACATTGTTATTATTTTCTAAATGAAGTGTTAAGGGACAATAATTGGTATAACTATTAAAAAAATTAATATTTATGTATAGTAATATTATTTCATAATTTTTTTAAATGGTAAAATAGATACTATGGACAGATATAAGGAATAAAAAATATTTAAAATTTATTAGTAGTCACATTGATAATTTTCATCTTCTATTAACTGGCCTCTAGAAAATAAATATAATATGAATTTTACATAGATCAGGGGGATTTCAAACATTATATTAGGATTTATTGGATGTAATGTTTGAATATATTTTTTACTAATTTTTAATTTCTGTTTGTATGTAATGTGTAGCTAGATGCATTCTTTTATAATGGATATGACTATCTACTTTTCAAATACTCATAACTTTATTTTAATGTCATGTCACTTGTAAATTAATATGGCCACATAAGTTTAAAATAAAGGAGGGGTGGTAACCCTTGGTAATTAAATCCCTAAATAATTTAATTATAGGTATGATTTGTGAAACTTTAGTCTATTTCTCATTTTTTTAAATTTAATTCTTATTTAAATTTACCATGGAATAAATTATTTATCCTTAGCAACATATTTGAATGTATGAAATAATGTGTCAGTGTATTAAAAAAATTCCATCTAGAATTTGGGTACTCTGAATTTGGAACTAGGTGTACTTCGTCACTCGGAATGGGATACAAACAACAATCCTTTAACGGGAAATCATTCAATTGCTCGTGTTTTATCAAGTATTCCCATACAAAAATGGATCTATTGGCATCTAAAAATTATAAATGATCATTCATAATAAATTGGGAATCCTCTCAGGATTGATCCACATAAGATTAATGGGGACCTCGGTCTCTATGCTAGAGTTCTTAATGTGATTGACATGGAGCTATCTCCTCCAGAGTGGGTGTCGCTTAATGTGAATGGTCACCTCATTGATGTATGATTTTAATTTGAAAACATACCAAAAACTATGAGAACTAACAAATGGAGGGAATTCCATCGATAAATGTAGAATTGTTCAAAACTTATCCATGCCAGTCTCCAATAGTATCTCAGTGGTCCTGAATCTGAAGCTCTCTAGGAAATATCTGATGTTAGTTTCTCATTTACTCTAAGCCTACCATATGAATCTATCACCATGGTGATTATCATAGCAGACTTACTAAAAATGGTTGTTTTGGAAAATAGATATGAAGCAATAGAAAAGTTAACATCTCTACCTAGGGATGAGTCTGAGTCCACTCAATCTCACCACATAGATATTGGTATGATAGACTCATCCCCAAGGAAGAAATTATCTATGCCCAAGAAAAATTAGTTGGGCAGAAAGAATACACAAATATAGGTCAAAAACAATTTTTCCAATAAAATATAGCTGAGGAGCTCTCATAAAACCATAGAGTCTGGGAGAAATTAGAAAGGGGGAATTTCCCCCATTCAGAATTAATGGTCAGAATCCTCTACTGGAACATCCCAAGAATTTCCAACCCTCTCACTTTATGTTACCTTAGGCTTCATGTGGGGATACATAATCCCACATTCATAGGAAAAAATAATCCTAATTCTAAGAGTTTTAATGGTTGTTCTCCACTTGATCAAAATGGTAATTCTATTCTCATTTCAGTTCAAGATGCCTCTCTCATAGACATAATTTGATTTATTTTTGACCAGAGTGTTATTAATACTACTATTGTTCATGTGTATGAACAATGGATTACCTATATATTCCTCAATGTTGGTCGGATCTTTTTTTGTTTAATGATTTATGCCTTTTAACAGTTATATTAGAAGAATATATCTTTGGCAGCACATCAAGGATTTATCTAGCTTCATCTTTGATCCCTAGGTGGTCATGGGTGACTTAACTGTCATCATTCACATGGATGTAATGATATAACATGCTCTTAATAATGCTTTAATTAGATATTTTAGAACCTGTATTATGGATTCAAAACATATTGAATTTAATCTGATTGGTGCCAAATATACTTAGTATAAGAAGTATTTATCTAGTTCCAGGGCCAGAACAATTGATCGTGCCTTAGGTAATGACTCTTTTCATGGATGATAGAAAACCATATCATGCGTCACTCTTATGATACACAATTCATACTACCAACTAATTCATTATACAGTCACTATATAGGGTGATAAGCTTTAGATTCCTTTTCTGTTGAATAATGCTTGGAGCACTCTCCTTGAGTGGTCCCAACTGGTGAGTAATACCTTGAACATGCCAAATTGGAATTGTAACCCCATTTATTGTATATACAAGTACAAATCATTCAAATTTATTGTGAAGAAGTAATGAAAATATAAATCCATCCTCTTGGACAAAAAAACTGGTTCTTTGGATAGCTCTCCCCATGAAATTCATGAAGATAACACTAAAACCAACCTTTCTAGTAATAGAGCCTATGATTTCAGTATGTCCTATATAGTCAACAATCTTCTCAAACATTGAGACAATATTCAAAATTAGGATCTTAATGTCATGTTGCTTAAATATGGGGATCATAATACTATTTTTTTAATGAGCTTCAGAGAGTTATAAATTCCAAAGGCACCTATCTTTAATATTTGATGGTGATGCGATAATGGATGTTATGTAATGAATTTCTAATAAAATTTTTTCTTAATACACTATCCTCTTTAATGGACCTAGATGAAATGAGGTTATTAAGAATGAAATTATTCCTATGCTTGTCACTCAGGTGGATAATCTCTTAAAAACCTCTATCCATCTAGACCCTAAAAGCAAAGATATAGTTTTTGGGCTCAATAAAAGATGTTCTCTGGGACCGTATGGATTTAATAATCATTTTATTCATGTCTACTCGGAGGTAATAAACTTGGATGTTAGTAAACTGGTTAATCATTTCTTCTCTAAAGGCTATCTTTCTCAATGTTGCAGTGCATAGTTTATTGCCTTAATACCTATGGTGGAGAATGCTTTTGAAATAACTCAATTAAAACTATTTTATCTTTTCAACACTTTCTACATAACCATCACCAATGTTTTTACAAACTGTCTTACACATATCTATAAGAATACCATCTCTTAAAATCTATTTGGTTACGTTTAAGGGGAAAAATTAGGATTTCTTTCTCACTACCTCTGAATGTGTCAACATTTTATAGAAGTTGACCAGTGGGTGTAATGTTTTACTCAATGTAGACATCATAAAGGCTTTTCATATGATTTATTGGAGTTTTATTGGGCACCTTCTATATGATTCTGGTTTTAATGAAATGTTTATTCAATGGATCATGACTTTTTTTAGCTCGGAAAACATCTGCATCCTCATTAATGGATACCTGAAGGGTTATGAAAAGTTCCCAATAGGAATGTGGTAGGTGATCCCATCTCTTCCATTATCATTAATACCGGTGAAGAATACCTTAAAAGACTTCGATTTAATATGAAAAAATCAAGGGATCATTAAACAATCAAAGCAGCAAGTGGCATTTATGCCGCCTCTAACCTTTTCATTGCTAGGGATGTTATTATCTTTAAACAACATGATAGAAAACACATTCAATAACTCATAAAGTCATTAATATATTATAATAAAGTCTCAGGATAGGTGGATAATTGGGGAATATTGTTTAATTTTTTTGGAAAAAAAGATCTCTTCCACAAAAAAATAATATATGATAAATAATCTAGGAATATATGAGAGATCTCTTCTATTTATCTACCACATATTCCCTATGTTTATCAGTAGAAATCACCTTTCTCACATTTTTGGAAGTTATGAGACACGTTAGAAGGACCCTCTAATTCTGAAATGGTAAATCACTATCAATAGAGGGAAGGATATGAATTGTTACACATGTATCTACATTAAAACTGATATACTCTCCCATGGTTTACTCTTTTCCTACCTCGGTTATAATGAAATTAAACTCCATGATAATAAAATATTTGTGGAGTGGTAGTATTCTAGAAAAAAAGATAATTTCTGACCCTTGGAAGAGTTGTTGTACACCTTATTCAAAGGGTGGGCTTGGAGTCAAGAACCTTGACATCATTATTCGTTCCATGAAAGCACAGTTCATTTGGAAGCCTATTAAGGACAAGTCACATCCCTTGGACATCCCCATATCCAAGATACTTAAATGATTTATTGATGGGAATATGTCCTATGTTCAATCATTATTCTGTCCTGGGCTGAAAAAAAAAATCATTGAGAATATTAACTCTCAGTCTCAATGGATGGTAACTGAACAATCCTCCCTCAAATTCTACAAACACAACTAGATATGATCTCCTCTAATTGATAGTGTTGACCTTACTTATTATGATACTTGTTATGAATCCTTCATTAAGAATCATCATGATAATATAGACACCCTTCCTTCCTATATTGATTCTATAATTGAAAACCATGACTTCTTGGATGGTAATAACATGCTCTTGTGGGAACCTAGTATAAATATGATAATCGACTCTAAAGGCTAATATGATCATCTAATTTATGAGAATATAATTGGGATTGGATCTTTCAATAAAAAAAATTTTATTTCCTTCTCGATTTTCCTTACAATGGTGCCTCAATCTCTAAAAACTACTAGTGGATGAGAACACGCGACGAGTTGTCATCGAATTTTGTTCCAGATGTAATCTATGCCAACAACCTAGAAAAGTTGAGAAACATCTTTTCCACCCATGAAACACACCTTCTCAACTATAAAATTATGTTATTGACCTCATTGATGTGCATACTCCATGTACAGTTGAGATCTATCATTTTCTACATGATATGGTTGTTATAATGCTCTTGAAGCAGGTTATTATTATCTTCTTGGTATCCTATGTAGAGGTTATACATACCATATAGACATGTAGAAATAAGACTATGCATGGTGAATCTGTGCCCAACCTAAATGATGCTCTCTCTACTATATTTTTTTTGGTACAAAAGGCCAATGACCTACATGATGAATTTTGTAGTAACTCAATTCAGGATCTTCTAGTCCTTGGAAGGATCCAAATCAAGGGTAACATTACAAAACCCCTTATAACCATAGATGTTTTCTAGCTTCCTCACATTGTAGTTTTGGTTAAATGCAACACAAATTGCACTTCAATGGATAATACTAGACTTGGAGGTTACTGAATCATATTTTGAGATCATAATGCTGACATTTTGGAGGGGAGCATGGTACATGGTGTTGTGCCACAACACTTGAGGACGAGATTATTGGTCTTATTAAAGTGGTTGAAATTCCTCAGTAATGAAACAGGAACTTGGTCTTGTTTGAAAGAGACTCAACAACAATCATGCAAGAAGATTGGATGGGTCAAATGAATCTTTCCTGGAAGCACAGATGCAAATATAATAACTCCCTAAATATACATGCTTCAATGAAGTTTATCATGACACACATTTATCGTGAGGTGAATCAACTTACTAACTGGATTGTTAAGAATGGGGCCCTTGAAGGGAATTTTACTGACCAATATAGAATACCATTTGATTTAATGACCATAAAACAATGTGAAAAATGTAAATTTATATCTTTATGACTTGTGTAAATATTCATTTCTCTTAATGTTAAGCCTTGTGGTTTTTTTTCTAGAAAAAATATTTGGAGATAAAACCCAAAATTTCATCCTATGATAATATTATAATAATGAATCATAAAATGTATTTTAATTTTAAAATTAATATTATTATACTCAAAAAATTATTTTTTAAATGAATGTAAAAAATATAGATAAACCACTATTTATAGGAAGAGGTACTTCTAAATAGTTAATGTTCTAATTTTTTCCCAAATAAATCACTAGATAATGAATTATGATTTATTATTACATAAATTTGAATATTACTAATTATAATAATAATTATACAATTGTTTTCAATTTATTTTATTATAATAAATTACCAAACAATTTGAAAAAATTTTGTTGACAAATAACTTTTTTTTTAAATTAAATAATTTTAATTATTTAAAAAAATTGTAATAATTTTTTAAAAAAGTACAAATTTTTTTATAATTTTTTTTTATTCTTCTTATAATTTTATAATAACATTTTTTGTCACATATTATATGAAACCTTTTCTTTTGGTGTTTCATTTGAACAATGTTACTATTCATTATATATATATAATGGAGAATTACATATTGAAATATCGAGGTGTTATAAATGTTAAGGATAATTTTATATTAATAGTGTATATAGATTATAGTTTATCATGAAACATATAAATTTTTCCATTATGGGATATTTCAACCATCATATGGACATATCACCTTTATGAGTTATAATTTCCTATCGAATGGATTTATGATTATTATTGTTTTGTTAATGTTGTAATTCAATGTTATTCAATATAATGATATAAATATTATGGATAATTAATTATTGGTTTTTATTTCATTAAATTATACTAGAGGGTAGATTCTCCCAATGTGGATTATCAAAAAATCTATACTATTCGACATCCTTTGTCATAAAGGGAGGTGAACGTGAGGTCAGGTTTGGAATGGACTGATGAGAGTGGTATATTTTTATTTTGAGGGTATTACAATGTATATTAGTGATTTTTGTAATTTTTTTTCTGATAAGATAGATTGATTTATAAAATTTTCAATCATATAATTCATATATTGTTTGTTCTTTGAAAACGCCTTGAAGAGATGATATACATATTTCTATTGAGCTGGGTTTTTTATGTTAAATTTTTTATATTTCTTCACTATAAAATATTAATGTCTTTGGTTTATTTTTTTTTACATAAAATGATATAAAAGGTAGAATTTTTTTATGTATTTTATTCATCTAATAGGATTAATGTTACAAATGTATGATAGTACATGGATTATGATATAGCTTTGTGAAACATATAGTAGATTTACTATAAAAATCATATCTATTATTTTCATATATAACATTTTTGATGAATTATACTGAGATAAACTATTTTATCTTGTCATTATTCAATAAATTATCATATATTATGTAATTTTACGATTATTTTATAAATTTTTTTCGATATTTTGATGGTTATGATTGAGACATAAAAGTGGTAAGACACCCTTATATCCAAGGGTGTATAAAGATTATTGAAACACACTACTTGGTGGAAACATCACCATTGAGACTATGATTATTGTGATGGACATAGAGTAGGTAGTATATGTTTACATATATTTAATTTTGATTATATACCTAGGAATTAGATATATCATATGATTTTTCATGATATGGTTTAGAATAAATCATTTAATATCCTTTTTTTCAAACTATATGGGTTATAATATATATACTAGATGTGACATCTTACAGTAGATGAATTCTCGCTAAAAATACTACTTGATTCATGAATTGTTAATATAGTGGGGATCATTTATTATGTATAACCAAGATGTGTTGCACCATATAAGGGAAGCCCAAGGCCGAGGGGTTAGCATAACAACTATGATTACTTTTTTAGTATGAAATAATCAGTAGATTTTTCAGGTTATAGGGTTGATTCATAGAAGGATTAATTTAGAATATGATATATTCTAATGAGGGATTCGTTAGTTGAATATGAATTTCGAAGCATGGTTGGTGCTTCATGCTAGAGCTGACTGATATGCACTTGATGTAGGTTTAGCTTATTGATAGAGAATATAAAGAAATTATCAATGGAATGTGAATAAATATGTCTTGATTTTTTATTAATTTCATGGTAATAATGGGGATTAATCCTTCTTTATTATATGTTTTAGATAATGGTGTTTCTATTTTTACACTATTATAAGAATGATTCATTGGGTGCACACATTCCACTTGAATAAATGAATGTGTATCACATTATTGACATGGTTTCGTATTTGGTGTGGCCTAATAATGACCTTGGATAATGATTTTAGTGATTTTGTAGAGTCGATCATCCTTGTATAACAATTAAGACTTACTACCTAATTTTTTTTTTGGAAAATTCATTTTAGGGAGAGATTTATATATGGGAGTAATGTGAAGTTATAAAAATAGTCATGAAGAAGTTTTTGATCGATAATAGTTTCATGAGATCCTTTATAGTATTTATTAATTGAAAAAATAGTTCTTTATTAAGATCCATTGTGAGTGTTATAGGGTGTGGGGACTTGGGGATTCAGGTGTGTTTAGATGGATTCGTTAAATCCTTATTTATCTATGAATTAATTTAGAAAATTCATGGAATTATGATGGTTTTCAATATAGTATACCACTTGGAATGTGATCATATATATGTTCTCCAATTATATAGTGTAGGAAACCTTCATATAACCAAGGGGTAGCTAAAAATGTATCCCTTTTGAAGCATGGTGGTCAAGAAAGAGTTCATTTTAATGAATGTCTATATACGATAGATACGTGAGAACCATGGAATTGTGGTATAACTCATGGGTTGGAACCCAATGAAGTTATTGATTTATAGAAAGGATGATGTGTGGAACTATATATGTTCGAATACAAGAATTATAGTATAGTTATTGGGGTGTTGGAACTTATCATATTTCTTCCAAAACTAGGTATACAACAATGGATCATTAGTAGATCTAGATAATGGTTTTGTAATGAACCATGGTAGTAAAAAACCTTAATTTAATCACCTTGGTGGCTTTATTGAGTTGTGATGAACTATATTTGTGTGTTATAGTGTTTATATGAATATAATATATATGTGGGTTATTTATAATTAATTAGAGATATGGGAAATAAAATATAGGGGAGATCACCATTATATCTTTTTGGTTACAACCCATTTCTTTTGTTAGATGTGGTAAGCATCAAGAGTTATGAATTAAGTGATCCAAAATAGGTGTTGGTTTAGGTTGTGTATTTAATATTCTATTCAGATTGCCTTTTAATAGTTACATGGAGATAATATATATATTCAAGAACAAACCTACTATGATCACGAAGAGACAATACATTTACTAATTGGCTGATATGAGAATTTAAAATCAAACTTGGGGTAAATATTCCATTGAAATTTATCTTCTTATAGGGAATTATGATTACTTTTTTATTGTGTGAGGATTATTGAGTTCAATTAAATATTTATTATAGGTTATGGGTTTGAGTATCATATGTTTTTAGGTCATTTGATGTACTGTTTCACTAGAGGTGGTTTGATTGAAACTACAGATTTAAAATATTGGTATAAGATATTGTTAATAAAAAATTCATGCATGTTTCTAGGAGTATGGAATACCTATATATTTTGAGAAATTAATTAGAACTGGGGTGTACGTTAAACTAGAGTATTTTTATATAGTTTGACTATTAGGGTATCATGTTGTATATTTTATAGTTAATCGATCATAGTAAATCAATGATCCCCGAATAGAGTATTTGATAATTTTCTAATGATTATATGTTTTTATTTAAATGGGTTCAGAATGATTCAAATGCGTGTTACATGTTAAAATTATAGGGTGAAAATAATCAAGATAAAAATAAAAAATGCTTGGAAAATTAATTTTCTATAACTGTGGTGGATTTTGGGTAAAATAATAAAGTGGCGACATTTATTTCATTTATATATTTCAATTATAAAAATTCACAGTGTGATATTGGATCTTCATATTTCATCATATTAGAGAAATTTTAATATAAAATGTGTTTTCACATCAAGAATTGAATATATAATCTTTTTTAAAACTCATTGTGGATGTATTAAAGAAACCAGTATTTATAAGAATCTTACTATTGTAATTATTGGTGTAGGATTTCCTTTTAACAATGTTGAACATCCCAAGGAATAGTTATATGTTATTCATTATATGGATAAGATTTTATTTTATCATAACAATATAGATTTCATAGGTATTAATGTTGTATTTAATGATTTTATAAATTTTATAACATATCAATAAGAAGAAATATTGATTAAGGATGGTGTTGAAAATTAGCTAGCGCATGTTGTTACATTGATTTTTTTTAAATTATTGATGTGAATGTGGGGAATGAATAGATAGAAATTTTTCCAATGTATTTTCAAGGTGTTATAATTAATTTGTAGGATGAGTTTTCTATTGAATTAGTGTTTGATTTTCATAAAATTTTACAACTCTTTTATCGAAGGGAACATGTTGAAATTTATTAATTTTAAACTTAGTTGTATTAATTTCATTATTATAATTTCATTCATCCTATAACATCAACATGTAGTTTTATGATTTAATATAAAATATATATATATAGGAATCAATGTGAATATTCATTGATTATAAATCCAAAAATAATGTCACTATTATGAATGGGTATCATTTTTTTAATATAGAAGAAACATTTGTTCACCTATATGATGAAAAAAATGTATTGAAGGTTTTTCTCATGTTATGATACCATAAATCAATTATGTCAGTAAAATATATCCTGAAAATACTATTTTGATCAATATATGGGAATTATGAGTTTGTGATTATTCTGTTTGGGTGGTTTAATGCATAAATTGTTTTATTGTTCCATATGATTAGGGTATTCGAGATTATTTATATATGTTTTTTGTTTTTCAGATATATTTCTATATTAAAAAATTCATAATGGCTATAAAATACACCTAAGTTTTATTTTTTAATCAATGAAAAAAATTTGTTTTAAAGAAAATTTATAAAATATAAATTTTGGATGAGACTAATTTAATTTTTTGGGAATATTATTTTTAAATATGACACTTCTATTGATCATACTGAAACTAATGTTGTTGAACAATGTTCAAGATATAAAAATGTCACTTTGATTCATAGTTCACATGGATTATAGAATTATTATTTATTATTTGTCAAAAACTGTTCTAGATTATATAGACAACTAAATAAATTAACTATAAAATGAGTTAAATAATTTTTACAAAGGAATTTGATGGATGTTTCCTCTCACTAAAAATAATACTATTGAATGCATTTGATTTTTCCAAGTGCTTTCAATTGGTTAATTTTTCATATAAATTTATTTATCATTAAATTGAATTTGATGTGTTATGATGATGAATGATCGTGTAGATTCATATATATCACATTAATTTAAACCAAAATATATAAAACATCCAACATAAGTTCAGTAAATATCTACTATGGTCTTTTCTTTAAAAATTAAGTCATCATTCATATTAAAAAAATTTAAGTATATAATATTCATAATATATATATATATATAATAAAGTGATAAACATGAGGGTGAGAATATGACTTGAAATAATAATAGATAATGGTTTAATGATCCATTACTATTAAGGAATGGATGAAAAGTATTAGATTTATTGAGTCAATATTATAATGCCCCATTATATTTGATATGTTTGGGACATGATCACTCGATAAATGAATTTATAAATTTTGGCCTAGTAATTATGCATTCAGTTAATTCATCTATTTTTTCTAGGTGTCATGTAGTCATATTTCTAAAGAAGTACTAAAACCCCTCATACAGAATATGATTATTTTTAGGGGAATCTGGAACATGTAACAAAATGTATGTTTTCAAAAGTTATCCTTAAAAAAGTGACTTGAGATTTGGAAAAAGGATTAATGTGGTAGATATATCCCAGTTCAAAAATGTATTATTAAAAGAACCTCATAAGACTCCTATTATAATTCACTCAGATAATAATAAAATTTATATATAACTTTTAAAGTACTTCAATTGAGATGTAATTATGAAATATATAAAAGATTCCACTATGAAATGTTTTAATTCTCAAAAGGATTTGATAAAAGGTAATTATTGAAATGGATTTTTAACAATGTATAATTACAAAGTGAACATGGGATATTATCAATATGGAATTCCTGGTGAGATATCCATTAAAATATTTAAGAAATACTAATATTTAGGTTACTATTGATTGATTAAAAAAATATTCATAATCTCTTTCTATTCAAGATATTATGTTTTTATACTGGATTTATAGTGTATATCTATATTACATAGTGAGGTCAAATGTAATTAATCTCCCTACTATATCTAAATGTGATCCCATGTTTAATTTTAGTTTTTAGAAATTCCTAAAGTAGATGTTTGCTATATAATTAGAATTTTCCACAACTTTTCTTCCTCAATATGATTCATAGATAGAGTCAATGATTCAAGCATTGGAACACATGATATGATCTTATTTAATGGATTACCATTGTTCTTGGAACCAATGTCATACATTATTTGAGTTTTCTTATAATATAATTATTTATTACAATATATAAGATTTAACATTTTGATGAATTATATAGAATGTTGTATCAGACTCTCAATTTTTGGGATGAAGTAGGACAAGAAGGTTGATGGGACTAGAGTTGGTATAATACATGGTCAAAAAGGTCAAGATAATTCAAAAATATAATTTAGAATCCATATTATAAAAAATATTTATGTATATGAGCATATGGATATCATTTATTTAAGGTAGGAGTTAATGTTTTTCTTAATGTATCATTAACAAAAAATGTTATGTGTTTTTGTATAAAAGGGATGTGATATTCATTTTTATTAGACCATATAAATTTATAGATATTATTTGATTAGGTAATTAAAATGTTTTCTTTCCTATTATTTTATCCTTGTTACATGATGTGCTTCACATTTTGTTGTAAAGTAAAAATGTGTTTGATGCATCTAATGTTTTGGTAAATGAAGTTCCATTGCTGAAAGAAAATATTTCATATAAGGAAAAACATATATTCATTATTCATCTCATAAATGTTCTATTATGGGTTAATATGATTCATTCGATTATGGTTTTATGGAATAAAATGTTGATGAACCATCCTATGAATAAAAAAAATGAATTGAAGGAAAATTACCCCCACTTGTTTTTAGAGATGAATAAAATAATGAGGTAATGATTTACAGAATAGGGAGAATATAAAATCAAGGGTAATGGTTTTAATATGTTATTTTAAATACGTATTAATATTCATATACTCTATTTTATAAATTTATATTCATTGTGAAAATATGAAATAATTTTTGAATAAAAAATTATATGATTTATTCCTACTATAATTATTTATATTTATTATATAGTTTCACTTAAAAGAATAACTGAAATAAACTATAAATTAAATGTTATTATATTAATATAATTTTTTATATAAAAAATCAAAATTATCTTAGAATGATTTTTGGGATGTTGTTGGAAAATATTATTTTTCAGTGAATTAGGAATTTTTATATTTTTTAAAAATAGGCATTTTGTTCCCTTAAAAACACATTTCATAAGTTGTACTATGTTAGTATTTTGATCATATAATAATATAAGTCTCTTATATATATGAATAATCAAATAAACTATAAAATAATGTATATTATACCTGATTTTGGTTTATGATATTTTTTTTGATTAATAGAAATTTGTTTTTAAAAATATTTATGTGAAAAATATATTTTATCTCAATAAAATATATCAAAATACATTGATAAATTATATTAATTATATATATATATATTATAAAAAAATAAATAATTTAACATTAATTTCATGTTATTTACTATGAAAGAAATCATTCTAAATTCGGTTATATTCATCAAAAATCATTTGTCTAAATACACGTTTTCATTATGTTTTAGCCACTTATTTAAAATTAATTTATAACAAATATATAAATTTACATTAATAAATTCTATTTTTATTTAAAATTATAATTTATAAATTTATTAATTATCAAAACTCCATTTCAGGTGATTATGAATATTGACTTCAGAAAAAATGTGTCACCTTGATTAGAAGGAAAATCATGTGATGTTATATTAAAACAAAATAATATAGAAAATGAATTAAATTTTAATTATTTTTGAATGAATATATTTATAATATTATCTCAATATGGTTGACATTTATTTTTTATAGGACACGTTTTAATGAAAAAAAATAATGATATATTATTATTTTTTTAAAAAAACTCTAATTGGGCCCTCTCCCTAACATATAAAATGGATAGCTCCTCTCCCCATATCTCTACTCATCATGTGCCACATAGAACAATAATTCCAAAAAAAATTACTTCATAAAATATATTCTAATGTACTAGATTTCCTAGTTTTATCATGATACTCATCATAGATGAAAAAATGTGTAAACCTTAACAGGTTTTCTGAAGAAGATGTATAGTTCATAACTGAGAAGTATTTGTATTTATTTTTCTTCCTCCATCAATTATTCTTCAACTATTCCAATGTAATAAAATCAGTGTAATCCATTTTCTATAATTTTGTTGTTTTTATATTGTAACAGATTTTTATTCATAAAACCATCTAATTAAAAAAACATTAATCATGTGTATATATTGACTACCACCTAATGAGATGTTGTATTCTGTTTTCACCATCAACTATTATGATTACTATTTAAAATGTAATCAAAGGAAAAAGATATAATAAATATGATATATATATCATTATATAATGTTAAATAATTAATATAATTATCTCATTACCTAAATTAAAAATTAAAAATGTTGTGAATGTGTACATATGGACTGCCACCACCCAAACAGATGTATTTTATTTTTTTCTCCACCACACAAACCAAAGTATTTTATTTTTCATCACCACATCTGGTGGATTTTATATATAGATGGATTAAAAAATAATATATACATGATACAATAATAATTATTTATGTATACATATATATATACCATATTTTACTTCATGAGTATTTTGAACCATTGAAACCTTACTCAAGCATATGTACCGCCTACATTCTCCATGATTGTAACAAAATTTATTTTTCATTACCATATGTCATAGTTAGTTTTAAATTTTTTATTAATTAATAAACATTATAATTCTAAAAGTATTAAGAATCTAGAAATGATATAATCATAATCTATATAATAATATTAATGTTGTAGCTGTTATTCTGTACATATGATTTAAAAATTATCAAAACTTCTAATCTTAACATAGTTGATTATGAAATTAAATATTACATGATAATAAAGAAATTAAATTAATTAAAAACATTTAATAAGTTATTTAAAGAAATAAATAATTAAAAGAAATTTTTTATTCATTATGATATAAATTCATTGTGATGAGTATCATTTAATGTAAGGGATGATTTACCATAAAATAATATTTTATATGTTTCAAATATTTATTTTCAAAAAGTGTTTTTACATCATGTATTTCTTATAATATTCATTGAATTTTTTATATGTATATTAATTGATTTTAAATGGAATTATAAGTCTTCTTTTCTTTCTTTTCAATGGGTTTGAAATGTTATCTTTTTATGAAATGTTCATACCATAATTTTAAAATAAAAAAGTTATTTTATAATTTATCATATTTGATTTCAAATGAATTTGATACTGCTAAAAAATATTGGGATTTCTGTTTTAATTATTATAATTAAATTATCTTTTAATAAAACACCAATATTCTTGATGTTTTGGGTATTTTAGTTTTCAATTTGGATATTTCAAAGGAAATGGTATTTCTCAAGACAAAATTATTTTTCAACTTCTTTTATAATTCTTTTTTCAATTATTTAATAATGAAAAGGTGAAAACATAAAATTATTTATTCAAGATATAGTATCTGAGTATTATAGATGATATATGATGACATGATACATCTTATATAATGGGTGATACTGATACATCATATATGATGAGTGAGCTTGATATTTTTCTCCAATGCATTGGGTAATATTAATTAACTTAAATTAAGATAAGGACAATTTTAATCATGGAGATTTTTTTCTATGGATTTAACTAGGCACTAGTTGATTCTGACATGAATGATTGTAGGTTATTAATGAAACTCTCCATGATACTTATTATGGTTTATAATTTTACTTATATGGGTTTTTATGGTTTTATTTTATGAATAAAGTGTTCTCCTCATGAAGATATTATTTATTTATATTTTTAATGTTAAAAGTTGATAATGTAATTTTTTTGAGTATTCATGTTTCTCACTAGAATTGTCGATTTCTTAAATTGTTGACCTAACTAAGCTTTGTTTCTCAAAAAATACAGCTTTTATTAATAAGGATTATAGAAGACGATAATCTAAAAATTAATCATGTTTAATTTCATAATGGTTTTTAAGGATTGAGAAAAATTTTAATTTTTTAAAAAATTAATTTGAAAAAATGGATTCTGAGTGGAAGTATCCATTTTATAATTTGTTAGTCTATTGTGAAATTCTTATGATCAAGTTAGCTAAATGTCTAAACCTAAAATATATTATTGAAAGAATTAATTGAATTATTTTATAATATATATAATGGATTACATTTCTGTACATATATTATGATATTAATTTAGTTCTTTTTCATAGATTCAATGATCCTGATTTTGATGATTATGGTATCCTTGATGATTAATTTGATAGTGATAATAAAGATAATGATTCCATGAAAGTTGGAGATGACATTGTGTTGAGAATTATTGAATTGATTTTTTCACCAAAGGGTTAATTTTTTACTACATTGGAATCTAGTTTATTAAATTTTTATATTCTAATGTATTTTATATACAGTAAAATTTAGAAATTGGGAGTTGTTTCATCACCTACTAGTTCAACAAAATAATCATCAGGGTGAAGGTTTCAGGGGCCTGAGGATTCCCTATTTTGAATTCATAAAGAAGATATATCCTATGAACAATATTTATTGTATATGGACATAAATTTTAAACTTATTAGGTTATTTTTTGTACTGAAAATGATGAATCTCCCATTGACCTATATTATGAAGGGGTCACCTAGTACTTTAGGTGATGAATCTCCCTAGGTACTTATCTTCTGAAGAGGTCATATAGTGAGATATGATGATGATACTATAGCTATATCATTTCGCATGTATGGATGTTAAACATTATATCTATTAAATTATTCTCTTATAAAAAATTTATAATTTCATTCTAATCAATTTTTTTATTTATACATCGGTTAAAGTTTAATTGGTTAGCGGATGTCAGTTATTCATGATCTCCCAGTTTTTATATGTAGTGCCAATAAATGAACTCATGTTCATTGGAGACATTTTTCACTATCCAGAATCAATGTTCACTACATTTATTACATATATACATGATGTTTCGTTTTTTGGAAACATAAAATTATTTACCATGCATACTAATTATTGAAATTTTTATTTAATCTTTCATGGGACTATTCAAAATGATTTTTCACTAGACCCCCATTCATCTGGCTCCACTGAAGTGTCTTTTTATTTCCATGGTGGTCTCAACATCCATAAAAACTATATACATAATTCTACAAGATAAACTACAAAAATTAAAGTTGAAAAAAGTTGTGGAAATAAATCAACAAGCCTTCATCATAGATTATAATGAAATATTATCAATGATCAAAGAGACCATTTATATATCCACCAATGGAGTGATAGTTATTGGTTATTGAAACACCCTAAAGAGATAATTTTGGTATATAAATTTATTTTCTTTTGATATTCAGGTTTTCTAGCTAATGTGTATTTAGTGTCACTTTTGGTATCCATTCATCTGTTCATGGATGCTTATGATTCCATCATTCTAGGGCCTCCGTCATTTGATATCATAAAGGAATAGACCAATAAATCATTATCTCATTCGATATATGTTGAATTTATACAGGATTTTATTGTTTTATTCAAATATTTTATGTCATTTCCCATCAGGGACATAATTCGAACATAGATTATGTCCATTCTTGTAGAAGATGTGGTTTTCAGTATGGGGGGATATCTTGAGTCTAATTCAAGAGGACCCTCTAATATCACAGGATTTCAATTAAATCACATAAAACATTACTTCCACAATCTTTGATATAACAGTTATAATTTCCAAAACATTCATACGAGTGTAAAAGAGGTGATTATCATGAATGAGTGAGTCATCATGATTCATTGTGATGTTTCAATGGTAGTTTCAATGGAACATCCCACAAACAACACAATTTTAGTACCTCATAAAGAATATAGATATACATTGGTAAAACATAATTTCAAAAACAACGTAATGGAAGGATTCTCCTTGTCAAAACTAATTCATCAATATGTGGCCACTAATTATAACGTAGTGATTGAAAAAAATATGGTAAATGGGGATATAGATAAAGAAGGGGTGGACATTGTCACATGGGATGATGAACCCTAGTTATATAAAGAGCTATAAGCTTCATAATTTGTTAATATAATTTAGATAATTTTAGTCTTACAACAATAAAATTTCCATCACTAATTGTCGATAGAGTATTACATGTAATAGGATTCTAGTTCATTCAATATTTTTTAAATGTTTAGATATTTACATATGATTTTTGATACTCTTGATTTTTTATTAATTAATAAACATGTTTAATGTCACATACTATCACTATTTTTTTGATGTTTAACAATTTGAATAATCATTCCTAATAATCCATGAAAACCAAAAATGAGTAGTATCATAATAATTGAGTTCACTTATAAAATAGATATGGGTATGATAAATCATAATCTTAAAATTATCTACCCAAATGATAAAGAGTTGTGAATTAATTATTTCTAAGTAACACATTCCAAGATGTATATAATAATGTTTAATAAATAAAATTTTCATACAATAATCGTAAGCAGAAGTGAATTTTTTAAATAAATAATTGAAAATTCAGGCATCCTCTTGAACTTCTTAATTTTACAATTATAAGTTGTGTGGATACATAATTTTTTTAACATTACATTACAATATGGATAATCTATCGAAATTTATTGGATTTTATGACCATGTATAAGTGATATCATGAATGGTTTATTCATAGATGGATCTATTATCAAGTGGGTTTAATTACATAAAATTTAATCATCCTTCATTCTAAAAACAAAATTCAAAAAAATATTTACATGATGAACATGAGGATTCTGTAAATTTTTATAAGGAATATAGACATATCAATAATGTATTAATTGTTTTTGTGACAAATGGAAGTCCTTAAAATCCTTGAATATTTTATTTTTAGTTAATTTTTTTTATTTTTTGAGGGGGAATTGATTTTTATGTTGGAACATGGATTTTAACCACGTTTCCCTATGTGGGATTTCAAACATCCATGTCTTCACCTTTTTATATCCCTTAAAAAGTCTAAAATTTTTCATATCTTAAACAGGATGCATCCTTTATGATAAAAGACCAAAAAAATTTCAATGGTTCCATTTTCATGTTTCCATCCTGGCATGTTGATGTCCATTTCTCTTAGAATTTTGGGGTTACCAATAAATGTAATGTTTATGGTCATATATAATTCACTACAATTTTTTTAATATTGAATAAATTTGACGTAAATATCAGGTGATGTTGAATAGATGGTATAATGAATAAAATATCCAAATAATAATTTATGTTCCTAATTACCTTGCAAGTTACCCCTATAAGTGAGTCTAAATATCCTTGAGGTTGTCACACATAGACCAATCGAAGTATTATTTTATGTAACAGATCTCTGAAAAAATATTAGACGATCTATATCATAGTATGGGTGTGATGAAAACCCATTTTGAATGAGGAAGACACCATATCGATATATATGACCTCATGGAAAACTGACACCCAATTTATGTCATGGACCAGTGTTTGGGGATGATAACCTATTGCAGGGTTCAACAGTTACAAGTTCTTTTTAACTATTGAATAAGGAATAATGTTGATTTAAAATGAACTATTAGTTATTTCAATCATGATGTGATGAGATGAAAAAAAATATTGAGGTTAATAATTATGAGTTTTAATTAAATAATTTTGAGGTTATATGGGGTCATAAGATCATTTAATTTTGGATGAATATATTAATTTTATTTTCTATGAGGGAAATAAATATTCAGTTCATGTTATCACAATGCATAGGGGTCCCTTTTTTAGAATTATTATAACTTATTACCAATATCATAAGAGGTTTTTATAGATTCAAATATTTATAAAACCATGTATTTTGTATATTAAGGGGATATTAAAATTCTTGTTGGAAACCTCAAGATCATAAATGATCATGGTTGGGATATTAAATGATGATAATGGAAAATGATTTATGGATGGTCCTTAAGAGTATGTCACAATCAACAATATGTATCATGTTATAATATGATCAAAGATAAATTTAGTTATTAGAATAACATATGTTTTATCCCTATGTGTTTTCATGTATTGAATGACCATTCATGAATAAAGGAATCCACATATTGTGAGAGGGTATTTTATGACAACATAATTCACAACATTGTAAATTATATGAGATATTGTCATTAATATGTATTCTAAAATAATATAAATCAACCTATAAATATTTCATAGAAATGATATGAAAATTTATCATATGTTTAAAGTATAAATAAGTGAAAATTTAAAAAGAATAATTAATGGCCCATTAGTGGGATTGTGGGTGGAAGAAATTGAAATGTTATTTCTGGTTGGGTTTGAGATCAGTGCACCAGACTTTACTATACATCCTGTAATAAAAGAAATAAAACTACACATTGTTCTTGAAAGGTCATAACATATATATTACTCATATGAAGGTAAAACGAACATAATTGGGGAGATACTTATATGTGAACCAAGAATATTTATACGATGTATAACATCCCAAGTAATTAAATAATATTAAATTTTCATATTTATTAATATTTGTCAATTAAATATTAATATTACTTTAAAGGTAATGCTATGTTTGATGGTGAACCCAATACACAACAATGAGTTTCTTTGAAATCTTATGTTGCACAATAATAATATAATATATTATTTTTAATGGTAGTTAATGCCTAGCTATTTTAAAGGTGGGAATGAACAGAACTAACTAATAAATGATTATATATTTTTGTTAAATAATTTTTCATTTATCCAATAAATGTTAGAGGCTTAAAATGCAAATGAATCCAATTTTAATCATAAATAATCTAATATTCATTAAAAGGTTGATTAACCGCTTTTTGATGTTTAAACCTTTTTAAATATACATTTTTTTCACTTTTATTTGTTATATATGAGAAAATAAAATCCTTATTTCGAATCAAGACATCAAAATTTACTTTGTGTAAATTTTTGGTATTTTTCCAATAAAATGCATTTATTTAAAGATAATTGAAAAATGTTGTATTTTAATTAAAATCCTCATTGTAATCTAATTTATTTATATTATTATATTATATTGTTAATAGGTTTTAATGTGTAATTAGAATATATTTTTACCAGTGAATCCAATATGTGTTATTGGAATTAATTTTAGTTTGAAATTGCTCATAAACAAGTGTCAATCTTTTGATAGATATTGTTTTTTAAAAACATGCTATTTGTATTGATAACAGGAATTAATTATAAAATTCATCAATGCAAATTATATGATTTGAATTTTTTAAAATATACATAATTTTTTTATTCCTAAAAATCAAATATATCTTAGGGTGAATTTTTGGTATTTTTCTGAAAAACATCGATTTTTGATGAATAGTGAAACCACGAAGTTGTTTTTAAGAAACTAAATTTTCGTTAAATTAAATTTTCCTCTTCTGTGAATTTTATTTCAAAAATCCTATATACATGGTTTTCATTATTAAGTAAAATTTGGTTCAATGGGATGAAAATAATTTTTGGTGAATAGTATCTTTTGAGTTTTATTAACCACGATTAATGGTAATTAATGTAATTTAAGGTAAATATAATATTATAATAATATGAAATTATAGTTAAACATGTTCTACCATTATTTTATGAGTCATTTCCGACAAATAAAATCCATGGGTCAATTTGGGGACCCCATGGAGCCACATGGGTATGATAATGACATTAATAACTTTTTATTAAAAGTAAAAATAAAAATGTCACAAACCTGTATTGTTTTACTAAAACAATATTTACATGGGGTTATATAAGTTATATTATTGAATATAAATATTAATTAGAAATATAATAAGATTTCATACATCATAGTAATTTTTTTATAATTTTTAGACGTTACATAAATAAATTTATTTATGACACCATGATGATGAAATGATTACCTCATTAATGAACGATTTAAATAAAATGAAACTATAAGATAAAATATAAGACCTAAACTTGTATAAAACCTATTGGAGTTGTTTATTTCGTACCAGTATCACCTTATCCTCTAAATATATCATTTTTTACCTTTAAAATCCAAAAATCATTTTATAATAATGTAACATTTCAAGACTTTCCAAACGTGACCCTCCTCCCTCTTATAAAACGCCCCCACCTCTACCACCATACCCAGACCACTCAAACCCCTTTCCCATCCAAAATCTACTCATATTATATCTCCAAATACCTCTCTTACTTTTATAATGCTCACATTTTAAAGAAGTCTTTCCATGGAAGCCTTTGGCTCAGATCAAAAACGAGTTACCCAATTTAGAGGTAATGTCTTCTCTCGAGTTTATTTCATTTATATTCCTTCTTCACTAAAAACTATCTTCTTATTATTTTATCCCATAAAAACACCAGAATCCTCAATATACTAGGATATTTTTATTATAAGTATTATACCTAAACATAAATACACCCTCGTCTAATGGTTAATGAACATACTATTTCTGAGGGAGGCGAATTACTGCCTCACGAAATGATGGTTGTTCAATCTTCTTATAACACATTTCATGGTGGCCATTATGATTGAACTATATTTATATATTATATATATTATATTTATTTACTCTATATTCTTCTTTGTTTTTTATTTAAAACATACCTTTATGATTTTCATGTTGTGCAAATGTGATAATGTCATGTAAGAAAGTGTGGACTACCGCCCCCTCAAGTGATGTGAATCCTTCATGCCAAACATGGAATTTATAAAGAATGTAATTAATGAAGACATGTAACCTATATATAATGTATGTTATACTGGACTTATAATATATATATATATATATATCATTTAGTTTTAATTACTTTAATATGACAAAGAAATGGAAGTAGCATTCATGATTGTGTAAGGCCTACCGTCTCCATGAACGGTACATTTCATTTTTTATCCACAAATGTTATGGAATAGTATTAAATGAATATATACTGAATATATATGATATTTAAATCATTAATACCATTGTGGAGATTATTTACTTATATCTACATGGAAAATTCTTTCCAAAAAAATTCATTTTTGACTCATGTAATGATCATCGACAAAACGTATGATATGAACTCACATAATTAAAAAATATTTGTTACATGATAATATGTGATATGAATTGAATAATAAACTTTAAATGATATCTTTAATAAATTATAAATTGACATATGTTTATTATTTAGGAATATAATGAACGAACAAAAACAAGTCAGACATGAGGTAAGGGGATTTCTTATCTCACTTTTAATTCAGTGAGGTTTCCATTGATTGCCACTTATTTATTGCATGTGGATTATTGTTTACTAACATTTGATATATAATATCATGATTATAGTTATATTCATGGTATTATATGATTCATTTGGTGCTTATTATGCTTTTTTCATATTAATTGATTTATTACAACAAGGTAAGGGGTTTTTATCTCACTTTTTATTCCCGTGAAATACATACTATATTTGTCACCATATCTATTTTATGGTGTATTTACATCCCATTATTCTACTCTTTGTGTAATATACTTTATTTTATGGGTATTTACCTCAAAATTGTATTGATTTTCATTCATGGGGTGTATGTTTCGTATGTTTCCAAATCAGTAACAGAACCTTTCACCCTTCTCGTTTTAAAAGGATTCTTTTTGTTATCTATTTTAATTCACATATTATTATGTTCAGATATGTTCTTCTATATCCTTATTGCTGTAAATTTTCTAGCCCAGTGATAAGATAACCTTTTTATCTCTCATCAACTCATTTTCTAAATTTTAAATTGACCCCGTTAGGCAGTCGAATTTCTATAAGGGAGCTTCTTTACCCAATTTCAATTAGTTGGGTTAAACCTCTACTTCTTGATTATGTCGTGATATGAATATATGTTAATGACCCATGATTGTTTTAAACTTTATATCCAATTATATTGGGTGTATTTATATTATTCACACATAGTTATGTCTTTGATTTATCCTTAATCTAAGGATACCGTCATTGTAATGGACATCGTCTCAATCTCCTTTCATTGAGGCATACTTCAATTTATATACGAAATTATTTTATTAGTTCTATAATAAACCCTTTTTACTTTAAATTTCATTCAAAAGGAATCATTTTACAATAAGCTTTTTACTAAATGACAAAAAAAGGTTTTTGTCTTACATATGCTATGACAACGACTTCTCTGCCGCCATATCCATTATTTGAGTTTCAGCTTCATCTACAAGAAATAAATTTTTATTAAATGAAAAATATATACCATGTTTTAGTTTTATATTATTTTTGTTTTGAAAATGGTTTTGATAATATTTTCATTATATCAATGTGTTGTATTGATATCTTGTGATTGAAATGTGGAAATGTTATGTTTTATTTTATGCATGTTTTATGTGGTACAATTATGTTATGGTTCTTCAGCATTGTTTATGATGACGGGTGGTTCCATGATAAACTAATGGAAGGTGATCCTGAGATAGATCTCCAATGCATTAGGTAACATGAAGGAGTTAAATTCTAAGGTTTCTCTGAAGAGATTTAGGGAATATACAACGATGGGTATTCCAAATGTAAACATGAGGGTTACTCGCTACATAAGAATGTTATGAATGCCTCAAGTTACCTTTAGGTCTTATGATTTATATGAGTTATTCAGAAATCTTATGATATCATTAGGTATGCTAAAGTGCTAATGTTTTTTGAGAAAAGTATGATTTTATTGATTCTTATATATACATAGACTAATGTATTTTTTCTGTATTTTTATATCCATTATTGAGATTTTTATGCTCATACCAAGTTTTTGAAATGTTTTCCACAGGACATAAAGATGAATATGGTCAAGGATGGAATCAATGTAATGCCCCGACCCCAATTACCTAGAGTCGGTGCATTATTAAAAAACATTGGCATGATCACAAGAAGGATGAAATCTAGAAAGACCGATTGGTTTATTAGCCTTGGAAATACTAGATATATTCATAAGTCTTACATTACATCATAAAAATGAAAACTACAACAACATCTTTTCTTCATATTCCACACTCATATCCCCACATACAATCCCTGCAGGTCATTCATAATTTACTTCTTCATACCCTGGGAAAAATAAAACATAGAAAAGGGGTGAGATAAAATGCCCAGTAAGGATAACAATATAGCTGAAACTTTCATAAATAAGAATAAACATTTTAAGGAAATGTATAACTTAAAACAGAAGCCTTTTACACTTGAACATCAACATAGTATGGATAAAATAAAATGAAATAATTCCATTTACTAATTCACATGGATATTCTACTAATCGAATAATCACATGCAATATCAATAACCACTTTCATAATGATGGAATGCATAATTCCAAACTATCATAACCACATAGCCAAGGCCTCGTGCCAAGAATACAAATAAGATTTTGTCAAGGCCTTGTGCCAAGACACTAGTTTGTCTCATGAGTCCTACCGATGCATCTAGGAGCTATAGAGGGCTCCACCCGTCACATATTAAGTCCAATGCATTCCCATTTGAAAAGGTTTAAACATAACATAAACATTCGTATTAAAACTAGCATACGAAATGTCAATATGTTCACCATAAACTATGAACGGTATAATAATAAAACATCCATAGTCAAACATATCACAAAACTTTCAATATAATATAGAAGTTTTGTATCATAATAAATCAACTTTCAATAAGCGTAAAATCCATCAAAGGATGTTGACATAGATGAAATCAAAACTCTTTTTAGAGAAATATCTCTTTCTATTTTGAAATCATTTTAGAGTCTTATATTTATGAAATAAAACATTTTCTTTGAAAGTATTCTTATAAGCTTGTAATTAAATCTTCAACGATTTTATAATGGCGAAAAATAACTGCACCCGCCATATAAGTTAAAAAAACATTCTTACCTTAATTATGATAAAAAGGTTTAAAAGCACAATGTTTGGAAAACAACGAATAGATTCCTTTATAAACCTCTTATAAAAAGTAAAACAAGGGTATAAATGACTTTAACCTATATTCTAGTAAATAGTAAAAATGTTTTTAAATTCATTTTTATGAAACATGGAGGTGGATGATAAAGAGATCCCAGTAGATTATTACGTATAAACAACCTCGGATAATGAAGAGACTGTGAAATAACCCTTACCAATTTGGTAACTTAAGAAACGTACGACCCATGAAATAGGTATCATACAATGAACATGTAAATACACATAAATTAAATTGTATTACACAAATAATCTAATTATGGGCAGTACATACACCACACAAAAGGTAATGGTTGAAATATGGCATGAATCTCAAGGGAATAAGGAGTGAGATGAAAACCCCCTACCTTGTACTTTTCCTTGGTTAGGGTATCTTAACCTCTTTTATAATGGTGAAATAATTGTTATTAAATTATACAAGAATCATATACATTAATATGATATCATATATGATCTTTTAACATTTCTTTGTTAATAATATCTTAGAATTATCGTTGTTCTGGGTGTTAACTTACTCATTTTCTTTTATATGTTTTGTTATGTAAGTCATGGTTGTCATATATAGGTTGTATTTTATTCATATAAAGAATGATATCAAGTACTTAAACATTTTTTTTAAATAATCAAATGATAATTATACTTTAATGGATACGATAGATAATGAATCTCATCGCGTTCGTGGAGACGATAGTCCGTACGTACGCACGAGCGACAATATCATTCATTTGATATTAAAATAATATATAATTTGATATTATATCATATATACAGAATCATTATCATGTTATATTTATTATTTACATGAGTTACACATCATTATTATACCAATCCAAATAATAATATATTGAATAACAATTACCCCACGATGTGGAGACGGTAAGCTGTACGTACGCACGTATGGTGACATGTTATTCAAAGGGTGGATAGAATAATGAATGTGGTTGAACCATATTTATAATAAAATCACAGTATATATAAGATACTGGATTTATTATTTTGGAATGGTAATAACAAAGAAAGACGATGTGGAAGAAGAAATGAATTTGAAAAAGGGTGGTGAAAGCATTACCTCTTCTTCGGGGTCTTCCTTTTGATTTGATCAAAAGGGATCCATAGGTTGGATTTCTGATCAAACTAATGCCTCTTGGTTGTAGTGAGGGAAGTTTAGAGAGTATTTGGTTAGACTTTGGCCGAACAAAAAGGATTTTAAGGTGTGAAGTAATGAGAAGGGTGGTTCCCTTTTATAAGAGGGGTGAGGGGCACCTTTGGAAAAGCTAGAAATATTAATTTATAATAAATTCATATTAGATTTCTAATGGATAAAAAGTTGATTTTTCAAATTTTAAGGTGGGGATAGGTCGAAAACCATTCAACCAATGAAATTTAGATAGGTTTGGGTTACTATATTAACCATATATTTTAGTTATAACTCTTAGTTAATTAGTTTGACACTTACCATGTCACTTTGTATTTTTATATTATATAGTTAATAAACTTACTATATACATCCAAGCGACCCCCAAATGGTCCATTAATGATACACCTATCATGATATATGTCTTTTGGCCGAACATCAGAATTTTAGGAATTTAATATCAATTAATAATATAATATTTGTTTTAAAAACACTTTAATGTCGATTTTGACACTATTCAATAGTTGATTTTTTTGAAACTTATATCAGAATTATTACTTCGAAAAACTTCAATTTATTCAATACTAATATGTCATATTATCCTAGAAAATTAGTGTAATTCATTAATAGTATAAAATTTTATTTATTTGGATATTTATTATATTTATTATTTTAATTTTTCACTATTATGGTAATTACAGTATCATCATTGTGTCATAAATAAGTTAAATTATTTAATGTCTAAAAATTATACATAAAATATAATTATGTAATAAATCTTTTTATATTTCTAATGAATATTTATAGTCGAAAATCCAACATATATAACCCTATGTAAAAATTGTTTTTCTAAAATATATATGCTTGTGTCATTTTTGTATTCATTTTAGCTTAATTAAACAAAATTGTCCCTATCACTTACAAGTGGCACCATGGGGTCCCACAATCGACCCAAAGATGCCCATGGTCGAACATGTATCAACCAATAAGGTTATGACACGTTTTAGGGTAATTTTTTATTATTATAATATTATTTTTAAAACCTTATTTACCGGATTTTCCCTTAACCATGGTAAATAAAATATTTACCGCAGTAATTATTCAGAATGACTAAAAATAAAAGTTACCTTTTTAAAAAATTTGAACATAATGATTCCAAATATGGAATCCATTTTTCTAAATTCAAAACACAGAAGTGGCAGAAATAAAATTTAAAATTAATTCCCGCTGTCAAAACAAAAAGCGCGTTTTTTAGATATAATTACTGTCAAATGATTTATACTTGTTTATGTTCGGTTTAATTTTGAAACTATTTCCAATGACCAACATTGTATTACCTGGTAAAAATATATTCTAAATATACTTTAAAACCACTCAAATTCATAATTTATCAATATAAATTATTTCGATTAAAAAATTTGTTTTTAATTAAAATTTAGTAATTTTCACTATTAATCAAAATATAAGTGTTATCCGAAAAGTTACAAAATTTCACCCTAGGCTAAATTCGATATTCTGAATCCAAAAATGAAGTCCATTTTGAAATATAAAATATATATAAATTTAAAAAGTAGGTATTACTATTCATAACGGCTAGTTTGATTGGTTGTGGTGTGTGTTAGAACTCGAAGTTGCGTACAACACACACTACTGTATTATTCAAAGGAAAGCGTACCGTGGAAGCTTGGGATGTTTCATTTTAAATTTTTGATGTCCTAATTTAGTCAAAAAGTTTATAATATTTTATTTAAAAAGGGTTACCTATTGAAAGTTGGTAAAAGTGCAATACTGAAAATAAATTTGTTCTTACATTATGTCTAAGAAACTCATAATATGGATTCTAAAATTATAAGGATTATATAAATTTTAGAATTTAGTTAATACTATTCATATCCTCTTTTGAACGACTTGTTTGGTAAGTCACGGTGCGCTTGAACTCAGTGTTGCGTGTAGTGTAAGTTATTGAATTATTTTGAAGAAATAACACACTATGAAATCTTGGGGTGTTACATTCTCTCCTCCTTCAATAAATTACGTCCTCTCAATTTGAAATTGTTCTTCGAAAATAAAAGGTTGAAAATAGAAAATATCTTTGTGGGAAAACCCATATCGAAAATTGGGTTACTAAAATTTAGTCTTAATATATGGAAAAGAGAAATGAAAGGGTCACCACAAAATTATGATCCCGATTAGGAGAACATTGGTGGAAATTAGAGACATATAATTGGAGGAAAAACGTAAATATTTATAGGTAGTGATTGAGGTCATCAATCACAAACAAGTGTAAAATTGAGGTCCTTAAATTATGATGATTTGAAATACCATCGGTTCAACAAAACTTAGGGTATTAGGATAACACATTTTTTTGTTTTAGGATTCCTTAAATAAAGTATAAGAATTATTTTCTTTATAGAATAAGAGAAGAAGAAACATATATTCTTGACAAGTAGAGTTCCATCCTTTAACTAATTTCTACCACAAACTCATCTTTCACTCTAATAGATAATAGAAAAAAATATTTTATCTATCTTATTCATATAGGGTTCTAAAAAAAAGAATTTATAATTCATCTACCAGATCTTTTAAAAAACTACATTATTTAATTCCGGACATCACGTGGGTCAGTGGTATGTGATACACCCTTGTCGCCCTTCGGTTGTGGGTTCACGTCTCCCGGCCTTGCCGGACGCGATGGGTTGCCGCCCGACCTCCGGGTTGTCCTTTTATGGCAATCCAAAATAATCCAAACTAGAACTATCCAAAATACTCCAGTACAAAATTTATAAGGAAGGTAAACACAATAAAGATCCTTTTTTTCGCGTAATAACATGTGAACACCTTCATCATGTATTCTTTTAAAAAACTACAACATCCTGAATTACTATAAAACCTTATTGAATACATTCATGATCCCTTATTCCTTAATGAATAATAGATATATTCTTTCAATTAAAAAATGTTTTAAACCCCAACAATGATGGAATATAGAAATCATTAATCAGTTTCAATGTAGTCAAGAATATCAAAAATAATTTATCCAAATATATTATGTATTATTCCAAAATCACTACCTCGGTATCAGAACTATATTATGGTTTATCATTCTCTCAACCATATATTTTCCAAAAATTTATCCTACTATTGAGTCACTTTTCTTTTTTCCACATAATATCATGTCTTTAATGAAATAGTACTGCAATACAATCCTAATATACTCCATAATTATTATAACAAGTACATTGTTGATACAAAACTCAAATGACATAATCAAAACAAGAACCCTATTCATTACTCTTCATCTGTGGTAGTATCATAACTTGATTATTATCAAATAGAATCATTTGTTTCATAGTCTGATGACTGGTACAAAGGTTCGTGTAATGTCCAAACTACTTGCAAATGAAGCATTGTACATTTGAAACCATTTTCTTACACTTGCAGTCACGTACTTTGTGCCCTTTTCCTCCACACTTATAACAAACTCCAATTCCTTTCAGGCAAGTTCCAGGGTGTTTCTTCCCACATTTATCACATATGGGAAAATTATTATTTTCCCTCATCCCTTTATCCATCTTTCTCTCTTCCATCCTTTTCTTCTCTTTCTTCCCTTCAAATTAATAGGACTCAGTAAACTCTTTACTTATCTTATCAACACATGATATTATTTCTTCGTATGATGATAATATATGGGAGACTATTTCTCTTATAAATTATGTCTTAAGACCATGAAAGATATGATCCTTCTTTCTTTTTGGATCATGTACATTGATTGAGTTCTCATTCATTATATTGGGTTCCATTTCTAAACAATGGCATACACTAGATTAGTTTATGAATAACAATACCTAATCCCGAACCTGTAAGACACATAACATAAATTAAATAGTTTCTGGATATAATCCATAATCATAAAAATTTATCCTTTGAGGAAGTATATACTAATAAACCCTTCATAATGGTTTGTAATGAAAATGAGAATTATACTAAGCATACCCCCCCGAGAGTGTCGTAACCAAGAGTGCAGCAAGGCCCGTTGTCGGGCACCAGTTCTCATTAGAGTCTAGCTCAAAGCAGTGTTATTGGGTTTTACCCCTAGGTACATCTATGCCAGAGCCACCTCTACCTACTCGTATCCAGACAGTGATGTATTGCTCGGACAACTCACAAAATCTCTACAATACCAAAATTCTAGGAAGTTCATCTATACCAATCCTCAAAGTTCATCTTATGACTACATTCTCTAATCAGAGTTTATCTAAATCTAGCTTCTAAGGTTTGTACTAAACATCCTCTAATACCAACTGTAATGCCCCGGCCCCAGTTACATAGAGTCGGTGAATTTTTACATAACATTGGAATGATCACAAGAAGGATCAAATCTCTAATGACCGATTGGTTTAGTAGCCTTGGAAATACTAGATATATTCGTAAGTCTTAGATTACATCATAAAAATGAAAATGTCAACAACATCTTTTCTTCATATTCCACAAATAATATCCCCACATACTATCCCTGTAGGTCATTCATTATTTTCTTCTTCATACCCTGGGAAAAATAAATCATAGAAAATGGGTGAGCTCAAATGCCTAGTAAGTATAATAATATAGCAGAAACTTTCATAAATAAGAATAAACATTTTAAGGCAATGTATAACATAAAACAAAAGACATTTAAACTTGAACTTCAACATTGTATGGAAAAAATAAAATGAAATAATTCCATTTACTTATTCACATGAATATTCAACTAATCGAATAATCAAATGCAATATCAATAACCACTTTCATAATGATGGAATGCATAATGCCAGACTATCATAACCACATAGCAAAGGCCTCGTTCCAAGAATAAAAATAAGAATTTGTCAAGGCCTTGTGCCAAGACACTAGTTTGTCTCATGAGACCTATCGATGCATCAAGGAGCTGTAGAGGGCTCCACCCGTCACATATTAAGTCCAATGCATTCCCATATGAAAAGGTTTAAACATAACATAAACATTCGTATTAAAACTAGCGTATGAAATATCAATACTTTCACCATAAACTATGAACGGTATAAAAATGGCACATCCACAGTCTAACATATCACAAAACCTTCAATTCAATATAGAAGTTTTGTATCATTATAATTCAACTTCAAATAAGCGTAAAATCCATCAGAGGATGTTGACATAGATGAAATCAAAACTCTTTTTAGAGAAATATCTCTTTCTATTTTTAAATCATTTAATAGTCTTATATTTATGAAATAAAACATTTTCATTGAAAATATTCTTATAAGCTTGTATGTAATGCTTTGACGATTTTATAACAGTGGAAAATAACCGCACCCGCCGTATATGTTAAAAAACATTCTTTCCTTAATTCTATCAAAAAGGATAAAAATCACCTTGTATGGAAAAAGACGGAAATATTCCTTTATAAAAATATTATAAAAAGTCAAAAAAGGGTATAAATGACATTAAACCATATTCTAGTAAATAGTAAAAATGTTTTGAAATTCATTTTTAAGAAACATGGATGTGGATGCTAAAGAGATCCCAGTAGATTATTACGTATAAACAACCTCAGATAATGAAGAGATTGTGAAATAACCCTTACCAATTTGGTAACTTACGAAACGTACAACCCATGAAAGAGGTATCATACAATGAATATGTAAATACACATAAATTAAAGTGTATTACACAACGAATATAATTATGGGCAGTACATACACAACACAAAAGGTAATGATGTCAATATGGCATGAATCTCACAGGAATAAGGAGTGAGATGAAAACCCCTTACCGTGTACTTTTCCTTGGTTGGGGTAGGATAACCTCTTGTATAATGGTGAAGTAATTGTCATTAAATTATACATGAATTATATACATTAATATGATATCATATATGATCTTTTAACATTGCTTTGTTAATAATATCGTAGAATTATCGTTGTTTCAGGTGTTAACTTTCTCGTTTTATTTTATATGTTTTGTTATGTAAGCCATGGTTGTCATGGATAGGTTGTATTTTATTCATATCCAGAATGATATCAAGTCCTTAAACATTATTTTTAAATCATAAAATGATAATTATACTTGAATGGATACGATAGATAATTAATCTCATCACGTTCGTGGAGACGGTAGTCCGTACGTACGAACGAGCGACAATATCATTTTTTGATATTAAAATAATATATAATTGGATAGTATATCATATATACAGAATCATTATAATGTTATATTTATTATTTACATGAGTTACACATCATTATTATAACCATCCAAATAATAATATATTTAATAACAATTATACCACGACGTGGAGACGGTAAGTCGTACGTACGCACATATGGTGACATGTTATTCAAAGGGTGGATAGAATACTGAATATGGTTGTACCATATTTATAATAAAATCACAGCATATATAAGATACTAGAGTTATTATTTTATAATGGTAATAAAAAATAAAAAAGAAGTGGAAGAAGAAATGAATTTGAAAAAAGGGTGGTGAAAACATTACCTCTTCTTCGGGTTCTTCCTTTTCATTTGATCAAAAGGGCTCATTAGGTTGGATTTATGATCAAATTAAGGCCTCTAGATTGTATTGAGGGAAGTTGAGAGAGTATTTGGGAAGATTTTGGCCGATCTAAAAGGCTTTGAAGGTGTGAAGGAATGAGAAGGTGGAGTGAACTTTAATAAGAGGGGTGAGGGGCACCTTTGGAAAAGCTAGAAATATTAATTTATAATAAATTTATATTTGATTTCTAATGGCTCCAATGTTGATTATTCAATATTTATGGTGGGGATAGGTCGAAAACCATTCAACCAATATTATTTAGATAGGTTCGGGATACTATATTAACCTTATCATTTAGTTTTAACTCTTAGTTAATTAGTTTGACATTTACCATGTCACTTTGTATTTTTATATTATATAGTTAATAAACATACTATATACATACAAGTGACCCCCAAATGGTCCATTAACGATACAGCTATCATTATATATGTCTCTTGGCCTATCCTTAGATTTTTAGGAATTTAATATCAATTAAAGATATAATATATTTTTTAAAAACTCTTTTTTGTCAATTATGACACTATTCAATAGTTGATTTTTATGAAACTTATAACATAATGATTACTTCGAACAAGGTCAATTAAATAAATCCTAATATTCTATATTATCCTAGAAAATTAGTTTAATTCATTAAAAGTCTCAAATTATATTTATTAGGGTATTTATAATATCAATTATTTTAATTTTTCACTATTATGGTTATTACTGCATCATCATTGTGTCATAAATAAATTATATTATTTAATATCTAAAAATTATAAATAAAATATAATTATGTAAGAAATATTTTTATATTTCTAATTAATATTTATAGTCTAAAATCCAACATATATAACCCTATGTAAAAATTGTTTTTCTAGAAGATATATGATTGTGTCATTTTTGTATTCATTTTAACTTAATTAAAATAAAGTGTCCCTATCACTTACATGTGGCACCATGGGGTCCCCAAATCGACCCAAAGATGCCCATGGTCGAAAATGTATCAACCAATAAGGTTAGGACACGTTTTAGGGTAATTGTTTAATGTTATAATATTATTTTGTAACCCTTATTTACCGGATTTACCCTTAACCATGGTATATAAAATATTTACCGCGGTAATTATTTGAAATGTCAAAAAATAAAAGTTACCTATTTACACAATTTTAACATCCTGATTCCAAATATGGAATCCATTTTTCTAAATTCAAAACACAGAAGTGGTAGAAATTAATTTAAAATTAATTCCCGCTGTCAAAACAAAAAGAGTGTTTTTAAGATATAATAACTGTCAAAAGATTGATACTTGTTTATGTTCGGTTTAATTGTGAAACTATGTCCAATGACCAACATTGTATTAAATGGTTAAAATATATTATAAATATACTTTAAAACCACTCAAATTCATAATTAATCAAAATAAATTATTTCAATTAAAAAAGTTGTTTTTAATTAATATTTAGTAATTTTCACTATTCATCAAAATATAAGTGTTATCCGAAAAGTTCCAAAATTTCACCCTAGGCTAAATTCGATATTATGAATCCAAAAATGAAGTCCATTTTGAAATATAAAATATATATAATTTTAAAAAGTAGGTATTACTAATCATAACGACTACATTGATTGGTTGTGGTGTGTGTTAGAACTCGAAGTTGAGTACAACACACGCTACTTTAATATTCAAAGGAAAGCATATCGTATAATCTTGGGATGTTTCATTTTAAATTTTTGATGTCCTCATTTAGTCAAAAAGTTTAAAATATTGTATTTAAAAAGGGTTCACTATTAAAAGTTGGTAAAAGTGAAATACTGAAAATGAATTTGTTCTTACATTATGTCTAAGAAACTCATAATATGGATTCTAAAATTATAAGGATTATATAAAGTTTTAAATTTAGTTAATACTATTCATATACTCTTTTTAATGGCTTATTTGGTATGTCATGGTGCGATTGAACTCATTGTTGTGTGTATTGCAAGTTATTGAATTATTTTGAAGAAATAACACACTTTGAAATCTTTGGGTGTTACAATCACGGAATGTCATGCTCTCTAAAACATGGAACTAGTCATATTTTTTAAGAGTTTTTATTTTATGAAAAAAATGAAAACCGAGTAGAAGCGTCTAATTTATAATCTTTTGGGATGTAATATTTATGTCCTAATTCTATAAAACTCTAAACCTGAAAAGATCCTCAATGTAAATTGTTTATTTAATTAAATATTATGTAACGTTAGAAGGCCGAGTCCTTATAGTTGGTATCAAGGGTTGGTTTAGACATCTTTAGGGATTAATAGTTTTCTTTAGACACATGGTTAGTTTCTATATCAATTATTTCTTTTAAATCCTGGTTTTATAACTTTTTCAGTTCAATTAATTTCAGTTACAAATGGAAGGAGGAGGATCTTAAATGACATTCTTATCTCTTCCTGAGTACATTCTTGCAATAATTATTTCAAAGTCATGAGAGGATGATTGTGAAACTTTTTCTTGCATATACATCACTTGCAAGCAGTTGTTTGAGATATCAGACACCTCTATTATACCTTATTATCATCGTGGATCATGGGTTGTATTTAGACAAATACTATTTTAACAATATTCTCATATTTTTAAGAAAGGTAAAATTTTTCAAGTCATTTTCAAATATTTTACCCTATCACAAGATTTTGAAGCATATTATGATTTTAAAAAAGTTGCTGAGGAATGAGAACCTTACGAAACCTATTTAAATTTTCTTTTACAATATAGTCTCTCACCACATACCTATGGTATTTTAAACAAACCATTAATTGAATGTTTCAACTCAAATTCGGTCTGAATATTTTATAGAAATCATGTTTTATCAGATGTTTTGAAATTATATGTCATACGTGATTATTTTCCAAAACTGCTTTTCTGTGAACACACATATGACCCATGTTGTACAAGGTGGATTTTGATGGAGAAGAAAATTATTTTGAAGGATCTCTAAATTATTTCTGCAATGCATGTACCATCAAACTAAGTGAACAAGATGATGATGAAACCAAATGGACACCATGATCAAGGTATGATGTTCTTCATTTTTGGGATCATTCTATTTTATCTTATGGTCATGAAATAAGACTTCAAGAATTAATATTTTTAGATCATACTTAATTTGGAAAAAAATGAGTGGTATAAGGAAACCATTGAGGTTAAAACATGTTTGGGTTATTTTTGAGTTTTATAAAAAGGAACACTCGTAGGATGGGTGACAACCCGTCACATCTGGTAAGGCTGCAGGTATCGATCCCAAAACTGAAGGGCGATAAGGGTACATCACCTACAACTGGCATTCTTGAAGTCCCAAGTTATTATGACTTATCATTTTAGTAAAATGATTTTATGGAACAAGAATACATTTATTTTGGGAAATTATGTTTTATTAAATGGAAATACATAGTATAGGAAATTGATTTGGTGATTAAGTGATAATTTTTGTTGTAAAAGACATTCTCTCTTTTGAGGAAACACTATATCCCTAAGGAAGATGGAATACAATGGGATTTCAATTTTGGAATAATGGGGGAAATTTAAGTCTGGAGGAATCTAGGTTTATATTGTGGACATATGATGATTTGGTTTATTTATGAAAATGATTAACCTATCATGGATAATATGTGATTATGTTAATCACTTTTCAATATGATACTTTGTGAGTAACTGATGTTATTTGGAGATAAATGTTAAGATTTATCATGGAAGACTATGTAATTAAATTTTTATGAGATTTGGGTTTCAATCTTAGTTTAGATTAATTTTGAATAATTTTATGTATAGTAGATTATGGAATGGTCTTTGTTGAACTTTGAGTTTTGTTTGAATTTTTTTGGAGATTAAGATTAGTTTTTCTTTTTGTAAAATATTATTCTTATTTGGTATTATCTGATCTCGTACTAACCATTTTGGTTTTGGTTAAGGACTAAAGACATGGGAAATATAATGTACACTTTTGTGGATTAGGTTATTCTCCCGAAGTTGATTATAACTCTCTTAATGTGAACAAGTCATCCTGAATACTCATCTTTTGGAGAAAGTATGAGTTTGTGTTAGAAATCTAGTAAGAGATCAAAGTCAACATGACAAGCAAGTAGGTTTAATTATGTTTTAGTTAATCACATAAATAAATTTTTCAATGAAAAGTATCTTAAATCAAAGACGTTGTCTGTTAACTTTTCATACTGGGGAATCAAATACTGTTTAACCCATCACAATTTTGTGTTTTTCTTGTTGTTAACTTTCCCCTAATCGTGATTTTTATCACTCTGCATTAGAGCTTGACACTTAGTTTATCCTCCATATCCATGTTTTCATGGGATCCTAATATTTGTTATCTCAGGTGACCATTTTACTTCTCTTTCTTTCTTTTAAAGTGATAGTTTTATTGACTCATTTCCCGATGTGGGGATTTCAATGATATTTCTAAACCCAATTTTTAAATTGTGAGGACGCAATTCCCAAAAGGGGGGAAGGATGTAACATCCCAAGTAAATAAAGATTATGAAATTTTCAAATTTATTAATATTTTTTAAAAATATTCATATTAATTTAAATGGATTTCTATGTTCGATGGCCTACCCAAAACGCAAGAATGAGTTCTTTTGAAATCTTATGTTGCACACTAATAATATAATAATATTATTTTAAATGGTAGTAAACGCCTTGCCTTTGTAATGGTGGGAATGAACAGAAATAACTACATAATTATTATATATGTTTGTTAAATATTTTTACATTTATCCAATAAATGTTAGAGGCTTAAAATACGATTGAATCCAATTATAAGCATAAATATTCTAATATTCATTTAAAGGTCGATTAACCGCCTTTTGATGGTTAGACCTTTTTAAATATATTTTTTTCACTTTTTTATGTTATATTTGACAAAATAAAATCCTTCTTTAGAATCAAGACATCAAAATTTACTTTGTGTAATATTTTATCATTTTTCCGATAAAATTCATTTTTTAATGAATAGTGAAAAATGTTGTATTTTAATTCAAAAACACGTTTTAATATAATTTATTTATATGGTTAGATTATCTTTTCAAATGGTTTTAAAGATTTATTAGAATATATTTTTACCATTTAATTCAATACTGTTTATTTTAATTATTTTCACTTTGAAATTGGACATAAACAAATGTCAATCTTTTGATACGTATTGTTTCTAAAAACATGATATTTGTTTAGACAACATTAATTAATAATAAAAGTAATTAATAAAACTTTTATGTTTTTGATTTTTTTAAAATAGACTTTATTTTTGAATTTGGAATATCAAATATAGATTAGGGTGATTTTCTGATATTTTTCTGAAAAACTTCAATTTTTTATGAATAGTGAAACCACTAATTGGTAGTTAAAAAAATATTTTTCATTTAAATGAAATTTTACCACATCTGTGAACTGGATTTGAAAAATCCGACATAGGTGGTTGTCATTAGAAAGTAAAATTTTGTTCAATGGGATGAAACTAATTTTTGGTGAGTAGTAACTTTTGAGTTTTATTAACCACAATTAAAGGTAATTAGTGTAATTTAATGAAAAATTAATGTTATAATAATATGAAATTACATTTACACTTGACCTGCCATTATTGGATGAGTCATGGACGACCAAGGAAATCAATGGGTCAATTTGGGGACCCCATGGAGCAACTTGGGTACGATAATGTCATTAATAACTTTTTATTTAAAGTAAGAAAGAAAAATGTCAGAAACATGTATTGTTTTATTAAAACAATTTTTTCATGGGGTTATATAACATATCATTGAGACTATAAATATAAATTAGAAAGATAACTATATTTCCTACATCATAGTATTTTTTTATAATTTTTATAAATTACATAAATAATTTTATTTTTTACATCATGACGATGTAGTGATTACCTCATTAATGAATGATTTAAATAAAATAAAAATATAAGCTAAAATATAAGACATACACTTGTCAGAAACATATTGTATGGGTGGATTTATAACCCTTATCATCTTATCCTCTATATATTTCATTGTGGGACCTTTAAAATTTGAAAATCATTTTATAATTATGTAACATTTCAAGACTTTCCAAAAGCGACTCTCCTCCCTCTTATAAAGGCCCCCACCTCTACCTCTTACCATAACCACTCAATCCCTTGGCTCATCCAAAATCTACACATATTATCCATCCACATCCCTCTGTTACTCCTATAACCCCAACTTTAGGCACAAGTAGTTCAAAGTAAGCCTTTGGCTCAAATCAAAAAAGAGTTACCCTATTTAGAGGTAATGTCTTCTCCCGAGTTTCTTTCTTTTAATTTCCTTCTTTACTCACCAATATCTTATTATTATATTATTACATAATAAAAAAAGTATCCAAAATATTCTAGGATGATTTTATAATAATGATTCTACCTACACTTACACACACCACTATCTGATGGTTAAAAAATAAATTGTTTCTGTGGGTTGCGAATTACTGCCTCACAAAATGATGATTGTTCAATCTTTTTTAACACCTTTTATAATGGCCATTATGACGATACTATATTTATATATGATATAAATTATATTTTTGTCCTCTATATGATTATTTATTTTATATTTAAAACATACCTTCATGATTTTAATGATGTGCAAATGCGATAATGTCATATGAGGAAGTGTGGACTACCGCCCCCTCAAGTGATGTGACTCATTTATGCCAAACATGGAATTTATAAAGAATGTAATAAATAAACATATTTTACCTTCATAAAATATATGTTATATTATAATTATAATATATATATATTTCTCATTTATTTTTAAATTCTTTAATATGAAAAAGAAATGAAAGTAGCGTTCATGCATACGTATGACATACCATCACCATGAACGGTACATTTCATTTTGTATCTCCAAATGTTATGTAATAGTATAAAATGAATATATAATGACTATATATGATATTTAATTTGTTAATACCATTATGGAGATGATTTACTTATAACTACATGGGAAATTGTTTCCAAACAAGTTCATTTTTGACTCATGTACCGAACATCGACAAAATGTATGATATGAACATACATAATTAACTAATTATTATAACATGATTAAAGGTGATATCAATTGAAAAATAAACTTTAATGTAAGTCCTTAAGCAATTATAAATTTACCTATGTTTATTATTCAGGAATATAAAGAACGAACGACAACATGTCAGACATGAGGTAGGGGGATTTCTTATCTCACATTTAATTCCGTGAGATTTCCATTGTTCGCTGCTTATTTATTTCATGTGGTGAAATGTGTACTGAAATTTGATATATATTATCATGATTATATTTATATTCATGGAATTTTGTGATTCATTTGGTGCTTATTATCCTTTGGTCATTTGAATTGCTTTATTACTGCAAGGTAGGGGGTTTTTATCTCACTTTTTATTCCCGTGAGATTAATGCTACATTTGTCACTATATTTTTTGAGTGGTGTATGTACTGCCCATTATTCTACTCACATTTTAATATGCATTCATTTATGGGTATATAAATCAACATTGTATGGTCCTTTTTTCAAGGGGTATATGTTTCATAAGTTAACAAATCGGTAAGGGACCTTATCACCCTCCTCTATTTAAAAACCTTATTTTTGTTATGTCTTATAATTCACATCTTCTTATGTTGGGATATTTTCTTCAATATCCTTATTGCTGTAAATTTTATGACCAAGTGATTAGATACCCTTTTTATCTCTCATCAAGTAAATTTATAAATTTTAATGTGACGTCATGAAGCTGTTGAATTTCTATAAGGGAACTTCGTTACCCAATTTCAATTCTTTGGGTTAAACCTCTACTTATTGATTATATAGTGATATGAATATTTTTGATTGGCCTATGATTGTTTTACACTTAATATCCACTTATATTGGGTGTATTTATATTTTTCACACATAATTATGTCATTGATTTATCCTTAATCTAAGGATACCATCTTTGTAAGGGACTTCGTCTCAATCTCCTTTCATTGAGGAATATTAAATTTATATACATCCTTCTTTTATTAGTTGTATAATAAACCCTTTTGACTTTTAATTTTATTCAAAATGAATATTTTTACAAGAAGTGTTTTACTAAATGACAAAATTAAGGTTTTTGTCTTACGCATGCGGCGACAACGACTTCTCTGCCGCCGTGACCATTATTTGAGTTTCAACTTCCTCTACATGCCATAAAATTTTATTAAATGAAAAATAAATAACATGTTTTACTTTTCTTTTATTTGGGTATTGAAAATGGTTTTGATAATTTTTTTATTATATCAATGTATTATATTGATATCTTCTGATTGAAATGTGGAAATTTTATGTTTAATTTATGCATGTATTATGTGGTAAGATTATGTTATGGTTCTCAGGCATTGTATATGAAGATGGGTGGTTCCATGATAAACTAAGGGCAGGTGAGCCTGAGATATCTCTCCATGCATTGGGTAACACAAAGGAGTTAAGCCTTAAGATTTATATGAAGATATTTAGGGAATATACTGTGATGGGTATTCCAAACGTAACCATGAGTGTTACTCCCTACATAAGAATCTTATGAATGCCTCAAGTTATCTTTCTATCTTATGATTTATATGAGTTATTCATAAATCTTATAATTTCATGAGGTATGTTAAAGTGATTATGTTTTATGAGTAAAGTATGATTTTATTTATTCTTATATATACAAGGACTAATGTTTTTGTTCCATATTTTTATATCCCATAATGATATTTTTATGCTCATCTCGTGTTTTTTAAATGTCTTCCATAAGACTTAATGATGAATAGGGTCAAGGATGGGATCAAGGAATGATATGATGTCTAAAACATGGAACTATTAATGTTTTTTTACGAGTTTTTTTTTGAAAAAATGAAAACTGAGAAGAAGCGTTTACTTTATAGTCTTTTGAGATGTAATAGTTATATCCTAATTATATAAAACTCTAAACATGGAAAGATCCTTAATGTGAATTTTTCATTTAATTCAATATTATGTAACGTTATAAGGCTGTGACCTTATACAGTTTATGATTACACATCTTCATATTAGGATGGAATGGGACCGAGAATGATAGTGTGCATTTTGTATTGATCATACATAGATCGTATTAATATCATTTCATATGATGTAAATATATTATTCAAAACAGAGATATACCAATGAAGTGGTCTTTTTAATATGTTTGATCATATATTATTGAATATTATGTGGTATTTTCCTATACCAGTTCATTTACACTATAAAAAACCCCATGTGTATGAGTAACTCCCATTTACAATGATATAGAGGGTGAATAAACAATATTAAAGTTGTGAATAGACCTAGATTGAGGCCTCATAGAATGACTACATTTCATATCAAAAATAATAATCAAAACATAGTATTTCTAAAAATCCCTTTTCATATATATTGTGCATACAGAAAAAAGAATAGTGATGAAACTCATAACTTCCCAACTGACAATAGGAAGAAAATAGGAATGGATGATAAAACAATAGCAATACAAATAGATGTGGATTGATCCTAAAAAACTAATATTTTAAAACCAATATAAAGGAGTTACTGAATATATAATATAATTAATGATTATTGAATTTAAAACTAGAATTCTATCAAAAAAATATTGGAATTTTTGTATATCAAAAAAACGATAGAAATCAATCAACAAGTTATTATAGGAGGAATAGTGAATTTTGATTAATGAATTAGATTATTCATTTATAGGATTTAGTGTTATGACTTGTAAAATATCTAGAAAACTATTTTAAAATATTAGGCCATATATAATTTCCTATTGCAATAATATTGAAGGTAATGTGGTGTAGCTTATATGTTTTAATGATTAAAATTACGTGACAATGACTTTTTTGTCATGAAGTTTTTGTTCATATGATAAATACTATTTTTTAAACACATATAGGATGATATAACACACACATATTGGAAAATGGGATAGAATTAAATGGTTTGATCCTATTTTCATGTTATTATATAAAATATGATGTGAAATGATAATGTATCAAATAACAAGATGATGATGGTGTTTAATAAAAATGAAATTCATTGTTTATTTTAAGGTAAGTGTCTTAGACTTAATAATGTATCATGTTGTGGTAATAATCATCCCACTTGTAGTTCTTAACATAAAATTGAAATTCACATCAAAAAATAGGGTTAATAAAATAAAATGATATGTGAATGGTTATTGGAATGTATTTTATGATAGTCAGGGAAATGTTGAATTGAAACAGAACTCAGGGTTGTGTCCTTGATTTGTGATATATACGTCATTAAATATCTTCTTTTAATTTGGATTATAATACATTTAGTTTTTAGTTATGGGATAAATTTATTTCAATATTTGGTATTAAATATTAGGAGACAATATACTAGGAACTCTTGCATGGATTGGCCTCTTGTGAATGTAATTAGGTCACATGAATAGGAAACCCAATGTAGTGTGATGGTTATGTGGGGTATAATATATTTCATCAATTTTAGAAATATGAGATAATGAATCAGAAGCTATATAATTTAGTTTCATGTTTCGAGAACTTGTTCTTAGTATTTTAATGACATATTGAATGAACTATCATTCTAAACTATAATAATAATTTCTTAAGATAGATTTTATTGGTTGTAGATGTGATACAATCTCAATCCATTATAATCTATGAGTATTCTTTTATAGAGTATACCATTTTTATAAAATAACTTCCTTCCAGCATTTGAACAATAATTGGGGGATTATTTGATGGTGACATTATAATTATGAAAGAAATTATCAATATCATTAAAGTAATGATAATAGGGGTAAAATCATATGAAATGATTTTGAATCCTAATATAGAGAGACTTAATCTATGTGTAGTGTGTGTGAGTTCTTTAAATTGAGTCATTCTAATTCCATAATCAAGATTTTAGAAAACTAATGTTTAGACAAATTATCTAAAATAGTAATGGAATGTGATGGAATCTAGACATCAATGGGAAAATGTCCTTTCTATCATATACCAATGAGTATGGGGTATTTCGTTTGGATGTATGGGTAATGGTGATATATTCCCATGAAGAATATATGAATCCATTTGTTCTAGTGGTCATTCTCCTTGTTCAATTCCATTAAAAGGATATCGTATATAGTATTACATAATTCCTATATATTTCTAGTTTTCATTTAAAGATATGGATATGAGAGGTTTGCCTTATCATTAATTATTAGATATATATTATTCAATTTATAGGCTAAAAAATAAGTCCTAATATATATTTGGACTATATGAAATAATTCCAATCTCGAAATCAGGTTTGGATTCAAAACATTGATGTAATAAGTTTTTCTTACATATATAGGGATCAGAAATCATGAAATTTTGAGAGATATTTATAGAATTATGATTGAAATTGAACTTCCTAATATTGGTGTGGGGTTTAGACTCATAACATATATCGATCACATATTAATTATGTAATATTATTTCATAGTGAAAAAATTAGCAGTAGATAAATTTATTTTTCAGTAATATGAAATTAATCTCAATTCATCATGAATATCATAAATTATTTCATCATTTAGTCGCTAATTATTCATAGTATCTTGATTTTGTGGAGGATCTATGATCATTACTGATGAGCACTACTATAAACGACCTTGTCTTATTGTATATTAGCTAGGGTATCTCCACATTCATTGATTTTGAGTTTGACCCCATCAATGATTTATTTTTTATTGATTCGAATAATTATTTTAAATACAATTTATTTAGATTTATTAATGTTTTACACATTGAAAATGTGATATTTGGATAACATTGGTTGGAAAATGGATCTCAGTTAATAAAGGAGGTTATAATATAAAACAAGTATTGTTATAGATAATTCATATTAGGAATACTAAATATAATGTTTATTTCATGAATAAAATACTATATAATGTTACTTACCCACACTCTAAGTATAATACATGATGTGAATTCTCCATAAGAATAATGCATAAGATGTGAATGTAATTCCAAATATGATTTTCTTGAACTATGTCTCTCGTAAACCTCCTTTAAGGTGAAAGCATATTTTGTTAAATTATAAATGACTGTGATACAAAACTCCATACACCAAAAATTACAAATTCATTGAATAAAATATTAATCAACAATGTGAAATTTAGGAGAATAACAGAGTCCATGCCAACTAATAATGTCAAATTCACTCACAATGTGAGTTGATCCGACCAATTTATTCCTAGGAACCTGTAACTTGTGAAGAAGGATATTTTTTATATTAATTAGTTATCATTTTTGTTCATAATAAATTTGTTTCATCATTTTTTCCTTACCCTGATCCTTGTCATCATTGTCCATAGTTTTGAACCATTGTTTCTTGAAATATCATTTATTTGATTGCTTGTTTCTTCATTGTTTAGGTAATATTTTCAGATTGGACTATTTTCATTATTAATTTCAATTCATTAATAAGTATATAACATATGAATGAAATTTCCATGTCAAATTTTTTAATTAAAATTAATGGATAATCCTCCTAAAAATATGTATTGGGATTAGGGGTAGAGGTTCATTATTGAATCCTTATTTCAAAAACTGTTTAATCGAATTTCAATAATTTACATTATTATATAATATATCATTTCATTACATGAATTATCTATATCTAGGGTATTTCAAGATTAGTGCAATATAAGATTTAGAATAAATTAATATATTACGAAAAATAGTATTTCATTCTCCACTTTTCCATTTTTTCTAAGGGACTGGGATAAACAACCAACTTTAGATCAATGTGTGCTTTCCATTCCATGTACATCAATTTTTCATTAAAAAATATAATTGTTGACATTGATGGATGTCACAACCTATCCATAAGATCTTAGAATGTTAAATTTATGCATAAAATCTACCCATGATCCCAAAAATTGATCTGGAATTTTTTTAAATCCACTACAAGTTAAAACTTTTTCATTAATTAAATACAACCACACAAAATTTGTATGTGGAATAAAATTTAGGTTCTGATATATTAGTCACACATGTTTCCATCACATAGCTATTGGTTAGATCCCATAATTCCACCCATGTTTATATATTCTTAATATTTTTATTTGGGATAAAATATAAATTTATGAATATATCAATTAATGTGTAATTAATGATGTTGTATGGGTGCCTCAAATGTAGGTTAGGTTACTCACGAATCATCATTGATACCCATGACATTAGAAACAAATCCAAGGATTACCTCACTTACATACCCTTATTCATTTATCTTTTAAACTATTTAATAAATTATTTACTTTGTCATGTTTTTTCACTAGTGCATGATCGATGCCCCTTTTTCTCATTAACATAGACTAGAAACTCCCATAATTGTTTCTTTTTAACCTAAAATCAATAGAATAATTTCTTTATGAAATATATTATTAATGACTAAGGATCCCAATATATCAACTCCAAACCCTCCAATGTCTCAATTCATGATGACCAAATAGAATGGAGTGCATCCAATACTATAGGTGTGAACCATTATGTATTATGAATTTTGATCCATTAGGGGTCTTGTACCCAACATTTCCCACCCTCTCATATAGTCAAAAATAATCAAAATAAATTGTTTTTATTCCACATGGTCGATAATATGGGATAGTTTAATAGAATTTAATGTGATGGAACACATGAATATATTTAAATTTTCTTAGATGTTTATGAGATATATAGAATCTGAGGTATATCATTTCATGATGTTATACTCAAGGAATTCCCATGGTCTTTATGATACATATCCAATGATTTGTAAAATATTCATGTAACGAAATAAATCAATACATATGATGGCCTCTCAAAAAATAACTACATAAATACATTCCACACATATGATCCTTAAATATGAAAATTTACATTCCAAATTTTCTATTAGGTAGAGGGAGACCAACCTGAAAAGAATTATATTGATTAAAATAATTTACATCAATGTTCCCAAAAATAACTAGACAAATACATTCCTCCCACATGAAACATAAATATTAAAAACCACATTCTAATTTTTTCTCATGTAAATGGAGTCTAACCTGGGAAGAATTGGATTGATTCAAATTATTTACATGAATGTTCTCAAAAATCAAACAAGAAGACTATCTACAACTATGAACTTTTACAAACATCTTACAACAAAATTATCCCACTATTGATGTAACATTAATATATAGTGTAATTATACTGAACCACCAATACGTAGGATGATTCGTTCATGACGAAATATCAAACAACACATTCCCTTGGAAAAGATATTGATGACCACCACTGTGGGAGTTCTAAAAATCCAAAAAACATTTATACACCCCAACTAAAAACACCACCACCCCTCCTATTATTGAAATAAAATCATATGAAATGTGTAGGGGTCCCAAGAACATATCAATAATATAATGTAGGAATGGATAAAATAACAAAATAATTAAATTAGATGAAATTAAATGAACAAACACAATAATACCAATAAATATACTACCACCAATGAAATATTTTGTAATAGGAATAGACCAATGATTGATAATAAAAAAGTAGTGGTCATGAACTACCAATTAATCATAGACAACCCAAGGACCAACTAGAAAATTGAGTACCATTACCACTACAATTATTTCTACAAAATTACTATCCACCAATAAATACGTGGAATTCCTAAAATAAAAAATCATAAACCAGCACCACATAGACATCTTTAAACTTCCCCACTAAAAAATTTAAATCTATAGAATCTCCTAAATAAATTTATATAAGTGTGAAACAAGCATATGGACACAAAATAAATTGAAATGAAAAATTAATGGGTTTTATTCTTATATATGGAACATCATGTTTGCTCAATTTTTAGAACACATTCCAATCGACTATCAAGTGCACCGCCCAGAAATTCTAAGACCCATTCATGATAAGATGCCAATAATATAGTACCTATAAGACATATAGACATTTATTTTAAATATTCATTTGAATAAATTGATAATAGTGAAAAAGAACATATGTGAAATAATAAAATAGATGTAAATTTTAATAAAATAAGAGACAAGATATTAAGCTAAAGGTGAGTCAAAAAGAAAAGTCTTAAACACCTTATAAACCATTAATAGAAGAATCTCATATAGAACGACCAACATGTAGCCCCCATATACATTTCTATATTGTATTCACTAAGGGAATACATAGGCTCAATATATGAACTTTTTGGACATGTTCAAACAACCTCACATCAATATTACCTTTATAGAATCAATTTCCCAAAATTATAGTTTATTAAAAATTCCTAAACTATTTTCTCTTTAATAAGAGGAAATTGGAAGTTTTTGGAGTTATATCATTAAATATATAATGTTCTATAGTGTTTCTATAGAAACTATTAAAAATTTGAGATCCATGGATGATTCTTAGATCTATACACCATTGTCGTGTGGTATTCTTGGAAATAATTAAGTTATCTTGGTATGGGAATAAATATCATGTAGATTGGTTTATTTTTAGGGCTTGTACACGAGGATCTAATTCCAAAATTGGATGAACTACAAAATGATGATTAATCCATAATGTATTCTCATGGAATTCTCATGTATGTATATGTTATGTTCAAAAAATTCATTTTCCCTTATGAAATTTTCATTATTTAAAGGGATATTGAGGGATGTGTCTGTATCAGTCATGGAAGACTATTTTCAATTGATTGTAAGAAATAATTAAATCTGAACCATGGTAATCATATCATTTGAATAAAGAAAATAATAAGAACTATTTAATATGGTAAAATAATCTAAATGATGTTTTTATTCACTTGAGTTTCAAGATATTTTTTTAAAGAGGAAGATTACATTATGGATGACGAATATAAGAAGTAGATCATGTCCTCTTATGAAATGAATAGTCGAAGCTATGATGAGAAGAAATATTTGAATACTCTTATAAAATAATCCTACCCTAAATTCACCAAATTAATCCCAAATCCCCCCAAAAGAAATTGTATCATTTTCCATGAATGCCTAAATATTCATTCATGGAGATTATAAACACACTTCATTAATTATCATGTCTAAAAAAATAATAAAAACAATACCAATTTTTAAAGATCCATAAAATAATAAAATGAAATATCATTGACTGTGGTATATGTTATTGGGATCAAGCCTACAACTTGAATTCATAATATTTTATTCAAATAAGGATTCTAACCAAGATATCAACATCAATGGATGATCAAAACACCCATTAATGGGGTGGTGAAGAAAGAAGTTCCCTATCTTCAAGATGATTAAATAATTTTTCTAATTTAGTATAGTGATTTGTTGATCCATATTCATGGGGTCTCAATGAATAGAACATTAAATATGATTAAATATAAATAAATTTAATTAATTCCTTCTTGGATAATTACTTGATGGTGAGTTTATGTTGTTTATAGAAACATTATATAAACAAACTGAAAGGACCATTTTCCTCTTCAATTTATAGATAATAAGTTAGAATGATTGTTTGGGAATGATATATATTTAATCATAGATGGATATTTAGGGTAAAATCATATCATATTGACCTAGGTGATCATTAAAGGACAACATTTATATATATCTATAGAACTGTCAACTAACAATGAATGTACTTTTGAATGTGTAAAAATAAAAAAATATTACAATGGTGCATGTATCATATATTCCATGATATTTTTGAGGAGTTTCTAGAAATTTTTACAGAATAATAACCATGTTATATGTAACGATTCAAACATTCCTTAATGAATATTCCTCTTGAATTTCTTATCATGGGTATATAAAACATACGCACTTCCATGGTTTTATGTTTCTGGATTTTAAAATTCCGTTAGGAATTGTGACTGCTGATAATTTAGATTTTGAAAATTGATCACATGATTAGTATAAATAAATGGCTTTCAGAAATCAAAGTTACTCAGAGAAAGGAAGTGAGGGCCTCATCCAGAAAACATGATCTATAGTAAGCTCATTTGTCAGAGCTCGGAAAGGAGGTGGCATCATTGGGCTTCACTCTTGAACAAACCCATGTCAATATTCAACATGTCAAGCTATAATGAAACCACCTATGGGAGTTGTGGAAGTTGTTAGAGATTGCAACATGAGCGATGTTATATGAGCAACCCCATGTGTCTATTGCCATCTCACACCTTACCCTTCTGTCTTATGCTGGTGTCATAAGGGGTAATATAACAGGACCGTAACTCCCTGAATATGTGCATTATTTTTGTATATAACAATGAATATACATTCATTTTATTATTATCACTTTGGAAATAGTTTTTAATGTGAAAATAGTATTTTTCGTTAAAATTCAACTTATAAATCTGTTTTGATGAATTAATGTATTTTTTAATTAAAAAATATTTTTAAAAAATAATAATAATATTATTAAATTAATTTTCATTAAATATAAATGATCATATAATTTTATAAATGAAATTAAAATTTTTATTAATGTATGAAATCTATTTTTCTACAAACCTGTGAATTTTTTATAAATGTCAGTTTTTATATTAAAAGTAAAATTTCACATATTTAGAAAATTATATAAAGAAAAAGAAATTTTTATTTGGAATCATGACGTCAAAATTATTCAAAGGTTAATTCTTAATAATTATTTTAAACAGTCAAATGTTTTGGTAAAAATTAAATACCGTTTAAATATATTATGTGTTTTATGACATCCTTATGAACCAATAGTGATGGAATAAAATAATCTATCATTATTTTCAGACAATATATGTTATAAAATTAAAATAATGTGATTTTATTTTTGTTTGATTTATTTTACAAAGCCTTAGTGGACCCTCTAAGGCTTATAAAACATTTTATATTTTTAAAATGTGTTCCTTGAGAGTGTGACTCAACACCATATAAGCATCCATATTATATTAAAATTTTAGGCCATTGAACTTATAAAATATTGTTTTTTACTGCCCATTAGAAAAAAAATTGTCAAAACCCATGGGTTGGTTTCTGGTTTAGAATTAGTTTAACATGAGGTGTCTGAATTCTAAATAATATAGAATTTCTATCCACTTTCCTATATAAATCCACTGATGTTCCCACTTCCTCATCACTAAAATCCCTTGGAGTTCTTTCATCCACTTACCTCATATCTCTAAAATCTTCAAAAGGCACCCCATTATCACATGAATCCTCTCTCAATCACCTCTCAAGCCTTTGGGATCATAATTCAATGTAAGGGATTCTTTTCTTCGCCTTCTTATCCAAGTTTCATAATATTTTTATGCCCTATTATTTTCAATTATAAATGTTGGGGTATGATTTCAAACCTACCCCATATATCCATCTTCATGTTTTAATTTTGAGATACCACATTTCTCACTCATTACTGACTCACATGTACACCCGTTTCCATGCCGAAATTCCGTAAGGAATTTCCCTCTCCTCATTTACATTCCTACAATTATTATATATTATGTATCTAAATTCCATACCATATTTTGGTATATTTTGTACCATGGTCCCCATACTATCCCTTTATTGTATAAATGATGAGATAACTGTTTCAATCTCTTCAACCCATTGGAATAATTTTTTTTGACATCGTTATGCTGCCCAAATTACAAAAACAATTTCATGCCAAAATCATTGTGTAATGAATACCATAACCACTACACTATCAAGGGTATTAAACATTATGCAAATTTACTTGTTGATTGTGGAAATAAATTTATTTATTCCACATGTCATATTCATGGAATTAATTATGGTGTTAATGAATCTATGTTGTATGATCTATGTGAACCATTGTGTTTGAAATGAAATGTTTAGGAAGGGTTTGCCCTGATAGCACTCCAATGAAATGGGTAATGTATAGTATCATGATACATCATATAAAATTGGCGTTTACTAATGATAATAAAATTTCAATGTGGATTTACTAATGTATCATGTGCAATGAGGGTTTAATCATGCTCAATGTGCAATGAGAATTGAATCATACTAATTCCATGTTAAGTGTTGTGGCCACATTTCAATGTTATGATTATCATGCTTTATCATGACATTATGTTCATGTTTCTCTTGTGATACATTGATATTACTATGGACTAACATGTACTGTATTACACATGTAATTTCATGTTCATTCTATTACTGAGATTTATAGCTCACCCTTTTTTGGGATGTCCTCAGGTTATCCCATGCAATGTTAAGTATGAGGGAATATAGTGGCAATGTAAAGGATGTTTTTAATAAAGATGTTGGGTGTTTTATGTACTATGTTGTTATGTAATGTTCCTAATCCCCAAATACAGAAGACCTCTTGATCTTATATGTTTTATTAGGTGAATTTTAAATAATAAAAAATGATTAAGTGTGTAATAAAAAGATGGGTTGTTATAGTTGCTATCTGAGTATTTGTTTTGATATTTGTGGGATTATGATTACAAAACCCCAGTTAAGCCTTAATGACTAGAATTAGAATAATAAAAAACATCCTTGCATTATTTTGACTACTGATTAAGTGGATTATCAATTAAATACATCCCTGTATGGATATGAACAAGTAGAGGTGGTTCTGGCACAGATGTACCTAGGAGTGAAAACTCCAACCAGGAGTTTTAGGCTTGACCCGGGGTATCCTAGTACATTAAAACGAGCATGGCTGCAATCTTTTTTATGACACTCCTAAATGATATGCTTTCATAAATTTACAAGATTAGTATGAACCATTGTTAATGTAATTATAAAATGATCACCTATGAATATATGTTAGAATGTAGAACATGGATAACATAGATTGAAGCTTATAGATTCATAAGTTAAAGAAATAAAAGTAATTTATAAGTCATCTATTTTTGTATTTGGATTACCCAATATGTGTTACCCCTATGTTTCCTTTTATTTCAGCTAATGGCCATTAATTTGAGGACTCGTGCTAACAATCGATGTGAAGATCAATGCGATGACTGTTCTAAGGAGATTCCCAATCCAATAGGAGAAGGAATCACGATCTTTGTCGTGATAGTCTCTCATTTAACTCAATATATGAATTGAAACAGGGGTCAATAGGAACATTCAACCCCCCCCCCAAAGAATAGGTCTCTATATAAATATTAATGAGAAAATGGCCTCCTAGTTGTAATGGATCATATGATCCATTATTCCACAATCGTCAAACATTGGATCAACTCCATTGAAAAGATCTCCTCCATCCATCAATGTTCAGAACAAGAGATGTTTTATCTAGATGCTTATCAAATGGAGGGTGAAGCCGATCAATGGTTGAAATTGATAAAAAATAAGAAGCCTATAGAATAGATTGAGGTGTTGGAATAATATGACTTCCAGAAAATGTTTTTCGATAAATATTTTCTATGCACCCTCTTGATTACCATGGAAAGGGGATTCATTTCCATCTATCAAAAAAGATTACAAATATTTTGGTGCATTCTAGGAAAACATCACTAGGCTTTCATGATATGATTTCTTCTTTGTCGTTACCCATAAATTCATGGTTGATAACTTTTATGTTTGGATAAAACCTAGCCTATAAAGATCCCTAGTGATCCGTGACCTTGAGATCTTGGAGGATATTGTCTGATGTGACCTCAAATTCAAAATCGATATCGGAAAATCACAGGGTTATCAAGGGGATAAGAAGTGTAATGTGGACATCAATTCTAGTGGTCTAATGGGTAAATCCAACTGTGCTAAGAAAATCAAACACCCCTCATGCCAAAGGTGTAGAAATAAGCACTCCATAAATTACATTAAGGTGATGAGGAAATTCATTAGGTGTGGAATAGAAGGGAATCGAGATATTAACTATCGACAATAAAAACATATGGTTGTGACACAGGAGTGGAACACTCTGTTCGAGCCTCAACACAATGTTCATTTCCTCATCTACAAAGAACCATGGAACTATTCAAATCAGTTCCATAAGCCAAGGATTTTTGGAGTCATCCAACAACTTCCAAGGTAGAAAGAATGAAATTTTTCCACCACTCCAACCATAGTGAACCCTAATAACTATGTTGTGATAGGTACTCTAGTTATTTATTCAAGAATAGTGAATGTACTTTTTGATTCTTGATCTATGCATTTTTTATATCTCGAATGTTTAGTAGAACAATCCCAACACCACTACAAATAATGGAAGTAAAGATATCTGTGTGAGATATATACTGATCACAAGATCCTCAAATATATATTGACACAGAAATAGCATAAAATGCCCCAACGAAGATGGATATAACTCATCAAGTATTTTGTCTACTTCATCCATTACCACCTTGGAAAGGTGAACAAGGTAACATATGCTCTAAGTATAAAGCATCCGTTATTTTTTTCATTGATAAAAATTTAGAAGGATCCAATATTCGTAGATTTTCAGTTCATAGACGTGGGAATAATTTAGGAAATAACATAATAAATACTTTCTCAAATGATTTTTAACCATCCCTCATGGATAAAATACAGGATTATCAAAGAGAATATTTGGAAATTGTGAAAAGGGTGGAAGCTATCATAAATGGTAAATCCTCAGAATTCATGGTTGAAAAGGGTGGAATTTTAAGATTTGGGTCACGATTATGTGTACCATCAGATCATGATATAAATAACGATATTTTGAGTGACGCACACATCTCAACCTTATATATTCACCTAGGGAGCCCAATTATTTACCAAGATCATGGAGAAAACTTTTTCGTGGGACAATATGAAAATAAATATTGTTGAATATACATCAATGTTCTGGGTATGTCATCAAGTGAAGGATGAGAGGTAAAATTCTAGGGCGGTAATGAAACCACTACTCATACCAACATGGAAGTGGGAAAACATCACCATGGAATTTTTAAATGATCATCCAATGAAATCCAAAGGAAAAAATGCTATATGGGTTGTTGTGGACAGTCTTACGAAGACATCTCGCTTTATTGAGGTTCAAGAGGACTCCTCATTGGATCAACATGGTTGGATATACTTCAATGAAGTGGTGATTCTTCATGGAGTACCACTATCTATTGTATCCGATTGTGATAAAAGATTTACCTCGATGTTATGGAAAAGTCTCCAACATGGTCTAAGCACTGAAATGAACTTCAGTATGGACTATCATCACTAAACTAATGGCCAATATGAGGAAACTATTTATGAAATTGAAGAAATGTTATGATATTGTTCTATGGACTTCAAAGGAGGGTGGGAACAATATCATCCAATGGTTTCAAAATCATACAATAACAGTTTCCACTAGAAAATATAAATGGAACATATGAATCCCTTTATGGTAAAAGGTTCAAAACACTGACGTGTTGGGATATAGTCATTGTGTGTGAGCAGGTAGGACCTAAAATGGTTGAAGAAATTTAGGAGAATGTGGAAACCATTCAGACACATATCAAGGCAGCCTAATGTTGATAGAAGATTTATGCAGATATTGATCAATGAGATCTTGAGTTCAATGTTAGAATCCTGGTGCTTCTACACATGTGTCCGTGGAATAAGGTCATGTGGTTTGAAAAGAAGGGGAAGTTAAGCCCGAGGTACATTGGACCCTTCTAAATTCTTGATCATGTTGGGGTTGGGGCCTATCAACTAGAACATTCACCTATCATGGAAAATTTACATGATATCTTTCATGAATACCTCTTAAGGATGTACATACCAGACCATTCACATGTACTCTTATCAGAGGTAGTATAGCTAGAGAATAAACATTCTTACAACTAGAATCCAGTGATGATATAATATCATAGTGAAAATGTTCTACAAAATATGACAACACCCATCCTTATGGACTTGTGGAAAAACCTCAAGTTGGAAGAAGCTACGTGGGAATTTTATGAAGTTATGAGGCAGCGTTACCCACATCTTTTTTCATGTTAGAAAAAGGAAATTTTGAGGGTGAAATTTAATAAAGGGGGAATATTTTAGTGACCCAATCATTCATTAATGAAAATTACTTTTGAATGTCTAATTATGGGTATATAAAACATATAAACATACATGGTTTTATGTTTTTTGATTTTATAATATTTTTAGGAATTGTGACCATTGCTAATATAGTCACTGAACAATGAACACATGATTAATATAAATATTGGGCATTAAAAAATCAACTTTACCTTGCCAAAGGAAGTGATGGCCTCATGCTGTAGACTTGATCTATATGAAGCCCATTTGTCAGAGCATGGAAAGGAGGTGGCATCATTTGGATTCTTTCTTGACCAATCCCATGTCGAGCTTCAACACATTATGCTTTAACGGAACCGCCTATGGGAGAAGTGGAAGTTGATAGAGATTACCACTCAAGAAATGTTATCTGAGCCACCCTAATAGTCTATCATCATCACACACCATACCCTTCAGTCTTATGCTAATGTTATAAGGGGTTGTGTAACAAGACAATAACAGAATGATTATGTGCATTATATTAGTATATAATAATGAATATACATTCAATTTATTATTATTACTTTTTAAATAGTTTTTAAAGATCAAATAATTTTATTAATTAATATTGAAAAACGAAATATATTTTGATGAATTAATGGATTTTTTTAATTAAATAATATTATAATAATGAATTAGCCAACCCCAGAAGCCCAGAGTCTATGCATTATTTTAATACATTGGCATGATTACATAGAATCATGTCTTGAATGACTAATCAGTTTAGCAGTCTTGAAAATTAGATTACATACATGAACATTACATTACACATTAGAAAATAAAACAAAACATAAATGATATTTGGAGAATGCCATTAATCCCCAAGATATACCATCCGTTTAAATAATAAAGAACAACTTGGAATCCTAGGAAATTGAAATATAAGAAAGTGGAGAGATGAAATGCTTCGTAAGGGTTTGTAATATAGTCGAAGATAACATAATCATTAAGCATGGAGAATAATTGAAAACAAAACCCTTTACATATAATAAACTTGAATACATTATTGCTGGAATGTAAATTTTGTAGATAATTCCATAATAAAACATAGTCATGGGTATTCTACTAGTCCAATAACCACATGATCCATCAATATTATTTTCGTAATGAGGGAATGTATAATGTCAGACATTCTGAAACCTTTTTTCAAGGACTCATCCAAGTCATCTAAAAAAAGATTTATCCCTCGGCCATAACCATATATAAAATTGGGAAAGGCCTTGGCCAATTCCACATATAATTGTCTCATGAGACCTATCAGTGCATTGAGGAGCTATAGCGAGCTCCGACCATCACATACTATCTCCAGTACATTCCTCATATAAAAAGGTTGAAACATAACATAAACATTTGTATTAATCCTAGCATGAAAAATGTCAATACTGTAACCATAAAACATGAATTCTATAACAATGAAACATCCAAAGTCAAACATATCATAAATCATTCATTACAATATTGAAGATTCTATTTAAAATAAATTATCCTTAGTCAAGAATAATATTCAAAAAGGATGTGAAATTAGTTGAAAATGATTTGTAAAACCCTTTGGGGGGAAATATCCAATTTTCCTGAAAACATTTAAAAATCAATCAAATTTGAAAAAAAAGAATTTTAAAGTGATTTTAGAATCAATGTTTCCCATTAAACTTGGAAACTTTGGAACAGAATTAACAATTTAAAAACATTCATGTTGATATAAATAAATCCTTTAAACCCCATTTTGAAATCATGGACATTAATGAGAATGATTCATAAGAATAAATATATAAACCCATTACAATAATGATCTACTTAAATATTCCATTCCATAAAACCATAAAATATTCCTTTTGAAAATATATTTATGAAACATAGACGTGGATGATAATGTTTTCCCAATAGATACATACACATAAAAATTCTCGGAAAATAATGAGATTGAGGAAATAACTCTTACCACATTGTAATCAATGGAGTTGTATGACAAAAATTTAATAACAACCAAATTATTCACACAATCCCATTAATATAAATAGAATCATGCTAATATATATGAAATGGAAGTATACAATACACAACATTCAATATATGGCGAACAATGGAAATCTAATGGAATTAAAAGCGAGATTAGAAACACCTTACTTCATGTCCGACATTACTTGTTTATTCCCTGTTCTTCCTGAATAATAAACATAAGTTAATTTATTATTGATTAAGAACCCTATTTATAGTTTATTATTTATTTTAGATCACTAATTACCATGTTATAAACAATATGTAATCATTTATGTTTATAATGGTTGTTTTGTCGATAATTGGTAGTTGAGTAAAAAATGAAAACATTTTTATTAAATGTTTTCCATGTGGTCAAGAGTCCGTTATCTCTATAATTATATTCATGTTTTAGATATCATATATATCATATATATCTATACATAAATTATATGTATTTATAAAAGTACATATCATTTGGAGATAACAAATGAAATACACCATTAATGGAGATGGTAAGTCGTACGTATGCAAGAACGCTACATTTATTTCTATTTTTTAATTTAATTAAATTAAAAATTAATGATACATAGTTATATTATAATTCTAGTATAATATATTATATAATTTGAATAACTCCTTCCAATATATGTCCATTGTATGGTAAGAATGAGTCATATCACATTGAAGGGGTGGTAGTCCGCACTTCCTCAAATGAAATTATCATGTTTACTCATAATAAGAATCATAAAGGTATGATATAAATTTAAAATAAATAAGACTAAAGAAAAAAATAAAAATAATATATATCATATATAAATAGAGAGTCATCATAATGGACACTATAAGAGGTGGTAGAATATAATCGAATCGTCATCTTTTCATGAGGCGTTAGTTTGCCATCCCCATAAATAGTATGTTCTTTACTTATTAGATGGAGGTTCATGTAAGTATAGTTTGAATCCTTATCATAAAAACATTAAAATATATTTAGGATACTGGTGTTGTTATAAAATAATGTAATGAAAATATTTCAGGGGTCAGAGAAGTAAAATAAAAGAAAATTATTTTATAGAAACTGATACCTTTAATTCGGGTACTCTCTTTGGATTGAACCAAAAAAAAATTCAAGTACCTTCTGCCTAAGTTAAGTCTCCTATGAGGAAAAGATGAATATTGATAGAATATTTTGGCAGAGTTTCGATGAACCAAGAGTCTTGAGAGGTGTGACCTATGAGTTAGAACTGATGGATTTTTATAGGGTGGGGGGGGTTCTTTAGGAATGTGTGAAAATATTATTTTATAATATAACGAGGTTCTATTTTTATAAGTCCAAAACTCTTTAAGGTCAAATATATGTTGATCATGGTAGAAATAAATTAATCCAATAATAATTGTACATGTTTTTGATGTTGTTTTATTATTTATAATCTTATTTTTTTTAATCATTTATTAATTAGGTAAATACTGCTTCATTTTTCTGTCATATATAATTTAATTTATTTTATGTCTAAAAAGTATAGAAAAAACCACAATGTAAAAAATGTTTTTATCTTTCCAAATAATATTTATAGTAAAAATGATAACTTATCTAAGCCCATGTAAGAATAAAATTTCAAAAATATATTTGTTTATGTAATTTTTTTCTGTACATTAAGTTAATAAAAATAAAGTGTCATTATTAGTCTTAAGTGGTTCCATGAGGTCCTAAAGTCGACCCAAAGATGCCCATGGTCTGAGATGACTCATACAATATGGTTAGGAAATGTTTTAAGGTAATTTGGTATTATTATTATATTCTTTTTACCTTAAATTACCCAATTTACCTGTAACCGCGGTAAATAAAAGTCAACAGCTACAATTCACCTAAATTAATTTTTATCTTATTGAACCACATTTTATTTACTAAAAACAAAAATGTATTTCATATTTTAGAAATTCAATTCACAGAAGTGATAAAATTTCATTTAAATGAAAAAGTCAGTTTTTTTGTGTACTACTAAGTGGTTCCACTATTTGTCAAAAATTTAAGTTTTTCCGAAAATTTACAAAAATTCAGCCAAAGCAATATATGATATTCCAAATTCAAATATTTTGTCTATTTTACCAAATTCAAAACATAGATTTTTCAATAATTAATTTAATATTAATTCTAATTTTCAAAACAAATAGCGTGTTTTGAATAAAAAATCTATCAAATGATTGACACTTGTTTATGTCCAATTTCAAAGTGAAATTAATTATTATGACATAAATTGTATTAAATGATTAAAATATAATAAAATTGTAAATCAAAACAAAAAAATACATAACTTAACACTATAAATTATTTTGACAAACCAAGTTGTTTTCAAATAAAATTTATTATTTTTTATTATACACCAAATTCTGAAATTTATCAGAAAAAAACAAAAAATTTATCCAAACTACATCTATATGTCCTAATTCAAAAGAAGTTTATTATTTTTCCACGTTTAATATATAAATGTTTCAAATATTATACTAAAAAGGGTTCTCCATTAAAAGGCGGTAAAATTGTATTTTCTAAAAAATACTTCCATGATCTAAAAAATTGAATTTGTTCCTATATTATGTCTAAGAAACTCATAATATGGATGTTAAAATTATATAGAGTATATTAAATTCAAAATTAAGTTAATACTATCCATAACCGTTATTTTAACGGCTAGTTTTGTAATTCATGGTTCGCTCAAACTCGATGTTGCATGTAGCAAAAGTTATTGAATTACATTAAATAGACATCATACTATGAAATCATGGGGTGTTACATTCTCCCCTCCTTCAATAAATTACATTCATACAATTTGAAATAATTATTCTAAAATAAGAGGTCGAAAATTGAAAATACCTTTGTGGAAAACCCACATTAGAAATACAGTTTAAAATATGTAGTCTTAATAAGAGGGAAAGGGAAATGAAAAAGTCACCAGTAAATTAGGGTTTAGAATAGAAAAAAATTGGTGGCAATTACTGAAAAATAGTTGAAATTAAAAATGTAAATATTTATAAGGTGTGATTGAGGTCACCAATCACAAGTAAATGTAAAATTGAGGGCGTTGAAGTCATCAATCTAAGATGATTTAGAATATCATCGGTTCAAAAAAATCGAAGGTATTTGGATGAAAAAAAAATTATTTTAATATCCCCTACCTAATTTTTAGAAATTAATTTCTTCATAGAATAATATATAAATATACTTTACAATTAGAGTTTCATACATTAACTTATTTGTACCAAAAATTCATCTTTCACTCCAAAAGATAATAGAACTAAAAAAAATTATATTTACCCTAATATTATAAGGTTCCAGACATAGACTTTGAAGAAAACTAATTTATAATAAACAAGGACTTCTAGTAGGATAGTGGTTGGTTATAAAGCCCTGTCATACTTTGGTTGTGGGTTCGATACGTGCAGCTTTGTCCGACGCAACAAGTTATCACTCGACCTATAGGTTGTCATATTTCTAAAATTATAGTATTATAATATATCAAAATTAATCTTAATAAATACTATAAAAAGTTAAAATAAATCCAATCAAACCCTTATAGCTATCCAAAATAGTTATGTCCATACTCAAGTTAATAAATTTATAAGGTAAACATAACAAAGATTATTTTGGCCACATGATAACATGTGAATAAATTCATCATGTATTATTTTAAAACACAGTAGCACCTTGAATTACCGTAAACCCTTATTGATTAAAATCATTCTCCTGTATTCCTTATAAAATACTAGATATATTTTTTATTTCCAACTTTTCTGAATACTACAACATTTATGAATAAACAAACAGTTAATTAGTTCCAAGGCAGTCATGAATATCCAATATAATTTATCTAAATCAACCATCTATTATTCCATAATTATTTCCTCAGTATCAGGACCATATTAATGTTTATCATTCCTCCAAGATTGTATTTTCCAAAATGTTTAACTTGTTGTTGAGTAAATTTTCATTACTCCCCACAATCTCAATCCCTTAATGAAATTGTACTACATTACAATCCATATATACTCCATAATTATTATTACCAATACATCATTGATACTATACTCATATGACATAATTATTTAATATCAGCATACGAACACTAGTCATTAATCTTCATCTGTGGTAATATAAATTTTTTTTTATTATTCAACAACATCATTTGTGGTATACTATGATGATTTGTACATTGATTTTCTTAGTGTCCAACCTACATGCAGAGAAGAATTGTACATTTGAAACATTTTTCTTACCCTTGCAATCATGTACATTATGTCCTTTTTCCCAACACATATAACAAACTCCCATTCTCTTCATGCATTTACAAAGGTGATTCTTTCCACAGTTATCACATATAAGAAATCCTTCTTTCTCCACAACAAAGTGTTCATCAATATTTATTCCATCATTTTATTCTCTTGCTTCGTTTCAAAACAATATGACTCAAAGAAGTATTTACTTATATTTTTAAAAAATGACACTATTTCATCATATGGTGTGAATATGTGGGAGACTATATTCCTTTTAAGTATTGTATTAATACTATGAAAGATATGATCCTTATTAATATTTCGATCTTGCGTATTTCTGGAATTTTCTTTCCTTCAAATAGGCTCCATTTTTATATAATTGAATACACTGGGTCAGTTTATGTATCGCTATTCATAATTCTAAACTTGTAAAATAGCTAACGTAAATTGAACTGTTTATGGATATAATCCATAATTATAAAAAAAATCATTAAAGAAAGTACTAACTCCTAAATAATTCAAAATGGATTATAATGAAAATGTGAATTCTCCTAAACATATACCCCCTGAGTGTCGTAACTAAAAGTGCAGAAAGGCCTATTGTCGTCCACCTATTCATGTTCATGTCTATCTTGAAGCTGTGTTTTTGAGTTTTTACTCTAGGTACATCTGTGCCAGAGATGCCTCTACCTGCTCGTATCTAGATATGGATGTATTGATTTAAAAACTCACAAAATCTATACAGTTCCAAAATTATTGGGTTTTCTTCGATACTAATTCTCATAATATATCTTATGGTAATGTTCACTAATCATATTTTATGTAAATATATTTCCAAGGTTAGTGAAAAAAATCCTCTGATACCAGCTATAATTCCATAACCCAAGAAGCCCAGAGTCTGGGAATTATTTTAATACATTGGCATGGTTACAAGGAGTCCTGTTCAGAAAGACCATTCAGTTTAGTAGTCTTTGCAAATAGATTACATACACGAATGTTATAGTACACATTAGAATGTAAAACATAACATGAATGATCAAATTGAGAACGCCATAAATCTCTAAGCTTAACCATGCTTATCAATCTTAAAACACTTCATGGAATCCTGAAAAAATGAGACATAAGAAAGGGGTGATCTCAAAGGCTCAGTAAGGTTATGTAATACAATAGAATATAACATAAACATTAGGCATGGAAATATTTGAAAACACATTCCTTTTTAGATAATAATCATGAATACATTATGGTAGTAACATAAGCTGAGTAAATAGTCCCATAATAAAACAAAGTCATGGGAATTATACTATTCGAATAACCACATGAACTATCAATATTATTTTCATAATGAAAGAATGTATAATGATTGTCATTCTGAACCATTTTTTACAACCTCAATGAAGTCTTCAAAAAATGATTTAGGCCTTGTCCAAAACCATATATAAAATTGGTAAAGGCCTCAAATAATTCCATGTCTAATAGTCTCATGAGACCTACTAATGCATCAAGGAGATATAGCAGGCTCCACCGATCACATACTAAGCCCAATACATTCTTCATATGAAAAGGTTAAAACATAACATAATCATTCGTATTAATCCTAGCATTCAAAATGTCAATACATTAACCATAAACCATTAATTATATAATAATAACACATCCACCGTAAAAAATATCATAACTCATTCATTACAATATTGTAGATTTTATTTATAATAAATCATCTTAAATAAATAATAATATTCAAAAAGGATGTTAACATAGTTAAAATGATTTGTAATACTCTTTGAGAGAAATATCCCATTTTCATGAAAACATTTAAAAGTCACACAATTTTTAAAAGAAGACATTTAAAGACATTTTTGAATAAATGTGTCCCATACAACATTGAAACATTTGAAAGGAATTAATATTTTAAAAACATTAATTTCTATATAAATAAATCATTAAAACCCATGTTGAAATCATGGACATTAATGAAAATGATTCAGAAGCATAAATATTTAAACCATTTAAAATGATTATCTAGTTAAATATTCCATTCCATAAATTATTAAAATAATAAATTTGAAAATGTTTTTATGAAACACATACGTGGATGATAAAGAGGTCTTAGTAGATACATACACATAAACATTCTCAGATAATAATAAGATTTAGAAAATAACCCATACCATGTTGTAATCAATCGAGTTGTATGAAAAAATGATAATAATCACTAAATAATTTACAGAATACAAGGAATATAAATAGAATAATGATTATATATATCAAATGGAAACACAATATATCCCACATGAAATTATTTGTGATCAATGGAAATCTCACGGAACTAAATGTGAGATAAGAAACCCTTTACCTTGTTTCCGAATTGACTTGTTTGTTCCTTGTTCTTCATGAATAATAATCTTAAGTTAATTTATACATGATTAAGAAACTTTTTTCGTGTTTATTATTCCTTTTATGTCACCTATTACCATGTTATAAACAATATGTATTCATTTATGTTAATAATGGTCATTTTTTCGATATTTGGTAAATGAGTCAAAAATGAACACCTTATAATTACAAGTTGTCCATGTGGTCAAGAGTACATTATCTCTAAAATTATATTCATGATTTATATATCATATATATCATATATATCCAGTATTTATATGTTTTATAACATTACATAACATTTGGAGATAAGAAATGAAATGCACTGTTCATGGAGATGGTAAGTCGTGCGTACAAATGAACACAACATTCATATCTATATTGTATTTTAATTGAATGAAAACAAAATGATAAATAATTATATTATTATACCATTATAATATCATATATAGTTTCAATAACTCCATCCTTTATATGTCAAACATATGGTAATAAATAGTCATATCACTTTCAGGAGACGGTAGTCTGCACTTCCCAAAATGAAATTATCGTGTTTACTCATAATGAAAATCATAAAGGTATGCTCTAAATTTTAAATATAGAAGAATAAAAGAAACATAAACATAATATATATCATATATAAATATATTTTCTTTATAATGGTCACCATAAGATATAGCTGGATATAATTGAACAATCATCGTTTCGTAAGGCCTTAGTTTTCCATCCACAGAAATAGTATGTTCTATACCCATTAAGTGGAGGTGTTTGTATGTATAGTTAGATTAATTCTCATAACAACAACCTATTATATTAATTATACTGGTTTCGTTATAAAATAATTTAATGAGAATATTTTAGGGGTTGTATAAATAATATAAAAGAAATGAATTAATGAGAAACTGTTACCTTACATTCGGGGAACTCTCATTGGTTTGAACCAAAATGACTTCATGAAGTACCTTATGCCTAAGGGAAGTCTTCTAGGTTGAATATAATGATATTTAAAGAATATTTGATATGGGGTTGGATTATCCAAGGGGATTGAGAGGCGTTAGGAATGGGTTAGAAGTGAGGACCTTTTTTAAGGGGGTGGAGGGGTTCTTTAGGAAAGTGTGAAAAATTAATTTTATAATATAACTGTTTTTGGTTTCTAAAGGTCCAAGCCTCATTAATCTAGAAGATACAATGACTCATGGTAGAAATAAATGTATCATATAATAATTAGTCCTGTTTTGATGTTATTTTAATATTTATAATCTTATTTTTTAAATCATTTATTAATTAGGTAAATAGTGCATCATTTTTGTGTCATAAATAATTTAATTTATTTGATGTCTAAAAATTATAAAAAATACCATGAGGTATGAAATATTTTTCTTTAGAAAGAATATCTATATTCAAAATGATAACTTATATAACACCATAAAAAAAATTAATTTACAGAAAGATTTTTTTTCATTTTTGTCATTATTTTAAGTTAATTAAAATAAATTGTCATTGTCACTCTTTAGTGGCTCCATGAGGTCCCAAAACCAACCCAAAGATGCCCATGGTCGGCCATGACTCAACCAATAATGTTAGTACATGTATTATGGTCATTTGATATTATTATGATATTTTGTAAACCTTGAATTTCCCTATTTACCCTTAACCGCGATAAATAAAAGTCAAAAGTTACTATTGTCCAAAAAATATTTTTATCATTTTGAACCACATATTACATAATGATAATAACCATGTATGTTGGATTTTTGAAATTAATTTCAAATAAATGGTAAAATTTTATTCAAATGAAAAATTCTGTATTTTTTACTACTATTGTGTGGTTTCACTATTCATCAAAAAATGATTTTTTTAGAAATATACAAAAAATTCATGCAAGGATATATTTGACATTCCAAATTCAAAAATGTATTCTATTTTACCAAATTAAATTTTTAGATATTGCATTAATTAATTTAAAATTAATTCCCATTATCAAAACAAATAGAATGTTTTTAAGAAAAAATATATATCAAATGATTGACACTTGTTTATGTCCATCTTCAATGTGAAATTAATTATAATGACCTAAATTGTATTAAATGATAAAAATTTAATCTAATAATACTTCAAAACCATTCAAATACATAATTTAACCAAATAAATTATTTTGATTAAAAAGGTATTTTCAATTAAAATTTAGTATTTTTGACTATTAACCAATATATGAATGTTATCAGAAAAATATGAAAAATTTATCATAACTAAATTTATATGTACTGATTCTAAAGAAGAATTTCATTTTGTCTAATTAAATATATAAAAGTGTCATATATTATATTTAAAAAGGGTTCTCCATTAAAAGGAGGTAAAATTTCATTTTTCGAAAAATACTTCCTTTATCTGAAAATTTTGTTTTTTTTCATATATTATGTATAAGAAACACATAATATAGATGTTAAAATTATATTTATTAAATAAAAAATATTCATTTAGTAATAATAATAATGTTATTTTGAATGGCTAGTTTGGTAAGTTGTAGTTCCCTCGAACTTGGTGGTGCATATAGCACAAGTTATTGAATTAATTTAAAGAGATAACATACTATGAAAATGTTGGGTGTTACAAATTAAACATTATTATTATTATTATTATATTATATTTCATTAAACAGAAATGATGGTATAATTTTATGAATGAAATTGTAATTTTTATTATGGTTCGAAAATCTGTTTTTTTTTTCAAAACCCATGAATATTGGATAAATGTTGGTTTTTATTTTATAAGAAATAATTAAAATATTTAGTAAATAATTTGGAGAAAAATAATTTTTTTTTGGGATCAGTACATCGAAATTATCAAATGGTTATTTTTCATAATTTTCTAAAACAGTTGAATTATTGTAAAAATTTGAATTATCATTTAAATATATACTGTGATTTAGGACATCATAATGACCCAATAATGATGTAATAAAATAATATAAACAATTTTTTTGGCCATTATTTGCTTTACCATTAAATTAATTTGATTTTATTTTTGTTTGACTTATATTTCAAATCCTTATTTGACCCTCAAATATTTAGAAAACATTTAATCTTTTTAAATTGTTTTCCTTGAGAGTGACTCACCTCTACATATGAAACTCTATTATTTTAAGATGTACGACCATTTTCCAAATAAAATATTTTTTTTCCACACCTCTTTGTAAAAAACTATGGGAAAACCCATTTTTTGTTTTGTGGTTTTGATTAGTTTAATGTGAGGTGTCCCAATCCTAAATAATAAATAATTCCTTCTCCTTTGATATGTAATCCTATAGAAGATCCCAATTAATCATCAATATAATCCATTGTTGTTCATTAAAACTCTTCCGTGAACTCCATATAATCCTCCAATGGTGAACCAATCTCCCAATAATCCTCTCTCAAGCCCATCCCATGCCTTTGGGATCACACTTCCATGTAATGGATTCCTTCCTTCATCTGTTTATCCAAGTTTCTTAAAATTATTATGCCCTTTTATTTACAATTATAAATGTTGGGGTATGATTTTACACATCCCCAATACTACCCTCTTAATTATTTAATGATTTTATATTCCATTTATTTCTCATTAATGATTCCCATGTACACATGTTACCATGTCGAAATTCTGTTTGGAATTTCTCTCTCCTCATTACAATCAAGAAATTATGTTATATTATGAATCTAAATTCCATTCCATTTGTTGTTTTATTGTGTCCCATGATTCCCGTAATTTTAATTTAATTTATAAATGATGGGAGACTCCTTTTACTCCCATAAAACCATATGATGAATTTCTATTTGATTATGTCATACTTCCGAAATTACACCAAAACTTCCATTCCCAAATAATTGTGTAGTGAATACCATACCCACACATCTATCAGAGGTATTCAAATTTATGCACATGTACATGTTGGTCGAGGACATAAATTTATGTATTACTCATCTAATATTCATGTAATTGATTATAATGTTAATGAATCAATGTTGTATGATCTATGTGGCACACATAGGCATGAAATGAAATGTTTAAGAAAGGTGTGGCCTAATAGTTCTCCAATTCCTTGGGTACAATGTAGTATCAGGATACTTCTTGTTAAATGGGTGTTTACTCATTATAATTCAAATGAAACTAGGTTTTACTCATGCTTCATTTAAAATGAGGATTTACTCATGCTATTTGTGAAATGAGGCATGGCCCATGATAACTCAATGTTATGTGTTGTTGACACATTTCCATATTAGGATTATCATGCTTTATCATGCATTAATGTTACTGTTTATTTTGTGATCCATTGATATGCCTATTGACTAACATGTATTTTTTACTCATGTTATTCCATTCTTCTTTCATTACTGGGCTTTATAGGTCACTCTTTTCTTAATCATGTCCTCAAGTTATCCATTGCATTTCTAAGTATGATGCAATGTAGTGGTCATGTAAAAGAATTTTTCTATAATGATGGTGTGTGTCTTATGTTATATGTTATTATGTAATGTTCCTAATACCCAATGAAACTATACCAATTTATCTTCTATAATGTATCTTGTAAATTTAATGTAATAAAGCAGGTATTAGTTTTTAATTGAAACAGGGTTGGTATATTATGGGTAATATTTTTTTTGGGTAACATAAAACTAGAACAGTAATGTTCTGAAATTTTTTTTATGATCTTCTAGAAATTATATAATTCTATGGTTTAAGGATAAATCATCCTTGGTAAAAAATATCAATTTACGAAATATATTTTTAACAAAAAAAACAAATACATAAAGGAAATACCCAATCTAACTTCTTTAAAATGAATTAGATTCATTCTAGGGAATTAATGGTTTTATTTTTGAACTGGAAATGATTTTTCTCAAATAGATAGACCACTAATATTCCTTGGGGAAAAATATATCTAATTTGATTTTATTTATGAGTTTTATTATTCATTTAATTCGTTAAAATACATTGTTATATGTATAGTTAATGTTTCTCCTGACTGAAGAAAATACATCAAGAAAATGTTTTCTATAATTTACATTGTTGCGGGGATATCTTTGGATATAGGGTTGGACATATTTTTGTCCAATAAAATATGGTAGACACACCCTCACCAATAATAAATTAAATTACACCATTAAAATGATATATATCCATGTGGAGGATAACTAATTTAATAAATTTATATCGTACATTCAGTCCAATAATTTAATTATATTTACAAATTATTATGCCTTAAAATATCTGATAAATAAAATGGATGATAAACCATGGTTAATACAGTTGATAATTTTACTACAAGAGTTTAAAATATTCATCGAAGGCACAAAAGGTAATAAAATGTTATTTTTTACCACCTCTTTAGACTCTTGAAACCCAATTTTTATGATGATTAATTGTAAGATATTTTTTTTATCATTCATGATGAAACACACATTTATGTAGATGTGAAAGCTCATCCATTCTTTGCCGGAAGAGTAAAATATTAGTCCATTAAAACCATGTATCCATATTTTACATATTAGAAAATGAAGAATTCATATTATATTCCTTTAAATATTAATTAGACAAACTAAAAATATTACCAAAATATTCTAATTGGTTAATGTGACACAACATTCCAAAAAATGATGTTGAGAGTTCAAAAAAAACATGCCTCGCTAACTTGAGGACACCATGGTTTTTCTTTTATGATTGAAAAAATAATTCACGGTTTATTTCCATGCCCAAAAAATATTATAAAATAATGTGATATGAAAACATCTATAATTAGTGGCATCTAAAATGAACCATTTAAAAACATAACGAAATTACATAGAAAATCATCCGTTAATTTAATAATTTGATGACAGTGGGATAGATTTTATCATCCCCATTCTTAATTATTATAAATATATATATATATATATCATTATTTTTAGGTAGACTATGATATTTTTGGATAGATTATTAAGAAACAACTTTTAACATATCTAATATATCAATGATTTGTCTAATGTAAAACCTTATCTCTTGATTTTTAATTCCAAGATTACCCAATAGTGATTTGGGAATGTACATCAATAGTGATTCTAGGAAATGTATTCTTGAGAAGTATGGTGTTGTATAAAATATTAGAAACCCTTAACCATATCCAACTATAGGGTAGGTAGATGTATCCATTAAATATATAGAATTTTTTTTGAGAAAACATAGCATGGATATTATATTTATTTGAACACAAAACATGATGATGCACAATGGGTGTATCACACTGCTTAAAAACACCCTTGGGAAAAACTACCTTTTGAATATTCTATAAAAACATAATTAATTTTGATTTTTAATAAGAAAATATCTACTTCTATGATATCAAAATGATAAACATGGGTGATCAGAGAGCTATGAGTCAAATTTCATTTCAAATAATATATATGAAATAATTAATTTTTATCTCCTATAATGAGGCCAAATTGTATAAATAAATACCAAAATAGTGTCCTAACTAAATAATTTATTGATTTATATTAACTCAATTACGCATTGTCCATATATTTAATACAATGATAATTTTATTACATATAAAATTAGAGTCCCAATGATATATAATGATCAAATTAATTAAATCATTCTCTTGTGTAATAGTGTAAATTCCCCATATTGGAAGACCATCGATCTATGCGAATTGAATATAAGTGAAAATTGACCAAGAAAAATTTATGAATTTTTTGTTCTAGATCATAAATTAATTTTATATATTAACAAAATTATATCTCTTAAAATTAAATAAATTATGGATTGAGAGGAACACTTGGTTATTTTAATTTTGGGAAATGAGGATTATATATGGTGGGTTAATTTGATCTTATAGATTAGGGCAGAAAAACCCCTAAAAACACAAATTATGATGTGAAATAATTATTTAGATAATTAATTTAATAAGTTATAAAAAAATATTCTCAAAATTATTAACTTTGTGAATCGATAATGCATAATATGACTTTTTTTCTCTCCTTTATAACCCATAATATCTGGGTTTTGGGTGACTGTTCACCTTCTACCATTGTCAGTATTTGTTTCTCCTCTCCCTATACTGACTGATATTTTTTCCTATACTCATCATATACTCTTAAAGATCCACCACTATGACCATCCTTCTCCTTAAACCCTCATATCCTCTTCCTATGCCATTTAGTGGTGCATGTTTTTGTAAAAGATAAGAACTCATACATGTGTATGGCTAGATGTAATGAAACTCCTCTGAAAAAACAATTACCTCATGATTGACCTATACAACATATAGATCTATCCTATTATACCTCCCATTCTCATTCCACTTACCATTTTTATCACCCATAATATGATAATACCAAACAAAATAAGTTCATCCATGTCATCAATTCTCATAAATTTCTATCATACATGGTTAGGAAATTTGTAGGCTATGACTATGAGGAGAAACTAGACTCTATATTTGGTTGTTCAGAAAATTATCCTGGTGTTTGAAGAGGTTATTGTAATACCTTTTTTAATTAAAGGGACTAAATTTTTTCACTATCATATGCAATAATATACAACAAACACAAACTAACAATTACTATTTATATATTATCATTATAAAATAGATGTTAAATTTGAGGGTATGAGTATGATTAAATACATTATATATATATATATATTTCCTACTGAACATAAATATATTGATAAATGTTTAGTAAATAATAAATCAATTTTCGGTTATGTCTTTTTGACCATTAACATATGTTCTCCTTAAAAATGATATATATTTTATTTTGTTAAATAATAATGTCATTATTTTCTAAAATAATTAAAAATTATATTTTATAAAATGAAAATAACTTTTTATATAATCATATAAAAAATAACTTAAATTAATTTTTATTTATATTTAATAATATATATTATTTTTTAGCAAATAAAGAAAAAAACCTATTTGTTTAACAAACTATAATTTCTATTGAAAAATTATTTATTTCAAAATATAAATTATTATGTTATTATGAATTAAAATTATCATAACCCTTATTATATTATATTTATTCTATATAATTAAATTAAATGCAACATTATAATAGATTTTGGAATATGTTTTTCTTGGATTGAAAACATAATTATCTGAAAACTGATTTAAAATGAAAAATTTTATCCATTTTAATTAGCAAAAAATAATCCATAATGGGAATTATTTAAATCAAATGTATATATTATATATCTATAATTATTATTTCAATTAATAGAATTAATATTACTTGTTATTGTGATTTAGTAAAATAATTATTTCGATGAAAAAAATTATTATTTTAGACAATAGAATTTTGTCACGCATGTGCATTTTATTTTAAATTAAATTCATCCATTTCAATGAAAATTAATGTATAAAATTGATTTCATATTTTGAATCAATATAATTAATGTTAGTTAAAATCTGAAACATAATTTTTTTGACAATATGAATAGCATCCATAGAAAACATTTATTATCATAGCAAAAGTAAAATATGTTATTTAATGGAAAAAATAAATGTAATAATTTAATATGGAAAAGATGGGTAACCCTAATATAATGAATATTTATTATTCATTTTTAATGAAATAACTATTATATTTATTCCTTATTGTTTTTAAATTATAAATTATTATGTTATGTGTTTGATAAAATATAATTTTTAATATAAAAAATCACATTATTAAAAATGGAAAATGATATTTCAATTAAAATAAGAATTTTTTATGATTTCATGAATTCAAAAAATTAATTATATATTAATAATATCTTACTGTAATTTATTTTTTATTAATTATAAATGCTATAATATTTATATAAATGTCATAAGTGTTCGAAAATGTTGTTGTAAAAAACCAGCAACTCTCGATAAATATCAATTTTTTAAAAACTGAAATTTAACATATTTATAGGATTATTTTGATTATATAGATATTATTTTTGGAATCATCACATACAAACTATTCAATAATGATTTTTTCATTATTTTCTAATACAATCAAAAATCATGGTAAAAATTAACAATGGTATAAATATACATCGTGTATTATGACATCATAATACCATAAAGTGGAAGTAATGGGTGATATAAATGGTATCCATGAAAAAAAATATTTTTCCCCTTTTATATATTTTTTTATTTAGATTTATTTACTTCAAAATATAATTCTTAATCTTTCAAAACCTATTTTATATTTTTATGTTTTAAAATCATTTGATTATAAAACATGACACACATCCACATCCCCAAGGTTAATATATTATTAATTTCTAAATTTATTATTATAAATAAAAAAATAAATACTATTTGGAAAAATAAATATTAATAAACCATGAATGTTTTTGGCTTATATTATTAAATAGAGTACCGAAACTATGTTTGGGAAATAATAAATAACTCCCATTTCTTTTCATATATAAACCCACTAAATTTCACCTTTTTTCATTACTAAATACATTTTAAAAAGTCATTTCTTGACTCTACCGTTTGTAGATTCCTCTAAGGGTTCTACAAGATGTAAAAAAGCTCATCCCTTTATTTTAGAAAACCCATCTCAATGTAAGGGCCCTCCCTCTTTTATTTTCCATGCAATAAACTTCGTTGCATTTATCCTCTTCAATATCTATTGGTTATGTATTAATGCCATTATAAATATACCTTCACTAAAAATTAATATTATTATAATTAGAGATAAATTAATTCAACTTATTATGACCTTAAACTATGTCATTACTATACTGATTTTTATTAAGGGACCATCCGCTTATCACCTTTATTAAAACTCCTTATTTTTGTAATTACTTTTTTATTTAATTAATATAGCTGGGAGACTATTGTAAACATCTAGAATACTACTCAAATTATATCTATGTGATTAATTACACCTTTCACACTCATTAATACCTCCCATTATTATTTATGTACCCCAATTATGATGCTGAAATTATCCTAATTTTTTATATGACTAGAATTTATTCAAGATCCCTACAAGTATTATTCATATAAATTCACAATTTTTCATGTTTTATTTTGTTATTAAATATCCCTCATTCTATAATTTTTATGTCAATGTTATGAGATACACCTTTCTATCACACTGAACTATTTTCTGAATCTACATCTACAATCAGTACGCTTTCAAAATATCACTACAATATTCCTTTATGAACATTTTTGTTGTTTATAGCGGAAAAAAATTTTATGATGGAAATTTTCCTAGTTGTGCCAATAATTAATTAAATTTTTAATTCCTTTTATTTAACCCACACTCCTTGAATATGGGTTTAAAATGAACAATAATCTTTAGTATTTACATTAAAAATATGGAGGCACGAAAATTCTTGTAAAATATGTGGTATATATATATTTCACGAGTGTATAATGTATATCTTTTCTAAGAATGATCACAAAAAAATTAATATAAGATGTTTTAAATTACTCAAGGACAATGATTAAATTACTAAACCATCATAAAAATTAAAATTATAGAGTTCCCAGTAAAATTTGGTGAACATAAAAAAGATGATCAATGTTTCATTTGATGTTATGTTTATATATTTCATCTATAGATATTAGAAGTTAAATTGTGGGAAGATGTTATATGTGCCATCCACACAATATGTGAATGGGAAATTGATAAATTATTCACATTACATAATTCTCAATATACACCTTGGTAGCTTGATAACGTATATGGATTTAAGGGAATATTTATTATGGGGTGGTTTGATGTGGAACTTATTAGAATATGTTTCAAGATTCTTAGTGTACAAATACGTAAAGGATAAAAGATAACATCCTAAGTGAGTAATGAAAGGTATATAACTATATAGATATGGGATAATGTTATAATGTTCATTTTCCCTTGACCCACAAAAACTCTATTGATGGTTAATTTTATATGTTTCATTACTTGTTATCTTACTAAATTACCTCATTTCTCAATTATAAGGGAGGATCGACACAATGAGTTCTATGCCCAGATCTATATAAGTGATATTGTATGGATTAATTTGATACACATTTAATTTTGACTGATTGTGATTCTTGTTTCACCTCAAAATTGTTTTAGTGTTTTAAAAGGTGTCTCAATACTAAAGGTAAATTTAATCACTATATGTCATCCCCAAACCAATGGGAAGTCTGAAAGGAAAATATGAACATATAAATAAATTCTTAGATCAAGTTATTTTAACATCCATGATTTGTTAGATGATTATCATCCATTGGTGGGATGTCCATACAAAATTAGCTTCCATTAATATATCCATATAGAACCATATGAAAAATTTTATGGTAAATGGTGTCATACTACCCCCTTTAAGGAAGAACCTCAGAATATAATGTCTATTATCATGGATATTGAAGTGGGAATGACCACTAATGTATGAATTATTTTGAATAATATTAAATTATTTTAGAGAATGCAAATATCTATAAATATAATATTTAAAAATAATATAAATTTCATGTTGTGGTTCATTGTTTCATCATGGTTTCACCATGGAAGGGAGTTGAATGATTTGGAGAAAATGGGAATTTAAGACCTCGATACATTGGGACTTTGGAAATAAAAAATATAATTGGGGTTAATGATTTGTAGTCAGATATGAATCCAATCCATTATAAAGTTAGTAAAATATTCAATTTTTCATTGTTGTGGAAATACATGCCAAATTCAGTGAATGTTCTCATATAAGATAAAATGTAATTTTTGATTGAATTATCTAATAATTAACAACATTTCACGATTGCTGACACTGTAGGGAATGTATTGTGGACTCAAACAACATGATAGTAGAAATTAATTTACAAAAATAAATAACAAGAATAAATGGCATTTACACTGCATGGATCAATATCTAATGGTTATCAATTGTTATTTAGTATCTCATATACACCCAAACTTGTTGGACATAATTATTTTTGTGAGGAGAATTTAATACATAAGATCCTACAAAAGAATGTAAACACCATATCATTAATTATCACACTCTAAAGTAGAATTATTCATAATTTTATATTAAATATAACATTTTAAATGTGAAAAATTATTATAATAAATTAAAATTCATTGTTTAATTTTTTTAAAATATATTAACTTAAAATTGATTTTTTATATTTCCTAAAAAATGGGGTTTATGTATGAAAATGTTAAAAGTAAATTTCCAAAAAAGATTAATTTTATTATATATAATAGATATTATGTTTATGTTTACTATGTAGAAATTTAATTTCTATATTAGTATTATTATAAATCATTAATACTAAGTTACATATAGTAAATATCAATTACAATAATAATAATAAAAATGATTTTTCAAATAATTAATTTTATAATTGTAATAAGTTTTTTATCTAAATATATTAATTAATATAAATTAAAACAGTACTCAAATATTATGTTTTAACATCTACAAAATAAATAAATACTAATGAAAATAGTAAATAACTGGAAATTAAAAAACGTAATATGAAAATGCATTTCTCAAAAAAAAATCTTCTTACATCAAGTGATTTAATATAATTGTAACATTTCGTATATTTGGAAGTTAAATGGGATTATATGTAATAAAAATTCATATTAAATATATTTAAAAATGGTTACAATGGATATTTAATATTTTTTTAATAAAATAATCATAAATGGTTAGTTTTTAAATAATATTAATAATGGTAAAATTTATAAATGAGGCATCTCAATTTTTTTTATTAATTAATATATAGATTAAAACTTTTTTAAAGACCTATTAGGTATAAAATTCATATATTCATGAATATCAAATAATTTATCAATATAATTCAGTCAACATACCACACCCATATAAGACATGTTTTATTCCATTCAAAACAATTACCAATGTATTGTTTTTTAAAGAAAATATCCCCTGTTTTCACAAATAAAAGGATCTCCCTCTCACCATTTTACACATTCCACTCTACACTAAAGGCCTCAATCAAGAATCAAAATTAAATATAAATATATAATTATCAAAAAATTTGTTATCAAGTTCGATAAATTCCTCCAAATATTTATGATTCTAATTATTTTGGTAAGTGTTGACCTCCACCTTTTATTGATTTAAATAAATAATTTACTAATATACCCCAAAGTATCAACTAATATTGATATAATATGTTAATAATAAACCATTTAAAGTTCCAGTGATTCTACATTTATGATATAGTAAAATCACCTCTCATTTTAAACATTATATAAAAAAAATTCTATAGTCGTTAGGCTTCCAAAATCAGTCTTTGATTTTCAAAATTATATTTTATATTCAGGAAAATTGTTATATGAATATAGGATTATGCATTAGTAAGAGTAAAAATTTAGAAAAAAAATTAGTATAATAATTATTTCTTATTAATGAAAAAATACCTTTCCTACTCATTAAACCAGCTTCGTAATTACTTTTGTGTAGTCCTCAGCCGTCCAAATTTAGTTATTGTTATTCAATATTCATGTTA